>OZ010737.1:103856719-104011344 GCA_963932295.1 Tipula lateralis
ATATATATATATATATATATATATAAATATATATATATATATATATATATATATATATATATATATATATATATATATTATATATATATATACAAAATACATATATATATATATATATATATATATATATATATATATATATATATATATATATATATAAAATATATATATATATATATATACTATCCTATTCATATATATTTGTGCAGTGTATATTTTTATTGCAACGCCACACAAACTTCTTTAAAAATGATATTAACAAAAATTGTTTTGAAACTATTAATTTTTATTTAATAAGCTTAATTATTTTTCTTTATAATTTAATAAAAAAAAATGTTTAATTTTAATTATATGGAAAATTACAGTTAATTTAATCTTATACAAAAGTATTTGTGCACATAAATTTTTATTCATAATTATTTGTGCACATCAAAAATACTAAAAAAAATTAATTTATAATAATTAAATCCTTTATATTTTAATTCAGAATAGACAAACACACATCAAACAACAAATCCACATGACGTATTTCCTCCTGTTGACTTCAGATCTTCTATGAGACGTCTGGACATAGAGTCGATTAAAAATCTATTGGCACGGTGCTCCACTTATTTATTATGGCGTTCCAAGTGGCTTTTTTAGTCCTTCCAACAACACAAGGAATATATCATTCTGTGTACGCCCATATATTCTCAATAACATAAAGATCCGGGTTCTGAGGTGGCTATTCAAAGGTGACAATTGTAAGATCAGTGAAAATCAATCCAGCAACGACGCAAAACAGTTTACAAAAGTTAATAAACTTTTCAAGAAATAAACTCGTACTCTAACCAACAATACACAGAAGATTAAGGAAGGAGAATATTAAAAAATCCACCACTCAAAACAACTATTAATATCAAAAGTAAATAAATTAAAAAGATTAAAATTTGCAAAGGAAGCATACTAACAAGCCGTTTGAGTTTTGGAGGAATATTTAATGGATGGACGGATAATTTTTTTTTCTTGATGGGACCTGGGGAAGGCATTATTTTATTTGAAACGTTTAGAGAAGTTTAAACGTCCAGTCGTCACACCATCACTGGTGGAGGCCACTTAATGATATAGGAATGCGTATCGTATGACAGTGTTGTTCAGATTACATTGTTAAGAGAGAAAGTTATGGTAAAAGCCGTTCTATGAATCTTCTAAATCATGTGGCGTTAGTGGCTGGATGCAAATTAATTGGAGATCATTTTATGTTGCAACAGAATAATGCTCCTATTCATAAAAGCCAAATGGTACTAAAATGTTTAAAAGATTTGGACCAACCTTTATTAGAATGCTCGGATCTTAATGTGATTGAGAATATGTGGGCGTACATAGAAAGACAAATTCCTTGTGTTGTTGGAAGGAAACTTATGGAAACCATATGGAACGCCATAATAAATAAGTGGAGCACCGTCCCAATAAATTTTTTTAAAAAATTTAATCGACTCTATGCTCAGGCGGATAACAGAAGATCCGAAGTCAAAATGAGAAAATACGTCATGTGGATTTGTTGTTTGATGTGTGTTTGTCTATTCTGAGTTAAAATATAACTGATTTTATTATTATAAATTATTTTTGTTAGTATTTTTGATGTGCACAAATAATTATGAATAAAAATTTATGTGCACAAATACTGTTGTATAAGATTAAATTAACTGTAATTTTCCATATAATTAAAATTAAACATTTTTTTTTATTAAATTATAAAGAAAAATAATTAAGCTTATTAAATAAAAATTAATAGTTTCAAAACAATTTTTGTTAATATCATTTTTAAAGAAGTTTGTGTGGCGTTGCAATAAAAATATACACTGCACAAATATATATGAATAGGATAGTATATATATATATATATATATATATATATATATATATATATATATATATATATATATATATATATATATATATATATATATATATATATATATATATTGTTTGAGTTTGTAAACAAATCATTACTCTGTTTTTTTGAAAATTCTAAAACAACAGCTACCATGAATAATTATAATTTTTTCATTAATAGCCGCGTTTCATGATACTATGTGATCCGGATTAAATCACATTTTCCATGCAAACCAATGACACATTTTGATCCAAATTTCATTTTGGATCAAAATGTGTCTTTGATTTGCATGGAAAATGTGATTTGATTCGGATCACATAGTATAATGAAACGCGGCTAATATTCCCAAAATTAACCAGTGCCAAAAATTGATAATATAATCGATTACGTAGCAGAAGGGTATATATAATCTATTATATAAAAACTAGTATTTTTATCATGTACTAACTATATACTAATATTAATGTACTAATATAACAATAAAAAAAATAACTTTTTAAAAATTAATTGCGATTATGAATTCATACAGTTTTGGTATTTTGGTGGTACAGTTTTTTGAAAATAATAATAATGTAGTTTATTTCACTTTGTACATCGAAACAATTTGATTCATTATTCATTTTTCTAATTAGATAGCATGACAGTATAAATATAATTGAAATTTTATATCATTTATCGCAAATATAAAAAAAATAATTATCATAATTTTAAATTCTTCTGTTAGTTGTCATGTATATATACATGACAACTATAAATAAATTATAGATTATGTATAAATACAAATAAATTATAGATTATGTATATTTTGTAATGAGAATCTAGTTTGTTTATAAATATTAATTATATAAATGGTGAATTATATCTTCCTTAAGAACACGTTTCTTTTTTCTTAAAGAAGATATAATTCAGAGTTATATGAAAGCTATATGAAATACAAAATAAGGAAAGTCTGGATTGTGGCAGTAAGCTATATAGAAAATGAAGGTTAAATTTGTCAAGGCGTTCTGTAGATGATGTACCAACTTTTTTATTTAAAATAAAGGTAATTGATTTAGCAGAATGTGGTGCGATAGACAAATCTATTCAAACATTTAATGGTACTTTAATTTACCGAAATATTATCTTCTGTAATTTTTATAACCGAAATATTGTCTTTTATTTGTCTTTTAAATATAGATGAAACCATAATTACATCAAAAGAGGCAATGAATATATAAAAATATTAAAGTTTAAAGAAATTGGTCAACCAATATTGAACACTTACAGAAACACTACATTTTTAGGAATAATTATACGATTAAAAATATTGTAACCATTATGCCTGTTTCAATAATACGGTAACGTCGTGAGAGGCAATGATTTTACCGCTGGTTCATACCAGTTTTGGTACGATTTACATCCGACCCAACACTTCAATAAAATTACTCAAATATTCAACTTTGAGCAAAAACATCCGTAGACCTACCAACTTTCAAAAAAAATATATATTTATTTGAGCAAATTTTATTTTCATTATATTTGTTTAGTTTTTCATTACCATTGACTACTTGGTCGAACGAACATCGTAATAGTGACAAAATTGCGATTTTTTAAAAATTATGTCTATGCTCACGTTTTCATTACAAACAATTAGATATTTTTATCACGCCAATTTATATTTTTTTATTTTATACATATGTCTAAATAATAAATATATTGCATTAAAATTTTTGAAACTAAAATACATACAAAAATTATTATTTCACGAATCATGATTATATCAATTTAAAAAATGGAGAAAAATTAACATCTGTAAAATTTATCTGTACTGTAAAAAAACTCGTCGTACATGACAAAATTTTTCTATTTCATCTCCTCTTCAGCATGCATAATTAATATGTTTACTCGTAAGCAATAAACTATTTTTGAACCACATAAAATATTTTTATTGCTTTTTATTTGTGTTAGTGCGAAACTAAACCGCCCAGGTGGCGCAGTGGTTAAAGCTGCGGTAGTGCGGGAGGTACCGGGTTCGAATCCCGATTCAGATGCAAAATGGGTTTTTCACCTTGAATCGTTTGGGCGATCGGTGATGCAAAATGAACATATCTGGATCCCCTGTCGTGTTTAGAATCCATGGACCGATCCATCTTATATGTCAGTACTATAGGCTGACATGGAGCTATGCAATGCGCAGATAATATTACGAAAACTCGGACCTATAGCCGTACATAAAGTGGTATCACAAAAGACCGATCGCCGGTCTAAGTGTGTGATAGAAGCCACATCAACCTAACCTAACCTAGTGCGAAACTACACGAAATTGATAATTATCAAAATAAAAACAATAATAACGCACAATACAACAAAAGTTAATATAGTATAAATTTGGTTTAACCACAGCCAATCATAAATCGAAAATAAAAGTATGTTAATTTTAGTGTCAAACAAAATAGACCAATTTTTGAGCACAAATATACATGTGACTAACTTCAAGACCTAAATTTAAGGGTCGGATGTAAATCGTACCAAAAACATCCAAGCGTATGAACCAGCGGTTATGTTTGAGTTCTTTTAAGAAGAGCGGTTAAGAAGAGATTTCAGGTAAAGAAGTTGGAATGAGATGAAGAAAGAGATAACATTATACAACGAGCGAATCTATAACATCAGAATGACGCAAGTGAATTAAAACAGTTTTATACACTACTGCAATGATGCATTTAAGTATCTTAAAATATACTCCTTGAAAATTTAGGCACCACTACATTGACTATTAAATGTAAGCAGAATGGGAAGATGGATTCGCAATTCAATTTGTATACAAGTGCTGCTAAATCGGTGTATCGGACGGGCTTATGAAGTAGGTCACAGATAATTTTTCCCAGATTTTTTCAAAGAAAACAAAATTTTCAAACCAAATGAAAATATTTCACTTTTTTAAAGAAAAACATTAAATATGATTCAATACAAATAAACCAAAATAAAATTGTATTGCTCAGTGAGAGCTTAATTTATAAAATTTTTATGGAAAAAAGAGATAGATATAGATCATATAAAATCCAATATGATAATAATTCAAAACTAAATTGTTTATAATTTTAAAGCTTTATTAAACCCTAAAGAAATCAAGTAAATTATTATTTCATTATCTCAGTGAAAAGATAATATTTTTTGACGCATTAAATAAGTTAATTTAGAAAACAAGAAAGTTCATTCTCCTGTCATATTCAAATAATATATGGATGTACTAAATACAATACCAAAATTAACCACAACCGATTATTACACTTTTTCCAGTTAGAATATTCGTTAGTTCTTTATTAGTAGAAAAAAATCGCACTTCGTATTAATGAACAGCATACAATTTCATTAAAATAACCTTAAGGTCAAGCGACTTTATCGTGAAGTGGTTTTACGTAGGTTTTACCGGTCATCATTCAATAGTCATTTTTGGATCAACATCTCTAGGGTGACCGATAATGACCATCCAATATCGAGTGAAATTTTCTTCACTATACAACACAAGAAAAAAAATTATTTAGAAAATCTCAAGGTCAAGTGACTTTAGCGTGAGATAGTTTCACATCGACAATAAATTGGTCAATCTTATGTAATAATCAGACTTTGACCAACATCTCTCAGATTGGCCGACATTCATGATCCACTTTCGAGTAAAAAAATGTACATTAATATATGTCAAAAACAAATTTTTTTTAATAATCTCTAACTCAAACGACTTTAGCGTGAGGTGGTTTTACGTAGACAATACACTGGTCAATCTCATGTAATAGTCAGACCTGAATCAACACCTCTGGGATTAGGCAATTAGGGCCATCCAATTTTGAGTGAAATTTACTTGAATATACGAGATCAACAACTCTGGGATTGGCCGAAAGTGCGCTCTAATATCGTGTACAATTTACTCCATTATATTTAACATGAACATTTTTTTAATTAAGTTCCAAGGTCAAGTGGCAGTAGTCAGTAGTGTGAGATAGTAATCAATTTATCATAACCTCAGAGTTCAAAAACATAGGTATAAACTAAAAGTACATCTATGGTTCGTTGAGATTTTTTAAATTAGCTAGTTTTATTTAATGATGTCATGAAATGAACAAGAAATATATAATCCTGTTTATTTAATTCAAGTTATGTGAGGTAATTCCAACCATTAGGGTTTTTCTGAATATTTCATCTTTGAATGACATTAAGCGTTTATAACTGTAGAACATAAATTTGTTATTATCACGATTTTACCTAGTAACCAAAATATTGGAAATGTCCTCAAAACAAAATTGAACGATGATGAAAGTAACGATCCCACTTAATACATTATATTACTTAATTTCCCTACATTGCCTTAAAAAGTATAATCCTTTACAAAAAAGACATTCCAAATAATTTACTTTATTTAGTAATTATGTACGCTTACTTTTAAATACAATATTATTTTCTAGTTCAGATTTATTTGGGTTCATTATAATTTATGTTAAATTATTGCACATTGATGTATTGCACAGAACCAAAATAACGATATTTATTCCAATTATTCCACCCTTTGAGCTAGAACAAATAGAATGCGTTCCGAACGTTTGCGATTAATAAAAAAATTTAATAGAAAAAATAGTAGTTGCAATGGAATTAATTAAAGAACGTTTTATGTCAATTTGGAAACGTCCGGAATGTTTGGAATGAATAAAAGAAAACACACTAACGGATCCGGATCATATCACATTTTCCGTGCAAACCAATGACACATTTTGAGTCAAACTGAAATTTTGATCAAAATATGTCTTTATATAGTTTGCATGGAAAATGTGATCTTATCTGAATCTGTTGGCACCATGAAATGCAACTAATATTAATAGCATCTAATATTATCGTTCCCTAATGACTTGGAATCGGAATTACCTACAAAATTATATAACGAATATAAACGTCATCAATTGAAATTTTTGCATACACGTAAGGACGTTGATAGTTTTGTAATTTAATTTAATGCGTATTTTAGTATATCGCTATTTAAAAAAACATAATATTGAAATTTTTGATCAAAACTCTTTACTATTAATTAATTCAAATCCTTATCATTAAATTGATCAATAAACTGTTGGGGTACAACTAAGTTTACAGTTTAGAAAATATTGCGTAATTAGTATTACATCTCATCGGACTATATATACTATATTCATGTTTATAAGTGTCATTATTTTTCTGTAAAAATTAGTATGTATCATTTCGCAGCATTTTGATTTAATTGGAAGAAAAGTGCACCTGTTTAAACTGATTGTTGTGTGAAGTATATGGAAAACAATTTTCATCAACAAAAAGATGTTAGTACTGGTTTTGGCTGAATAGAAAGGATAACTTGTATAATTTGTAATTGGATAGGTTGGAGGTGTTATTAAATAAATATTCAAAGCCAACTAACGGGGAAGCTCCTGAAACTTTGAAAGTGACCGAAAACCAGAAAAATTTGTTTTTTTGACGTGTGAACAATTACTCTAAGGGCAAAATCAGAATGTTTTTACATTGTATTGTGACAGGAACCTAATGTGGATCCACTACAGCAACCCAAAGTGTATAAAATTGAATGGGAATCCTAGTCTTAAGCAACTAATGCTGGGTACATGGTGGAATCAGTTCGGAGTGATCTACTGAGCTACTTCAAAAATTTCCGACTACGTATTGTTCCAGTTGATGACTCATGACCTGGCCGAACAGCAATTTTCTGGACTCGAAAATGATTGATAATACTTTAAAAACTCAACATTGTAGCAATAAAGATTCGAAGTTATAAAAAAATCTCAAACTTATTTGTACTATAGTATTATTAATCAAATGGCGCATTAGTTAAAGTTGCGGAAGCTGAAGCGGCAGGTACTGTGTTTAAATCCCGATAGGCACAGGATGCAAAATAGATTTTTAGTTATCATCTAAAGATAGATGATTTGAATCGGCATCTCATAACTTCTCTTCTACGTTAGCATTATAGATTACCAAGAAACACTACAGCCTGCAGATTTTGCTTCGACGTAACATACTTAAGATACGGTGTAATTTGGCTTCGACGTAAAATTCTATGGCTATTATTGGCCAATACAGATGTTGATCCAGGTTTGACTATTATATGAGATTGTTCAATTAGTTCTCTACTTGAAACCTCACACTAAAGCCGCTTGACCTTAGCTTAGGATATTTTCAACCATTTTTTTCGTGTTTGGTATATTAAAGTAAATATTACTCTAAAATGGAAAGAAATTATCGGCCAATCTGAAAGATGTTTTTCTAAGTCTGACTTTTACATGAGATTAGTTTGTATTGACTACTTCAAAATACATAGCGCTTAAAACCTAGTGATTTTATTAACAAATTTTTCTAGTTAATTATATTGACATAAATTTTACATTAATAAAAAATTATTAGTACTACGTTACTGGCCAATCTTAGATACGTTAATCCGAGTCTGACTATAATCGATAAAGACTAATAAATTTTCTACCTGAAACCAACTAACTTTATATATCGACGTATTGTACTTAATTCCTTATTTTAAAATATGTAGCGCATAAATAATACTCAATTGATTAAATTTGCCCTAAAATTGCTTATAGAAATGTTTCTTTTTAATAGGCATTGTATTTAACAGTGTGATTCCTACACATTCAAAAAATCTGGATCTGTGACATACTTCACATCTGTGTATCGGACAAGTCTGGTTTTAACCAGTAAAGTGTTAAAATGTGTAATCAAGACGACTACCATATTCCAGCTAACGGAAAGAAGCAGTTCGCGGAAGTGTTAGCAGTAGCTCTGCAGAAGGAAGCCGGAAAGAAAGTATTCGGACATATCGAGTGAGGAAACTGGATGCAGCCGAAGAATTAGCGAAATCTGCTTGGGCAGTGCTGTAGATTCTGAAGAAAAGCAGGACTACAAGAAAAGAGGGACGCATAAAACAATGCGCAATGGGAGAAACCGAAACCTAGAGGATGTAGGAAGCTGGGACATCTTCAACGAAATTGTAAACACCCGTGAAAGTCATCAACCAGCAGAAAGAAGTTCCGAGTAAACCACGATCGATTGTGAATGCGGCTCGAGTCAAAAGAGGTAACACAATTAGTAGTTAAACGAAGCTGATTAATTGGCAGGTTCCAAAATAATTGACCAAGTCGCTGTAAGGATGGAAAAGTGGAAGTTTCCACCAGGAGAAACACATGATGTTCAGTTGTGACAAGGTCAATGGAAGAAGAACGATTAAAGTTGAGCTTCGTGACACTCAAGGAGTTCATCATGGTTATACTGGACTTCCTCATCCTCACTAAGTGATATAGTTTAGAGGTTCAAACGGATCATTTGATAAAATAGATCATTTTGATCAGAGAAATTGGGATAAACGACCACCACCGTTATTGATGACGTATCGTAGTTGAAACCATGATACAACTGGAGAAAATGCAAGCCATTGTGACGTTTTGAAGAGAGATACATACACTTAGCGATTTGGAGCACTTTTAGTCAGCAAGACGGAAAGCGTAAAACAACTGAGGATCGGGATTCACAAACTAGTTCGGGATTGTATCAAGATTATCAGCGGCAAGCTGAAAGCGTGCTCCTACATCAACACGAGTGCAAAAGTTCGAGGAACACCAAAGAGAGGTTTACAACCCAAACAGAACGAAAGGAAAATCACCGAAACTACTATCAGATTAGGAAAATCCATATACCATCATCGAAAGGATAAACAATGTCATCAATGAATTTGTGATAGGACCACGGGCAAAATTAAAGAAGTGCACATTCAAAGGTTAGCAGTCTACCCAGAATAGCAGGTAACGAATATGCCTATTAGTCAATACAGAAAAACGTCATGAGAGTCAATGGTCGAATAGTTATTGTTCGCCATATACACTACTATCGGTGAAAAAGTAGTGGCCAAACGAGAAGACGGTTTGAATCCATCCGGAGCAATATTTTATCTTGGATTCCATTTTTGTAGAGTGAGAGACGTTATCTCTTTGACGTCTCAAGCGATAATGATAGTCGATTTAAGCTTCAGGAGTGGTAACAGCTGTATACATTACTACAATAACACATTGAGATATGTTGAAATGTACTACTTAAATGTATGAACCAGTACATTGACTGTTGCTGATCGAAAATTCATCCGATGTATAAGATTATACACAAGAATAGTGGCATTGGGGCAAGCGGCGTATATCCCAATTTATTAAACTTATTGTGAAATAAAGTTGTTAGTTTGACAAAACCGTGGTCTTTAAAATTTTTGTCTTCGTGGTCAATAATCTCCTCCGGATAGGAGGAGAGCAACAATAATATATTTCTTAGTTATTATATTAAATAGTTATATACATAATAATAAAAAGGAGCTTTAGTTTGTAATTTCATTGGTCGAAGTACAATTTTTAAATGTTCATAAAATCAATGGATTGATCCCATAAGATAAATTATATCAATACGTTTATAAATCATATTAATTGCGGTTTTATAATAATTTTAATAAAACCTTAAATGTTTGGTTGTTATTTATTTTCTTAAAAATAGATACAAATGACAACTACAAAAAAGGAAATATCGAAAATTCAAATGAAATTTTACTTATTTATGAAACATTTTAGATTTATGTCCGACATGCTATTTAAATAAATGTTGGCGAAAAACTAAAAATTTTGATATCGAAGAATGTAGAGAAAATGATGGAGAAAAACCAAAATTCTATGAAAATGTCTTTTTCAAGAATTTCTATACAGTATGAAAATGTTTTTTCACGTTACCTGTTATATTTTGTTTTACTTTGACTAAACAAAAAGATGTCATATTACATTTTGGGTTAAATTGGATGTCTAAAATATGAAGTGATTGTAATTTATATTTTATGCATAAAAATTTATTTATTTTTGTGTTGTTTTCCAACTTATCCGGCGTTGTTACATTTTACTTTAAATTTTATTTAATATCTAGAGCTTTGAAAATATTAGGTATCAGGAAACCATCAACAACAAAAAACATTAATATTTCTATATTATTATTTACATTATAATAGTTTTACGGATAGTCGCCGGATGTAGCTTAATGGTTAAGAGAGTTTCTCATCACGCCTCGATCGAGTTCGATTCCCGCCGTTGACCAACAATTAATATGCAACCGGATGACATAAAAACGCGTTTGTGTGTAAAAACAATCGTTGGGCTGCCCACCTAAAATGTGCACCAATCGTTAAAAACTGGTTCGTAAGGACTCAGTTGAGACGCGGTAAGGGCCGTTTACGGCCTCTAAGCCATAGATTAAAAATAATAGTGTTATGCAACATAAATTAGGGGTGAATTGTATCCTTCTCGTTAATATAAGTTTTTCAAATGGCTTCTTTTACTTTCGTGTATATTACATTAAATATCTGAATAATGGTCACCTTATTCCGATATTTGCTGTAATATACAAGAAAATAACAAAAACCAATTAATATTTGAGAATCTATTCAACGTTTATTGTTACTGTACGATGATCATACAAATTCTAATATTATATATTCGATCTAAAACCGAACAATGATGTAAACAAAAACTTAATAGTCAATGAATTGAAAAAGTCTTCGTGTTATGTTTGATGAACCACAACATCGAGAATCCTTTATATTTCGATGGTAAAATTTATCCCCACAACATTGATAGAATTGATATACTTAAATAATTAATGTTTGAGAAAATATAGCCCAATTCTCGATATTTGTACAAATACCTTAATATCTCACAGTAAGTTTTATATGGAACAAATTAGTAAAGAACCAATAGTAAAGCCTTATTTTAATTGATTGGTGTAGAGTTCGGAGAAAGTATTAAGGTATTTGTCGAAATATCAAAATGAATATATGACTTATTTTTCGTATGTGTCTATTACTTAAAACCATAAAAAGGTAGCATACTGTCACGATTACCCTGAGTTTCAATTCAGTAAATTAGGTTCGATCACTGGATTGTGAATATTCAATAGAAACTATAATTCTTAGCCTGAATTTAGTTTAACTATATAAAATCACAAAATAATCCTCAAATTAATTTTAGGACACATATAATGGACTATTAAAGTTAAATACTACATTAATTAAATTATAAATCAAACTAAAACCTTTTAAATTTAAAACTGAACTTTTTCTATAATATGATTGTCCAAACCTTTATACCATATACGTCAATCATTGTAGAAAAATTCCTTTTTATTTGAACTATCAATCGTCTTCAAGGCCTCTTCAAGGTAATTTAAGGTTACTAAAGTGGGTCTACCGTGTTTCTAACTGCCTTCATCTCTGTCCTTTTCATTTTACACTTTTGATTTTACATCGTCTATGAAACATTGACGCCTTGCTAACACCTTATTGCCCAGCATTCTCTTGTGAAATTACCAGCTTTATACAACCCCAATATCTCAGTTTTTACCGTCCATCAGAATCTAGATGGCCGCAAAGTTTCTAGAATGGAGTTAATTATTGATTTGTGGCTAAGTGATGGTGGTCTCAAACCACTAAATATTTACACATGTCGTTCAATGACTTGTAATGTCTCTTACACTTAATTTAATTAAATTAAAATATTTATTTACTTATTGTTTATTTAATTTAATATTTATTTTTAATTATTTAATAATAAAATTATTTATTTTTAAAATATATATCATTTTTTATTTTATAAAACAACAAATTGTTCACTCTACTGTACAGTCTGTACAAGAAACGTACTAAGGTTTCCACTGGTGAAAATAAAAATAAGGTGGTGCGAGGTACACCACTCGAAATTTAAAATTCTACTACTTAAAGCAAAATACATTAAATATTTGAAGGAGAAAATTGCAACAGAATATCAGATACAAGTTCTACTAGTATATATGTATGTTGCGGCAAACAGAGTAAAAATTGACATAAATTTTCCTATTTGAGAATTAAACGTGTGTGCGTAGTCTTCGACACGCACCAAGTATATTATTCGTGCAACGTATCGGCTTTGTCACGAAAAGTACGGCGAGATGCCGAAGATGATAATAGCAAATAGAACGTGAGTTTGATTATGCTATGATAATAAAATCGATTAAAGGTTAATCAGCAATGAACTTGATTTAATACTTATGTCTATACTTAACAAGAACATGTATCAATAAAAATTAAGGCTTTTGGCATAAAGCCAAATGTAAGATGTTTCTACTCAATACTAGATGTAGTATCAAAAAGAAAAGAAATTTTATTTTATTTTAAATTGAAGCACAATTGTAGTATTTATTGATATAAATTTGAATTGGATAATGAAAACATTAAAATCGGTCGCTACAGTACTGTCCTCCTAACGATTCTGTACAGCAAAAATTCTAATCTACAAAACTAACTGACTTAACAGTCTGAGACTTTGAAAAATTTCCAATTGAACTCAAAACTCCAAAAGCAGGTTTTAGCATGTCGATCGTGATGGTAACATTTTTACCCTTGATCGAAACTATCATAGATTTTCGAAATCGCCTAATAACTTTGAAAGGCCCTTCATAGGGAGGAGTTAGTCCAACACTTACCTTATCCGATCTTACAAACACGAAATCACAGTTATCCAAGGATTTTGGTATGTATATGTTATTCTGTTTGGTTACACAACAGAATCATTTAAAATGAGGTTCCTGGTTCGAATCTCGATATGGGCAGAATTTAAAAGGGATTTTTCACCATTTGATAACGATCAGTGATGAGAATAAAAACATCTGCGACCGCCTGTTGATGGTGCTATGTAATGTGCAGATTGATCCACGTCAATCGGACATATAGCCGCATGTCGTAGAGATTTAACAATGGGCCAATTGTGCTTGAGTAACGGAACGGACAACAAAAAAAACGTTTTTCTGAGCGAAACAAATTAATAATTTTAATTATTTAAAGTGATGAGAATAAACACATCTGTAACCGTCTGTTGATGGTGCTATGTAATGTGCAGATTGATCCACGTCAATCGGACATATAGCCGCATGTCGTAGAGATTTAACAATGGGCCAATTGTGCGTGAGTTACGGAAGAGACAACAAAAAGACCGTTTTTCTGAGCGGAACAAATTGAACAATTTTAATTATTTAAACTATAATTATTTAGTTTAATTTTTATCTTAATGTAGAAATATGGTATATATACTCGTACAAATATTATTAGTAAAGCATTAGTATAAAAGAAGTACTTCGTTAAATTAAATTATACTTTAAAATTGCTGTTTTATAGGCTATTACGTGCTTATATATAAAATAATCTTCATCTTCTTTTCCCATACATCCAATTTTTAACAAATTCGAGTAAAATTATTATCTTTAGAAAGCCACAAGAATGTATAAAATCAAACTTTAATTTAAAATTTTCATTGTCTGGAGCAAATCTAAACTTTTGCAAAACCTAAACAAACCAAAATAAATTGTATTTTATGATTCAACATGTCGTTCTTGTTAAGAAAGTTATGCAAATAAATATATATATATATATATATATATATATATATATATATATATATATATATATATATATATATATATATATATATATATATATATATATATATATATTTATTTATAATAATATAATTAACATCACCAAATGTAATATAAAAATAAAAATTTATCTATCAAACAAAATAAATAGTAATGAAGATTTACTTTCACTATGTAATATAAATGTTGAACATTTTAATTGTTAAAGATAAAATTATCAGAATATAGTAAATTTTTAAAACTACTTAGAAAGTATTTCGTGATATATATTTTATATTTGTATTATAGATATTTTACATTACGGAAATGTTACTGTCTTCTGGCATTGCTGTTAATTTATATACAAAGGATGAAAATTGTCAGTCGTAAGTTTAACAAATTATTATTGATCATATAACGTCGCAACAACGCGTTATAATTATAAAACATTTTATTCACATTATTGTTCAATTGCGAATACGCGGACGAATTACATACGTAACGTTACAATTACAAATTACACACGTAGTTTTTGATATTAGTCAGTAATTTTGAAGTTTTGTATATAAATAAACCGCACAAAACAATTTTACACTGGGAAATAAAGAAACTATTGGGCGATTAAGTTAATATACAACAGAAAAGAATGGGATAGTATTGCTAAATATCCGAATAACTCTCATCGATTCGGAAATGTCTCTATCATGATTGTTAAAATTTTTAAAAGAGATTTATATTTTGATTCGTATAAAATTTAGTTGCAAGGATATGGCCATAAAGGTGGCTTAATTGGGGTGCTTGCTGTTTACAGCTCCATACCTTACGATTAATACCATTTTTGCAAATGAGATATAAAACATTTAAGATCATTATACCTTCGAAGGATAACTGTATGGTGTGCCATTTGAGCCGAAGGTATAAGTAGTTAATTGACCCCCTGATCCACATCATATTCATTACATAATGTAAAAGATGATATTTGATGAATCAATTAAATATATGTTATATTGTTATAATTCTCTTCGGTTCGTATCCGGATTATTGACATCTCAAACACAGATCAAAATTAAAACAACAGAGTTTACTCAAAATTACAACTTTATTTAGGCTATATCACAAATCTTGGCAATAGTTATTTCCATGCGTTATTATTGTAGTGTCTACAACTGCTTCTGATTTACTCGTTGCTTTCTCATGATATTGATTCGCTCGTTGTATAGTGTTATCTCTTTCCTCATCTCGCTACTATTTGCCAAGGTGAAAGCGACTATCATTACTGTTTGAAACGAAGAGAAAACATCTCTCGCTCAATAAAACTGATATACAATATAAATTTATTCATAATTTACAAATGGATTTCACTGTCTACCACGTACTCTAACCACTCGATCAGTGACTCGAACAACGTTTAATGCATTGATTAATAAATATATGTATACCTCATTTCGTTAATCAAAATTCTGTTTCCTATGTTTGTTTGATTTTTTGTTTATTTTATTTTATATTTTGTGTAGGTGTTATATACCATATATACATACAGTAAAACCTTCCATATTGATGGTTTTGCTATTCAATAGTTTTGCAAATGATACTTTTATATTTGAATCTTATATGAAATTTGAATAAAGATTATATCTGTAAGACTATTGACGTTTTAATGTAGTGCTATGTATATTAATGGTAGAAGAAATTGAAGATTGTTTATTACGATCATTATCATTACACGATTATTATATTGACAATAATAAACATGATCAGTAAAAATACATATTGATTGGTGAGATTTTAATTGGTTAAAATGTTGATTTACCATAAGCTTATTCATATTTTAGGAAAATCGTGCTTTTACCGGACCGGTTTATATTCATATTGATTTTATTTTGTCAATAAATGTCTCTATTTTGCTCTTGGGTATATACTCGTGGTATATACTTGATAAGTACTATGGTATGTTGTACTCTTAAACAACTTTTATCTTATTATTTCCATGGAAAAAAACAATTTATTGAAATAATTTCGTTTTATTACCTTATATAAGTTACTTATTTACTTGTATAATAGGATTTCTTGAGTGACATGCTCAAGATAAGATGGTGATTACTTGACCAGTGGTTTTGACCAGAAAGTTTATTTTACTTTAATAAGCGTCTTCTTTCCTGTATAAATAATTCTATTACAAACTTTTAAACTTTCTGAAACGGATGGCCGCTTAAGTGATTTCTTTCACTAGATTGTAGTGTGTTATACAAGAAATCTACTTTTGTGGAAACTTTTGATGGAATGGAATGAAAGATCAGGTTAGCTAAATGACTAGACTAAAATATTTATTTATTTAAATAGTTTCCCTAATAAGCAAATTGATATGCTGTCGGGTCATCGCGAAATGTATACTCTCTCATTCGTTAGATGTTAATGGAATTATAGGGAAATATCTTTAAATACAGCATATGATGAGACGACCCAAAGATGTTTTTAAATACTCCAGTTTTAACTATTGAGCCGATACGAATACATATCAATTTAGAATCCTAATCTATCCAACTAACAATAATACTAAAACTAGCAAACTCAAATCCCAATGGGAAAATGATTATTCTAACAATATATAATAATTTGTTAATAATGTAGCTAGCAATGACTGCTGTGGATTATCACCTAAGTCGTTTCTGTGATTAACTTTCCTTTTCCTAACCCTTGTATGGTGAGATGCAAGCAGGGCCTGGGCCCGCATAATTTTGGTATAATAATTCTCAGATATCTATTTGGATCTCTGCTGAATATACTCCAGGATTATGGGTAACATACAAAGGATCACCGTAACTAATTGGCTAGTACTTCTCCTGTCATATTATATATCATACTATTTATGATATCAAATCATATATATATATATATATATATATATATATATATATATATATTCGAAAAACATAGTAAGATGTTGGCCAAATAAATCTAAATATATGAACTTCTTTGGGTGTTGATGTAGTAAAAATGTTGGATTTTGTATTGTTTCTATTTATGGTTGAGACATTTCTGATAATTCGCTAAATATATGCTTTTTACCAATACTAATATATTTTACTGTTTGTTCTTGTTTTAGATTTAATTTTGAATAAGCTTCATTCGCATCGTGAAATGCTTTATATTATTAAATAACACTTATATAAACGATATTTTCAACCAATTGAGAAAATTTTGACAAATGTTAATTTTTAAAAACCGGGATGTTAATTAATTACTTGTGCCATATAATAACATAGGATGGAAACAACCGATATATTAGAAATTGATTCTGTATCCCATTCCACAAAATTCATCCGATGTTAAATCGTTCTAGGGCTTAGTAGTTTATAATTAAAAGTTGAAATTTTCGCTAAGATAATAAGACATAGGAAATCGCTAAGATCTTAAACCCTATTCCACGATGAATGATTTTTAAAATTAAAAATTTTTCTTATAAAGCCGCCAGCACTCGAATACCGTTTTAAATCTATGGATTATGGAAAATGCAAATACACACATATTATATAAGTACTCCGTTAAACACGTTTCAATATGACACATTGTTTTTCTTCTCTTCATCATTATTCCCTTTACTATATGTCTAAACACACAAATTTTCGATGGTTGGGTTTGTTATGTAGTCCAAAACTTCCTCTAGTTATTTAGTAAACCTAACACTGTAATATATACTATATCTATTATACTATATATTATATTATGCTCAGGGTTACCACTTGGATACAATTGTATCCATTTGGATACATAATTTTAAAATTCTAATAAATGGATACTGGATACATAAAAAACAGAAAACAGCTAGAATGGATACATTTTATTCACAGTGGAAACATTTTTTTAAAAAACTATTTATTTTATTGAAATCAATGGATACATTTTATTTTAAATAATACACTTTGTTGAATTCCTATCGAAATTGGAATTGCATGCTCTTAGGGTTTAATATTGCATTTGCTGAATTACTTTCTACTATAATTTGCATTTATCCTATACTACACTGCTACACACTGAAACATAGCTAAGTTCATTGTCGATCAAGTGAAATGCCGTTAAGTTTTATTGTTGTTTTTCGTGTACGAACTACGTAGTTTTTGTGTTTCTAGAAGAGCCAGGCGGCGTTTCTTTTTCACTATGGATAAGTAAATATCACACAATAATTAAGCTTCAATAATTGTTACTAACACTTTTATTTTTTAAGGTTTGTGATTAGATAGGGAAGGAATGATAAAGAAGCATCTAAGAATCCGTGGTAAGTTAGGTTATATTATGTTATAAATTTTAAAAATTCTCGTAGTATTATTTCAAGTAATCTATTTATTGCTATGGTTTATTTCGCAAAGCTCTTCGTCATCCTCTTCGAAGTGTTCCGCTATGTAAGTAAACATATAATAAGTAACAAGTACTTCCAAAGTAAATTCAAAATCGATTTTTTTTATTAATTTCTTAGATTGACAGCAACTAATGTAGTTAAATCGCAAGGCACAGCAATTAATCTTTCGGAGTCAAGCACTGATAGTGACAAAGAAATCGTTGCTAAGAAAGCTAAACGGATTAGAACCTTCCGTTCTCAGTGGATTGAGGATTTTCCGTGGATCGAATGCCGTAACGAAAATTCATTCTGCAAGGTATGTGACACCAGATTAACAAACATAAGATCACACCTTGTACGTCATGACGCGAACCCTACACATAAAAAAAACTTTTCTGTAAGCAAGATTACGCCAATTAACGAACTGTTCGCAAATCCCGCAAAAGTTGCATTTGAACGGCAAATTAAGGAAACGGAACTGATATTGGTGATGTTTTGCTTGATGCACCATTTACCATTTTCACTGTTGGATTTTCTTCCAAATTTATTAAAAAAATGCTGCCCTGATTCTAAAATAGCCCAGAATATAAAATGTGGCCGAACGAAGGCATATAATATAGTGAAAGATGTTTTGGATGAAATGGGACGGCAAAAAGTGGCCAACGAACTTAAAATTCAAAAATTCAGTATAATTATCGATGAAACAACGGATGTGAGTGCAGCAAAGTCATTAGCGTTGGCTCGAGTTTTTGATCGGAAAAGATGTTTAGCAAGGGATAGCTTTTAGGACTTTTGAATCTGACGCTATGTCAATTTTCACATGTATTTTAAACCATTTGAATGTATTGCAAATTTCCGTAAAGAACATAATAGGCCTAGGGTCGGATAACGCCGCAGTTATGTCTGGCCAACTTTCCGGGGTTCAAGCAAGATTCAAGGAAATTATTCCCAATCTTTTTTTTATAAATTGCATATGCCACTCGTTGCATTTATGCGCCAGTTACGCTTGCCAAAGACTACCATTTTCTGTGGAGCAACTAGCGCGAAATATTTTTAATTTTTTCGCACACAGTTCTAAACGTTGTAACGAATTAAAGGAATTTCAAGAATATTTTGCACTGAAGCCGCACAAAATTCTGGGCCTTTTTCAAACAAGATGGTTATCTCTAGAGATGGTCGTGAATCGAATTCTTGAGCAATGGGATGCATTGCAATTAAATTTTATTTCTTGCACTTTGGAGGATAAGGGCGCAGAAAACGTGGCTAGAAGCTTGGCGGAAGATTTAGGTAATCCAGTGAACAAAACGTATTTTTTATTTCTGTCGTACGTTCTAAAAATCATCAACACAATGAATTTAGAGTTCCAATCGGAAAAAATTCGTATTCATACCATGTATGAAACAATGAAACAAATCTTAAAATTATATTAAGCAATTTTATAAAGTCCAGTTGTTTCCAAAATATAACAAATGTGAACGATATTGATTTATATGATGAAAAAAATCAAGTGCCATTGGCCGAAACAAGCATGGGTTATGCAGTTCAATCCTTTTTAGCACTATCTCCACTTGATGAAGAAGAATTCTTGGAGGTTGCAAGAAATGTTAAAAAATTTTATGTAGAACTTGCCCAACAAATAAAACGCAGATTTGATTTTAACAACGCGGCATTTAAACTTCTATCACTTATTAATCCCGATTGTTTAATTTCGTCAAATACTTCATCCATAGTTCCATTACTCGATATGTTTCCCAATTTGCTGGAAAATGAAACAGACAAAGATAACATAATGGACGAATTGAAAATGCTCAAGTTATCTTCGCACCTAGTCAATTTAGATTCAACGGACATCGGAGCATTTTGGGTCAAAATTGGATCGATTAGAAATTCAATAGGAGAGCTGCTATTTGGTACATTGGCCAATTTTATAATGAATCTTATGAGTTTGCCTCATAGTTCCGCGGCTGCAGAAAGGATTTTTTCTGATCTCAACAACACTAAAACCAAAAACAGAAATCGTCTGTTAATCGAGACGGTTGACTCAATTATGGCTGCGAAGGAGCTATTATCAGAAGAGGAAAAAAAGTCGGTCAGTTCTAATAAATCGAGTGAGGTATGGACACCGCGCCCGGAACTTATTTCAGTTTAATTATCGAACTACATATATTATCTATATATTAAATTATTTTATTTAAATATTTTTTTACATTTTTTTACAACAATGAAATTTTTTTTTATTAATTATTTTTTTAATGTTATTTATAATTTATTATGAAAGAATGTGATTTAAGTTATTATATAAGTTTAATATTATTATATTAGTTAATGAAAATGTGATGGTACTGTTTACCAAATGAAATTATTGTGATGTTATATGAATTTAAATAAATAAATACCTTGTACGAAACAAAGGATTTAAATTAAAAAATTATTTTAAAAAATGGATACAATTGGATACATGTTTTTTAAATAATTGGCTACAATTTTATTTTTTCGAATAAAATAATAGCAGCGTTTATTTTATTTTCCTTTAGAAGATTTCTTTTATAAGAATGATCCAATAAGATTTTCTGGATTTTTTTTGAAATCTTACGCATTAAAATCAATATAATAATCAAAAATTGTATTTGTGATGTGACGTAAGTTAGGTTTAAGACATATAATGTTTGAAAATAAATTCTTTTAAATGAAGTCGCGACTGGCACAATCATCCAACATTCGCCCAATTTCCCAACACTCTTTCGAGCTTTCTGGCCGATATCCCATTATTTAGAAGGAATCGATTGTGGTTTATCGATATAAACATGTGATGTCAGATACCCCCATAAAAAGTAATCTAACGGCGTCAGATCACAAGATTTTGAGCCCAAGGCTTTCTTTCAATAAATCGATGTTTTCGCTGGCTGTGCGGCACGTTTCGCCATCCTGTTGCAACCAAAAGTCAGCTACACCAATATCTTGAATTTTTGACAATAAAAATTGATTGATCTCTTTTGTATATTGTGTATTTTTAAATTTTAGAAGATTGTTCTAAAATCTAAAAACGGACATGAGAGAGGATGCATAATGGAACAAAATTAATGCTCAGGTTAACTAAATATCACTAATATAAATATTTATTTATTTCAATAGTTTCCGTTATAAACGATTTAACAGTGTAGTAGATCAAATATTGTATATAAAAATGCTATGATCACGAATATAAATTACCCTTGCTTTAAATGGTGTTGGGTTGGGCGATAGGGATACAGCCTTAAATACTGCAAAAGATGAGATAATCCGTAGATGTAACATAAATAAAGTACTACAGTTTATAGTTGTTGAGAAATACCAAAACATGTGCTATATAAAACCCTTGGTTTCCGAAATGGGCGCTTGTTACAGTTTCATACATATCATCATAGAACCATTTGAGAAGAATATACTTGTATCACAGGTTAAAGTTTTTTTTCTAATTTTAGAACTGGTAAACAAACGATGTTAAATTATGTACACATATTTATGAACGAAAACCTCATATTTCGAGCAAGTAGACTCACATTTTTATGAAAAACGAAATAGAGTTTAGAATGTAGTTAGTTCTGCCATATTTTATATGCAAATGGGAATCCATTCACAACTGCATATTTTAAAATGACATTGTTTAAAACGCCATATTCCAAAACGGCATAAGGTTCAAAATGACATTTTTTAAAACGGCATTTTTCAAAATAACATAAGGTACAAAACATTTTAATAAATGACATTTTTTAAAACGGCATTTTTCAAAATGGCATAAAGTTCAAAATAGCATCTTTTAAACAGGATAAGGTACAAAATGAAATAAAAAATATTGGACGAGACTTTTTGTATTATTTCTTAATCGATGGCACTGAAAGTTAAGATGTTCAATGAAAATGAACTTTAAGATATAGATGTTTCGATTAAAATCTCAGTATGGACAAAATAAAAGGAGTTGAATTCTTTCTTCATCGATTAAGGCCAAATTTTAAACGTTCTTAAGTTAGGGTTGAAATTCAAAACTGAGTTTGAAGTAAATGAAATATACTATGGTATTATATTATACATATTTTATATAAATACATTAAACTTATACAATAAGTTTTTGTCATATTCGTAATTATTGGCAACAATGCATCAAAATGTTTTTTATGAATGTAGTTACTATTTTTATTGTATTATGAGGTATTATTGAGGTAAATTCCTGATCTCGTGATTGAAACGAACTCGGTATGTGCCATCAACGTCTCGTTTTAGGCCATATATCACAAAAATTATCATATATCACACGCATAATTCTGTTTTTTATGAATGTAGTTACTATTTTTATTGTATTATGAGGTATTATTGAGGTAAATTCCTGATCTCGTGATTGAAACGAACTCGGTATGTGCCATCAACGTCTCGTTTTAGGCCATATATCACAAAAATTATCATATATCACACGCATAATTCTTCTCTCGAATGTTAAAAGCCATCTTTCGTACTCATCCGTCAATATTTAACTCTCACATCATTACATGACAACGGGTCTGATCAACACTCCGCGGAACGTAGAGGATATAAAGCTTGAATGCCAGCGACAAGGCGAAACTTGATATCCTCTCACACTACTATCGTGAGAAATGAAAGATCCAATATATTTGAATCTCATCACTCCTTCAAATGTATAGTTTCCATTACTGAAATTAATCGTGAAATTTGTTGTAGTTATATTAAATAAATTAGATTGTTTAATTTATCGTTTTTTATGAATTTTTTATGTTACTTTTACTAACAAATCCACCTTATTTATAGGATTAGGACAATTTTCCTTTAATTGGACATATGCGTTGTTCCTGATTTGTCCTAAAATTTTTTTTGTAAGTTTAGGATAAAATTGGGACTTATCCAAATAATCGAAATTATGTGTGTATCTAGCAATACGTTGTATCTTCGTTTAGACACAAAATCAGATTTATCGCGATACTATAAAAGTTTTATTTGTTATTTTCTTCATTTTAATTATTTAAAAAAGCATTAAATAATTGAAAATTATATATTTTTTTGGAGGAGTGAATATTATCAGATTAATACTAATAGAATTTAATTTAAGGAGTACTTGCCTTGGGTGAGTTATAAAACATAATTTACAAAATAAAACATATGAAGGATTTTTCACTGCGGATAATTATATGATAATTTTTTGCCTTATTTTTGGACGATTAAAATAATATTGTTTGTGATAACTTTTTAGTGTAATGAATTAAAATAACAGTTTTTACTTGTATTTTGTGTACAAAATAATAAACTGAATCAATAAGTAATACAAATCAATCTATCATTCAATCTTCATAAACTATTTTTACAAAAAAATTTAATTTTTTTTTTCAAATTTCTCGTACAAATTTCTTCAAAGGTAAACAAAAACATATTTTTTGTAGATACGCATAATATACGAGCATAATATTACAACGAATATAAATTATTTAGTAATATCATTACAAATATATACAAGTCAAAAATATTTTATACGAAAAGACTAAAAATTTTATAATCAATGAAATATGCAGAATAAATTATCGAAGACGAAGAAATTTTGTATTTATACTTAAATTTCTGAAAATTCAAGATATTTCATGAATATTTGAACTCTGGAAGTTCAACACATATGTATTATAAACCAAACGAAGTGTCTGAAGTTAATGGTTGAGACTCCAACAAAAATAGATATAACCAAACAGTAAAAATCTTTAAAAGCTGAAACTTTATAACATGTAAAAGAGGTACCAAGTATGTTTAACCAAGTATTTTACTTCTGTGAATCAATACCCATAGTGAAAATTTAAATTAATTTTCTTATACTCATTTAGTTTAACAGAGTATTATGCTAAATATTTTAGGTAGGCTCAACTATATATAGAATGTAAATACTTCTATTATATAAATTTTAAAAATAAATCCGAACTTTACATCTTTCGCATATTTAATTTAAAACAAAGAATATGAACTGAACAGAGAGCAGAAAACCAAATTTATTTTGTTTTCATTATCAATAATTCGGGTACATAAACAATAAGGAATAATTTAAGGTAAAAGATTATATTTAATTAAAAATACTTAACGTCATAAAACATAAATTTGTCAATGTCTTAATAAAGAAGCAGCAAGAAACAATTTCTTATTAGAAGAAAATCATGTTTATATAAACATATTTACAACAAATATAACAACACACGAACATAATAAAATCGTTTGAATACATTTATCACTTTATAAATAATAAAGCGCAAACAGCAGTAGCAACAGTAAACAAACAACAAATTAAAATTATATAAAAGCTGAAATAAAAAGCTTCTATTTTGTGATGTACCAGTTTTTATTTTTCTGTTTTCTTATGGTTTTGTGTTGAGTTACAGTGCCAGTAAAAAATCAAACAGCAAAAGCACAAATTGAAAAACACAAAAAAATTAAAAGTTCTTTGACTTTTTTTGTTTATCTGCTGCACGTTTTTCAGAGATTTGTGTTTTATTGTTATGAAAAAGACTAAAAACCATACTGCTCTGTAAATATAATTTGTTCGTTTCTGTAAATTTTATTATTTTTGCTTTAAAATGCGGATTGCTTGGTATATAATTATTTTATTTAAAGTAATTTAATTTAGTTTAAATTTTTATATATTAAAAAAATTACAATAGGTAATTTTAATTTTTTTATTTTAACAATGATAATAATAGAGTGTTTACATGAGAATTTTATAATATGACATACTTTCTATTTAAAATACAAATAAATATGAAATTGAAACTAATCGTCTGTGACCTGCCAATCGTCTGTGCCAATGCTGTACCAGTTATACCTGAGAGAAAAGAAACAGTATGTGGAAGTGGTAGCTTTGACTCTGCTAATGGGAGCAGAAAATATAGTTGTTGGGTCGGCTCGCGATAAAAAAATCTGGAATCAACCGACGATTCACCTAGACTGGCTTGGGAAGATGATATATTGGCAACGCAAAATCTGAAGGAATGGAGAAAGGGAAAATCGAATAATAAACCACAATTGGAAAAACATACCTATTGTTATAGCAGAACCGTTTAGAGAAATTTTGGATGACAAATAATCGCTCAGGAAAACAAAGATGATTCATATTAAACCATAGTCAGACGGCAATAAGTTGAACTAGAACATTTTGCGAAAGTGGTGGATTTTTATGAGAAAAAAAGTTCCACTGTTTTTAATAGCGTATCGTAGATAATAATACGATATCATACGGCAAAACGCCAGCCAATGTATAATGATCGTGGGTTTAGGCAGGATTTATGGACAAAATCTGCAGTGCATTTAAATATAAATGGTTTTTTTCGATGGATCCGAGGATCAGTATAAAAATAAAATGAAATTTAATCAAACATTAATATTTCTAATTTAAAGAGGAATTTAATATGGAGATAAAATGGAATTTGTTTGTAACTTGCAATAGGGGACCTAATGGAAGAATTTCATACAATGCATTAGAAAAAAGTCCTTATATATATATATATATATATATATATATATATATATATATATATATATATATATATATGTATATATATATATATATATATATATATATATATATATATATATAAATATATATATATAAAATATATATATACATATAAATATATACATATATGTGTGTGTGTTAAAAATTTTAATTTATGAATAAATTATATGGCTTTCACTGTATGTACATTTACGTAAATAAAAATTTTAACACTTACCTCGAACGATGTAAAAACAATTTTTTCTATCGAACCAAAATAACGTTCCCAAAGCACTTGAGTTTGCTGTCGTAATGCTAATATTTGCGTGGGTGAAACAGATCTCACTACATCTGGAACCTAAAACGACACAAAGTTAAATTTTAAGTAAAATAATTAGACTAATGATAAATATAAAATTAAATTTTTTTTTGTTATTTTTCATATTTACGAGTAGCAAAGCAAATATACGTTCGCAATTTTTCTTTGATTTTAATTAATTTATTAGGTTTCTCTTATTACATAATGTTTTTATATTTTGAAACATAAATAAAGATTTTTTTGTTTTTATAAATTAAACCGGAATGCTTTATTTATTTATGATTTGTTGAAATATTAATTTCGCTAAAAGAAAATAAATTAGGATATATATTTTTTGAGTGCTGAGTTATAATACACAATACGCATTGTGAAACCGGTTTATGGTTGGGAGATTATGAGACTGAAAAGTAATTAATTGTCAGTTAACTAAGGGAATAAAAAAGGTATAAATTTTACGTAATTAACTCTCAAAAGCATTAACTTAACAAATAAAATTGCGAAAAAAATTCAAGTATATAAAATAGTGTTTCTAATAGAGTAGGAGTGTAGTTGTGTAGTTCACCTACAAATTATGTTATATGGTTAACTATTTCAGTACCCAACAACTTACCGTAGACATTCAATTTTAAACTCAAAATTTTTATCCATATTGACTGGATCTTATATTAAAAGATTAGTATACATTTACTGTTATGTAACCCTTTGCCATTCTCAAACCGACAAAAAGTATGGATAAATCATTTACATATTTTTATAATCAAATGAATTCCTTTTTTTCCATTTTCGTCATGTTATTGATAATCCAAAAATTGAATTTGATCTTCATACCATTATTTTTCTGTTAGTCCTTGGAAGGTTTTTTCAATATTTGATACGGTTTTCGGAAAAAATAAGGTTTTTTGTGTTTCAGTATCAATTCAGTTACACACACATTTTTATATAAACGTGTATGTGTAAATACTCAAACGGAAAATTTCTAAAGTTTCATAAACATAAAACATCTATACGAGTAGAAAATCTTAAAATCATAGAACGACCGTAATTTGAAAAAGCTTGAAACAAAGTAAATAGAAAAACCGATAAAAAAGGGTCAATGGATGATCCTTAAACCTTTTAACAATTTGTTATAATCAACCCCTAGAATGATTGGATATCAGTTATTTTTCATTTTATTGTTATTTTTGGTTGTTATTCAATTTTTTGTTTCTGGTCCATATTCAGTTCAGTGAGACATCTGGGATATTTTGTGATATCTTTATAATACATGTTGTTATTGTATGTCTATCTTTCTATAGATTCGCATAAGACGTTCGATTATTCGTATGTGATAAGGGTATGATAAATTTACTGTTCATAAAAATTGGTATTGTTTTTTAAGATAGAATTTGAAAGAAAAAAATTGAAAAAATTGATTTATCAAAGAGATGGAAATCAGAAACTATATTTGATAGCACTAGGTTTTATGTTAATTAAAGTTCTAACGTATTAACTACTTTTATTATAATATTTTATCATTGCCGATATCTGCTAGGCCTATAGAGTATAAATGTGCCTTATTGTACATAATAGTCTTATTTAGCCCAGTTTATATATATATATATATATATATATATATATATATATATATATATATATATATATATATATATATATATATATATATATATAAATATATATATAAATATATATATATATATATATATATATATATATATATATATATATATATATATATATATATATAAATATATTTATATATATATATACATACATATATATATATATATATATACATATATATATATATGTATATATATATATATAAATATATTTATATATATATATATTTATATATATATATATATATTTATATATTATATATATATATATATATATATATATATATATATATATATATATATATATATATATATATATATTTATATATATATATATATATATTTATATATATATATATATATTTATATATATATATATATATATATATATATAAACTGGGCTAAATTAAACTATTATGTACAATAAGGCACATTTAGACTCTATAGGCCTAGCAGATATCGGCAATGATAAAATATTATTATAATATTATAGTATGGATCGCTGGGCTAACGACCCGCATCCGTAAAAAAACAATTACAGTTCAAAAAGTCCATAACTTAAAAATAATCGGATACCGCCTAAATACCAATGACCCCTCGCTTAAGTACCCGGATACGAAATTGAAGATCAGCACGTGGAACGTGCAGTCACTAAGAAAACCTGGCGCGTTGGACGGCCTTATCACATGTATGCAGGAGTATCGGCTGGAACTCGTAGCGCTCCAAGAAACTCGATGGCCTAAAAGTGAAGTCCATGTGTCCCAAGGCTATACGTTGCTACACAGTGGAGATGACCTCTTGAAGTTGGCTTTCTCATTGGGCCACAGGTAAAAAAGGATGTGTTGAACTTCCAGGCAGTCGATAATCGAATGTGTAAACTTCGCTTGCACATGACATTAGCCAACCTGTCAATTGTTTGTGTACATGTGCCCACTGATGTAAGACAATTCCAAGATAAAGACTCATTTTACAATAATTTGGATAATCTGATGGGCTCTATACCTGAGCACGATGTCAGATTGGTGAGTGGTGATTGGTGACTTTAATGCTAGAGCTGGCAGAAATCAGACCGGCTTATGTAATAACATAGGTCCGTACTCCCAACACGAAACTGCAACCGAAAATGGGGAAAGAATGATGTACTTTGCGATCGCACATGATCTCAAAGTGGCAAGTACATTCTTTCCCCACAAAAACATCCATTTGGAAACATGGACACATCCACGTATGACATCCCGAAGCCAAATTGACCATGTGTTTATTTCAAAAGACCGGACTCGGGTTGTCCAAGACGTGAGATCGTATCGGTCGTCAACAAAATTCGTAGGCAATGACCATTATCTGGTCACTGCAAAGCTACGATGGAGATTTTCGTACAAGTCAGGTAGGACAGGAGAATATAAAACGCGATTCTCCTGTGAAGGTCTGATAAATGAAGAAACGCAACGAAAATATCAAGATCTTGTCAGCAATAGCATTTTAGGATCCAACTACCAATCTGATGATGTGAACAGTGTCTGGGAAGTATTGAAAACCTCGGTTGTCGATGCTGCCCAGCACACTCTCGGTATAGTGAAAACTACGCCCAAAAATGATTGGTTTGATGAGGAGTGTCGTCTTGCTGATGAGCAACGCAATATAGCAAACAATGAAGCTCAGACTCGGTTTACAATTGCAAGAAAACACAAAGCAGTTCTTGCTAGGAGGAGAGCTAAACACATTTGTAGACTGAAGAAGCGTGAATGGTGGAACGCTAAGGTCTTAAGAGTACAACAACTCAGCAATGAGCACAATTCGCGTGGTTTCTTTAAAGGAATCACCGAATTGCACCATACCTTAAGATCTCGGTCAACTGCCATTCGGGACCAGGATGGAAACCTCTGTGTTAACGTCGATGCGGTACTCGATACATGGCGTGAACATTTTTCTGAGTTACTTAATGTTCCACAAGCTGTGTTTGAATACCCTAAAATGCAGACCCCCAGAGATGTTCATTGAGGATCCATCCTATGAGGAATTCACAATGGCCATGCAGAAATTAAAGAAAAATCATTCACCAGGAGTTGATTGCATTAATTCAGAGCTATTGATATTCGGAGGGCTAACTTTGTGGAACTGTCTTTTCGACCTTGTTCGATTGGTATGGCGAAATGAAGTTATGCCTGATGAATGGAAAGTGGCCGCGTTATGCCCAGTATTCAAAAAGGGTGATCGCATGAAATGCGAGAACTATCGCGGTATAGCTCTCCTTTGCACAGCATACAAGTGACTGTCATACATTATCTTGGGAAGAATTACTCCTCTGGCGGAGGAAATTGTCGGTGACTACCAAGGAGGATTCCGTCCAAATCGGTCAGTCACTGATCAAGTTTTTTCGCTGCGGATGATTCTTTCCAAGTACTACGAAACATCTCGCGATGTGCACCAGGTATTCTTTGATTTCAAGCAAACCTATGAGTCGATCAATCGAGAAAGACTATGGTATGCGCTTGAATATTTGGGAATACCAAAAAATATGTACATCTCTGTAAAATGACAGTAACGCAGTCACAATGCTGTGTCAAAGTTGAGAACAGGCTATCGAGAACTTTTGCAATCACTACTGGTGTTCGACAAGGAGATGCGCTGTCCCCGATACTTTTAAATCTCATGTTGGAATACATCCTTCGTAAAAGTGAAACACCTCAGGACAACATCTTATTCCGACAATCCAATCAATTATTAATGCAGTAAACGTCAAAAAAAACCTCATCAGTTAGGAGAAAGTTCATGCTTCTTGAAATTTTCTTTAAAAATATGTTTATCTTAAAAAGTAGAAATACCCTTTCAATGATCCGAAACAGTTTAAGATTCATACGAAATCTCTACAGACAAAAATAGAATATGTAATAAAATATGGAAAAAAATGTTTTCTGATCCATCTGAATGTGTATGAAAATCAAACTAACATTTGACGGAACTTGTCCACATCTACCAAATAATTTTACAGTCGACATTTAAAATTTCAGAAGTATAAGTTTTATGTATTGAATGTCAATAAAAATTGCAATATGAATGGTATTGTAAATATTTTCATTAAATCAATAAAATTTACATTGACTATTCATACTGATTTGTAACAAACCGTTTTGAAAATGTATTTCCTATAAAGTAAGAAGCCTTTACTATAACAAGCTTTAAAAACGATTATTCTCTAATTATTCTCAGATAATTCTCTCATTTCTAGGTATCGGCTTCATATCAGTTTTAATTCATATCAGTCTTAGTAAAATTTTAAAAAGCTTAATACAATCTAATAATTTATAGAGAATTATTCTATATATTATTCAATATAGAAAATCAACATAGTTGTTACCAAAAACGTCAAACAATTTAAAATTTGATTCAGGTTCTATCTGCATCAATTTTAAGCGTTTCGAAAATTTAAATTTTATATTCATGTTTAAAAATAACTGACATTGGGGTTTTATTTTGCGTTGATGTACGATTTTTAATAACTATTAATTAATTATTTCATTTTTTAATATTCTAGTACGCAGTCAACGAGAATATAGCAGTCAAATTTGGAATCCTTTCATCAAACTACAACAAAAAAAAGGTTGAAAGAATTTTTACGAAACATTAAAGCTGACAGGCGCGGTCCGTCATAATAGGCAAGGTGGGCAGTGCCCACCTTTACCATTTACTAGACTTCTATCAAGATCAAACAAATGATAGTTTAAGTATCGTTTATCATAGATTCACAAGATTCGTTCTAAATCTACGCGCATATTGTGTGTAACCTGTTAAATCATGTTAAAACGTTCTAAAGTAAAATATTTGTCATACATACATATATAATACACACATATTTGAGTACATAAAGTAAAATAATTCATTTCATCTCTATTGCTTTCAAAAATATACATACATATGCATTTCCTCTTCTATTTGCATTTTATATTTTGATTTTGTCCAAGGCCGACTGTAGTGTGTGTGTTTCACACAAGCCAAACTTTATGAATACATATGCTGTAAAAGCATATCAACCTTTAGCGGCATTAGTGAATATTCTTCTATTCGTATACGATTGCGAATACAGTATAAAAATAAAAACAAACGCACACCACCTAAGTATTATTGAGTAAAAATGTACAAAAAATGTAAAATAAAGACGAATGAGCGTGTCTTACTCACTGATCACTCAACGATCATTTAACAAACTATATTGACTTCAAAACTTGAGTTAAATTATCGCGGAAATTATGATTTAATTGCAAGATCGATTTCCAGAACAGTTTAAAATATTCAAATTTTAAACAGGACATTATCTTTTATCACATTTAAACATTCATACCGTGACGTACATGAAAAATCTACACAAACTTTTTCACGCAATGAAACACTAAAGCCATGAAAATTTTAACTCGAAAAACATATTTTAATAAAATCTAATGTAAATAGATAAAAGTTTTATTAAACCATTTATGAATTTCGAATCAAAATACATTCCTATGCAACTCATATATACTTTATTTATGTTTGAAAAACCTAACCACAAACCTATCCTCCTCGAATTTACACAAAACAAACAAGATTCACTCGATATTATCCACAATGTTATACTATTGTGTATACTATCCACAATATTATTATATTTATTTACACAACAATCAATCTACATTTATTATAAAATCAAATAAAATTATTTTGCATAAATGAAGCTGTCATCGCATATATGTCATTTTCAAAATTACCATTATCATTTGACAATCGTTTATCAGTTTAGTGAGATGGAAAAGAGAATAAAAGTACTCAACCTTTTGTGGTGTGCGTCTGTTTTTCGAAATAGACTTTAACTAGTGTTAGTTAGAAACGTCAAATTTTGAGTTTTTTTATATGGACTTTTTCGTTTACCAACACACTCAAAGGTTGATATTTTCGTTTGATTATGCTCGTGTAAAACAAGAAGCAGGCTTGTGTGAAAAACACACACTACAGTCGGCTTTGATTTTGTCTATAAACTCTCATTGGGCAAATCGCAAAGTGCTTCATATTTGAGTATTAATATGCATTATTTCTCTCTCAGCTGTACGATTTTATTAAACCAAATACCATGATAATCTTATTGTGGTTTTATAGAAGAATAGTAGGCAAATGACGAAAAGCACTTGCTGGTATAATTTTGTCTCTCTCCTTTTTAACATAAGAACTAATTTTAAGGTGAGATGAAATGGAAAAAATGTTTTTTGATTTGGTTTTTGTAGTTGACTTTTGCTATTTTTAAATAATACATATTAGATTCCCTAAGCTTACGCGATTTTATATAATTATAAATTTTAAATATGATATCGGTTAGTAGTTAAAATTTGTGGCAGTTGCGAATTGATTCTTATGGCCATAATGAGAAAACTGATTCAGATCGACCGGGAGTGTTCAGAACCATATTCGAATCATTTTGCAAAAACTAGGTTACTTTAAAAGCATATTATGCTACTACTCCAATTTTTAACGGAACTTTCAACCACACTCAAAATGATGTTCCCAAATGTATCAACGCCATATATAATGACTTCGTTTATGCAGAAATTCAAGATCTTCTCTACATTTCCATTCAAGCAGTTTGAAACTACTGATGTCGCAAAGAAAAGTTAATTTGTGTTCATATTTTGATTAGTTTCTAAAGATCTCAACAGAAGTCGTCGAAAGATTTTTTTCTTTTGTAGAAATCCAAGATCGTTCAGCTAATGGATAAGGTGTAATAAATAGAATATTACCAGTGACAAAAATACTGCTCAAACTTACAACGGTATTACAGTTATGAGTGGAAATAAAGGTAGAGTGCAAATCATATTAAAACAGGATTTTCCTAACGTATATTTTGTCTACTGTTATGCTTCAAATTTAGTCCCTTAAGCCGTGTGCGCCAAACAAATATCAGAATTGCGTATTTTTTGCCAATTTATATGGGATACCATCATTTTTTTCTGTATCTTAAAAAAAAAGTAAGTTATTGCAAATCTGTGACAAAAAAGTACCACGACCAAATTACACGAGATGGAATTTCCAGTGGTACAATTAACTTAGTGTATGAAAAAGTGGAAGAGATAAAGAAATGCATGGCAGCCATTCAGAATGGCATAACTTCGGATATAAGAACGATTTGCGAAGCGAGTGGTTTTATTTTATTATTAAACGATGTGAAGTTTATTACGTTTTAAAGATTTTTTCTCGTGTTGTGCCTCAATTTAACATTTTATATAACATCCTGCAAAAACGAACGAGTGATACGATTTGTGTACGTATAACTCGTTCAGGGTTCAGGCCATTAAACAATCTAATGATTTTATTAACAAAATTCGAGATGAAGTTTATTTTACTCTTTATAGTATATTGTATGTGAATGGAGATAATAGATCGCGCGCAACAAAATAAATACAATTAAAACGAATTTTAAAAGAAGCGAATCACGTAATACGAGAGCTTATTAACGATAGGTTTAGCAACGCAAAATATTTAGTAATCAGTACTTTTAGATTGCACGAAGATTAAGCTTTATGCTTTAAACTCTTCTTACCAGCTACTAAATACAATAGCCAAATTATATACATTTTTAGATAAAGAACGCTTGAAAACTAAACTACAGGTAGTTTATCAGCGATCCATGATTTTTCAGTCCGCTATTTGTGAGCTAGTCAAAACGATTTATAATAAAAATTTAGAAAAAATAATCAAAGAAGTTATTCGCCTTTCGATAATAATAATAACCATATACCGATGTCGACCGCAGTATCATAACGATTAGACATTGAAACGTGTAAAATCTTATTTAAGAAGCACAATGAGGGACGAATGTTTGAAGAAATTAGCAGTATATTCAATTAAAAAAAGCCTGATCAATCAAATAGACAATTTTAATGGCAGAGTTCTGTATAGATAACAATTCTAATTTTAATTTAATTTTTCTTGAAATTCACGGACCGCTACTGAACACTGAGTTCATACTTCGATTTCTTCGTTCATTCATGGATTCAAAAATTTTTACGATTTTTTATGCCAGGCTATAGCACAAGAAATATCTTATTGTTTATATCGTTGTTCATGGATAGAAACTGTTCAACTTTGTCATGTTGATTAATTATTATTTAATCTAAAGCGTTTTTTTTAAATTATAAAGTTATCGTATTGCACTGTTTGTAATTAAATTACATATTTAATTTAATTTGTTTAATTATGTAGAATGAATAAAACTAATTTAGGATAATGAATAGCAATGAATGCAATAAAAGTTATTTAAAACAAAGTTTTTCTAGTATTACAATGACGTATTTTTGCAGAGATAGATATATCTTAAAATCGATCACCTAACATCTTAATAATTTAGTAAAACATAAATTAAAATTCAATATAAATTTAAGATATTGTATACACAGTAAAATATTTATATCTAGAAACGCATATTTATCGTAGCATCAATGGAAACTTTAACAAGTTACAATGATGCCCTGCTATAAACATACACACAAATACACAACCATCGGGGGAGCAAGTGGTTAAAAGCTGTTCAATTAGGAAGAAGATCTCGGGATGCCAGCGGCAAAAATGGCAAGTACAGATTTTTTATAATTTTAGCTTTAATTGGGTGCAGAGCGATCTTTTAGACTGCCCTAGCTCCTGCATCCAAAACGAGTCGCGTAAAGGTTGACAGCTGCCTTAAAATTGTGCATTTTATACTCCAACGGAAACTGAAAACCGGCCAACGAATTCCACTTCGGCAGGATCACCATAAACCTATGCGCATTAACCGTTCCTCGTGTTACTTGTCCTGGCGTAACAAATGGTGGTATTTTCTACTTCAATTCTGCAGAAGATTTACTATTTGTTAATCTATAGAATACACAGAGTTCTGCAACATCTCTGCGGTGCTGTAGGCTGTTTAGATCTTTCGTAAGTTTGGAGTTTCGTAATATTCGGATGGTCCGCCGCTCATAACCATTCATAATTTTTGTTCAAGTTAAGGAGTTATCATATCATCATTATTTTGGAATTCGCTATGTAGTTGTTCATGTCTATTCCAAAATATTTCGATGCTTGCATGCTGTTGGATACTCTGAAGTATGAATACGTTATAATTTCATAAATATTATTTCATTTTTAAATATCGATGAATATTTTCATTTTATTTATATCATGGAGGGTCTATAATGTTCCGAAGTACTTTGTTTTGGAACGTCTATATACCATCTTGATGTTCGTTTTCTTGGTACATCCCTCAAAGCTGAATACCCAAGGCCCATACAGGTTTCAATATTTGCCGGTACAAAAGTCATTTCTTTTGCCTATATTTTCTACATTTTCCTATATTTTATGTTTTGTGTTCATTTTGGAATGTATTTTTCATGCCAAGTTGTTATCGATATCATACCTAGACATTTCGACGTATTGGCATATGCTACTTGTTTAGAGTTGATTATGATAAAGATCCTGTTAGACTTAGTTTTATTAGTAAAATTCACATGCACACATTACAGTTTATTTGTAGCTTCTACTACATTTTTCAAAATCCCAGTATAACCAGCATAAGTTGCTATGGTTGCTTCTTTCATTGATGATATGTTCTTAGTATATAGAGGATACAAGATATTTCATGATCATGATTACTCCTGCTATTTTGAACCATCATAGCACTGATTATATGGCGAGGTTTCCATATCGTAAGCTTTCTGAAATGTTCAGTTAATTACATATAGATTGTTTACATAGAATGACACGGTTTTATTATCTTTGATTAGGTTTATTAGCAAAGACTTTTATGCTTTACGTTTTTTGACACGAGGGAATGTTATTTCTTTGTTTGAATGATGGTGTTCCTTATTGGTACTTGAAGATTGATGTATGGTAAACAATTTAGGTTTGTACTCCTATTAAACAATCTAGAATTTCAAGATTATTTAATAAGAATACAATTAAATTCAAAATCTGGAATTTCTATTATAATTACTTTGTGCTTTGTTTAAATTCTGATAATTCTGTTAGAGTTCAGACCAGATTTTTTTGTAATTCGTTGTATTTATTAAAGCACCCTTGCAATTAAGCATTCTCAAAATTGAAATTGAATTGTAAGAACAATTTTTGAGCAAACTTTTCTCTCGTTCATATTATTAGGGTAAAATGATATATTGTAATAATTTTGCAGTATTATTTGGTTATATACATACGTACTAGTATTCAGTTTAGTTTAAATATGTCTTCACAAATTTAAAACTATACCCTTAAAATAAAAATTATTGTTATGTTAACTATAAAAAAAATCATTATACTATATGTAGTTTAGTAATTAAACTCTTACTTTTTATTTGAATCATTGCTTTAAAATATCATATGCCGTATATACGAAATTTTATTAGTTTATAACAATTTATTTGTTTATAATACACAAGCACAAATTCCGCCTAGATATTCGAACAAACAAATAAAATTAACCACTTGAACTTTAATTAGATTTATTATTATACCTACTGAGACTGTTGTTGTTTTTCTTTTTATGTCAAGTCGATTATTATTAAGTACACATATTTTAGAGCAGTATATAGATTATGCTTTTGAAATTGTAAATAGTATTTTTAACTTGCCTGTAACAATAATCGTTCGTCAGCCCATATCGCTGCTTGTTTCCAATCGATTTTTGACTGGAACGGTAATACCCAGGAATTTGACAAAAGGACTGGTATACAACCGGCTTGAAGTGCTTCCAGAAAACTGATAAAAGAAAATAAAACAATATAATTAGTATATTATTTGTATTTAATATTATACTCAAAATAAAATATACAAAATTTTAGATATTTACTCGTAATTTACAATATATTTCTGCTTACATATGTATATAACCTGTAAAATGGAAATATTTCGTTGAATTCAATACTAAACCGAGAAAAATAACCTAACAATTTGTTTGCTTATAATTGTAATCGATTTAATCACTATACTTGATATTGTTGGAAATTACTATATCTACCATAGCTAAAAATTACCAACACTTATTCGTATAGTAGCCGAAATATATATGTATATATATATATATATATATATATATATATATATATATATATATATATATATATACATATATATATATATATATATATATATATATATATATATATATATATATATATATATATATATATACATTATATATATGTATATATATATATATATATATATATATATATATTCATTGATTGATAGGACTGTAGGACCAAGCGCTAGGCAAGATTCCCGCATAACGCCGGGCCTATTCCGGCAAGATTCCCGGATAACGCCGGGCCTATTCCTACAGCCGTTTACATAAAACAATAGGTAGAAATGAGAAGGTATGTTAGTAAGGAGAGAACGAACCGGTTACAGACTAAATCGTTTACTAAACTACTGTTAACTGACAACAACAAGACAATCACAATTCTAATCTACTGATCTACAATCGCCAATCAGCATTTTCCAGTCTGCATTACCTATCTGCTCTGCTGTATTTCGATTAAATTAAAACTAAATTAAAATCAAAATTCTAAAATAAATTTATTAGTTAGTCGCTCAGGAATCTGTAACTAATTAATTTTATTATCTGTTAATTAAATAATTTTATTTTTTATTTCAACTCCCGCCCGCACAAGTAACCTAATTAAAACATAAGTACAGAATTCTGGAAGAAAATTTATTAAGTTATGGCTCAGGTATCTGAAACAATTTAATTAATATGGTATGATAGTTTAAGCCATCCATTACGATAATATTGCCATAATTCTATAACATGCTTATCAGAAAACAGAATAGACTAAGGCAACAATCTTCAGCAGAACCATTTTCCTGTTACATAATAATTAAAATAATATAAATTGTAAGTAAAATCTATATCCTTTCATATTAACATTGGTTATTATTATTTTTTGGATAGGAAGGACATTTCTTATTCCATCATATGTATTTGAGCTACCTTAACAGTTGAAACTGAAGTAGTAAGGTAAAGTTGCGTCCCTAAAATTCAAGATCCATCACCATCTAACGTGAGGGGCAATATTTATTTATTTTATGACCCGAGAGCATTTCATATACATACATTGTGACGACAAAATAAACTGTCAATTCGTGAATAGGCTAAATTATTTATATAAATAAATAATTGAGTAAGTTAGCTATAAACTGCAGTTGCAGTTAGCTATAACGTAATAAAATTAAATCATCCACACAAATTCTAAAAATAAATTTACTAGATAGGCGTCTGTAACTTAATTATTATTAATTTTATTATTTATTTAAACTCAAGTCCACACACCAATTATAGTTAAAGAAACTACAAAACTCTTATTTAATTAACTTACGGCTTCTGAATCTGTAACCATAAATTAAATTAATATGGTATGCTAGAATAAGTACCCGTCAACCATTACGCTGATGATACCATAATTCATAGTTTGTCAGAAAATCAAAATAAATCTCTGAAAACGTTTTACATTCCAAAATTATGCAACATCTTTTTTTAATAAAATAAACGTTCCTTGTCAACTCCCTCCAACTATAATCATATTTACACTTATGTAAATAATTTAAACCAAACTTTTCCATAATTTATTATTATTATTTTTATATTAATGGTCGTGATCAGGGATGTCACTTTATAAATAAAATTAAAAAAAACAATTGATATTAAATTGCAAAAAGCACCATTAAATCCAAATACGAAACTTAATACGAAGCTTAATAAATTTAAATAACGCATGGATAACCCACAGGCACGTATGCACGACACACAGGCAATAACACAGACAGGGTTGCCTCATACATGCAGAAAGTATGGAGCAGAACCACCCCAAAAGTGGAGGAAATTGACACCCCCGGAGCGAACCCCATTCAAGCAAACCAAACACGATCCAAATTCCACCAAACATACATCTATTAGTAGTAAACAAATCCCACGAGAACCCAATTTTAAGCATCCAAACTAAAACCTCATTCAGAGCACTCTCAACAACGGAACACCAACCTACAGATAAATAAAAAGTGCAGACCTATCTCAACTGACATCCAACAAGCCGGAATCTATCCAAACACTCCACATTCCGGCGAATCCTCCAGCTCCCATTCGCGTCCAAATCCCCACATGCCAAAAGAAGCTCCTAGCCGCCACCGCAACTAGATTAACCCTCATGCCCGTCCCAATCAAATCCAGCTCGGAACCTCCCTCCCACCTCAACAACAGGAGTACCATGAGGCAAAGGACAAATTTTCAGCATGCAGCTACAAATACTTACAAAAACCGCTTCCTCCAGGACTCCTGCACAATCCCAGCCCACGCCAGAATCAGGCGACATTCTCTAAAAATTCGGCCAAAACATCAAAACCTCCCGACCTCTACAAAATTGAATGCTTCCAAACCACCACTACTAAAATGCTACAATCCCGCCGACACTCAAACATTCTGTTCCAACTCCCCGCCACTAAAATAAAAACCCCGCCCGACCCGTTGCAAACTTCCAGACTAAACAATCCTCAACCATAATCCCAAAATGTACCTCCGATAATGGAAGATACAGACTCGTACTGCATCAAATCTTAACACTCCTGTCCTACAAAATTCCTGAGGATGTGTACTCTTTCCTTATTACTTATGTGTAACACACACGCACCCTTGTGCTGCACACACGTTTCCTCAACTAACTCGATTTCGCACTAAAATCCGAATTGCTATCAAATGATATGAATGGAGCCCCTCGAAGTCAACTCCAACTATTCCTCCTTTAAAATGTAGCAAATTTGAATAAGCGGCTACTGAACCCATAAACAGTAAAACTCGATGCAGATCCGCCACATCTACAGTAAAGTGACACTCCGAACGTAGGCATACACATCCTCTAAAATTCTCCAAAACAAGGACAGTCAAACCCAATACAAGACACACACCTGCCTTCTCAATCACCGGAAACGCACCCTGGGACTACGGCCGAAAACCATTCAATCCCGAAACCCACGACCAATTCAAGCGCAGATCCAATTCCAACGACGAAAAATTAAATGTCAACGAGACTGCAATAACTCCCCAATCGTGGCCTAGAACCACTAACCAATCAATCCTGCGGTTCAATAGGAATCCCCGATACAGCGGCTAGTTTCGGAGGACGCCGCCAGACTCCAGACCTAGCCGAACAAGAACATGTTGGAGGAACCAACCTCGATCGATACCTGAACCTCGATCGATACCTGAACTACACGCCAGCTATTCGCTCCGCACCCCTCAGCACATCTGCAGTGGAAAGGAAGCTTCCAAAACTAAACCCAACTAAGACAAACATAAAAATCAATTCAACCACGGCAACGGCCGAGAACCCCCGCTCACATATGAAACTTCAAACACGAATAAAATCTATTGCGAACCAGAACATCAACCCCCGCTTACATATGAAACTTAAAGCACGAATAAAATCCACTGGAAACCAGAAAATTCACCATAACATCATGAAGTACTCACACAAATAGCCGTGAAACATCAACCGAATCAAGTCCACACCTCCAATCCAGATCAATGTCCCGCTATACAGATAAACGTCCCGCTACAGAAAATATCCCGAACACACCCACAATTCAAACGCCCACAACTGAACCACTCGTACCAAAATCCATCCACCATTAACAATATATGTTCAATTAATTTCTGAATCCCTACCGTGCCTGCTCTACCTAATCGGAACCCACTCCAAAATGTCAATCCACTCCACCCCAAAGTGCCTCCGCTCCACACCCCCTACATACAAGTCACCTCCCTGATCGTATAAAAACTGTCCCTTCGACCATTAATCTATACATGGCACTGCATTAAAATTCTAATTGTATTACAGGCAATGCCAAAAACTAAATTTAAATTCTCAAACAATAATTAAATATGTATAAGAACAATACATGCTAGCAAACCCATCAAATAGCAAAACCAAAAACCAGTAATAAAATGTAAGGCACTGTATGCATTTATATATTATATTAGATGTACACAAATATAAACAAGATCAAACCTGTATACATTGCCCGTATACCCATTGCCATATTACTGATTTAGCACTGCAATAAAGCTCAGGCCAATTATTCTCTTTTATGAGTTAGTGTGAGTAAATGAATAGAAAACAACAAAATTTGTACAATTCGTTCGTAAACTGTCGATTTCTCGCAATTTTTTGACTTTTCTTTGTTATATCTTACAATATAATATTCTCAATTTTTGTATATGAGGCATCTAAATATGATTATTTATCAAGACTGCTGTAGAATAATTTTCCCATTTATTGATACATGCTCAAATTTTTCATTCATAAGAAATTTTCCTGATTTTTACTTTTATTTTCGGCTAATATGTAAGTTCGATAATTTTTCGTTTATCGAATATGATCACATGATCAAAATGGTTCAATGTGATTCGATAAAATTTATAAAGAGTGGTTATATAACGTAACTCCTCTTTTGCATTTGATTCTTGTATAGGAAAAACACTCTAGCACACAATGAATAAAGTCACAAAAATAATTTGTTTTGTTTTGTTTGCGTTGATTTTTTTGTTTTTTTCTGCTAAATGGTACATTGCGTGTTATTATTTCTGTGTTCTTGTCAGTATGCTAAAACTTAATATATATTTTGTCGGATTTTAACATTCGAATGGTTATGAATTAAATAAAATATATTTGTTGAAATATAAATTTCAACAAATATAACTAAATAACAATAAATTGTATATTATTATTTGATCCATAATTTATTAAAAGTCCGAAGACACATTTTTTGGATGGTTAATTATATATTGTTAAACAAAACATCAATATTATTATTTTCATATATAGTAAAATTATCAATAAATTTATCAATAAATTTGATAATTTAATTTATTTCCTAAAAAAAATTAAGCTAGGAACTATCCAAATCCTAACTATATTGCTAAATTTCTAAAAATCTTAAAAAATGAAAAGATAAACTACGTAAATCTAAAATAAATTACAAAAACATAAAAAAACAATCACATCCTTCCGCATCAACTGCTGGCAGTTAACTAAACCAAAGAAACAAAATCAAAAGAAAATTAGAAATGAAACGAATGTACTAAAAAGACAACAAACCACAAAACAGTTTGCATTATTTTACCACAATTGTTTTCCTTTTTTGTCTTGATGGTACAATGCGTATTTTATATGTTGTATTTGCATATTTGCCAGTTTGTTCAAAATAATGTTTTTGGCGGATTAAAGCTTTCAGAGGTAAGTCGCATGGTTTTAAATTATTAATTAAAATATATTTGTGAAAGTATAATTAATAATACCATTTCGTTAAATTAATTATATGAATAATTATTAAATTCATATAAGTTTTTAGAATTTTATTTGATTCAGTATATTGAAAATTTCGGGTTGCATATTTTTCATTACGGTTAATTATATGTACTTCAATAAATATATTTATAAATATAGTATAGTGTAATATATATAAAATGCCTAAAATTTGTTGTGTGCCGTCTTGCATGTCCAGTTCATCTTAAAGCGATCAGAGACCCGTATCTTTTTTTCAATTCCCTAAATGTAAAGTCAAACGACAGGCTTGGTTAAACGCGATCCCACGGAATAATTTTGTGCCAACAAAATTCTCTTTTATATGTATTAAACATTTTAACGTAAATGATATTAAATTTGAAAATAAGCACGGTAGCTTAGTGCTCCCTTTAAAACATCCGCAGTTATTACCTAATGTCGTTCCAAGTATTTTTGAAGATTTACCGGATTATTATTCAAAATCCAAGCCGACATCTAGAAAATGCCCGACAAACAGAAAATCTGAGATTTTAACTAAATCTCTTGAAGTTTCATTGAAGAATGATATTTCTATAATGAAAGACGATTTGATCGGGTCATTTGAAAATTTTAAATTGTTTTTATCTTCTCATATAACGGACTTAGACGTTGAAGTTAAATTCAATGGCGAAGACGTTTATATTTATAAAATTAACGTAGAGAGTTTCACCATTTCTCATTACATTAGAGTATCGTAAATCTTTCTTTCTTAAATTTTTATTTGTCAGTTTTATCGCGAATCAAAATATAAATGTAATTCAGATCAACAATTTCAGTGTTGGTCTCAATTTATAAAAGCAGTTGAATTTTTTTTATTAATCATTATGAAATGTCTCTCGCTGATAAAATGAACGAACTTTTAAATGAAATATGTATGAAATTTTCCGGAATGTTGAATGTTGCTTATAGTATAGATTTTAAATATATTTCTACTTGGGAAGTAATTAGCGATCAGCTCAAACTTATGCTTGGAAAAAAACGGTATTCGGAAAATACCTTAGTTAAATCGTTTTTAATTTACTTACAATCTTCGGTAACGTACCATCTAATGAGAGATCAGAATATGTTAATCCTGCCAAGCAAGAGTACTCTGCAACGACTTTCCTGTCATCAAAATTTAAGCCCTACAAATTTTGAAGGTAACAAGAGTTATCTCTGTAAACAGGCCGCTCATTTAAAACATATGCAACGCAAAGTCATCATTCAAATAGATGAAATGTATTTAAAGGCGCAAGTAAATTATAAATCTCAAAAATTAACTGGATATGCCCAGAATAATTCAAACGTAGCAAAAACGGTAATTGCATTTTTAGTTAGTTCCGCGTTCGGTAGTTTTAAAGAGGTGGTTGTCTTACATCCAGTAAGTAACCCTTCAGGTGATGATCTTCATAAATTAACTTTATCAATTTTAAAATTAGTTCAATCAATAGATTTAGAAGTAATATCTATCGTTACAGATAACCATATGATAAATCAAAACATGTTCTCAATTTTTGCGCCAGATTCTTTTAAATTTATTAATTCTGATTTTCCTAGTAGTTTTATATTCTTAATGTATGATCCAGTTCATATTTTTAAAAACATTCGGAACAACTGGATCAATAAAAAAGATTCCGATAAATCGTTTTACTATCCGGATTTTGATAACAATTCTATTAAAATTACTTGTTTTAAAGATATTCGCGATCTCTATCAAATTGAAGAACATCAACTCGTTAAAAAAGCGTATAAATTAAATAAAAAACTGTATTTCCTAGCTTAATTGAATGGCAGAATGTGCAGTGCGTTGCAAATGTTTTCCATGAATCAACAATAGTCGCTCTTAAAACAACTAGCGATCTAAAAGAAGTCGAGGGGATTGCAGAGTTTCTTGAAATTATAAAACGGTGGTGGAACATAGTTAATTGTAAATCAGTAGTAGAAGGTGTAAGGAAACGCGAGCCATACCGATTGCCTATTTATTCAATAGACGATCGAGAAATATTTTTTCTCCGAAAATGTTTATCCTGGATTGAAAGATGGATGACTATCGAACTCTTTGAATGTGGTTTAACCATGACTACTTTTAAAGCAATCCATCAAACTGTAAGTGTTTTGCTGGAAATTGCAAATACTTATATCAATGATGTTGATTACATAATGTTCGGTAAGTTCCAAACTGACAATCTTGAGCGAAGATTTTCGTGGTATCGCCGATTAAGCGAATGTAAATTTCATGTATCATATACGGAAGTGGTTGAATCAGAAATAAAACTACGACTGAAAAATTGTATAAAGTCTGAGACGATTTACTATGAATTGTCCAAATCAGAGGAATACAATTTCTTTTCAGTTGATACCAAAGAGTTTGAGGAAATATTTACTTCGAATTATTTAGAACAATATGAGAAGAAATTTGATAGCTCCGCGGCACTTTATATCTGTGGATATGCGGCCCATTCTATTTCTAAAAAAGTTTCATGTTTAGAGTGCCAGAAATTAATTAGAACTGGAAAGGGTGTCGCTTCTGATGACGATTACATTACTTTGCTTAATAAAGGTGGCTTAAGCGTACCTACTGAAATAGTTTTAATTATTTTAATGCATATGAGCGCGGTTTTTGATTATATTTGCAATAACATTAAATTTAAATCAGTTTTTTTAAATCCGTCTTTAAATCAGAAAAAATGTTTGTCTTTTTTAACCGTCCAATCTCTCGTGATTGATGATCTTTCAATCGATTTTGATGATTCTTGCTCATGTGGCAAAAATCACAAAAGTATTTATTATACAATTTTGTCAATTATTTCAAACATTTTGCTTAATAATTTTTCTAAACATGAAAATAATAACGTAGAGTCCGATAGAAAACGTAAACTCAAAATATTCGAGAATTCTAATAAAACTTTTAAGTCTTAATTTATTTTTCAAGCATAAAAATAGTATTGAGCAAGGTGGTGGGCATGTTAATATTTGTAAATACATTTTGGCTATGAAACGGCTGGGAATTTTTATTTATTTATTTACGTTTTTATTATATGATTTGTTTGCTATATGAAATGGCATTATTTCATTTTATGTAAATATTTATTTGTATTATAAAACCGAGGAATAGGCCTGATTTTTTGGGAAACCTCGTTAAAAAACGCATTGAAGCCTACCTCTTGGGTAATGTTGGAAACGGCTTATTTTAACGCGAATGAAAAACCACATTTGGTTCAAATTGTTTGACTTGAAACAAAGATCATAATATAATATATCATGTTATATATAACATAATATATAACACAATACAATATATAATACAATATAATATATAATATAATATATATAATATAATACATAACACAATAAATTATGTATATAATATATTATATTATGATCCCCGCTTGTAGTTTCACTTTTAATATGTAAACGTTTCGCGTACCTCACTTTGAAAACACATTTAAGTAATTAATCAAAACACCCTTTAATTATTTTTATAACAAATAAAAGTAATTTAAATGATCAAATTTTAATAATCCTATATATCACTGGTAAAATTCTATAGGCCTAAAAGAAAAAATTATAAACAAAATTTTACGAAAACCTAAAAAAATTATAAAAAAAAATATTAATAAAAAACAAACGCATGCTTCCGCTTCAAATGCTGATAGCTAACTAAAACAAGGAAACAAAATCAAAAATAAATTAAAAATGAAGCTCAATGCACTAAAAGACAACGAAGCACAAAACTGTTTGCATTATTTCTAAAAAATATTGAAACGAAGGAAAATGAAAAAAACGAGCGGGATGTAAAATAAAATCATATTAGTACTTGTAAACGGGATACAGAGCACAATATAATATAACAAACAATATGTATTTAAACCCGATATTACAAATTCATTTCGTTTTATTTTTCTATTCACGATCGAAAATATAAAAATCTAGATTCTTAAATCTTTAAAAACATGAATTTAAATATTGGTTTAAATGAAAATTATTAATCCAGGATTGTTGATAAATAATCATTTTCCAAACTCTGGAAAGTGAGTAATTCGCTATGGGGCCTGCCTACCAAGTTATAGGAAGTTAAAAGTCAAAAATTTCGAAAAAATCGACTTTTTCATACGATTGTTGGTGTATTTACGACTTTCTATTCATTTACACATACATAGGATCGGCCATGTTTTTCAATGGAAAACGGCCGTATACATATACGCATTGGATCTATACTTGATTTATTAAAACAAAAGGGAAGGGAAATAAATAGTCAAATATTTAGAATTTTATTTGACTTATGCAACTAAGAAAACAAAAACAAAATAACGTGCTATATAAAAAATTAACAAAAATTTATATGCAATCGTTTTCAAGGACATCAAAATTTAGACTATAGAATGTGAATTTGTGTTTTCCACAACTGATGTTTATACAAAAAGACAAAAATACACATACAGTTTGAACGCGTTAAAATTCAAAACTCTCCAAAATTCCCCTCCACTGTATGCCTTGATATATACATTTATGATACACAAAACGAAATACAAAAATCACTCAGAGGAAAGGGAAATATATGAAGATGGAATTATGGAATTGGCTCGTCAGAAGAAACAAAACAAAAACACACGTGTCGCATATCGTTTGCAACGGAAAATTGTGTGTGTGATGTTGCAATTGATGTATATATACATAACTATATACCAATACCATTACTGGCAATGTATACACGATGCAAACTGACACACACAAATACGATATATGTACATCCACCATAATATATAAACACTAAAACCTAAATATATAATGGAATATATAATATAATATAATTTAATATTAAATATAATAAAATATAGTATAATATAATAACGATACTCATCTGAGATTCCAAAAATTAAGCCACAAACACACACACACAAACGAATTTATTTAATTTAATTAAATACCGAGTGCAAAAAACACGTCCACTCAGTGTGACGACTAACACTGAACTCCCTAAATATATATATATATATATATATATATATATATATATATATATATATATATATATATATATATATATATATATATATATATATATATATATTTATTTATATATATTTATATATATAAATATATTTATATATATAAATATATATATATATATATATATATATATATATATATATATATATATATATATATATATTTATATATAAATTTTAGACAAATCAAATCCGATCCGGCATGCCATTGAATTACTCGGCTAAGAAGCCACTAAAATATTAGGCAACGTAATGGAATAAGCATAGGAGGATCCCGAGTTTGAGAACAATAAGAACCAACCAAGAGAAGGCTGGTACACCAACAACAAATTAGATGGCATGATGCACATAAATGCACGTTAACAAACAACGATGACACCAAGAGGACACGATGATTACAATAGCAGGAACAACAAAAGCAGGTGGCGGATGGAAGAGTTAGTTTGGACCTGTAAATGGAGGATTAAGAGAAAGTGTTTGGGTCAGACCTCGTGAGGAAAGTAGAAGCAGTTTAAAAACCAGTGAAGCTTGCTTAGGTAGCTCAGTTACTGGTAGAATTGTGGAGTATCTAGGATAGGAACTGAGCCCAAACATCAATTCGCCAGTAGGGAAACCGGTATCTACAAAATGTTGAAGATGTGGAAAGCTAGGACATCTTTATTTTACAAGACAGTTGAAGTGTACAGCAGGAGGAACACAATTGAAGTGTCCACCAGGTGTTCGGTCTTGTGACATAATCAACATAAGGGAAAAGTTGAAGCAACAAAGATGAGCTACACTAGATTATCAGCTGAAAGGAGAAAAACAGCAAGCCAGCGTGGAAGAAATACTACCGTGGAATACAACGGTTAAGGGTCAATAACGTCATCGAATTTGAAAAGGACCAAGAACAAATATTGAAGTTATGTATATTGAACGATTAGAACCACTACCATAGCAAGGAGAACAACTGATGTTTAAAATTATTTTAAAATTCTTACTCTAAAATTACCAAAATTATAATTCAAACCACTACCTAACATAATTTAGAATTAAGCAAAGTGTAATTTTTTGAATATCTAATTAATGATTATCAAATAATTGCTTCCAACAAAAAATGGAAAAAAATTTAATTTTTATAAACTATAATCAAAATTATCTGACATAAATGTTTATTTAAATGTTTGAGCTGCAAAGTATCAATTATACATTCAATTGTTGATACTTACCGAAAGGAACCCAGCCTCCGACCTCGTGGTACCAAACAAAATGTAGAATTTTGTAATAATGTTTCGTAATCATATCTGAAAACATAAAAATTTAAGAAAATTACTAATACTGGTCATGTTAGTGCAGTTAATGTGAATAGTATAAATATAAAACTTTAAGTGACTATTTAACAAAATAAATTTATATCTTGAATTGGATTTTCCTTTTTTCAGTTTTAAAAAAATATATTTCCAACTAATTTAATTTTATAAATATTTTAATTTACCATGCGAAATTTGTTTAATTCTATTTCAACATAAATTTTGAATATAAACAAAAATAAAAAGTTTAATTATTTAAGCAGAATCTATCGAAATTATGGCCGGAAACAAAATATAATGATACGATAGGATTACTATAGATCTGTTAGCCAAAAAACGCTACACAGACCTAAGTGATCGATAGTTGTTCGAAAACACATATCTAAACCATTTTTCAAAAGTATACCTTGTCGAAGATCATTTCTATAAACCAGCTAAGGTTAATTAACTAAAGATTAATTTTTCTAAAAAAAAGTTAGGTTTTTTATACTTTTAAAGCACGAGTAGTTAAAGTGTTAAATAAATAAAATAAGAGTAAATAAATGAGCTACTTAAAAACATACATAATTAAAAAGTTCAAAACATAGTTTAACAATAAGGGTATACCCTATAAAGTAATAGATACATTTATATTAATATTTTTTTTATTTAATATAGGGATCATTGAAATTTTATTCTATAAAACGTGTAAAGTCAATAGTATTAACATATTAATAAAAAAAATCGTATGGTGATGCAATATTTAACGAATAATTTAAATATCAAAAAAATAAATTTTAAACCCTAAAGCGCTTAAAATCAAAAACAAGAAAAATGGAAAAATGATAGTTGTTAGCAGATTTTCTGTTTGTTTTTTACATCCATAAAAACAAAAACTAATGAAACGAATTTTCCATGAAATTTGTATTTGACGTCATAATTTTGTTTTTCTTATTTTTAGAATTTAGTATACATAGTTCAATTTTTTTAAAGGTGGCAGTACAAAATTTTAATAACTTATAATCATAACAGAAAAAGTGCAAATGAAATAATTGCCTTTTTTTGTCTGATTTAAAATTATTTTTATAGTTCTAACGAAAAGAAAACAAAATACATAATATTTTAACAGTGTAAGGATATTACAATAGATTTGACTATAGTATACTTATTATTGAATAGTAAAGCGCTCTGTCCATGAGCAGCAAACGAAAAATGTGCAAATTTTTCAGGAGTTTTTTCAGTTTGCCTTGCCCAATAAACAAAAATAAAAAGTTTCGAACGGAACTCAAATAACATTAAATTTGTTTATTTCTTCTTAATGTAACAAATAAAACAGCAACAAATCCTTTTGTATAGTTTGAGAAAACCTAATTTAGAGTATCACACCTTAATTAAAAGTTTATAATTACATAAAAAAATTCTAATATTTTCTATTCAATAAAATTAAATTCGAATGCATTTTTAATCAAATTAACCAAATTATTAGGCCGAAACAATACAATTTTCGAATAGGAATAACTGGTTATTACGCTAAAATAATTAATTTTTAAATACGAATATATAATAAAGAAAAGATATCAGTATATAATATAACGAAACTATTACAGTTTTTTAGAAAAAAATCGTTATTATATTATTGTACTAAAGCTAGTTGCAAACATTCAATTCGGAAGATAATTTGCAGATCAACGGAAAATTTGTTATCTTCTCGCCAAACTTTGCTTGTGCAATTTAAAATGTGATAAAGCCTTTGAGGCGGAGACTGTTTTGTAATATTTTCAATTGTTTTTGTAATTATTTAACACACTGTGATATTTTTTTACGCATACTTTCAAAATGACACCATTTTATTTAAACGTTAACACCAGATTCATAAGGTAAATGTTTTTCTTTTTTCAAATCCCTAAGATTAATCCACTATTTTCCACTACTATCCACGGCCCTTCACGACTAGATTTTGATTATTATATTATTTAATTTATTCTAAATTAATATGTAATTCTCTAAACATATATTATTCTTAAATTGTGATTCAATTAAATTGTTTCCTTTTTTGAATCTTCTTTTCCTGCGTTTTGAGTTTTTTAAAGATGTTTTTCTCTCCATATTTTATTTGTTTGCCAAACGGTACTATTATGTAATTGTAGTCATAAAAATGTCGTTGTTGAATATATTTTTAAAAGTTTCAGTACAACATTAAAGTTTCGGTTCTAACATATATTCGTGAACTTTTTCTGATTCGTGAACGTTGATGCAACGTTGAAAAAATATTTTCTAATATCGGGCTGAAATAATTAAGGATTTTTAAGGAAGGAACCGCCCAGGTGGCGCAGTGGTTAAAGCTGCGACAGTTGGAGCGGAAGGTACCGGGTTCGAATCCCGATTCGGAGTTAGATGCAAAAAGGGATTTTTCACCATCGATCGTTTGGGCGGTGCGATCGGTGGTGTGAATGAACACATCTGGATCCCCTGTCGAATTTAGAATACATGGGCCGGTCCCATCGTTATGTCAGTACTATATGCTGTCATGGAGCTATGCAGTGTCTGAAAAATCGGACCAATAGCCGTACATAAAGTGGGATCACAACGGACCAAACACCGGTCTAAGTGTGCGTGCGTTAGCAGCCGCATCAACATAAAATAACATAAGGATATTCAATATTTTTAATTAGTTTTTTAATTTAAAGAGTTTTTGATTATGTTAACAAAATAGTTTCGAAGGATGTGATCAATAATACGGGAAATATTTTGAGGTTATAGCAAAAGAAATAATATAATTTACCTTTTTGTTTTCTGTGGTCTTTAAAGAGAAAAAAGTAAAATCGTTTTAATTTAGTATAAAAACCAGTAAAAAATTGAACAGTATGTAAGTAACGCAAATGACTAAAAATTTAACAATAATACTTATATTGTAATATTAAAATAAAACTCCATTCGATAAGGCTTGTAAAACCCGTAATATCTTCCATTTACATCGAAAATCAAAAGTAACTTTAAATAATGATTGTCATTAGAATTTAGTAGTGAATCGCTTTGCTGGACGAAATTTACAAGTTTGTACAAACCGTTTAAAAAATTTTGACTTTAAGTTTTAATCACCCGAAATAACGACAATTTTCTATAGTTCTTTATATTAAAAATAAGCAGTGCATTATATACCTACTCTCGGTTTTTATATACAAAGAAAAAAACAAAATCAGATCCATTTCAAAATTTAGTAAAAAAATTTTAATGAACCTTAACAGTAAAAGTGGTAAGGTCATGTTCGAATATACTATCTCAGTAGCATTATAAAACATATTCCCATTGGCAGAAAATATTATTTGAATGTCATCTTCGAACCAACCATTACTAATATAAGTGTGACAGATTGGTACTTCAGATCACATAACTTTACAAAATGGATAAAAAATGTGTTTTGTTGTTTAATGAAATTGAAATAAAGCCTGAATAGAACTAGCCTGAAAACTGATGTCTGGTTCAAAATCATTTACTATGATATTGATATATGTCAGTCATATAGTTTTTATTCCGCCCAAATGAATTCAATTTTCGATGATTCGCGCCAAAATACTGAGTAGAGTTTTGCGTTTGATCACCAATGTAAATGTTATATATTTCGCTTACAAGACTCGCTATTTGTAACGATATTTGTAACTACAACAAAACATTTTTCTTTTCGTATAAATATTTTTTTCATAAATTTTTAATCCACTGTTGTTTAGAATTATTTTGCAGTCAAAAAATCGGTTGGTCTTCAAGTAGTGATGAAAATTTAAATTTTACCAATAACTAATTTTATCAAACCAAATTGAAATTACTAAGTTAAAATCTATGTGGACGCAAATCTATAGTACCGTTTATTGTTAAACGCAATTTAAATCCAAATAAATATATTACAATTTAAATCCAAATAACTTATAATAAGTTTAATAATTCTCACTGTTAAAAAACGTAATCCTTTTAATGACATCGTGTATGTAACACATGAAGTGTAAGAATTGTATATAAATTATATTTTTCTTTGTTTTTACTTTTATTTACATTTTTGGGTATTTTTGTTGTGAATTAGTTACGATATATAAAACGATCGTGGGGGTACTCACAGGGCTACTAGGAAAACATGCGAGTAGGCTAGGACTAGAAGCAAATGACTTTTGCAGAAGCTGTATAGATGAAGAGGAGGAAGAGACGGCAGTCCACCTCCTATGCTCATGCCCGTCTTTGGCAAAGAAAAGACATGATTATTTGGGTAAGTTCTAAATGGACTGCCTCTCTGATCTCGAAAACACTAAGGTGCAAGATTTATCACGCTACATAAGTAGTTCAAACTAGTTCTAATAAAGGTAATAGGGAAGCAAGATCCTGTGGTATCAAAACGGAGCGTCGCCGGTCTAAGCGAGCTATAGCAGTCACTCAACCTAACCTAACCTAATTACAATATATATTATTAAAGTTTTTAAATGCCATCTCTCACATGAAGTACATATATGTTTGTTTTTAGTAGTTCATACGTCATTTTATATATTTTTATTCGGTGTTTATAATAAATGATAATATATACATGTTTAAAAATTTTAATAAATAAATATTGATTCAAATATTAATATAAAAATTACTTTTGTTTCCAGTATTTTTCATTCATTTTAATTGATTCAAAAATCTTCAATTTTACATTATTTAGTTCTGTTTATTTATTTAGTTCTTTAGGAGTGTCAACCCCTTAAATTAGCTTGATCAATTTAGAGGGCCTATCATTGTTGCTTGTATTATTTAGAATGCTTTAATTTTTCTCTTCGAATACGAAAATATTGTAACTTTTTCAATTTATATGATTTATCTATATACATGTACTCAAAACTAATATATTGTGATTATATTTTATATTTAATTTGTATCCTCTGCAAGTTTAAGTGTTTGGTAAAATTCCTGGTATAAACGAATTCTTCTATGAACGATTTAAGAATATGCTGTCGGGGCTTTGCGAAGATATACAACCTCTTAATAAGCGTTAAATGGTTATAGTTTGTATGAAATTTATCTTGAAAATTCTGTAGATCTTATGAGAGTATTTGATAAAGCTACCTCGAGATAATATGGTTATTTACTTTTTGATTTGGCATTTTGGAGAATATATTTTAAACAAGAATTACGTGCTACTATGGTAGTTCTCAAATGCGATATAGTTTTAGAAAATCTTTTCCAAGACATGAAAGTGTTTAAGATTTAAAGCCTTAACTTTGTTAAACAACTAATGTGTTCACGTTAATAAATAAAAAAAATTACCTATCTTTTGAATGAAAAATATGTGGATAACCGATAACTATTTCTGTGGTGGTTGGTCAAATACTTTTTTTTCTACTTGTAGAGTTTTACTCCCGTTATAATTTAATGGCGAAAATATACATTTATCGGTCTCATTTCTTTGATTATAACATTATTTTGAAATGTATGCTTGTCCTATTTTTAACTTAATAAGTTAACACGAGCAATAATTTTTATTTTAATCCCTTCGAAAAATTAAAACAATATTCAGGTTTTACAGGACACATACGTTGGAAAATTACAATCTAGTATAAATTTATAGAATAAATTAAAAGTTTTTTGAATTTTATTTTATATTCCTTCCAAAATAAATGACATAAAAAATAATAGTGAACACACATTTCCTTTTTTCTTGCCTCTTGATTTGCTGTTCCTTTAACACTACCAGTATTATCAATTTTGTCGTTTATTTAAGACAAAAAAAAACACAGCAAAATATAATTCCAACAAAAAATTTAAATGGTACACGAGAGAAAACAAGATAAAATTTCTGAAAAGATATAAAATTTAAAGCATAAAGAACTAAACTGGAAATTTTGTGTAATATAATTAATCTGTGTAGTAATTATATTATGGTGTTTAACATAAATAGCAAACAACAAAACCAATTCAGAAAAATGAAATAAATGAAAATAGTAACATATCTAGTATGATTTATAAAAAATTGTCCTAAAACCAAATTATGTGTATGAAAAATGATTTTGTGTATTGTATGAAAAGGGCACTGTGATTTTTTATTGTTATTATGTAAATAGATATTTTAATTATCTTATACATTTAATTTCAATAGTGGCCGTAAACAATCTTTGCAGTTTGAGTGTAAATAAAACACAAAAAAATTTCCAAATATTTTACATTTTATAAATTAATTAAACCTATTTTGATTATTAAAACTTTTTGGAACCTTAAGACAGCTCCGAATATAAAAATGCAACTCTTCCTAATAATCACATACTAGTACATAAAGTATATAAATAATATATCATGAATATTGACAAAGAACCACACTAATCGCTCTAGTAAACACTAACTAGTAGTAGTTACTAAACAGTCACGCGTAAGTTCTTTTGGGCATAGAGCAAGGCCAAGTTTGTGGACCATAAATTTATAAAAAAAATTAATTTATTAAATTTATAAAAAATTAATTACTGTAACATGGAAAACATAATAAATAAACTATTAAATAATAAAAAAAAACCATTTAAATTAAAATTCAGCAGGTATGAGAATAAGTAATCGGTTGTTTTATGACGTTGAAAAGAAAATGATTCATAGCTTTGTGTTAAATTTAAATTTAACCGTAAATTTATCCAACTTTTACCAAAAATTCATTTTATATGTTAAAAACGTGTAATTTACATCAGGTATATATGTATATATGGAAAAATGATTTTATGTAAAAAACTGTTACGCCATCTTTTATCAAATCTAATTGTAAATAAAGTAGCATCTGTTTACTATTATTCAAATAGAATTTGTGAAATAATTATCTGTGTATAATTTTTCTTCGACTGTAATGTCACAATAATTTGCTGAAGATTAGCAGATTTATACAGTTAAAAATCACTTTAACTAAAAAAATCGATTTCCGTCTAATAACGTGGATTTGAAAAACACGCATTTATCTGTTTCAATGAACAAACCAAACGTCGGTAGATTTTTGAAATTTTAAAACAGATGGTATTGTCTTCGTTTTACATATAATTTACCGTTTATGTAATTTACGTTTTTTACATGTAAATTACGGATTTTTCATGTAAAATCCCATCTTTGAGCCCACCAGTGGCAAGCGACTAAACTTTCACAATTTATTGAGTAAATTGAATAAAGTGTTATATTTAGACTAAACTCTGGTCATTGTAATTATGATCTACGTATGAATAGTCAATACTACGAAACGTGTATAGTCGTAGCAATATCAAATTCCTCTCAACATATTATGTATATACATATCACACCTCTATATAATTTAAATATAGTATATCAACGATAACTTCCCTTTCATAATATATTTAAAAAAAATTGTTTAGTATGTACTTCATTAAGTTTTGGACAACATTATTTATATTTTAATCTGTTTTATTACAATGCTATTATATTAATTAGTTTATCTATTTATTTTTCAAAAAAGTTTTTCTAAAAATGCATCGCACAATAGCCCGAAATATAAAAAAAAATCATTTTAAATTAAACTAAATTCAAATGTGTTTTAATATAATGATCCGACCACAACTAAAACAATACCAAAATATTATCACGGATTAACGATTGACAAATTTAAATAGTGTATTTCCCAAAAACTGTTAAATCAAAAACTATTAAATGATATGAGTAGCTTTAATAGAAAAAACTAGATTTTTGCAGTGACAAATAGTTAATCTATAATAAAAAGCCAAAACAAAGGTGAGAATAACTGATCCTAGAGTCAGGTCTTGGTGACTTCAACTGAAGTGAAAAATTTAACCATCTCAAGTTTAACAATTCGATATTAAAGCAAAAATTCGTTCTATTTAATAAAATTACCAAAATTATTACAAGCGGTACAGCAGTGTACCGCTTGTATTAATTTTGGTATTAACAACAATATAATTAAATAAAATGCAATAAAGCAATAAATACAACGGTTAAAACTCATTTCTAATTCAGTGATCTTTGAATCCTAATAAAAAATTCATGAAGCGCAGTTTCACAAGAAACAGCAGGCGTAACCATAACTAATTTAGAAGAGCAATTTAAATCTTAGGTACAAGTTCAGAACTAATTTTATCGCTACCAGCAGAGTAAAAGAAAATCAATAATCCACCTATCTCGCTTGTTGATGAGGTTACTGTACTTGTTGGCGAGAGTCACAATGAAATAAAACACATTCATTTAATAACAACTTATGTCACAATATATTTAAAAGTTAAATTTAACTATCATAGTCTCCTAAAAGTAAACAAATAAACAAAGTAATATATAAACACTTATCATCTAACTCAGTGCGGATTATTGATCTGCAAAACAATTTATACTATTAACATTAGCATTAAGGATTAATTAATTTATTTCATAAATTGAAATAGATTTCAAGTATATGCAACCGGTTATTGGTTGCAAAATTAATATGTTTGTCATAATATCGGGAAATTTAAATTTCTCAAAGGCTTAAGCTGCTTTATAATTCAAAGCTTTCCAAATTGATTAACTATAAAGATGACAAATAAGTAAAAGTTGAAAATATGCTAAATCATCTCATTCTATTCTAATCTGGCGAATAACAAAGATTAAATATTATTCAAGCGAAGTTTATACAGTGTGTTATCCTCTTAATAATTATAAATATTCAATATTAAAGATTGGCTTATGCGTTTTATTCAATAATTCAATTCAATCCCGCATTCATCTTTCATCGTTAATAAAATTCATCTTTCATCAAATTTATCTGTACAATCATCACTTTCATCTTTATCAATAAATCAGTCATCCATCCATTCATTCAAACAACTTGATCAACAGTACTATTGAGCAGATGAAAAACGTCCAGTTTACAATTGTCATTTTTGGACAAGATTTTATTTAATGTATCGGCTATTGATTTCCTAATATAACTTACACCAAAGGTTCCTAGAACTTGAAGGTAAATATTTATTTAATAGTTTTTAAGCACTAATGCAAAATCCCTTCAGCCAACAGCTTGAAGAATTTGTCTTTATTTTTGAGTACGTATCTTCATCTTTTAAGATCAGAGTTCTATAAAGACTAGTTTTACAGATTGTTTTAATTAGTACGAAGGAAACGCGAGGTTTTGAGGTCAGTATTTATGGCTTCAGTATAAATTCATCTGTGATCGGTGCAAACTTCATTTGTTACACGTCAGTTAAAAATAAGGTGCAGCACTAATTGATGTCAATTATACCCCTATTATGAATGTCACTTACGCGTCACCGAGTGACGCGATGTCACTGAAATTACATTTTGGTATTATGAATGTCACGGTGAGCTTGAATTTTGTCACTTAGCCTCACTTACAATTTGTCGTTGACAGCAAGTGAGAATTTTTTTTTTGACCAATTTAAAATACGTTTTTACAGTTTTTTTTGGTTTTATTTAAATTAAAATAATAATTTTCTTTTTGTTGATCTATTAAAATAATAATTTTCGATTTACGTAATAATTTACGTTTTTAATATTAGTTTTGTATGTTTAATATTAGTAAATTTTGTTTGCAGTCAGTTTTCAAAATTACAAGCGGCAGTCAGAATCCAAAATTTGTTGAAGAAATGGATATAAAATCCAGACATCGCTCAGTATTCGAATTTTTGAAAAATTTATTTATTAAAATAAGCTGAACTACAAAACATTAAATTAATTTACTTTTAAAAACTTGAAATTTATTATTTTTACACACCACCAAACGTCAAACATACCGAAATCAAAACAAAAATTAACAATACCAACTTAAAAACAACAAAATATAGAAAATAACGCACCATGATGCGTTCGTCACTCACTCAAAATAAAGCGACAATCATACATAATACCAAAATATGACTCGAGTGACAATACACGTCACGGTGACGAGTGAGGTGAGGTGATATTCATAATAGGGGTCTCAATTAGTTCATGCTAAATATAAAGAAATAAGATACAATTTAAAAAAATTACCTTATTTTATTTTTCCTTTAATTTAGTTCAAGCTCTGTGGGTATCCATGTTTCGTAAATATTTCGAATGAAACATTATAACCATAGAATACCACCACAGTATCCAGAGCATGTCGTGAAGGCGACTTCATCTGATTGTATCGCTGGTCTGACAACCCGCATCCGTAAAAAACCGCTAGTGAAAACAAAACAAAAATCGGATACCGCCAGAACAACAATGACTCCTCGCTTAAGTACCCGGAAACGAGATCGGCACGTGGAACGTGCAGTCCCTTAGAAAACCTGGCGCGTTTGATGAACTCATCATATGTATGAGAGAGTATCGGCTGGTGCTTGTAGCGCTTCAAGAAAATCAATGGTCTAAAGTGAAGACCATGTGTCCTAGGGGCTACCGTTGCTACACAGTGGCAGATGAGCTCGGAAATTTTGAAGTTGCATTTCTCATTGGGCCACAAATAAAATAAGGCGGTACTGGAATTTCAGGCGTCGATAATTGAATGTGTAAGCTCGCTTGCACATGAGATTAGCCAACATGTCAATTGTCTGTGTGCATGCGCTAACTGATGTAAGCTAACCCCAAAATAAAGACTCATTTAACACAAATTTAGATAATCTGATGGGCTCTATACCTGATCACGATGTCAAATCTGTCATTGGTGACTTTAATGCTACAGCTAGCAGAAATCAGACCGACTTATGTAATAATATAAGTCCGTACTCCCAACACGAAACTGCGACCGAAAATGGGGAAGAATGTGACAAGCACGGTCTTTCTTCATAAAAACATCCATTTGGAAACATGGAAACATCCACCTAAAACATTCCGAAGACAAATTGACCATGTGTTGATTTTCAAAGAGCGGGCTCGAGTGGTCCAAGACGTGAGATCGTATCGGTCGTTAACAAAATTCGTAGGCAGTGACCACAATCTGCTCACTCCAAAGCTCCGATGGAAATTTTCGTACAAATCAGGGAGGACAGCAGAACATACAAGGCGATTCTTTTGTGAAGGTCTGATAAATGAAGAAACGCAACGAAAATATCAAGATCTTGTCAGCAATATCATTTTGCGATTTAATTACCAATCTGATGAAGTGAACAGTGTCTGGAAAGTATTGAAAACCTCGGTTGTCGATACTGTCCATCACATTCTCAGTATAGAAAAAATATCGCCCAAAAATGATTGGTATAATGATGGAGTGTCATCGTGCTGTTGAGCAACGAAATATAGTCCACAATGAAACGCAGACTCGGTTTACCATTTTGAGAAGAAACAAAGCAGTTCTTGCTAGGAGGACAGTTAAATGTATTTATAGACAAAAGAAGCGCAAATAGTGGTAGGCGAAGGAACAGTATTCAGCTTCCATTGGCCTCAAAATCAACGAGTCCAAAATCAAATATCTGATCTCTGGTTTTAGAGACCCAGACGCAAATGATTTTAGTAGAGGTAACCACACGTTTGAAGGAGTACTGAGATTTAAGTATCTTGGTCTCTTATTACTCACGATAATAGTGTGGGAGAGGATGGCAAGATTTATCTTGCCGCTGGTAATTGAACTTTATATCCTCTACGTCCACTTCTGCCCGAAATCTCATCCCGAAATCAAAGTATCTTGCAAATACGGACAAGCTGAAATTGTACAGAGTGTTTATCCACGGTGTAGAGAGTGACCTGACATATTCTAGTTGCTTGCAACGTGAAGAGTTTGCTCGTGATCGAAACCGATGGGGTCAGATTGTTGACACGGTACGGACTAACCATGCTCTGTAAAAGCCACCAAGAAAAAGTCCAATAATTATTCTCCAAGAACTATTTCTGAAAGCTTTTACTAATTGAAATACAAAAGATGAGATACCTATCGGGTAATATATTTAGTAAACGTCATATACCATAGATTTATGAATTAAATAGTTGTATAAAATTTTTTTATATTGTTTTCTAAATACATATATTTAAGTGAATATGTTTATTATTAAATTTAATTTGATATATTTTCTGTATGTTTTACAGTATAACAAAAGACATTTATTTAAGTTAATGTGTTATATTTGTTAAATTTATAATTCAAAAAAGTCAATTTTTAATTTTAAAAATGTCAAAATTAAATGTCTTTTAAAATTTTATTTCTTATTAAGTTAAACTTGATTGTATCTGAAAATATTTTATTTGTGTTTCTGATGTCCCGTCCCATTTTGTTGGTAATTGCAGTTGAGGAAATACACAAATATTGATATTCATCTGGGTGCGACAGTTATATTTTTTTCCGCTAGACAACCCATTCCAATTGTCAGTACAGAAATGTTAATTATCTATTTATTAATTGTTTTATTTATTAATATATTTGTTAATTATTTATTCTCAACTTTGGCCCGCATGGATGGCTGCAATACAATTTGATATGTTTTTTTATAATTTCTTTAATAAAACATTTCAATGATAGTATATATATATATATATATATATATATATATATATATATATATATATATATATATATATATATATATATATATATATATATATATCTATATATATATATATATATATATATATATATATATATATATATATATATATATATATATATCCATTTTCTTTGGTTATGATTAGTAAAAATGTTATCAAATCATATTTTCTAATTTAAAATATCCTAATTCTCTTTAATGCTTATCCAAATTAGAAGTTTCACAGCAATCACTTATAAATCAGTCAGTTTTACCCATTCGCCAAATTGTAGCTGTATTTTTCATAAAGTATTTGAAATATCCCATTTTTAATTTATCTAACTGATCAAACTCATTTTCCACTAGAACTTCGCAATCTAATTTTTCATTCTGTTATTTTGGATAAAATAGTACGCAGAATGCATACACGATTGAGATCATATTTACAGGATGATTTAATTTGATGATATGAGCAATAACCATAACTGAACCGCAACTGTTAGCGAAGCATCAAATTTTTGACACAAATTTACTAGTTCACACACCGGATTTAATCGTTTCTGACGAATTGCTTTTCAAAGTCAGTAGTTTTAAATTTTTTTAAAATAGCATTTACACTCGGTAAGTTTAAATCGAAAATATCGTTTATTAATGGGTCAGAATATGGCTATGACAAGTACTATACCATAAAACATTTTGAATGTTTTTTGCTATTTTTATAGTTGCTGCATTGTCTGAAACTACTACGTAAATATCAGTGTTATATTGCGCTTTTTTTCTAGATTTCATAACAATTTCTTTAAATCATTTAGCTGTTTCACTTTTCTCACTTAATGATTTTGAACTGTAAGAAATATGTTAATTATTATTAATTATGTTACATTATTATAAATAATGTTAGTAACATTTTATTGCATTAGATGATTCTCCCAATCACAAGAACAGAATTTGGTGGAAAAGATTCTATAGTATTTTTTAAACACTGCTGTTTAAAAAGGGTCGATTCTTTTGGAAAAACTTTTTTAAATAATAATTTTGAATAATGTTTGAATATTGCAGTAAAGCTTACTACATATAGATTAGTAAATAGATATATTCAGTTCTTAAAAAACTTTTGTATTTCTCAGTATGTATATCTTTTCAGTAGAAGCGAATAAAAAAAATTCAAACATTGAGAGCTCAAATTAATTTTGCATTATAATAAACCCAATTAAATTAGTAAATAAATATTACGTAGTTTACTAATTTATTATAAAAGCATAAACATAATGATTTCACATTAAAAAAATAAGCAAATGATTTCGAATTATAAATGATATTATCAAATCAATTTTTTTTTATTTTGTTTAATTAATTCCCCGAATTTCTAATTAATTCTACAGTTTAAAGTGATAAATATAATTGAAATTGTAAAGTAAAATAACGTAATTAATTCACTCTAATTACCATGTCAGCATATTATTTTTAATTTCACAAGTACGCGAGAAGCGTCAAAATTTTTGCGATAGATAATAATGATAATGTTATTGCAAAAATAGTAAATGAAAAATAAATGTAACTACAAAAACTAATCTAGGTAAGACAAAAATCAATTGATTAAACGTAACCAAAAATAGAACTTTTATTGAATATACAGAAAAATAAACATTGAATAGACTCAGAGAATACTATAAGAAACTATATGAAGAAATACAAGAAATTCCTTATAAACCTTATATTTATATCCTTTTATTTATGTTTGATCAAATTAAGATTTAGGCCATTTGGACCATAATCCAAAGATTTATTTCAGCTATAAGCTACGAGTAAGCTAAGCGATATGAACTATGTTGGTAGCTCTTAATTGTAAATAAAGGGTTTTAATTGGGACGTTGCACACTTGAGCTAAACTATGCAAGCTATGTTTTTCTGTTTTGAGCGATGCAAACTAACTTAGCTCGAGTTGTCATTGCATTGCAAATGTCAGCTATATCGCTCACACAAACATTGATGCTATTTTTTTTATATACAAAATATCTTTTTTTTACTATATTTTGACAGATAACTCGTAGCATTATTTTTGCACATGAGCGATGTTACAGCTGAAGTGTGCAGCGATATAGCTAGGCGAGCTAAACTAGGCTAACGAGAACTATTTTTCTCGCTTAGCTTAGTTGAAATGTGCAATGACCTTAGTCTGTCAAAATCCGTGGGCAGCAGATTGTAAGTTAGCTGAAATAATTTGAGAAACAATAATTACGACAATAGTAACCACATTAAATTGAAGTTTCAGAAATTGAAGTGGTTTTTGAATAACGTTATCTTCGCATACTGGATTTTTTAATTTAAAATAAACAGTTTCAAAACCTCCATTCTGCTGTCAGTTGCTGATCATAATATTGGAAGGACTGGTAGATAGTGTATAGAATACACAAGTATATTAATAACAAACATTATGCTACTGTGAATATTTTATTTAATTTTAGGTATATCCTGCTATATGTATGGCGAAAGTATATTCAATTCAATGTTTATCTTAATTACTAACATAAATTATCATGCGCAAATATTAATTTTTATATAGACATGTGTATTTATAAGTTTTACATAGTATTTTTATATATTGTCTGATCCCTGCTGCTCATCCTATTGTAAATGAGCTTGTACTCAAAATGGGATGTGCGTGCTTGGTGTTGACCTTTTGTAGTAAAAAATTTAAGAGGTTTTTATGCCTAATGGAAGTAATAATTTTTTTACAAGTTACTTCCATATGCACTTTTCCTTCTTAATCAAAATTATAAGCAATATATAAATAAATATATAAATAAATAAATATTTTATAAGAAAAAACTGGCCTCAAAGTCATGCCAATAAATACGGCAATAAACTAAATAAATCTGATTAGATCAAAACAGAATGTTTAAATAATTAGGATTTTTGTTTAATGCTAGTATATAAATACAAACCTTTTTATAATACTTTAAGATGATATTAATTCTATTTTAATTTTAATAGTAGATATCTATTTGCTTGGTAGAAATATAAAACGATTAAGTCCGTTGAGGTATTCTGTATCCTAAAACAATCAAGATGTTTAATTAATTAACCCTCTTGAAAAAACGAATTTTCATAGAATTCATCAAATATTATTTTCATAACTCCGAAACCTTTTCGAGAACTTTTAAAAGGCACGCATATAACGCATAAAAAATCTCTATCGAATACAAGTTTTTGTGTTTTGGTAACGAACCATGCCATACCATCTGTTACAAATGTTTTCAATTGTTGTTGTCTATGTTAATTTTCAATTTAGGGTTACTTTATTTAAAAATAAAATAGTAGAGTAAGAAAATAAAATTGAGATAATAAAGAGATAATAAAAAAAAGAAAAACTACGATTTAAAAAAAATTAAAATCTTTTAGAAGGCAGCAAGTGAAACTTTTATTTATTTGTTTTTGTTGTAATCAGAAGTGGGATTTGCTTTGAAAAAAACAAATTAGAATAGATGTGATAATGGATTAAACGCATGATTTCCCAATTACAGACCAAAATACAAAAGACTGTCATCTGAGTGGACAGCAGTCGACGAACCGTATCAAAGACGTAACAGTCGGTCGGTAAGTTGATGGCGTCTGTATTTTGGGATGCAAACGGAATAATATTCATCGATTATCTCCAAAAAGGAACCATCATCAACAGTGAATATTACTGTCTACTTTTGATCGATTGAAGGCTGATCTTAAAGAAATGGCCACATTTGCAAAAGAAAAAATTGTTGTTTCACCAAGAAAATTCCCTGCGTCACAAATAGTAGAAAATGATGGCAAAATTGAATGAATTTATCTTCGAATTGCTTACCATATTCTCCCAATTTAGTCCCCATCAACTTTTTACTGGTTTCAAATCTCAAGGGAATGATTGCTGGAAAGAAATTTAAGTCCAATGATGAAGTAATCGCTGAAGCTGAGGCCTATTTTGACAAGAAAGAGAAATCGTATCAAAAAGTTAGAAAATCGTTGTGTCGCCCTCGAAGACAACTATGTTGAATAATAAAATCGAGTTTTGTTAAGATTTAGTTTTTTTCTTACTTATCCTGCGGGTCTTATTACGTTTAGCGCTAAATTGGCGTTTCGTAAAATATAGTTAATTTCCATGTTGATGTATTCGCCATCTTCTAATCATTTACACATACTTAGTAATGGTTTATTACTAAGTTACGTTTGAAAATTTAAAAAAAAACTAAATTTAAACTTTCTAATTCCATACTTTTTTTTACTAGTAATTGTATTTATAAAAGTATCAAACGTGTTGTTTATTTTTCAAATTATTCAAGATGTATTCTGCTATTTTATAAAAATAACAACAAATGTCATTCAACACTAGAGCTTTACGATAAATATATGTCGAAAATTCGAACGCAATAGAATATGTACGAATAAGTTTCAAGCATTATTATACAAAACAATTTCATATTACTTTTAAGTTACTCATCATCAACGTCAGTAAATCGGACCTATAGCTGTACGTCCTCGATTTGGCTGTAATGGCGTAAGGTAAGGATATAAGTAAGCGAACCGCGAAAAAGTAGGGAGTTCCTTGAGCCCCAAAACAGATTGGAAAGATAAAACACAAACAAACACTTTTAAGTTGATAGCACGCTCGTCTCGATAAAACTAAGACCCCTATTATGAATGTCACTTACGCGTCACCGAGTGACGCGACGTCACTGAAATGACATTTTGGTATTATGAATGTCACGGTGAGCGAGAATTTTGTCACTTAGCCTCACTTACAATTTGTCGGTGACAGCAAGTGAGAATTTTTTTTGACCAATTTAAAATACGTTTTTACATTTTCTTTGGATTTTATTTAAATTAAAATAATAATTTTCTTTTTGGTGATTTATTAAAATAATAATTTTCGATTTATAAATAATAATTTTCGTTTTAATAATAATTTTCGTTTTTAATATAATTTTCTAAAACAGCAGTCAGTTTTCAAAATTACAAACGGCAGTCAGAACCCAAAATTTGTTGAAAAAATGTAAATAAAATCCAAACATTGCTCAGTATTCGAATTTTTGAAAAATTTAATTATTAAAATAAACTGAACTACAAAAAATTAAATTAATTTACTATTAAAAACTTGAAATTTATTATTTTTACACACCACTAAACGTCAAACATACCGAAATCCAAACAAAAAATAATAATTACCAACTTAAAAACAACAAAATATAGAATATAACGCACCATGATGCGTTCGTCACTCACTCAAAATAAAGCGACAATCATAATACCAAAATATGACTCGAGTGACGATACACGTCACGGTGACGAGTGAGGTGAGGTGACATTCATAATAGGGGTATTAGTTTATTAAATTGTATTTTGATTATTATTGCTAAAATAATTTCATGCCATCAAGGATTAGTTCATCTTTTCATGTCAACCATATGAAAAATATGGAACAAAATATGTTCTTGATTTGCTTGAAAAGTAAGATAAAATCTGTATTAATTTACATTCAGCCGGATCCTCACTTTTTTTATTTTAACTGTGGTTTAACTACAGTTTTTTCCACTTAAATATTTAATTTCAATATCAGAGAGATTATTTTTTTCCCATATTTACGTTATCAGTTGCTATCAGTATTTCAGTTGTTTTTTTTATCAAACCAAAAGTAACCACCAAAAAAGCTGTAACGAAATTTGGAAATACAAAAATCAATCAATATTAAACGATGAAAATATTCCGTTGGAGAAATAAACATAAAAAAATTACTAATATATCTTCCGGAGATGACCTTTTTTATTTTTTGTATTTCTTTTATTGGGTTTCACTTCGTAATTCATTTAAATATCTAGAATGGATAATTTTATTTCTTTTTATTCTATATTATTTCTATATAAAATAAAATCGTCTTTGTTTTGTGTGCTCGGATTTGGTTTTTATAATTTAATTTATCTAAAATGAATAAATTTGAATTAAAATTTAAATAAAAGTCATTTAGACTCATTCAGAACTACTATTTAACATTTAGAGAATTTATGTACTTCGTTTAATATTTCTTACTGTTGCTGCAATAATATCAAACATGCATTAAATCAAATATTAAGAATCGAAATAGAGAATTATTGTTTTCAAGTTTTCTTTATAAGTTGAGGTTGATGAAAAAATGCATCTAATTACCCACTTCTTGTTTTGCTAATAGAAATAATAGAAACTTACTCAGTACTTGTAAAATTGGTATGTTCATATGGTGTTTAATCTTAATCAAAAATGGACATACTTTTCCAGTACTTTTACAATTCTTTTGCCGCTTGGTTTTGTTCTGTTATTATTCGTTTCGTTCTATTCATTGTCATTGACTGTATAATTGCCTTATTATATTATACCAGATATTTTTTCATATTTGCTGATGACAGTTCTTCTTCTAACATTTGAAAAATCATCATTTTCTCAGTAGGCATTTCTTTTATCATTTTATATTAGTTTTTAATTCTGTTTTTTCTATTAGTAGTCAGTTGTTTTAAAAACCATACAAAAAAAGGATTGATAAATATGTAAATTAAAATAAGACATAATTTATATTAAATAAATTGATATTAAAATAATATGAATAATATAAATCATAACAATTAAAAATATTCAGTTTAAATGTTAAACTGAGAAAATAAATCAATCGCAAAATTTGGTCCTTCGAGCCGGATTAGCCAAAAAAAGGCTTAAATAATTGGAAATCAACATTAAAACTAATTAAATCAACGCAAAATATTATAAAAAAATATAATTATTGCTGATTTGCTGCTGAAAACACTGGAATTTTGATTTACATCGCTAAATTAATTACGGTATTCATTAACTATTATATGTACATAAAAAAACACGTTTGAGTCGTGAAAACCAATCGCAGTTCAATACCAACCGCTAGTCAAAAGTGGCGTTTATATAACAAAAAAGAATATAATCTATATCAACCGATACAACTTTATATCAACCGCTGTTTATTAAATTCAATAAAACACTAATTGAATAACCATCACTTCAATCAACATTAATTGAAATTAACTAAAATAAAACAATAATTGTATTTATTGTACAGGTGAGCAGGGGCGAAGCGTCCATAGAAGCTAGGGAAGCACTGCATCTCTTTCAAAAATCTCTATTGTTTAGAGTTAAAATTCCTAATTTTATTTATTTCGATTTAATTTTTTTTTTCAGACGATATACACTTTTATGTCTTCAAGGTCTGCACATATAGATATCTCGTGTAATGAAACCAACTTTAAAAATATTTTGTATTTTTCTTTCCTACTTTGAATTCTCATATTAATTTATACACATCATCCACCTTCATATTTCATACTCATTCATAGTGCATGCATAGAACCAAAATAAAAACAATATGTACAAATATCTCTCATATCTACGAATATCCAGCACAACACAACAGAATAAAAAAATATTCTCTCTTGTGGAAGCTGCTTTTAGTTTAGCTTCACCTTATTTCGCTTATTACCAAAAATAATTATCGATGTGTATGTGTTTTATCTATCCATAGATTTGTTTCTACTCTCACTTGTTACTCTCAGAATACGCTGCAAATAAACAGCTTATTAAGGAAATATATAAATGATTTGTTTTCAATTTTGCACATATGATCTTCTCATGTTCTCGTGGAGCGACAAGTGATCGGGTTATTGAATTATTTAGGTAATAAAGGTGTGAATATAATAAGTTATTATTATGAAATTAACTTACAAGTTCGAGTTAGACAAATTTATTACAAATCATTGTTACGCTCATAGGTTTAATTTGGTTTTATCGCAATATTCATGAAATATGAAAATACAAATCGTTTTTGCAACTCTGTCTGAGATCAGCATTTTTTATTAAAAATGTTATCGAAAGTTTTGGGTGCTTTGGATTTTATTATCAAAAAATGAATTTCAGCTTTTGCTCCTACTATAGTTGGCAGTAAAATGCCCGACTTCTCAGCTTTGTTTTTTAGTAAAAGCAACAAATAACTGAACCGCTTCAAGATATTTTGAACAATTCCCTCGATTGAGATGGTCAAATCTTTAATTTAAGTTGCGGATTTTGGACATTTTTACGATATTTTAAATTTAATTTTGTATGGCAAACGGTTCGATTTTCCAAAATTAAGAAGTGAATTAATGGTTTTGTATAGCGATGAGAAGTTTTTGGACAAATCAATTTTAGAGTTGTTAGAATTTCTTAAAGGCAACGACTTAATCAGTACATTTAATGAAGATTCAACCTAACGTTGACTATTCTTAACGATTCCGTCCACCAGAGTATCATCCAAAAGAAGCTTTTCAGCTTAATGTAGAATTACAACTTATTTAAGCAGTACTATTTGAGATGAACGGCTTTCTTACGTTTATTGAACGCTTATTTCTATTGAAAAGAACTATTGATTCAGATTTCTTTACATTAATTTGTTATGAATTAAAAAAAAGAATCGCCGAATTGAATTTAATTTTAAATAAATCTTAAAAACAAAATCAGGCTTGACTTAATTTTTCTAGTTTTTAAATTTTAAGTCTGATAATTTGACTTTTTATTCTAAATCCCAAGATAATTAATATTCAATTTTACTAACACAAATATTCTGCTTCCTCTTCTTTGAAGTTCACGCCTCGCCTATGCAGGTGAGTCAACACCAACATTTTATAATGTCATTGTATATTTAATATATTAATTGTTCATTAAATCTCAATTCAAAATGGCTGACCAACAAATCGAATCTTGTAGAAGGTCAGTAACTGCATATAAAGGATATGTTACTCGGTATAAAAAAATGTTGGATGATTTAACAGAACTCACGAAAGGCGATTTAGAATCTATTTTAAATCAAGTACAATCTTTTTATGATAAATTTGATATCGCGCAATCAAAATTAGAGGATGTAGATCCTAACGCAATTCTATCTTCTGAAAAAGATCATTCTGATTTCGAGGCCAGTTGTAAATTAGTTGAAGCCACAATTAGGAATATTTTAGGAACGCTTTCAAATAAAAACCATAATGAAAAATCATTAGTGCAGACAAATCAACATCTACTTCCAATACCAGATATTCCGCTTCCAAAATTTGACGGCAGTTTTACATCATGGATTGAATTTAGGGAAAGTTATATTCAGGAATTTAGGGAAAGTTATATTTAATCCACGAAGAAAAACGATTAAATTCAGTATTAAAATTTACTTGCCTTCAAAATAGACTCAAAGGTAAAACCGCTTATCATTTTATTCAGTCTATTCCTAATACAGAGGAAAATTATAAACAAGTATGGGAGTCTCTATATAATCATTATGAAAATGAACCGCGAATTAAATATGTTCATATTCAAAATTTATACCATTTAAAACCTGTTCGCAAGAAAAATTGTCCTACCGCTCTTCGAGAATTTATTGAAAGTTTCTGGAAACCATATAATGCTTTAAAAGAACTAAAAATTCCTATAGACAATTGCGATTTATTTTTAACTTTTCATATATACGAATTAGTCGACCAAGTGTCTCGTCAGGAAATTGAAATTAAAAAACCAAAAGACAGAATCCCTTCAACAAAAGAAATTATGGATATCTTGTCTGACAGGTCTCGTATTTTAGAAGCGATATCACCTCTAAACGATAGTAGTAAAATAAAATCATTTCAATATAATAAACCTAACAAAGTACAATCATTCATTGCCACACAAAATTCAAAACAGATAATTTGCAATTACTGTAAAAAAGACCACTCGATATTTAAATGTCAAGCATTTCTCGATATGTCCATATTTGATAGAAATAAATGGGCTCAAACAACAAAATTATGCCATCATTGTTTAGGTTCTCATCACATTAGTAAATGCCAATCAACATCAAGATGCAATCAATGTAAAGGAAAACATCATACTCTATTGCATATTAATTATTCAAACGTATCTAGTAACAATAACAATTCTTCTAATTTGATGTTTAAAAATATAAACTCTAATTCAAGACCCATTTTAAATGTAACTCATACACCTCTATCTAGATTTAATCAATCAAGTAATAATCCGCAAATTTCTCATAACAAAGTCCACGATGATACTAATAACAATCAATCAACATCTTCATCTCCAAATTATTCAGTCCAACTCAACCTCTGATTCAAACTCAATCAATACGTGTAATTTCGCTTCGTATAAACAAATTTTGTTATCCACAGTGGTAATTTGGGTAGAAAGCCCAAAAGGAATCAAATATCCATGCCGTGCATTACTTGACTTCGGATCACAATGCAATTTTATAACTGGAGAGCTTGTTCAAACAATTGGTAGTATTAAAAAACCAATTTGTACATCTATATCAGGAATTAATCAAAAGCCCGTATAAATCCACCATAAAGTAAATTTGACTATTGGATCAAGAATTAACAATTACGAAACTAATTTAGATTTCCTTGTGTTGAAAACAACACTGAGTAATCTACCATTACACAAAGTAGATTTTGATATTTCCAAAATACCACCATCCATTAAATTAGCTGATCCAACTTTTAACAATCCGCAAAAGGTTATTAGGAGCCGAAATATATTTCAATATAATTTCCAATGAGAAAATTATGTTAATTCAAGAACTTCCATTTTTCTTCAATATATAGTTTGCGGTCCAACAAATCAAAATACCGTAATGCATCAAGTGTCAATGTTCTGTTGTGATATTAATAAACTCCATAAAGAAGTACAAGCCTTTGCTAGAATCGAAGAAGCAAAAGTAAAAAACAATTTTTCTATTGAGAAAAATCCTGTGAATTATATTATGTTAATAATGTAAAACGTGATAATAGTGGACGGTATAGTGTTGCTCTTCCTACGAAACAAAATAGTAAATATCTTTCCAATAACTGAATCACATGGAATTAGTCAATTAACCTATCCCAGATCGATGTTTTAATTTACCGCATCATCCTGTTTTCAAAGAGAGTTCAACAACAACCAAAATGCGAGCTGTTTTTAATGGTTCATCTAAATCAGCTTCAGGTTTATCCCTTAATGACACACTTTTGACAGGACCAACTATACAAAATGATTTACTATCCATTATTCTCCGCTTCCGCAAATTTCCCACACAATTTCCCTTTATCCGTTGATATTACTAAAATGTACCGCCAAATTAACATTCATTCTAATGACAGATTTTTGCAACTTATATTCTGGCGTAAATCAATTAATGAACCTGTTTCCACATATAAATTTAATACAGTCACATATGGAACATCAAGTATGGTGCACTTGATGTTCCATATGTGACTGTATTAAATTTATAAGTGGAAACAGGTTCATTAATTGATTTTCTCGCCATAAGAAAGCTAAAGCAACTATAGCATTAGATGAATATTCCCGTTATCCAAACGCTTCTTTAATTATTTTGGAAGAAATGTATGTGGATGATTTAATTTCTGGTTCATCCACCGCTGAAAACGCTATATCTATAAAAGAAGAATTGATTAAGTTATTAGCAACAGGAGGATTTGAACTTACAAAGTGGACTTCTAACAACAAAATGGTAGTCCCTTTAAATTCCGAACAGAACAACAATAATGTTGTTAATGCTTTAGGCATAATTTGGGATTCTCAAAATGATGTCATCAATATCTCTTACCAAATTTGGTAAACAATCTGTAATTAAAAAACGTATCGTACTATCCGATGCACAGTTATATGACCCATTAGGTCTATATGCTGCTGTCATATTCGTGCTGCTGTTCAAATTTAGGTTGGGACGATGAAATTCCGGAACCACGAAAATCTAATTGGATTGAGTTTTCCACTCAAATAAATTTACTCCAAACTATTCAAGTTCCCAGATGCATTATAAACTCAAACATCGAATTAATAGAGCTTCACGGATTTGGAGACGCATGAGAAAAGGGCTATGGATGTTGTATTTATATACGTACCATAATTAATAATCTATATTATTGTAATCTATTATGTGCAAAATCCAAGGTAGCACCGCTTAGAGGTTAAACTATTCCAAGGTTGGAATTATGTGCCTCACTATTATTAGCACAATTATACCAAAAGGTTATTGCCGTACATAAAGTTAAATTTACTAGAATTGTTTTGTGGACTAATTCAGAAGTTACTCTGCATAGAATCAACTTTCCTCCCGCCAAATACGCAACTTTCATGGCAAACCACATATCACAAATCCAGGAAATCACTCTTCCAGAAATATGGTCTCATATTCCTTCCAAAAATAACCCCACAGACTTGGTATCCCGTGGATTAATGCCATCGCAACTAAAAGATAGTAAATTGTGGTGGCATGGACCTCAATTTTTGACTAACAACGTACGATAAATGGCCTGAAATAAAAAATATGGTTCAAATGATAAGGATCAAGCAGAAGCTAAAAATTTAATTGCGTTGAATTGAATGTTGTCATTCCAAACCAGTTTTTTTAGTATGCAGAAAATTATGATGAACTCCTGATTCTAGCTGCAATTTCTCGTCGTTTTTTTCAAATATTTTCTACATAAAGTACGCGGTGTTGAAAATACATCATGGAATGATCACATAACAACGGAAAAAACTGAAGACGCTTTGTTGGGATTAGTTAAATCTGCTGTCTGATCATTACGCTGAAGAAATAAAAAAACTAAATGCCAATAAATTTAATTATAAATCAAATTGCTTAAAAAGGTTGAATCCGTTTATTGATGAGAAAGGTCTACTGCGCGTTGGTGGAGGTTTGAAAAAATCTGAATTGTTAACATACGATCAAAAGCATCCTTTGCTTTTACCGACTAATCACTCATTGGCAAACATGATTGTCACTAAAGAACATCGACGTAACCTTCATGCAGGTCCTCAAAGTTTACTGAGTTTTGTACGACAAAAATTTTGGATTCCCAGTGGTTTAGTTTGTTGCAAACGTACTGTTCATAACTGTCTTATTTACTTTCGAAATAAACCCACTTCAATTACACAACTCATAGGACAATTGCCCTCTGAACACATACAGCCTAGTCGTCCTTTCGAAAATACCGGAATTGACTATGCTGGACCATTCGATGTTAACAATAAAATTCGCTCAAATGTTATTTGCAAGGCTTATCTTGTAATTTTTATTTGCTTCGCTACTTAAGCAACACATTTTGAAGTAGTTCAAGATCTCACGACTCAAGCATTTATCTCCGCATTACGACAATTCGTATCACGTCGCGGTCGTTGTACAAATATATATTCTGATAATGCTACCAATTTTATTGGAGCAAAATCTGATTTAAATAAACTTCAAGAATTGTTTAATTCAGAAATTCACAAACTACAAAGTCGTCAATATTGTAACGAAGAAGGCATTGGCTGGCGTAATATTCCACCTCGATCCCCACATTTCGACGGGTTAAGGGAAGCGGCGGTTTAAAGCGCTAAGTACCATCTAAAAAGGGTACTAGACGACCAAATATGTTCATACGAAGAGCTTAATACGCTTATAACACAAATCGAAGCTTGTCTTAATTCAAGGCCACTCAGTGCTATGTCAAATGATCCTTCAGATCTTTCGCCGTTAACTCCAGGGCATTTTTTGATAGGCCAACCAATAAATTTACTACCGGAACCGTCTCTAGAACATCTTAACTGTAATCGTTTATCTCGTTATCAACGACTTCAATCGAATTCCCCTGTGGTTGGGAGGGAGATGCATAGAATTCCACCACAGCACCCACTGCTTGTCGTAAGAGGCGACTAAAATGGTTGAATTCACCCACATCCGTAAAACTTTTTATTTTATTTTATTTTTTTCTTTATAAGTTTTATTTTTTACTCGTTATTTTCGTTCAATTTATTATTTCGCCCGAGTTAATTTATTTTAATTTTGTAGATTTGCTTTAATTATTTCAATTTTTATTTTTTGTTGGGACGGTTTTTTCGCATTTTTGCGTAAAAAAATGTTTTTTTTACCATGAGTATGAAAAATAAAAAATCCCCGAAAAATGCGTCTTCGGATCGCGGGGCGAGGCATAATCCTCGTAAAGATAATATTGATAGCCTTACCATCCATTTTGCCACTGTCCGTGGGCTCGTGACTAATAAACCACATCCGCACACTACACATCATAAGTACGAAATTTTCAAGGACCGCTCAAACTTTTGTACTTAAAATATCCCTCCCTAATAAAATCCTTTTTTAACTAGTTTATATAGATCCCCCAATCAAACGGATTCAGAAACATGAATTTCTTCGAGGTTTTGTCAGACAAATGTGATGACTTTCGCAATCAACATCCCTACTGCGAATTAGTTATGGTTGGTGACTTTAATGTCCACCATAAAGAATGGTTGAATCACCAAAATACGAACTGTGCTGGGCGTCAGACGGAATGGCTTGCTGTTTCGCATGACCTTACGCAGATTGTTAGTGATTTCACATTTGAATGTCAAAATTCTTTAAGTAGTCATATTCTGGATCTCTGTCTTACAACAATTCCGCATTCCATGGAAGCGCGTGTGGAGGCTGGAATTGGAAATTCTGACCACAACCTGATAACAGTAAAATTTCTGTCGCAACACCACCAGAATTTAGACAGCAGCCAAGACGTCTATGGCATTTTAACGAGGCTGACAATGATGGGTTACGGTCATTTTTTCAACATTTCCCGTGGGAGAGCCATTGTTTTTATAACAATCAAATAGACGACGCCGTTTCCAATTTCACCGAAACCGTTTTTTATGGAATGAATAAATATATCCCATCATCCTTTTCCAATCCCAATCCTAATTTTAAAATTTTTTCAAAAGAAGCCTCCAAAGCAGCCAGACAAAATAAATCTGCTCACAAGAAATATAAGCGCAACGAAATTTCTTTTGAAGTATATAAGGCCTAACGTAACAACTGTAAAAAAATCTGTGCTAAGGAAGCGAAAAGAGCTGACAACAAGAAAGCCGCTAAGGTTTTTTTCGTTGAAAATCTCCGATCGCAACTTTTACCATATGGTCGCATCGGTTGCCAATATTTCCAAAACATCTATTTCAGCATTGAAATGTGCAGATGGTGCTTTGGTGGTAGATCCATATTTGCAGGCCGACTTACTGGCAAACGTCTTCACTTCGAACTCGACCTAAGTTGTCCCAGATGGAGTTACGCCTCCGTCAATTCCGTACTGTGGTTCCTAAATGGATCCTGTCAACATCTCGGAGCATATTGTCTTCAGGAACCTGAAGGCAATGGACATAAATAACGCCACCGGACCTGACGGAATTCCTGTTCGAATATTGAAGGAGTTTGCCAGTGACTTGGCTCCAATATTAACTAAAATTTTTCTCCTTTCTTATAAGCAAGGTAAATACCCGAACGCCTAGAAGAGTGCGATGGTGCAACCGGTTCTTAAACGTGGTTGTGATAAAACTGGCCCTCCAAACTACCGGCCAATATCAATTGTGTCAGCCGTGGCTAAAGTTTTTGAGAAATGCATTAACCAACAACTGGTGCATTATCTTGAGATTAATAAAATAATTTCAGATAAACAATATGGCTTCCGCGAAAACCGCTCCACAACCGATCTCTTGACGTATGTTACAAACAAATGGAATCTCGCCCTTGAGCACCACGGAGAAGCCTTTGCAATCGCCTTGGATATATCCAAGGCTTTTGACAAGGTTTGGCAAGAGAATCTCATTTGTAAACTTGTGGCATACGGCTTGGATTCGATGACCATCAAGTGGATAAAAAGCTTTCTCAAAGATCAAAAGATCAACGTTGTGCTAAATGGGAGATCATCAACGACACACTCCCCAAATGCCGGAGTCCCTCAAGGATCAGTTTTGTCACCAACTTTGTTTTTGTTATACATTAATGATTTGTTGGATAGCACTGTAAACCCTATCCACAGTTTTGCCGATGATGCAACATTGCACTCTTCTATTTCATTCGAGGTCGAGCCTACTCCTTCAGAGTTAAACGGTAAACGGCTGGAAGTTATCACTTCGCTTAATTCCGATTTAAGTACAATATTTGAGTGGGGAGTTAAAAATCAGATCAAATTTAACGAGAAAAAAACACATATATGCACGTTCTCGCGTAAAAGAAGTCACAACGAATACCCTTTTGTGGTAAAAGGCCACGTTCTCGTGGGTTGTGACTCAATTCGTCTGCTTGGTGTTCAGATTACCAACAATCTAAAATGGAATGAACACATTATCGCATTAGCCAAATCAGCTTCACGTAAACTCGGGTTCCTCAATAGATGCAGACGGTTTTTTAAATCGCATCAGGTTCTCCAAATATATAAAACCTTTATTAGACCGTGCATAGAATATTGCTGTCAGGTTTGGGGTGGAGCATATGGCACTGCTCTCCAGTTGCTGGATAGAGTTCAGCGGCGTGCCATCCAAATAATACGAAACTCCAGACTTACAAAAGATCTAGACAATCTACAATACCGCAGAGATGTTGCAGAACTCTGCGTGTTCTGCGCGAATTTATTTATCGAACATCTAAGCAGTGGAATTCGTTTGCTGGTTTTCAATTTCCGTTGGATTATAAAATGCACAAGTTTAAGGCAGCTATCAACCTTTACTTGAAGGGTCGCGCTTTGGGTGCAGGAGCTCTGACAGTTACAAGGAGCTAGGTCAGGCTAAAAGTCCGCCCTGCTTCCAAGTAAAACAAAACGTAAAAAAAAAATCCATGAATCAACAATTTTGGAAGCGTTGGTCTAATGAATATCTTTGCGAATTACAACAACGACAAAAGTGGAACAAGCCGAATAAAAATGTTGTAGTAGGTTCATTAGTCTTGTTGAAAGAAGATAATATTCCGCCAACCAAATGGATCATAGGACGTGTGATTACAACGAATCCAGATGACAAGGGTTTCGTCCGCATGGTTTCAGTAAAACCAAACTCAGGTACATTCACAAGAGCAATATCTAACATTTGTGTTTTGCCTATTGATATTGAAGATGATTCTTAATCCATTCGACTGTTTAAAATATTAAATTGTATTAACTGACTTAGTTACATTATTATTGTCATGTGCAGTACACCTGCCAATGAGTTGATGAACAATGAATGTGTGTATTTTGAAGTTATTTTATGTTAAAGTGTGTTGACAAACTTATTTCTTAAATTATACTTATATTTAAATATTCCAATGTTCCAGATTATCCATCTAACTTAACAAATATGTTATAAAGAGTTATATGTGTGTGATGGTAGCTTTATTGATGATCCAATATACATTTTATGATTAGTCCCAAGAAACACGAGGGAGAATATAGAGTTTGCGAGGATACAACAGCATTTCTTATGCATACATAATGATGACCTGATTAATATAATATCAATCAGACAATCTTAATGTATGTATGTACTGTTAATTCGTTTATTAGGAAAGTTATTTATATAAATTAATAATTAAAAAAGTCATTGATAGCCTGAACACATTTATTCATTCTACTATGGTTTATATAATAGTTATATATATATATATATATATATATATATATATATATATATATATATATATATATATATATATATATATATATATATAATATATATATAATATATATATATATTATATATATATATATATATATATATATATATATATATATATATATATATATATATATATATATATATATAAATACATATGTAGTTTTTTTAACGGTTTTTATAAGCCATTGTTGGCCCATTCCGTGTCAATAATCTAACTCCATCGGTTTCGATCACGAGTCAGCTCTTTATACTATTGCAAGCAACTGGAAGTTGCCAGATCGCTCTTTACGCTGTGGAGCAACCGTCGCCAACATCGACCTCTTCGCCTACCAAAAGGCGGCTTTCCCTTCAAAGGTCGCTGTATCACTCGGTTCGAATCAGCACACAGAACGCCACGAAAATATCACGATTCTGTCAGTGATAGAATTTTTCGATCTAATTACCAGTCTGATGAAGTTAACAGTGTTTGGTAACTATTGAGAACCTTAGATTAGTTTAATGAGGAGTATCGTCTTGTTGTTGAGCAACGAAATATAACTCATTATGGAGCACAAACTCGGTTTACAATCACAAGGAGCAATAAACCAGTTCTACGAATTTGGACAGAAAAAGCACGAATGGTGGAAGGCTAAGATCTTAAGATAAACACAGCAATATCGGCAATTTGCTTTGTTTCCTTAAAAAAGTCACCGCGTTGCCCTATTCTTTAAAATCTGGGTCAACTGCCATTCGGGATTATGATGAAGCTCTGTGTTAAGGTTAGTTAATTAATTCTTAAACGTATATTCCGCATTCAACATTAAATGTTAATTGATGTCTCAGCTAGACTTAACGCTATACTGCTTTTAAACTTTATACTATAACAATAATACTCATCATTATTAGGGCAACCAAAAATATGCTCTTAAAAAATGGTTTTAAGCACTTATAATATGCTTTAAAAATATGGTTTTATGCAATAAAAATATGCTCTAAAAATTATACAAAAATACAAAACGCACCATGCTAAAAAATATTTAAATCACATGCTCATGTTTTATTGAAATCTGTTAAAACATTGATTCCAAAAATTATTAAAAATTAAAAAATCAAATTAAAAACAAAAAAGTTAATTAAAAAAATTGTATTTTTACATTTTTTAATTTAAATTTTCATTGCAATAAATCACAAATAACTGGTTTAAATTTTCAAAAAGAGAGCTTTGTCTATTTAAACGAAAAATACTCTTATACATTGAGAAGCTTCTTTCCACATCAACAGAAGTAGTTGGTGCAGATTTAAAAGATAGCATGTCCTCAATTATATCAATTATATATATATGCTGCCCATGGAAGCTGTTGCAATATTAGCAGTAATACTACTATATACAGCAAAGCCGTAGTTCTTGTCGATTACGCTGGTAATTTTGTTTTTTGATATCGTTTGCTGTTACATTATTTATTTCTTTTGCAGCATCAGAAACAATTTTAATTTGGTCAACAAGCGGAAGACCGGAACTCTCCAACTTAGTAATTGATGTCTTAAGAAAACAGTAATTCGCTGCAATAAAGATTATATCAGTCTTTACTGAGGGGTCAAATAATAGTTGCTTTGAGATTTTAATTGAGGCTGTCTCCTCGTCGACCAATGCGTTAAATACACAAATTAAACTTTCAAAATTATTTGAATAATATCTCACAGTTGCAAGTCATTTTCCCCATCGTGTTGTTATTGGTTGTGGAGGAAGTGCGATGCCGGGTGCTTTTTCCTTAAAATCTCTATTCTTGATGGAGCTTTTAAGAAAACTTTTTTAATATTGAATATTAAACGATCTACCTTATGGATCCACCTTATTCACATACACGATGAAAACCGTGTGCATAAATGTTAAATGTGTAATTTTTGGATATAAAATTTGAATGCTACTTTTGTCATATAGGGAACTGCGTCTGATAAAAAAGTAAAATCTTATCTTTATCAAAATTTTCCCCTAATGTGATGTGATTTGCTTTTTCAAGGAAAGCTGTGTTAAACAAATATTTTTGTTTGGAGTGTCTGTTCGGGGTGCATAATACCGACGATAACATTAGCCACATACCTACCAGTTGCATCGGTAGTTTAGTCAATGGCTATCAATACAAACTGGTTTCTTATATTACGTCTTATGTTTCCAACGATTTTTTTATATGAACCGTTTACATAATTTGAACTATACCATTAAGATTGACATGAACATTGGTATACAATAGAGAAAAAGTACTACATGGTGAGCATTTGATACAAAAAAAACCCTAAAGGAAAATAAAACCTTTTAATAAATACTATGTAATTTCTGCTAGTGGCGCTAGCAAGCTTAAACAGAATATGTAAAATTTAGAAATTGATAAAGGCAAAAAAAATATTTTTGTGAGAACAATATTTTTAAAAATATAACCAAAATATGCTTTTATTTTAAAAAAAATGCCATTTTGGGCGAAATATGCAAAAATATGCACTTTAGGTAAAATATGTAAAAATATGCACTAACAAACAAGTAGGCTTTAAAATGCTTAGTTTTTCATGAAACGGATTTGTATCTTGCCCTTTAAAAAATTCGTGCACTGAAAAAAAATATGTAATGGCATAATTTTGGTTGCCCTACTCATTATAATATCTACAAATAAAGAGTTCAAATGTAAGTTTATCGATTTATTTATTTACTGTATATTACTTGAACGAAAATATCTATAACATTTGACAAAATATCATGTCTTATTTCAACAGAGTTAATGATAAGACATAAAAATATATATGCATAATATGTGTTATACGTATATGTGTAAATGTAACGAAATAAAATATTTACAATAACTTCATATAATATTATACGTATTAAGTCATGTCTCGTCTAACAAAATTTCTATTTAAATAAATTACATAAAAAATGCAATTAATTTAGAACAACAAGAATAAAAATTGTTATTTTTCAAACATAATCGCTTCTTTCATTTTCTATTCTGTCTTATATTATCAATAAAAATACTGATAATAACACCAGGCGTCTCCGTTGTAATTATTTCGATAAAAGAAGGTTGGGATGTAACAATAAAGAAATGGATACATTATACCATAAACGTGCATGTAAGTTATAAAATTTAGCTTAGATAAATACTATTCAGCAATAATAACAATATATGTTATATATACAATATATATATATATATATATATATATATATATATATATATATATATATATATATATATATATATATATATATATATATATATATATATATATATATATATATATATATATATTATATATATATATATATATATATATATATATATATATATATATATATATATATAAATATATATATATTATATATTATATATATATATATATATATATATATATATATATATATATATATATATAGATATATATATAATATACATAATATAGAAACTGTGATAAAAAGATATATGTTTAAGTACATCATCATCAAATAAATACAAAAGTAGTAAATTTATCTACTGTTGTTCTCAAAGATGATCATCATCTTATCTTTTCGTTCATTTCATTCTGTTTTATTGCTAGCTAATATTCATCCTACCATCATCAATTTATATCGAAACAGAAATGCGGATAACTCATAGTCATACATAAAACAGAGGCAGATCACACTTAATCACAATTTTTGAAATTTTTCAAGTATAATTGTATAAGCATAAAGAACTCAATGTACGGCGAACATATGTACATATATATGTACTCATATACGTACTGATGTATGTACTCTCATATATTTTACCTCAGTGTTTCAGAAATTCTACCATTTTTAGTTATTTATTTTATGTACGCCTCAAATACGAATTTTTTTATTCCTGATCTGTTACATAAAGCATATTATATGCGGGTGTTGGATTATATATATATATATATATATATATATATATATATATATATATATATATATATATATATATATATATATATATATATATATATATATATATATATGTATATATATACTCGTATATGTGTATATAGGTGTATGTGTGTATAAATTTATTCATATTGTGTGCCACAACTTTTCTATACTGTACGATACTTAATAAATTTTTTTATTTTGTTTCCTCAACATCGTTTTACCATCACTTTGTTTTTATTGTTACTCATTGCTAAGGCCAAGATCCACAAAAAATATGTTGAAATTTTTATTTTCCAATTTTATATTTTGATTAACGGTGATTGATCATAGCGCAAATTTTGGCGAAAATTACTTTGGTTCTTAGATTATAACATATGTATTTACATGTAATCTATATGTACATATATGTATCATATGAACGTGGAGTGAAAAGTCCGGTAAAAATGAAACAATGAATAATATTTTCGCCGAAAAAAAATTTATTTTTCAAAATAGTCGCCTTTTAGCTCGATCACTTAGTCCAACGTTTTTTCCAATTTTTCGATCCCTTCCGAATAATCCGAGTTTTTCAATCCTTCAAAACAGGCGTTTGTTAATACATCGATGAACTCCTCATTAGAATTTCTTTTCCGCCGTGTCATTTCTATAGATTTGGGATCAGAAAATAGTCACAGGGGGCTAAGTCTGGAGAATATGGCGGATGTGGCAGCAATTAGAAGCGACATTCATAATGACCTTGTTGGTCGATAAAACCGCCTTAGTTTACTTCGGCGCAGATTCGCCAGTAGAAATTCACTGTTTAGAGTGTCTTTTGATCTCCGGTGTATAGTGATGGATCAATGTTTCATCAATAGTTATGAAACGACGCACACACTCCTTTTTATTTGGCATAAATACACGTGTGCGTTTTTCGTCAATTGTAAGCAACCGCGGCACTCACCTCGCGGACAATTTTTCCATTCGTGTTATTTATTTCGCACACGTTCATCTGAGATGCCTACTATTCTGCGGTCTCCCAATACCGTATCATGGGTTGTGTGAACCATTTTGGGTGTCCTGAATGTTCGGCTTCAGTTTTGTTTGTTCGACAACAGTGAAAATCAGTAAACCACTTGTGAATCATTTAAATCGATGGTGCATCGTCCTTATAATATCTATCAAGCCTGGTCTAGTGACAGATAATACTGACGATTTAAACTGCCACGTTAACTGGATTTGTTGTGTGAATATTAGAGTAATATTACTTATTTAAAACAAATATTAGACAATTTTGTAATATTTTTTGATTTGGTTTCTTTAAAAATATTTAAGTTAAATTGCAAAATTAAGATAAATTTTGTACCTACAGAAAACCTTCTTTAATTTGCTTTAATATTAATGGCTCTACCGATACATAAGAATGCACATTGATTGATTGATTGATTGATAGGACTGTAGGACCAAGCACTAGGCAAGATTCCCGGATAACGCTGGGCCTATTCCTACAGCCGTTTACATAAAACGATAGGTAAGGATAGGAAGGTATGTTAGTTAGGAATGAGCGACCCGGTTACAGACATCATGACAGTCGGTACTAAAAAAAATAATCTATGGCTTAGATGCCGTAAACGGCCCTTACCGCGTCTCAACTGAGACCTAACGAACCAATTTTAACGATTGGTGCACATTGTAGGTGGTCAACCCAACGAATGTTTTTACACACAAACGCATTTTATGTCATCCGGTGGCATGTTAATTTTTGGTCAGCGGCGAGAATCGAACTCGAGATCCGCGGCGTGATGAGAAACTCTCTTAATCATTAAGCTACGACCGGCGACCGTCGGTACTAAACTACTATTATTAGACAATCACAATTCTAATCTACTAGCCTGCAATCGCCAATCAGCATTCTGCAGTCCGCAACAATTACCTGCTCTGCTGTATTTTGAATGAAATTAAAACTAAATTAGAATTAAAATTCTAAAACAAATTTATTAGTTAGTTACTCAGGAATCTGTGACTTAATATAATTTTACTATTTATTTAAACTCCAGCCGACATACATATCCTAATTAAAACATAAATACAATACTCTGAAAGAAAATTTATTTACTTATGGCGGCTGAGGAATCTGTAACAATTAATTTATTAATAAGGTATGATAGATTAAGTACCAGCCAACCACTACGATGATGCTACCATAGTCCCTGGAATATTATTTTCAGAGAATCAAAACAGATAACTGAAAAACTTATTACATGCCAAAATTTTGCAAACGACATCCTAATCTTTAGGGTCAAAATGAAAAGGAACGATTTAGGATTGTTAGATGTTGGTTATAATTGTTAATATTTGGATTCTTAATTTCATCATATTTATTTGTGCTCAGCATCATATGCTGCATCTAAAGTTGCACCCCAATACTTCCAGATCCATCACCATCTAACGCGAGGAGCAATATTCATATACATGATGACCCAACAGCACTTATACACACATTATGAAGACCTAATAAACTGTTAGTTCTTATATAAGATCAATTATTTATGTAAACAAACAACTGAGTAAGTTATGTTTTGATATCATCCGAGCAACCACTCCATCCTATTACGAATCCCATCCCCCTATCCGTTCTCAGATCTTAGAAGAAATCATACTCGTACACATATATATATACACATATTATATCACGTAAATATTATTTACCTAATTGAACCCAATCAAGTGTCCTATCCATGCTGTAAACCAAACCAATAAAAAAAAAAAAAACAGCACACTTACCATTTGCTTCATACTACATTTTTATAGCAATATAAAGTTATTGCTTTTCTCTTTATCCCTAAACAACTCTCTAAAACATATTTTTTTTTTGCGGTTTTTACAGGCCATTATTGGCCCGTACCGTGTCAACAATCTGACTCCATCGGTTTCAAGCCAGCTGTCCTTTAATTTCATACATGACAACGGGTCTGATCAACACTCTGTACAGCTTCAGCTTATCCGTATTTGCAAGATAGTTTGATTTCAGCAGTGGACTTAGAGGATACAAAGCCCGATTGCCAGCGGCAAGGCGGACCCTGATATCCTCGCCCACACTATTATCGTGAGTGATGAGAGATCCAAGATATTTGAATCTCATCACTCCTTCAAAAGTGTGGTTACCACTACTGAAATCACTTGCGTCTTGGTCTCGAAAACCCGAGATTTGATATATAGTGTTTGACTTGTTGATTTTGAGACTAACGGAAGCTGAACACTGTTTCAGTGAATCAAGTATCTCTTTCACTCCGTTGCCATTTAATCCAATCACACAGATATCATCTGCATAAGCAAGAAGTTGATTGGATTGTCGGATTAAGATGTTGTCCTGAGGTGTTTCACTTTTACAAAGGATATATTCCAACATGAGATTAAAAAGTATCAGGGACATCGCATCTCCTTGTCGAACACCGGAATTGATTGCAAAAGTTCTCGATAGCCTGTTCTCAACTTTAACACAGCATTGTGACTGCGTTACTGTCATTTTACAGAGATGTACATATTTTTTCGGTATTCCTAAATATTCAAGCGCATACCATAATCTCTCTCGATTGATCGAGTCATAGGCTTGCTTGAAATCTAGGAATACCTAGTGTACATCGTGAGATGTTTCGTAGTACTTGGAAAGAATCATCCGTAGCGAAAAAACTTGATCAGTGACTGACCGCTTTGGACGGAATCCTCCTTGGTAGTCACCGACAATTTCCTCCGCTAGAGGAGTAATTCTTCGCAAGATAATGTATGACAGTAACTTGTATGCTGTGCAAAGAAGAGCTATGCCGCGATAATTCTCGCATTTCAAGCGACCACCCTTCTTGAAAATTGAGCATAACGCGGCCACTTTCCATTCTTCGGGCATAACTTCATTTCGCCATACCAATTGAACAAGGTCGAAAAGGCAGTCCCACAAAGTTAGCCCTCCGAATATCAAGAGCTCTGAATTAATGCAATCAACTCCTGGTGAACGATTTTTCTTTAATTTCTGCATTGCCATTGTGAATTCCTCATAGGATAGATCCTCAATGAACATCTCTGCGGTCTGTATTTGAGGGTATTCAAACACAGCTTGTGATACATGTAGAACATTAAGTAAATCAGAAAAATGTTTACGCCATGTATCGAGTACAGCGTTTAGCAATTTAACGAGTAAACATCGTTAGCAATTTATTTATATATATATATATATATATATATATATATATATATATATATATATATATATATATATATATATATATATATATATATATATATATATATATATATATATATATATATATATACTTACCAGCTCCATGAATAGATCATCATGCGACCGCAGATTATACAATTCTTTCCAATTTTGTTGTTGTTCAGAATATTTCTCATCGTCATCCTATATTTGGTCCGATTTTTCGATTTATTCCTTTTATTTTTATTTTCCCTCGATGTAGTATAGAATGTCAAATACCACACCACTACACAATTTATAATCACAATTCACTGCCACACATGTTTTAATGAAATTAAAATAATTAGAATATTAAAAGAGATAATTTATCGTTCCAACATGTAGAGAAATTTGTCTCTACATTTCTACACTGTTACTTTTTAAATTTAAAATAAAATAAAGAAACTCTACACATTGACACTGTTAAACCACACGAACGTTAGTTCCCTCATGTTTCTACCGAATTGAAAAAATCGATTTATTAATTAATTAGACAATTTCGCGATACCCCAATTATTTATTTTCGCCAAGCGTAATTTCCCACGATAGTTTAACACTATTTAAATGAGTACCGCGTCGGAGAAACATGAAAAAACTAATTAAGCTTAAGAGCACAAATTTCCACCTATTGACACTTTGAGGGCTACGAAATCCCGATACATAAGAAAGCACAGATAATATATTGGAAATATTTGTACAGTAAAAAACATTACCACAATTTTCATTAAACATTTAATTTTGCAAGTAAAAGGAGGAACCTCCATTAAAGGGTAAAACCAAGTATTTGCTAGCATACAGATTTGATAGTAGTTCTATTTAATTTTTAACAGAGAAATATATACGAAGCAACAATAACCGAACACGGTTATGATAGTTTTAATTTTTATATCTTGAAAAAACAACTGTTACGGCTTTTCCTAAATCATATATAAATTTTACTTTAAATGTACAAGTAGAACTTCATCATAATCGTTCAAAGGTTAGTTACATCATGACCCTAAAACGAATTGTATATCACAATGTCGTAAAAAAATGTCATGAAATTAGTCAACTTGATAAAAACCAACCAAATCAATCTTATCATAAAGATAGATTTTGCAATAATTTGGATAATTTGATGGAATCTTTATGGCTAAAAACGATATCGTATTGATAATTGACGAGTGGTAACCTGAGCATTCATTCAATTTTATTACATTCAGAATATATTCAAATTAAGATAACATACTACGATTCAATCAAATAAATCACTAAAGCTGCCATCCTTTTCAGAAAGTCTTTTATAAGCTTTTGATTTACACAGCAAAAGTAGCTGCTAGTTGAAAATAAAATAAGCTTTCTGATAAAAACTTCAGATCAGGCAACCTTTATGCAATCTTAAGGAGGTCACAAAAAAAATCTTATTGATTAAAACAAAAATTATTTCTAAATAAGTTCTTTTTTTATAGAAATAATATGAAATGAGTTGTACAAAAGTACCAAGTGCTATTTATTGGCAGGCTCAAGCCAATTCAAGAGAAATCAGTTTCGTTTAGAAACCCGTCCAATAATTATCAGACAATCCAATTATATTAGATTAGCACTCAATGTATCATTCAATATATCAATCAGTATATCAACCTAAATTGAATCTTTAATATATGTGTCATCAATATTTCACGCAAATGAAAAAATTTGCCAATCAATACACAACTGAACATATATTGTCATTATGATCGTATAATGGTAGTGATCATATTAAAATTAACTAATTTTCAAAATACCCCCTACCATTAATATGCATAGCGCTACAGTAAATCCTCCATACTATTACAGTCCAACTGAAATTACGGTGGAAAAAACGAGATATGATAAGGTTTTCAAGGAACAGGATGGTTTTAGAGTGGGAATGAATTTAAAACTTAATATGTATTTGTGAATTTAAATGTATAGTCCAAAATATAAAACCTCTTGATCAATAAATAGCACGGGATAATAAAGTGTTGGTGTTATTAATTTGACCTAGAATGGTTGAAATCAACTTGGTTTCCGCTGGGTGTTTTTATGTTTTTGTTTCGTAATTAATAAATTTAAAAATAAAATAAACGAACTCATTTAATAAACGAAGCATTAGTAAAATAAATCAAATGTAAACAAAATATTTAAGCATCAAATTAATCTATGTTAAAAAAATCAACAATATATTATGGACTGGGGATTATAACAGAAATACTTTTGAAGTATGGTTTTGATAAAAACTTGTAATATTGTAGATGAGTGATGACCCTTAAATTTTATCAACTCTGGTTCAAACTCAACTTTAAACAAAGCTTGAGGTTTTCTCTCCCGATTTATTATATTAATCACGCTTTTCACCTACTGTTCCTTTACAACTGTGGTTCCTTTCGATTTCTACCTTTCGTTACAACCGTGGTTCTTTTTGTCGCACTTGTCAATCTATACGTGTAGAATAATTTTTGATTTGTTTTACGATGGCTATAGTTTTTGAAAGTCGGCAATATACCTAATTTGAAATCTTGTTTCACTTATATTGACACGTTTAATTTGGACAATTAAGAATTCACCGTAAGTTTCTCCGTTGAGTGTTATTGCTAATTGATTTGATGGTGCCTATTTTCAACAAACAGACGGAGGACTTTGGTCTCTTTTCCTTTTTCTGTTTCCTCTGATTTTCCACACGTAAAAATCGATTGCGCGACACTATATTACATCCGGATTAAGTTTTATACTTTTCAACTTAAACTTTAAAATTGCCTCTTTTGAAGAATTGGGATTACGTTTTCTTTTCAATGTCATCGTAATGTCACAAATAACTACAACAGATAGAAAAACTATATGAAGAAATCATGTATACTAGACTGAAATAAGGGGAAATAATTGTACCCTGGATGAAAAGGCTATAATTGAGTTTTATTTTCTCTTTCATTCCTTTACTATTGATATTACGATAAATAAAATTCAATCAAATCTATAAAACTAAGTTCAAATACATACATGAATCAAATAAATGTTTCATGCCACTGCGATTAGTTACATTCAGGACAGTAAATGAGTTCATCATATTTTATACAAAATTTATAAACAAACATTTATTAATCGTAATATCAATGCCAAAGGAATGAAAGAGAAAATAAAATTCAACTATAGCTTTTTTATCCAGTGTACAATTATTTCTCCTCATTTTAGTCTAGTATACATGATTTCTCCATATAGTTTGGCTATCTATAGTAGTTATTTGTGGTAGTGTAACATTCAATACTCGTTTGCACTAATGTTAGTTGACAAACATTAACAAGGTTATTATTATCATTATTTTCCATTATTTCACTTTTCCATAAATTTTTTTATTTAAAGATTCAACTTCTTAATAAATTATTTAAATTTAAAATTTAAACTTATATAAAAAATAATATATTGAATAATTATGTATTGGATTATTAAATATCTTATATATTATATAATTTAAATTTAATTATTTATAATTTATTTTATTTTAACTATTTATTAGATCGAAATACCAAAAAAACCGAAGTATTAAAACACCAATAGTTAAACTAAACACCAAAATTATAAATTTCAGTCCATAAGATAGAAAAATCATAGGCGGAAGGTGTAAAAACAAATCAAAAGTTTTTGTGTCAGTTCGTATATGTGATACTAATGCTTATAATTAATAATTACTTTATTATTATAAGGTTCCTTTTCATTCAATGTTGGATTGAAAGAATTATGTCAAGCTGAGTTCAACTTGGATTTCTTCGTTCATTCATTCGTTCGGTAATTTTGTTTTAACGATTCATACTATAGCAAAATTTCAGAACGATTCTCAGAACGATTTTTTCACTAACCAAAATAAATTAATACCATTGACACGCACGTACCCATTATATGTATTTTGTTTTCGAATAACATGACTGTAAGTTTCTTCTTTTTCAATTTGGTGTCTCTTTTACTCTATGTTCGTTCAGACAAAAAGTTAAAAATAAACTATCTCTTGTGACAAAATGTAAGAACAAAAAATTGTCATTTTGGAGTACTACGATTGGCCGGAACAATTGTTTGAATGAATAAATGAACGAAGAAATTGAATTATGAATTCAGCTTAAAGTGCACAAGAAAGAATCAACAAATCACTAAGACAACGCCATTAAACACAAAATTTCCATTTTACAATAACCTAATTGATGTTAGGACTTAACACCAGATCGATTTATAAAAATCATTTATTTACACTTCCGCCATGAAATTGTTTATGATAGTGTAAAAAGAATAATATGTATATAGAAGTATACCGCTTGTATGATTTTCTTACATAAGACTAAATACAAATATAAAGATATTATAAAACTCGTGTCGATTGATGAATTATTAACACTCTTAATTGGGGTGTATAGCAAAAACGAATCAAAATCATGTATATCTTATATGTACTGTAATTCAAAAATGCTAGTAGTGGTTGTGAAACTCGTTTGACTTGTAATAACCCTTTTAAAACCATCACTTCCACCCAATTCTTGTGGAGGGTCAGTGGCTTTTTTAATATTCTTATAAATATTTTTTTGAATCACAGCAGTGCTTATTTGTTATTTTCTTTTGTCAATAACAATATGCAAATATTTCACGGACAAGTGTATGTTGTTATGTTTAGTTATTTTTTAAATCAAATAGTAATTTTAGTTAAAAGTGTCTCTCTCACAAGTGTCTCTCAAACTTTCACATATTTAAATTCCTTTCCTAACAATATATTAAAATATTCAACTATTCTTTTATAAGCAATAACAAACCATAACCAAAATGCTTCAAGATAGTAACTGATTTTAAGTTTTTTCCTACTAAACTTTTATCTAAAATAAGTTGAAAGACAAACTGTTGGTGATTAATCATCAAAACTCATTTGTTATCCACTTTCTGTTCCTTCCTGTTATTTTTTTCTGACACTGTCGCTGTATATGATTGTAGTTATATGTTATTTCATGTTTTATTTTTGCTTGTTGTAGCCCGTGAATTTTCATTCCAGCAGATTACTATAATATTATACAATAAAATACAGAAAGTGTTGTTACGATATAATAATTCCGTTGTTTATTTAATTTTTTTGGTTCGTTTACCGTTAGGAATTCCTATGGTCCTTAACCTGTCGGACTAATTAAGAGTTATTATTTATGAAACTCATAAATATATTAACATATACTCGTACATATGATGGTCGCCAGTTGTAGCTTAATGGTTAGAGAGTTTCTGATCACGCCGCGGTCTCGAGTTCGATTCCCGCCGTTGACCAAAAATTAACATGCCACCGGATGACATAAAAACGCGTTTGTGTGTAAGAACATTCGTTGGGCTGCCCACCTACAATGTGCACCAATCGTTAAAATTGGTTCGTAAGGTCTCAGTTGAAACTAGGTAAGAGCCGTTTACGGCCTCTAAGCCATAGATTATTTACAAATGTGAGTGATATTATTTTAAATTTGATGCTCGGAGAATTTCGAGGGCCAAAATTTTTAAAATGAACATGAAACATTAACTGAATAAATAAATTAATTAATCAATAAATTAAACAATAGATTTGAATTCCGTATATATTTTGATTTATCATCCGATCAAGTAAAATTCTTCAAATCAAGCTTTCGTATACAAATGTTAAGGGATCAAGCTTAAATCTACTGTATATTAATCTATTATGTACAACGGTTATAAAAAAATATATTTTTTGCCAGTTAGAAAGATAACAACTATGTGTGTAACAACTACGAACAAACAAATTTAAAAATAGTAACAACTACCACTTCTTCCGTTGGTACAAAATATACAACACTACAACAAAATAATTTTTTACACCGATAAATAACAATGCCTGAAAATGAAAAATAGTTGAAATAACAGAAAATAGTTACAGTAAAATGTGATTGAAACGAGGATAAGTTTCTGGTTCATTTCGTAAAATAAATAGACAAATTGCATGGTACTCTCAAATTTTATTTGATTATCATTAATCAAAAATGTTTTACTTAGAATATTGCTTTGTTACATGTACAGCGTTTTTCAATTACAACTGATTCTGCTGATATTATTCCTTGAATACTTTAACTGCACAATACAGTATGCAAATAAGTGAGGAACATAGGGCACCTGATATTATCGACGACGAATTTTGGTAAATAAGTCATTAGGAATATATAAAAAAATAATTTTTATTCTTGAGATTAATAATTATTAATAATTAATCTCAATAAAAAATTACTGTTTTCTAATAAAAACATTTTAGACATATTTGGTCTTAAACATATTTGGGGCCGAAGTACCTCAAAACTATTGCAAAGTTAGGTTTAAACGGCATATCTTATGCCAAAATAAACTCGACTACGTTTGTGGATGTAGATCCGATTTAAAATGTGGAGTTTTAAAATTTTAGAGATACTCGCATCTGTAAAATGCGATTATCGAGAACGCTCTCGATAATCGCATCGAGTACGTAACTGTTAAAAATAATTGATTTAGTACTGCATTAATTGATTTAAAAAAAAAAGCTAGATTTGATTTTTGAATTGGGTTTTTTGGGTAATGTGCGGGATGGAGACAGTCAATGTTGAACCATAATTAAGTGAAGTTATAAAAAAGAGAACTAATTTGAAGACAGTTAAATCATTTTGGATGAAGAATTAAAATAACTCTAGATAGTAGTTGTATTGAAGTTCCTTAATATAGTACGATAATTTTAATTTAAGATTATCCTAGATATAACACTTAATTATACGATCTATAATAATAATAAAATAAAATAATTATAAGCTAGTGAGTGATAAGAAAAAGACAATCAAAAGTACGGGACTCAATGTAACATAGTAAAACAATTAATGTTGTGGCCCGCTTAGTTGTTGGAAAAATGAAAAAACGTGGTCAATGATAAAAAAAAAGGTTCTCATGAAGGCAAAGAACATAGACAAGCCTACAGTATTAAATTCTGTAGGCTTGTCTATGTTCGATAAAATACTAATTATAATGAATTAATATTCATCCTTTAATAAAAATTTAATAATACATAGTACACTAATAGTAATAATACAAACTACGTATCATAATATTCGAAAGCCAAATAAATAGTACATTTTGGTAAAAATATTCATATACATCGTACTTGCATAGTACCATGCAAAAGGAAGAAAATGTGCTAAATTTTAAATAACGACAAGAAAAATTTAAAAACCAAATACGTGTTTATATAAGCTATTATTAATGTGTGTGTGGAATAGAAATAAAACAGACAGAATAACAATTTATGAATGAGAAAAAAATAGAATTAACGTGTAGACTGCTAGTATAAAAACATTGTGTGTATATCTTTTATCCGCAAACGTAATGGTGGTAGACAGTGCTTAAAATTGAAATTTACAGGGATGGATAAATCCTGATTTCCATTATGAAAAAATACTGACAAAATAGTCAAGGCGGGATAAAAGATATAATTTTTCTTAAAGTGCGAGAGAAATAAAAAATATTTCCAGTATAAAAAATTTATTCAGTACTGAATAAATTTTTATGGTTACTGAGAAAATTATTATAGCAGTACTGACAAAATAATATCAAGAGAAGTATTTTTATTCAGTACTGGAGAAATATTTTATAGGAAAAATAAAAATGGATGATTTTTTATGGTCAATTCATGATTTTAATCTCAATTCACTGTGAAAATAATTGAAATAATGAATAATTATGTTAATTTTTTTTTTTAAATTTATTGTTGTAGATTTAAAGTGTATTTTGGTCTTTTTTTCAAAAACAAAAAAACATCGAAATTTATTGGTTATGTTACACGCATCTGTCAAAATATATCCACTATAAAAAAAAGAAAAAAGGAAAAAACGATCTCTGTCACTCTGTCATTTTTAATTTTTTTCTCGCTTTGGTTTTTTCAGTAAAAAATACTGACAAAATATTTTTTAATAATGGAATTCAGACTTAATGAATAAGCCTCAATCAACATATAACTTCAATCAACGTCTTCAGATAAGATATTTTTTTTCTTGGTTTATAATTTTATTTATTATAATTAATTTTTCTTTTTATTAATTTTTATTATTGTGGACAAACATTTTTATATATTTTAATATTTTCTACTACCAAATTATCAAATTTAATTATTAAGATTAGTTTCCAACTGGACATTTATTTTTTTTTTAAATTTTATTATTATAAACATGGTTTGTTGTAAAATATTTCTTTAAGATTATGAATAACTTAGTTAAATTCTTGAAATAGGTCTTTTATATTTATAATTTGGTATTTTGTTCTTATTGAATTTCGGAATCATTAAAATGATTTAATTTTAATCCAAATTACTTTGCTATTTTTTTTATTTGATTTTTTTTATGTGGCAATCATTGTTCACTATGAAATTTCGTTATTTATAAAATTCAGAATGATATTGTAAAAGTTAGAATGAGATGAGGTTAGTACATGTAGGTATTAAGGTCTGCACATCCTTTCTGCTCCTTTAATGTGGTCCAGCAAGATCCTCCTCATGTATCGGAACACCCACGAATTATCCGACGAGCTTTTACCACGTGAATTTAAGACCGCCCGGTACCGCTGTGAGGATAATTTAATTTATTCGAATAACGGGAGGGTGTTTTTTCGGGACAATTTTTTTTGCCACCCACACACTCCTCGTACCGTTGTAAGACAAAGACAAGTTACATCAACATTCTAACGCAATGGGACTATATGAGATTCTGCAAAAGAAGTTGAAATTTTATTTCAATATATTTCCACACATTATTAATATCGTTAAGTAACTAAAGTTAACTTAAGAAGCTTAATTTATTATTTTCAGTCCTTTAATTCAATTTTTCATAATGTTTTTATTCGGTTTAATTTCGCGGAGATTCATGTTTCCTTTTCTTTGTTTTATAAAATATAATTACTGTTGTAAAAAACGAAATAAAGATCATTGGATCATAAAGTTTATTTTACAAAGTAAATAAAAAGAAATGTTTAAGTTTGGTGTTTTATCAAAATTTAAAGTCCACATTCATATAAAATAACAAAATCAAATTGGTGATCGTCCATGTGTTTCAATCAAACCGGATATATAAAACTATGTTATATAAATGATTTAATATAATATATATTAAACTATGTTATTACGACGCCATTTCTAAACCAAACTTATATTTTTCGCTACTTCGCTGATCACTTATTATTCTGCGCATTTGATCAACATAATCCTTCACATTTATAATTTATTAATTTCAATTAAATAATATGTTTAACTATTATCTTCGACATATGTGTTTATAATTATATATTTATAAAAATATTGTATGCACTGATTTTCATCACTGTTCTGCTAGCTGATCATCTCTATAAATCGCCATATTTTAAGTTAGAAAAGCAACTGTTGATATTTTATAACTCACCATATTTTTAGTTTGAAAAGTAACTGCTTATCATTTATAATTTGCTATTTTTGTATTTAGAAAAGAAACTGCTGGTCATCTATAATTCGTCATATTTTATATTATATCATATATTTTCTAAAATAATTCGTTTCATTGCTTCCGTGATTCAAAAGGACAAAATTAAAAGAAAAAATTAATAGCAATTAAAATAGAATCAAGTTTTATAATAAACGCATTTAAATGCTTTTCAAAGTCATAGGTAATATAGATGAAGCTAAAATACGTTTAAATGAAAATAAAAAACAAAGTAGAATTCGATTCTCATGTAGAATTATTAATTAAACATTGTCGAATTCGAAAAACATTTGGTTTCATTAGCAATTGAATTTAATTTAATTCTGTGGTCTTTATACAAAAGGGCATAAGTCGAGTTATGGCCAGTTCCACTTTTTTAAATATTCGAACCCTGTAAAAACTTAAGTCATCAATTTTTGTCGTTTAATAACCGTGCGAAAAGGGAGGTATTCAAATTCTTGTAAAGGCTCATCTTATAAAGATTTCCTCCTTCAAGTTATAAAAGAGCATAATTTAAACAAAAAATATAAAAACAGATAGCTTTTGTATATATCTTATAAGTAAAGCAAATAATACTTATTTAATAATTGGCTTTAAAAAGTTAGAAATAAATTTGTTAAAGCGATTAAAACCAAAATAATACCGCCCTGAAAAATCAACAAAACGGCTTACGCCCATTTGTAAAAAAAAGCCCACAGAAAAATATCTGAAATAGTCCTGGATAGACAGGTAAAGCCACAAATTAACTTGCCAGATATCACGATTCGTTGGGGCTTTTATGAAATTTCCGCCGTTGATATTCCTATTATTTTTTATTCGTAGAATACGAATTATGAATCAAAAGCAAAACCGTATTGGACGAACAGCTAATGTCACAATCCGACTGCTCTGTAGGTGATAGTGGTGAGCTGAATCGATACCTTTTAATATCAAGATCGATTGATTCTTTTTTGGTATTAACCTGATACTTACAACCTGATCTTTTTGATAAATTGATTCTGTTTTTTCAAAACGGAATAAAAGAAATTATTATAAAAAAAAAACTTTTCATCTATTTGCTAGCTAAAAATAATTACAAATAAAAATATTTAGTTCATAAAAATATTTTTAAAATAATTTTATTTTATAATCAATCTATTTCTAAAAATAAATATCAAAATATTAACATAAAATAAATAAAATTATTTCTATTTTTAATCAACCACTGAAACAGTCAAATTACAAAATTTCATGTAATTATAGTAGGCAATCAACTCGTTTAAAATAATCAATTCGTTCAAAAGAATCCATATCGTTGGATGACCATATCGCTCAGTTCGTTTAAAGTTCATTTCGTATAAAAGAATCATTTAAGAGAATCATTTCGTATTAAAAAAGATCAATTCGTTGGTTCAGTGTTAGTCGTTACACTGAGTGGACGTGTTTTTTTTCCGCTCGGTGTTTAATTAAATAAAATAAATTCGTTTGTGTATGTGTGTGTTTGTGGCTTAAACTCGGAAATCTCAGATGAGTATCGTTATTATATTATATTTTACTATATTTAATATTAAATTATATTTTATTATATTATATATTGCATTATATATTTAGGTTTTTGTGTTTATATTACAGTGGATTTGCATATACCGTATTTGTGTGTGTCAGTTTACATCGTGTATACATTACCAGTAACGGTATTCGTATATACATCAATTTCAATATCACACACACACACAATTTTTCCGTTCCAAACGATTGAATGCGACGCGTGTGTTTTTGTTTTGTTTCGTTTGACGAGCCAATCCCATAATTCGATCCTAATATATTTCCCTTTCCTCTGGATGGTTTTTATATTTTGTTTTATGTATCAAAATTTACATATCAAGACATACAGTGAGGGGAATTTTTGGAGATTTTGAATTGTAACGCGTTCACTGCATGTGTATGTGCGTATTTTATATAGCACGTTATTTTGTTTTGTTTTCTTCTCTATTCAAATTTCTATTATGTATTAACATTCTGCAACGGTTGCATTAGTCAAATTAATTCTAAATATTTGACTATGTATTTATCCCTTTTGTTTTATATATTTTGCTTATATATAGATCAATACCATTGCAATGCGTATACGGGCAATCAATGCATGTATAGAATAGATACATACAGGTTTGATCTTGTTTATATGTGTGTACAGTCGGCTTTGACATATAATATAAAATATCAATGCATACAGTGTTAGTAAGAGAATTTTGTTTGTTTTTGTTTTATATTCTGTGCAGGTGTTGACTTGCACGGAAAAAAGAACAAAAAATTTTAAAAGTATACATTTATACATAAATATCGGTACATACAACAAACCTTTCATATCGATGGATTTACTATTCAAAAGTTTTGAAAATGATGTTTTCGTATCTTATATCAAATTAAGACTATATCTATAAGACTATTGAGGTTTTAATGTAGTGCCATGTATATTAATGGTAGAATTGACTGAAGATTGTTTTAATACGATCATTACCACTATATGATCATTATATTGACGATAATATATACGATCAGTAAATATCCTATTTGTTGGCGAGATTTGAATTGGCTAAAATGTTGAAGTTCGATTTAGCAGATGCTTATTCATATATTAGGAAAGTGGTGTTTTAAAGGAACGGTTAATATTCCTCTTGATTTTATTTTGTCAATAAAGTCCACAATTTTGCTCTTGGGTATGTACTTGACATACCTTCATATACCATGGTATGTTGTACTCTTAAATAACTTTTGCCTTTATTTCCATGGAAAATACTAAATTATTTAAATAATTTTGTTTTCTTTATTCATATAAAAGTGTAAATGTACAAGATTTCTTGAGTGACATTCTTAACATTGGATGGGGATTACTTGACTGGTGGTCTTGACCAGAAAGTTTATTTTACTTTAATAAGCAGCTTCTTTGTGCTGTATAATAATTCTATTACAAACTATTAAACTTTCTGAATCGGACGGCCGCTTTGGTGATTTCTTTCATTGAACTGTAGTGTGTTATACAAGAATTCTACTTTTGTGTATTGTGTGATTGTTTGTTGTAAAATCTTAAAACGGACATAAAGATAGAATGTGTGGAATGGAATGATCGATCAGGTTAGCTAATTATGACCGCACTAAACTATTTATTTATTTAAATAGTTTCCCTTACAAACGAATTGACAATGTATTAGATCATCATATTGTATATAGAAATGCTGTCGGGTCATTACGAAAATTTATATTCCCCACGCGTTAGATGGTGACGGATTGGGAATTATAGGGACCCATCTTTAAATACAGCATATGATGAGATGACCCAAAGATGTTTTTTAAAATACTCCAGTTTAACTGTTGAGGCGATAAGAATACATATGATGAATTTAGAATGGTCCTTACCTATCCAACTAACAATAATAACAAACTCAAATCCAAATGTGAAAATGATTATACTAACAATATATAATAATTTACTAATATGTAGTTAGCAATGACTCTGCTGTGGATTATCACCTTAGTCGTTTCTGTGATTGTTTCCTTTTCCTAAACCTTATATGTTGAGATGCAAGCAGGGACTGGGCCTGCATAATTATGTAGTAAAAAATTTTAGATATCTATTTGGAACTCTGCTGAATATACTCCAGGATTATGGTAACAATCTCAGATTCACCGTAACTGGTTGGCTTGTACTCTCCTATCATATCATATTAAAAGATCAATTCGTTCAAAAGAATAGAATCGGATCGATTGAAAAAACGAGACGAATAGACAAATCGGTTTGGGTTTCCATAGAGATTGAATTCAAGATATCTTGCAAATACGGATAAGCTGAAATTCTCCCAGAGTGTTGATCAGATCCATTGTCATGTATGAATGTGAAAGTTGGACTTTAACGGATGAGTACCAAAGATGGCTTCTATCATTCGAGAAAAGAATCATGCGTGTGATATATGGCCCAACACGCGATGATGATGGCACATACCGAGCTCGTTCCAATCATTGTGCATTTAATGCAAATTCCTGATATCGTGCATGAAATCAAAGAACAGTGAGTATGCTGGCCCGGTCACGTTCTACGTGTGGATCCGAACCGAATAATACAGTGATCTTTAAATGGAGAACCGCCTTGCGGTAGGCGAAGAGGTTACTGTCGGCGACGATGACTCCACGGCGTAGAGAGCGATCAGGCATCTTCTGGTTGCTAACAACAGTAAGAAGAGTTAGCTAGTGATCAAAACCGATGGAGTCAGATTATTAGCCAACATTGGCCTGTAAATATCGTTAAAAAAAAGATATAAATAATATTTTATAATGATTATATTAGTGATATGAATTAATTAATTATTAAAAAATAAATTGAATTTAACGAAATAAAACGCTTTATTAATTAGACAGAAAAGTTTAAAAGCCACTATCTTTATTGTAAGCAACACTCGAATAAAATAAAACTAATTTTAATAATCCAAAAAGAAAATTGCCTAACAAAATTGTTAAAAAATTATTCGCGATGTGGAGACTATTCCCCGTATTTATGCTGTATCGGGCTGCGTTATTCTTCCGAGAAAACGTTGCTTATTTATTTAGGAATTCTTTTGATGTCTCTGTATTCTACAGGCTGCTATCAATTTTCGGATTTTGTAATATTGCTGGATTGTCAGTAACTCCTCTTTATTTCTGCCCACCCTGAAAAATAGTAATCTCTTCCACCGATTGTCACTTGGCAATTTGTTTATCATGTGGTTAAAGCTTCGGCGTTTGGAGTAGGATGTGGTTAAATCCCGATAGAGAAGATTGGATTGGAAAAGAATTTTGAATGATTGTCATCATTTATCATCATCTAATAACGATCGGTGATGTAGATGAACAAATTTATGACTCCTGTATCCATAGAGCAATGCAGTGAGCAAAATCGGGTCTATAGCTATACAGAAAAATATGTCTGGATTTGGATTCTGAGAATTTAATTTTTTTTGTCGTAATTTATTTTTTTTTGTATTAAATTGATATTATTTAAAAACTTTATATAAATTGTACTAGATAACAATTGCATACAAATTAGATACATGAACAGTTGCATACAAATTAGAACTAAATACACGAACAATTGTGAAACAAAAAGCTACGGATTCGATCTATAATCTCGAGCTGTTATCATATGGTGAAGTGCAGTGTTGATCGTCACACTGAGCGGATGTGTTTTCCACTCGGTGTTTGGTTAATTAAATTAAATAAATAATAATAAATACGTTTTAATTTAATGTATATATAGTAAGTACATAAGTGGTTTAAACTGTGAAGTTTTAGATAAATATCATTATTATATTCTATTCTATTTGGTTCTTGTTTCTTTTTTATGTATATGCATATATATTATACAACGTATTTCAGTTTGATTTTATGTACATCATTACTTCACAATATCTCCTTAAAATCTGATTTCATCTGACGTAGTTCGTTTTATTTTGTATAACACGGTTTTGATTTTGATTTGAGAAACGAATTATGGTTCTTCGTGTAAATCAAATTAAATAAATGTTATGTATTTCCTTTTACGTTAGATGATTTTGCCAATATTTTTCATATTTTGTTTTATGTATGTATCAAGAAATACAATAGCACCTTACTATGTTAAATAAGAAATCTTAATTTGAATATATTGCGTGAAAGTTTGCGCTAAAAACATAAAATAGAATGCACAATTATGCACAGTTAGCTAAATATGACTATTAAATTATTTATTATTTAAATAGTTTTCCTTAAATTAATGAATTAGATCATCGTACTTCATTTGAAAATGCTGTAAGGTAATCTCGAAAATTGAAACTCTCCCACGCGTTAGACCCAGAACTGTAGGTACAAATATTTAAATCAGCATATCATGATATGACCCAAAGAAGCTGTTTGAATTACTCCAGTTTTAGCTGTTGAGGCGATACAAATACTTATGATGAACTTAGAATGGTTGTAAACTTTCAAACTAACAATAACAACAATATCTTACAACCTTCAACTGTATTGTTAGATGATGTTTTTGTTAGAAAAGGGCTTTGCTGCGGATTAGGGCGATTATTTCAATGACTTATATTCCTTTTCCTAATCATCTTTATTGTTGAGATACAGCAAGGCCTGGGTTGGCATATTTCTGGAATATATTAAGTTTTCAGATATCTATTTGGTACTCATTTGACAATATTCCAGTATTATGGTTACAAACCTAGGATCACCGTAATCGTTGACTTTTACTTCTCCTATCATATCATATCTTATCATATCATAATATATGCATACCAATTAGTAATTGTTCTGTCTGTAGCTTGTGTTTTGGACACCTTCAATATGATCCAAAAAGTATTAATTTGTTCAAAATGCGGTAAGAACCATTTACATCCTTCAAGTCATATTTTTTAAACATTCCAATATTTATTACATTATTATTCAACATATTACATTGTCTGAAATAACAATATTATTACATGTTTCTGACGAAATTATTCGTAGTTCACTAACTTAACCATAATGCTCTTAAATTATTTATTTAAAACTATAAGAATTGTAAATACATACTCGTAATCTGAAATGTATACCAAAAGCCCAAACAAAACCAATGTATTCATGTTTTTTCTTGGCTATATGTATGTATGTATAATCATAAATTGAATATATGTGACGGGTATGACGATTCGAATATTAAACCTAATGAAATCTCGTTTAGATCCATAAAATAAAATTATCATCGAACTGGGTGTCTCTATTGAAATGGAAATAAATTTATGAGAATTTTTACCCTTTTTTCTGTTCCATTCAGGGTTTTCGGAATTTACTGGTAATGTACACGATATGGTGCGAATGTTGGTGGAAAGAAGGGTAATAATGATATAAATATATGTATATATATATATATATATATATATATATATATATATATATATATATATATATATATATATATATATATATATATATATATATATATATAATATTCTTCGATATATGTACTATTATATATTTATTTATTTTATGTGTGTATAAAGAAATCTAATGTATGCCAATAGATTTAAGCTTTAAATATGATCATCATATTTATCACTAATGGAAATCATATTTATAAAAAGGAAATGAGAGTTTGTCTTTTATTTGATAAGGAAATAATATGATGATATGGCGATGCGCGAGAATGGGGTAAATAAAGTGATTGGATTTTTTTATTTTTTTTTTCACCCGATAATTTATATTCATGGGTTCTAGTATATTTCGTTATAATATGCTGTTTTGTGTACATACTAAATACATTAGATTTTAGAGGTATAGTTGCATGCAAGCAGTATAGAAGTTTTTGAATCCGCAGGAATAATAAATGGAATGGCTAATACATACATTATATATTCAAAAACTTTAACTAATGTTAGTAAGATATACAAAGATATTCATATACGTAGTTTGATATAATTTCCTTTGCCTTCTTTATTTCATGCTAAACATTATTATCGAAGAACTCAATTTTCGATAACCTTTTTTGTTACTATATTATGTACTTCTATTCAATTCTATTGAAACAAAAATAACTATGGATTTTTATTCAACGTTGCGATTCATTTCTGTTTGTTGTGAGCTCGTTTTATTTTGTGTTATTTTTATTGTATTATATTCTATGGCAGATTTATAGACTTACCCAACCGTAATTTCCGGATTGGTTAAATCTTGTGTTAGTGTTTTGTATACTGCACACAAAGCACAAATGGGAAAATGTGTGTAGAAATCTGATTCGATTTTTAAAAAAGGCACAATACACCTCCGTTATTCGTCCTATTGCAAATTAGTTTAAAGTCAAGTATATAATATTTTATGGCTAGTACTCAGTAATTGATCCAGTTTGTTATTGTAAGCCTGTTAAATGTATCATAGTGAATATATATGTATATATATATATATATATATATATATATATATATATATATATATATATATATATATATATATATATATATAAAGGGTCCCCAAATCTGTTGATACGAATGCGTTGGGTTCCTTGAACCAAACGAAGGTGTACCACCTATCTTGTTATAGACTCCAGATTTATACCACACTATAGTAAGTTTAATGATATCTCGTATTATGAAATATTACCATTCGTCATGATTTCAGAGACTCCATATTAGATATTTTGAATTGCCAAAGGAAGTTGCACTTGTCATTGGTGGTGAAATAATTACGGCCACAGTTTAAACTATAGTGAGATGATGTCCCATTAAATGATTTCAATCAAAATCATTGAATAAAAGATGGGGCACATTAAATTAGAAGGACGTAATAAGAGTTTTGGGTTGAGATAAATAGTAACTAGTCGAGCTGTAGAACCAAATTTCGCAGCGATTCTTCCATAATTTAAACCACAGTTTTCTAAAGTATTTGAATTAACTGGTAACGAATTTAAGTTCTCAAACATCCTATTTTTTAAAATATTGTAATTATTTTAAAAAATATTTTAAAATAATAAACGGTATTTCAGAAGTTATTTGTCGTTAGAAATACTTATGAATATCAAAACTATGAATTAAAAATAACTTTTGTGTCAAGTTTAATTGAATTTATGGTCATAATGGCCAAATATATATATATATATATATATATATATATATATATATATATATATATATATATATATATATATATATATATATATATACATTGTATACAGTTTTTTATATACATAAGTTTTATCAAAGGCAACAACAACCACTCAATAAACGTGTTAGCATAATATTCCATTATTTATTTATGATTATTATGTATCATTACAACTAAACCGAAAATGAATCCACATTTATGTCGAACGGAAAAACATTTTCGACTTACAAAATTTTCAGTTCTTCTTTAGGACGAATAAATGCAGGCATTTGGAAAATCACATTAGATAACTTCTTGTAATAAAACCAACAAAATTTCCCGTTCTTGATATTAATTTTTCTAAAACCATTAAATATGTATACGTAGTACAGTGTTTTCGTTTTTATCTATTTACAAAATAAAATTCAAATAAAAAAAAATTGATAAGAGAAAGAGATAATGAAAATAGGAAAATCAAAATAATTTTCATGTTAAAATAAGTAGAAAATTATTTTTAATTTAAATATAAGACTTTTTACTTATTTGTATTTATTATTCTTTATTATAAAAAATATAATTCATTATTATTCTTGATAATTTAAAGAGGGTTTTTTTTTTAAATTTTCCATTATTATCTATCCCTACGAAAAATAATTCTATCCTGCAATGAAATATTCAAAATTTTGTAAATATGTACAATAACAATTATTAATAATTTTAATACGAGTATAAAAAATTATGTTTTGGAAACATTTCTTGCAGACATCTATTATTTTTGAGAACCTCTTCTTCAAAAATTCAGCATCGCAAAATAAGGAAGAAGAAATATAAGATTGGTTTTGCCCAACGTTTTTGAAGTTATTCATTTGAATGAATTTAAATATTTTTCATTATAAATTATCTTTGTCTTCCTATGTGAATCTATTAGAGTTACATGTAAAATTCAAAGACGATTTTATAATTTTATAATGAAAAGTACATTGATTAAACCCTATATGTGCGAGTGTCTTTTTGATTTTACAATCCGTCATACTGAAATTTTATTTCATCGTAAATTTTGCTTTTCTTAGATGTAAATGTAGATGGAAGCCTGTTTTCAATATTATTTGAAAATTGAATGACATATTCTTTCGTAAAACTGTTTCTGCTGAATTCAATTCCAGTTTAACTTTCCAATTATTTGAATGGTGTTTGTTGTCCTATGGTCCTATGTCCACGATTTTAATGGATTTTTCTTTAATTATTTAAACTAAAAACTTAACAAATGCAAACTTATACAGACCAAAAAAATACAAAATGGTAATTAAAAATTTATAACATTTTAATTTTTTCAAATATATTTGAAAAAATTAAAATGTTTTAAATTTGGGGTTTATTTGTATAGGTAACAAATTAAATTGAAATGTACTTATAATGAAGAATTTACAGTAACTTGATCGGAAACAGAGTCCTCAGCTGTTTCAGCTTTTCAGTTTGTTTCGAGTGTATTAAGTTCTTTACTGAACTGAGATGTACATTTTTCGATAATGCTTAATTGATTACAGAAATCTTTTATTCTTTTTATAACTACTAATAGAAGCTGTTAGTAATATTTTTTTATTGAGTTCGCAAGGGATAGAAATGAAAGCAATCTTAATTTAGAATTTTGTGGAAAAATACAATAGTTATGTCAACGACACCAAAACTATTTTCATTTGTTACCATGATTGTTCCCACTAGTGCATGACTATGGAAATGACAATATTCATGCACTAGTGGGAACAATCATGACGTCATAAAAATTCTAGGTCATTAGCACTTTATAATGTATAGAAAACTTCATTTTCACAAATATACATGCACTTTTTAGTTACTGATCAAAAATAGTTAATTTGTGTTATTTAAATTTAATAAAGATTATTTTGCCGATTTTAACACTTTGGCTGCCAATGTTGAAATGAGCATACACTCTAAATTCCACCCAACCATGCCAATGTTGTTCTAGACATACATTCCAAATTCTGTTTTCCTGTACAAGTGTTGTTATAGACATACATTCGCATTTCCACACAATCACATCAGAGTTGTTATGGACATACATCCCAAATTTCATCTCACTAAGCCAGTAGTATTCTAGACATACATTCAGAATTCTATTTTATTACGCTAGTGTTAAAACACGCGCATAGAAACACATATTGTATAATGTATGTTGAGAACAAAACTGGCCCTATGAGAAAGATTTTGAAATGTATGTCTGGAACAGCATTGGTGTGTTTGGATGGCATCAAGAATATATGTCTACAACAATACTAGCATAGTAAGATGGTATTTTGGATGTATGTTTATACCACCACTGGCACAGGAAAACAGAATTTTGAATGTATGTCTAGAACAACATTGGCATGGTTGGTGGGAATTTAGAGTGTATACTCATTACAACATTGGCAGTAATTATTAAAAAATCATACTAACGAAAACTTGTGTTTGAAAATTCACTTTCAAAATTGATAGAAATATGAAAGAACAACGAGAAATATATTAATATTCGATGTTCCTTCGTGAAGCCCGATATTTAAATTTAGTATATCTACTTTTTTTAATATTACTATTTTTTATTAAACCTAGTTATAATTTGTAAATTTTACTATTTTTTATTAAATCTACTTTATCAACAAAAACCGGCGTCTAAATGAGAAAACTGATTTTAAAGTTTAAGAAATTGCAAACTGAGGAAGTTTTCTATTGCCAAATTTGAACGCAACTAGGTGAATAAAGTCGAATTTTGTAACAACAAAATGTTAGTATAGTAGTTAGCTTTGATAATTATATAGTCAATTATAAAATGGTTTTCGCGTGATGAAACCAAATAAAGATTTTAAAACATTTTTATATCCATTTGTGACAAAATTATAAAAATTGAAAATCATTGTTAAATCAACCAAAAATGGACATCTATATGAATTTGGCATCTAATGTGCAACGAAACTTAAATACATTAGTAACCAACTATAAAAAAGTTTGAATCTTTACAGTTTAATTTGGAAGTTATGATGCCAGATAATTGGCAACGAATTGATAAAATATGTATTAATAAAAGTGTAAAATTTTTGGTTAGTTGATCTAAAATTGAAAAATAAAATTGCAATTTATATTTTTGATTGAAAATTTCATTTATTCAACTGTAAATCAAATCAGCTCGGAGTCTATGTTCTTAAAATGTAAGAATAAATTCATGTCATACGTAATAAACATCAAGGAAGTTGGAATTTATTATAAAAATGTCTATTTAAAATATTGTCGTTTATTCTGAAAGTTTTGGAGCGCATAAAGTTCAAACAAAATTCAAATGGAAATCGTCAATCATTACAAGGATTTTTACTCCTTGTTATATTATAATTTAAAATAAACCAGCAGTTAGATAGTACACAATGCACTTTAATCAAAAATAAATTTTTATCAGCATTTCCGTTCATTGTTTTATTTTTAAAAATGATTTTCAAAACTCTAAGAGACATAATAGAAAATTTGTATATGTATAAAAACCTAGTATTCAATATTAATTCTATGTGTTTGACACTGAAAGCAACTAGTTATTATGTATAATATATATATATTATATATATTATACATATAATCTGTATATATAATGCTGGTCCATATGCATATATAATGCTGGTCCCACCAAATACAGAGCATGAGCTTGGCGCCGTGAATATTTGGTTTGGCCGTCGATGATGATGCATGGTCGGGGTAACCATATGATTTTTTGCGCTTCGGGTTATCGTAATGGATCCACTTTTCATCACCAGTGACAATGCGATGCAAAAAACCCTTCCGTTTTTGCCGTTCGAGCAGCAGTTCGCATGCAAAAAAACGGCGCTCGACGTCTCTCGGCTTCAGCTCATACGGCACCCAATGTCCTTGCTTTTGGATCATTCCGAGGGCTTTTATACGATGGGAAATGGCTTGTTGTGTCACTCCCAATGAATTTGCGAGCTCTTGTTGAGTTTGACACGAGTCTTCATTGAGTATTGCCTCCAATTCAGCATTCTCAAACTTTTTCACTTGGCCCGGCCGCTCTTTGTCCTCAACGTCAAAATCACCACTTCTAAACCACACAAACAATCTCTCGCACGTTGAAACCGATGGAACATGACTCGGATAAGTCTCGGAGACCAATCGATGTGCTTCAGCAGCACTCTTCTTCAAATTAAAGAAGTAAATTAAAACTTCCCGCAAATGCTGTTTTGTTGGCACGAAACTCGACATATTGAGAGCTCAAAAAAACTATGAATTTGACACTGCGACAAATTGACACATACTGAAAATTAAAGCTATAAGACGTAGTTTTGACATGAACATAGTCACAGTACTGCCTGATGCGTATAGCGTTAGTAACGCCATCTGTTATCAATCCCGCATTTTCAATTTGTACTCCTACCAATATATATATATATATATATATATATATATATATATATATATATATATATATATATATATATATATATATATATATATATATATATATATATATATATATATATATATATATATATATGTATATATATATATATATATATATATATATATATATATATATATATATATATATATATATACATATATATATATATATATATATATATATATATATATATATATAACGGGTGATTTTTTTGTGGTTAGGATTTTCATGCATTAGTATTTGACAGATCACGCGGGATTTCAGACAAGGTGTCAAAGAGAAAGATGCTCAGTATGCTTTGACATTTCATAACTGAAGCCGAACGATCTGCCACAACGTCGAATTTTCAGTGAATGGGCCCTAGTAAAGTTGGCAGAAAATCCGCTTTTTTATCGACAAATTTTGTTCAGCGATGAGGCTCATTTCTGGTTGAATGGCTACGTAAATAAGCAAAATTGCCGCATTTGGAGTGAAGAGCAACCAGAAGCCGTTCAAGAACTGCCCATGCATCCCGAAAAATGCACTGTTTGGTGTGGTTTGTACGCTGGTGGAATCATTGGACCGTATAACGGTGTTACGGTGAATGGCGATCGCTATCGTTCGATGCTAACAAACTTTTTGTTGCCAAAAATGGAAGAACTGAACTTAGTTGACATGTGGTTTCAACAAGATGGCGCTACATGCCACACAGCTCGCGATTCTATGGCCATTTTGAGGGAAAACTTCGGAGAACAATTCATCTCAAGAAATGGCCCGGTAAGTTGGCCACCAAGATCATGCGATTTGACGCCTTTAGACTATTTTTTGTAGGGCTACGTCAAGTCTAAAGTCTACAGAAATAAGCCAGCAACTATTCCAGTTTTGGAAGACAACATTTCCGAAGAAATTCGGGCTATTCCGGCCGAAATGCTCGAAAAAGTTGCCCAAAATTGGACTTTCCGAATGGACCACCTAAGACGCAGCCGCGGTCAGCATTTAAATGAAATTATCTTCAAAAAGTAAATGTCATGGACCAATCTAACGTTTCAAATAAAGAACCGATGAGATTTTGCAAATTTTATGCGTTTTTTTTTAAAAAAAAGTTCTCAAGCTCTTAAAAAATCACCCGTTATATATATATATATATATATATATATATATATATATGTATATATATATATATATATATATATATATATATATATATATATATATATATATATATATATATATATATACAAGGTGAGTTTCCTAATAAATGCAGGGCTTTTATCTCGAGAACGGTGCTAGATAGGAGAAAATTACGCATAATGAAATTTATTAAGAGTCGATGGGGACGTCTAGTGGTGATCTTCAATGACCTTGAAACTCATTAATTTCGGAGATATAGGCTAAAGTTAGGTTTCTTTAAATTAGAACCTATACTTTTAAGTATTTGTTTTTATTAAGCAATCAAAAGTAAACACTTTTTGCTCACACATCATTTTGATATTCACAAAATGAACATATGATATGAGCAAAAATTGATATTCACTAAAGCAATCGAATTTTCCCTAAGTTCTACAAATTAAAATAGAAAATATCAAATGTTCTTTGACATTACTTATTTTACTATATTTACTATATTTTACTTATAATTTATTTACTATATTTACTATTTTTACTTATTTTACTATATTTTACTTATAATTGCATAATAAGTCAAAGAACATTTGATATTTTCTATTTTAATTTGTAGAACTTAGGGAAATGTCGATTGCTTTAGTGAATATCAATTTTTGCTCATATCTCTGATATCATACACTTTACAAAAATGATGTGTGAGCAAAAAGTGTTTACTTTTAATTGCTTAATAAAAACAAACACTCAAAAGTATAGGTTCTAATTTAAAAATACCTAACTTTAGCCTATATCTCCGAAACTAATGAGTTTCAAGGTCATTGAAGATCACCACTAGACGTCCCCATCGACTCTTAATAAATTTCATTATGCGTAATTTTCCCTTATCTAACATCGTTCTCGAGATAAAAGCCCCTGCATTTTTTAGGAAACTCACCCTGTATATATATATATATATATATATATATATATATATATATATATATATATATATATATATATATATATATATATATATATATAGGGTGTTTTTTTAAGAGGTTGCCGATTTTTTTTTTGATTAAAACACATATAAAATTATGAAATGACCAAAATTTTTTTTTATTTGGTAGATAATTTTTTGGCATTTAACATTTAAACACAATTTCTGGCATATGGCTACCACGACTATTTTTCACAAATGTCATTCTGGAGGTCCAATTTTCCAGCACTTTTTCAAGCATTTGAGGGCGTATGTCAGCAATGACACGTTGAATATTGGTTTCCAAAGCGTCAATCGATTGAGGTTTATCCACATAAACCAATGACTTCACGTATCCCCACAAAAAGTAATCGAGTGGCGTCAAATCGCACGAACGCGGAGGCCAATTCACCGGACCATTTCTCGAAATAATGTTGTCGTTGAAAGTTTCTTTCAATAAGTCGATTGTTTCACGTGCTGTATGGCAAGTGGCACCATCTTGTTGAAACCACATTTCATCCATATCCATATCTTCAAGATTTGACAACAAAAACTCATTTAACATGGTTCTGTATCGATTTCCATTCACGGTAACGCGTCGTCCTTCCTCATTTTTAAAGAAATATGGACCGATGATCCCACCAGCCCATAGACCGCACCAAACAGTACATTTATCAGGATGCATTGGTAATTCTTGAACGGCGTGTGGATTATCTTTGCTCCAAATGCGACAATTTTGTTTGTTGACGTATCCATTTAACCAAAAATGCGCCTCATCACTGAAGAGAATTTTACGGTAAAAAAATGGATCTTCGTTCAATTGATTTAACGACCAATCACTGAATTCACGGCGCAAACGATGGTCGTGTGGCTTTAATTCTTGCACCAATTGAATTTTGTATGGCACCAAACCCAAATCTTTACGTAAAATTTTCCATAAAGTCGATGGACAAAGTCCAATTTGCTGAGCACGACGACGAATCGATAAATTGTCGTTTTCTTCGACACTGGCCTCAACGACAGCAATATTTTCTTCTGTACGAACTCTTCTCATTCTTGTCGGTGGCTTGGCATCCAAAAGAGTGAATGTAGACCGAAATTTGGTAATTACGTTCTTTATGGTGGTCTCTGACGGACGATTATGTGCACCATAAAATTCACGAAGTGCTCTATAAACATTTTTAATTGAACACTGATTTTGAAAATAAATTTCCACGATTTGAAAACGTTGTTCTGGAGTTAACCTATTCATAATGATTTGCCAAACAATACTGAGTAGAAATGCCACTTTGAGCTGTCAAAACAACTGTCATAAAATAAAACGACATCTATCGGAAAAACAAACCTCCTAAAAAAACACCCTTTATATATATATATATATATACCGGGTGTTTCTTTTAAACCGAGACGATCAAATATCTCGAAAAATAACCACTCTACGGAAAAATGTCCATAATAACGCGAGGGAAATACATCAGCGCCAAAAATTAGTCCCCCACCCCCCACTTTGTAGGTGGGGTGAGGGTAACTTTGAAACTAAGATAGGAAGCCATATTTTTTATTGCAGATACGGATTCTGCGACTAAAAGTACGTATGATTTGAATGAAATATTTTGATCGGTTCATGATAGATGGCGGTGTAATCGACGAAATTCAATATTTTCAATTTACTCTTCTTAGAACACACGCCTTCGATTCTGCAATACGTTTGAAATAAAAAACATCACGTTTTCATTGGAAATACTTGAAATTCGTCATCAAAACAATTTATTAATCTAAATGGCAGGTGAATAAAATAATTTTAGCTTAAAATAAGTGGTCAAAATGATGGCCTGCGACTTCAATGCATTTATAACTACACATTTCAAATGACTGTTTACAACTGAGAAGTGTGTTTGGTGGAAATGCAGCACACGCATTTCTGATTCGCTCAATCATGTTCTCACGTGTTGTTGGTTCTTATTTGTAAACTTTGTCTTTGAGATAGCCCCACAAACAGAAATCTGGCGCAGTCAGATCTGCTGATCTGGCGGGCCAATTTATCAGACCAGCTCTACCGATCCAGCGAACGTTGAAATCACGATCAAGTATGTCACGTGTCACCACCGAATAGTGTGCAGGACAACTATCATGTTGAAAACACATGTTTCGTCTCACTTCTAAGCTCAAATTTTCAAGTAATATTGGCAGTTCATTTTCCAAAAAGTGTCAGTACATTTGAGCATTCAAGTTGCCTTCAATAATGTGGGGGCCTATGAGTTTGTTGCCAATTATTCCACACCACACGTTGACAGTCCAAGGACGCTGATGTTCAACTTGACGAAGCCAGTGCGGATTTGTAACACTCCAATAATGCATGTTATGTCGATTAACCGTTCCATGGTTTGTAAAAGACGATTCGTCAGAGAACATTACGCAACGAAAAAAATTGAGGTTTTGTTGTATTTGTTCACGTGCCCATTGCCAAAAAGTTACCCGATTTTGGAAATCAGCGCCATGAAGATCTTGGTGTAAAGACGCATGATATGGTATGATACTTGTGCCGTTTTAAAATTCTTAAAACACTGGTGAGGGACAATCCAGAATCGTGAACTATTTCTCGTGTACTAATATGAGGATTGTGAGCCACTGCTGCCAAGCCAATACAGCAATTTCATTATTTTCTCTAGTGACTGTTGCTCTACGGGTCCTCTTTTTCGGTTGAACATTTCCATCAGTAATAAATTGTTTGATAGCACGGCCAAATGAAGCACGTGAACGAATCCTATCCGGAAAACGTTGAGCGTTAATAGCAACAGTATTTTCAAGATTTTTGCCAGCTTCTCCATGAACCAGAACCATTTCAATTTTCTATGCCACAGTTAAACGCTCCAATCTAAAGTATTTTATCGTTTATTTTGCAATTACGAAAAACATGTAGATAAGAAATAACACAAACGTTAAATGTGATTTACAAAACTGAATAAATTGTTTTGATGATGAATTTTATTTCAAACGTATTGAAAAATCGAATGCGTGTGTTTGTTGTGCAAGCTACAGTATGTGATAAGAATCTAACAATAGAAAGACTTACAAATTGTTAGGCATAACTGACGAAATCCCATTTTTTAAAATGAGTGGTGTAGACAAACAGATTTATTCTATTTTTGATGTTTCACATGTAATGAAATCAGTCAGAAATAATTTAATGCAAGCAAATATTGATACGTCTGATGGAGTAGTTAGCTGGGGAGTATTAAAAGAACTATACGAAACAGAAAAAAAGTTCTACAAAATTGTGCCCTAAGATTTCTTATCGCCATTTATATCCAAATACGTTTGAAAAAATGCGAGTTGCATTAGCAATTCAAATTTTCAGTCGCACTGTAGCTGCTGCAATAAGACACTGTATGAACTTGATAAATTTTCAATCGAAAATAAAAGTATGCTCTGACAACAGCCAACTTTTGTAAAAAATTAGATAAATTGTTTGATAATTTAAATAGCAGAAATTTGTATGCAAACAAAATTAACCAATGTGCTTTGAAATATAATAATCATGTAGTTGAAAATTTGAATACTATGAAATTATACATAGGAAGTTTAAAATGTCAGAAAAAAGTACCATTTCTGTTTCAAAGGATTAATTACAACTATAAATGCAATTCTTCAGTTATCTAATGATTTATTTAAAGACCTGTAATAGATTCATTATAACTTCAAGATTTATGTTATCTTGATCCGGATCTTGATCCGCTTGAAAATATGTTTTCAGTTATTCAGAGGACATTGTAAAAATTCATCGGTGTTGGAGTTCAGCAGAACGCTAGTCCAGATAATGTAAGTTTGTTAAAGTTTCTTAAGATTGTTAAAAAACACATATCTTTCAAATTTTGAAAATGATGACGAAGAAGATATATCTAGTATCAACGAATTGGAGAATAATGAAGTATACACAACATTTGATACCATCAGATTATTCCAACCATATTGAAAATTATTTTGAATTTGGAGATTATGTATATGATGTAGATGAAGATGCACGTAACACATCCCAAAGTTAAATTGATTTTAAAAGTGTCCGCTGATTTCAAAAGATTTAGGGTTTCCAAGGTGTAAGATAATATTATTTCACAACCAAATCTCAATGATCGTCAACCAGTTTACTCGTCACAAATTGGCTTAATTGTTAAAAGTTCATAAACATATGTATTCAAACCTTATATAATTCCTTAATAGTAATTAATGATACTTCAAAATAAAAAATTTTTTTAAAAAAAAAAAATCAAATTTACGCTACAAACATATTTTAAAATCATTTAAAATCCAAACGAAAAAAATGTCCAAAAACAATTTTTAGGAAAAAATTAAAAATAATTAAACGTTTGCTGTCGCTTGCCCTTTAAATGTGTCGTTGTTATTCGTATATCATCGATAATAATTTGTCTCGTTTGTTTTGTTTTTTCATCTTCGTGCTAATCATATATTTTTATTTTTTTTTTCATTCATATAATGTTATACAATTTCATGATGATCTACAAAAACACAAATGAGTAATGCAAATGTATTGTTTTCTCGTATATGTACATTCAAAAATTTAAACTAAACACATCCAGGGTTGCAGTGCGAGTTTACAACACCAAATGATTTGACTAAAAATTTTATATGGCTTTGTACATCTCTAATATAATAAGATCTCTGGTTATATACACTCGGAAACTTTCGTAAAACAATTTGTTGTTCAACAAGGGTTGATCAAATGGCTTAGCGAGCTGGCTGTTTACTACCTGGAAGTGTTTTGGAGTGGTTCTGGATTACGATTACTTTGAAATGATAATTATATGGATAGATTTTTTCGATAATTTGAAATCAGAGACGGTTCAGTGAATTTGTTTGCTTATAATGGATAGACAAATTCGGTGCATGCTGGACGCTTAAAATAAAAAATTCCCGTGTGAAAATTACGGTCTGTTTCAGAATGCTCTTTTTATTAGTTTTGCAAGCACCAGTGAAAGCTTGGTTTGCGATTCGCATAACCAGCGTTGTTTCCATTCAAGAATCATAACAGAAAGTAATTAATTTTCCATGGCCTCTTCTCCAGCTGATTGTTTACTCGTAATATCGTAAAAACCGGATTTGTTGTAGAAGGTTTTTAAGAACACAATTGGCGCACTAACTCTTTTTTTTAATAATCCAAAGTAGAGTTGGAAAAATTTAAATCATCAACGATGTTATCATACAAAACGAACAGTTTTAAGTTGTGAGTAGTATAACGAATATGCTTAAAAACATCAAATTCAACACATCCAAGTAAGCTTCTATCAATAAATCCAATTGAACGGTGCGCGCTAGTTACTTGCGAATAATATAAGGTAACGGAACTGTAAACAGAGTTGTTTTACTAAAGCAAAAATAAATATAAGAGTGTTGATATAATGATAGTGATACTGACATATAAAGTTATTAGATCTATAAAAAAAAATTAGATGGTGTTAATGTATGTAAATGTACATAAAACATAAAATGTATCACTGCAAATGCGATTAATATTTTTTATTAGATTATAAAGGGCGCTTCAACTTTTTTTCCGATAGGAACGGCGAACGACGCCATTATTTTTATTGTTCTTTTGTCATTTGGAAACTTCATTAGTATACATTTCAGCATGGAATGCAACACACGTGAACAGCGATTGCAAATCGTGCAAATTTTTTTATCAAAATAATCGTTCTGTTGCTGCTACTTTAAGAGCATTACGGCCATTTTACGGTCCATTTAACAAGCCAACCCGTTCGACAATCGACCGTGTAGTGGCAAAGTTTGAGTCTAGGTTTTCGCTACATAATGATTCGGTGCCCTCGAAAGCAAGAAGTGCTCGAAGTGTTGAAAACATCGCAGCCGCCAGGGCTTCAGTTCAAGAAGACGCGAATGTGTCGCTCACACGACGGTTGCAACAATTGGGCCTTTCTGTGACATCATTGTGGCGAATTTTACGTAAAGATCTTGGCCTACACCCGTATCATCATCTCGGATCAAGCTGACACAACAACTAAAGCCGTTTGACCATTTGAAGCGACGCCGATTCGTGAATTGGGTTCAAGAGCAAATCGAAAATGATGCAGATTTTCACCGAAAAATTATCTGCAGCCATGAGGCTCACTTTTGGTTAAATGGATTTGTCAACAAGCAAAATATGCGTTACTGGACAAGAAGCAACCCACACGTGATTCATGAGGCACCGTTGCATTCCGAAAAAGTCACTGTTTGGTGCGAATTACATGCCGGCGGCGTCATTGGGCTATATTTTTTTATCAACGATAACGATCGCCACGTTACTGTTAATGGAAATCGATACCGCGATATGATAAACGATTTTTTTGGCCGCAATTAAATGGAATGGACTTGGACGACATATGGTTTCAACAGGACGGGGCCACATGCCACACAGCACACGATACAATCGCGTTATTGAAGACTAAGTTCGATGAACGTATTATATCGCGAAATGGCCTCGTCCAGTGGCCGCCGCGCTTGTGTGATTTGACACCTCTAGATTATTTTCTTTGGGGTTACGTGAAGTCATTGGTCTATGCCAATAAGCCAGCGATGTTGCAAGAGATCAGAGCCAATATTGACCGTGAAATTGCTTGAATTTCGGCCGATTAATGCGAAAGAGTAGTCGAAAATTGGGTTCAAAGATTGGACTTCGTAAAACGTGCACGCAACAGAAATCGAGTTTCATACTTAAATGTATATGTGTACAAATTTAACTTAATCTGCACCACGTAGCACTGGTTCAACTTAATAAAATAATTTCGTTTTGTTTTTATTTAAAAGTTTAATTTACAATTTTTGAAATATTGATAAATTCGCCAAATCGCCCTTTTCTTTTATTTCAATCTTGTTTCCTTTAATATCGCTTAAATAATGGACAAGCTCTTGTTATTTTTAGCATGATTTAGCCAAAAAATTATATCTAACAAACTAGTTTCTAATAGCTAATTGAGACATCTATAATAATAAATAATTATATAAAATTAGCAAATACTTAAACTAAACTTAATATCTAAAGTGACACCTGTCGATCAATAGCTAATTGACATGAAAATCTATTACATTACTCTATACCAATCACAATATCGAAAACAATTGATTTATTGATAATCACTTGTCATATGTCAATTTCGTGTCATTGACCTTAAAAATAAATATAAAAATTTTGACAATAATAATTCAATGGAACAAGATAAGTTTAAATGTATATAATATAAATTTTCGGATTAAAATTCTATGTTGTATTTGCTTTAGGATGATGGTGACTTCTTAACTCAACATTTTCCCGGCCTTAAGGGATTTCCCTTAAACATCATGGATTGGTAGCAGAACAACTTTGTTAAGTGGACGTTTGAAAGTGCTAGCTGCAGTTTTTATAGTGACAACTCGAACACGACCATCTTCACCTGGATGAACAGTGGTGACACGTCCCAGAGCCCATTTACATGGAGGTAAATACTGCTCTTTAATCAGTACAATATCATCAATCTTCAAATTGGGTTTCTCGTCTTGCCATTTATTTCGCTGTTGTAAGTTATGAAGATATTCTGTGCTAACTCGTTTCCAAAAACTGAGTGTTCGCGGTTGAATTGTAGCCCACATTTTTGAGAATTTAATTGGACCTTGTTCCTGATATGGCTCTGGTAAACTTGTAATAGGTGCACCAACCAAGAAATGAGCTGGAGTTAGCGCTTCATATGATTCATCCTTCGTTGAATATGTTGTTAACGGCCTGGAATTTAGAATAGCCTCTATGTTGCAGAGTAAAGTTGTCAACTCTTCGTATGTGAAATTAACATTTCCTGTTGCCTTTGCTAGATGAGTTTTTACTGACTTTACCGCTGATTCCCAAATTCCAGCAAAATGTGGAGCTAGAGGAGGTGTATAATGCCAGGTTATGTTGTTTTCTGCTAGGTAATTACCAATGTCATGTAAAAAGTGGTTGGATGATACTACATTTTGGACTTCGCTTATGTAAGATTTCGCTGCTTTATACATCTGATTTAACTTTCTATCAGTGCCCACAAAATTTGACCCATTGTCACTGTACATGTTTGATGGAAGACCTCTTCTGGCAACGAATCGCCTCAGTGCTGCAATGAATCCATCTGTAGTGCAATCTGTGACGACTTCAATATGAATAGCTTTTGTGACAAGGCAGATAAATATTGAAATGTAGCCCTTTGATAATTTAGAACCACGTCCGCGTTTGTTTGCCAGCGAAATAGCCCCAGTAAAATCCACGCCAGTATTCTCGAATGGCCTTGCTGGAGTAATACGAACCTTGGGTAACTGCCCCATTAGCTGATTTGGTGATTGACCTCTATACCTTTCGCATGTCACGCAATTTTTGACAATCTGGTTCACGTTGCTTCTCCCATTTATGACCCAATACTTCTTTCGTAAAAGATGGAATGTAAGGGAAGGACCAGGATGAAGGAATTTTTTATGTATAAAGGTAACCAACATTTTGCTAAGGATGGAGGATTTTTGCAAAATAATTGGGTGTTTAACTCCAAATGAACAGTTAGCTTTCTCTAATCTGCCGCCCACTCTCAGTATACCATTTCATCTAGAAATGGATTCAATGCCTTTATATTGCTACGCTTTTGTAATGCCAAATTTTTCCGCAAACGTTCTATGTCTTCCTCAAAATCTTCATTCTGAACATGTTTGATAAGTAGTTCTTCGGCTTGTGATAATTCCTCTGATGTTAAATATGAATGGCTATTGATCGTTTCTTTATTTTTGGAAACCTTAGTGATGAGTGTTTTTGTAAATCGTATCACATATGCAAACACCCTCATTAATTTGGAGAATGAAGAGTAACTGTTTAATAATTTAACATAGAAAGTGTCTTCCACTTGCGCTTGTAGTGTAACAACACTCCTTTTTCGTCTCTCTGATTTTATTATTAGTTCATCATTTCCATCCTGTACTTGAGAATTTGTTGCCCATAATGTTTTGGGCTGTGAAAGCCACACCGGTCCCTGCCACCATATATTGCAATTACACAATTGAGATGGTAATATGCCTCGCGATGCAACGTCAGCAGGGTTCTCACTTGACTTAACATGAGACCATTTTTCACGTGGATAATTATTTAATATTTGGGATGTTCTATTTCCAACAAATGATGTCCATCTGCTTGGATAGTCACTTAGCCATGATAACACAATTGTTGAGTCTGTGCATGCAAATAAACTGTGTGTTATGTGATTCATCGACTTAGATACTGCCATCAATAAATTTGTACCCAGTACTGCAGCGCATAATTCCAACCTTGGTAGTGACTTTTGTTTGATGGGTGCCACCTTAGTTTTCGCTGTTACTATAGACTGGTATGAATTTTATTATCATTAGTAATCGATCTACAAAAAACAACTGCAGCATAAGCCCTTTCGCTTGCATCAACAAATACGTGGAACTCCACTTCCCCAGAACATTGTATCCATCGCGGGATTTTTAAATTTTTAAAACATTAGAATTCATTTCTGATTTTTAAATAGTTAATTTTAATGTTTTCAGGAAGTTGGTCATCCCAACCTATCTTATGTAACCATAATTGTTGAAACATTATTTTAACTGCTATTGTAGCTGGAGATAACCACCCTAATGGATCGAAAATTTTGGATGCATCAGACAACATAGTTCGCTTTGTCGTTGAAATGTAGGCAGCATCTTGAACCTTGAAAGAAAAATAATCTTGCTGTGGGCACCATTGTAATCCGAGAATTTTAATCGCATTATCTTCATCACATATATTAACACTCGCATTGTTTTCACCAATCAAGGTAGTGTTGGAACACCATTTTCTTAATTCGAATCCAGCCGATTTTAAAATTTCAGTTATCTCACCCTTTAATTTTAGGAGCTGGTTTAGAGAATCACTACCTGTCAATAAGTCGTCCACATAAAAATCGCGATTGATTTTATTAGCTGTTTCGTTGTAATTGTTCACGTTATCTAAATATAATTGATGTAAGCATCTAGTTGCCAAAAAGGGTGCGGACGCCGTACCGTAGGTAACTGTCATTAATTTATAATGTTCAATTGACGAATTTGAGTTTTCTCGCCATAAAATCCGTTGATAATTTGCATCTTCTTCAGCTACTAAAATCTGACGGTACATTTTCTCAATGTCTGCAGTCATTACATATTTGTGGGTTCGGAACCTCACTAAAATATCCCAAAGTGACGCTTGTATTGTTGGTCCAATCATCATCTTTTCGTTAAGCGAAATTCCTGTTGAAGTTTTACAGGACCCATCGAATACTACTCGAACCTTGGTTGTAGTACTACTTGTTTTTACGACAGCATGGTGTGGGAGGTAAAAGTGTTTATCGCTGTCTATCGACATATCATTTGGTGTTAACTTCTTCATATGATTAAGTTGAGAGTATTCCATCATAAATTTTTTATATTCGGCACTCAGATCGTTCTTTAATTCAAGTTTTTTCTCCAAACTGCAAAATCTTTTGGTTGCGATGTGTAGTGAATTTCCCAATTTCGCTTTAGTATCCTTAAAGGGAAGTCTCACCACGAATCGTCCTTCAGTATTTCGTCGAACATTTTTTGTAAAGTGTGTTTCGGCTACAATTTCTTCTGGGCTCAACATACTTGTTGTTGGGACCTCTTCAATTTCCCAAAACTTCCGTAGTACTTCATCTAATCTTGATTCGATCTTCATTGTCACATGATTTACTGAATGGGAACTGACACTGTTTGTTCTTCCAGACACTACATAGCCAAATTCGGTATTTTGTGCAATCGCTGAAGAATTCGGACTCATTCGCTTTCCATCTTTTAGCACATTGAAAAATATATCGGCTCCAAGCAATATGTCTATTTTACCCATTTTAAAAAATGTAGGATCAGCTAATTGTAACCCTTGTATGAACTCCATTTCGCTGGGTTCAATAGAAGCTGATGGCAAGAGTAATGGCAACTTATCCAAAATGAATAATTTTGATTGAAAAACATTGTTATTAAAACGGGATAAAAGTTCAACATTAGTAAATCCCTTAGTTAAAATACCTGATGATGTTAAACCGGATATTGATACCTGTGCTGTCCATTTCTTCAAGTTCAGCTTATTGAAAAACTCTTCATCAATAAAAGAAGCCTGTGACCCACTATCTAACATTACTCTAGCTAAGCGCATCTGCCCTAGACCATCCTTAACCTTTATGAGTGCTGTAGGTAATAGAGTTTGAACACTCGTGTTCGCTTGGCAATTTAGATTAGCTTGACTATTAAGTGTGGAGTTTGATTTGGTACAATAAATTTTTAATTTGCAGCTCTGAGACCGATGATTTCCTCTCATACAGTTGAAACACAATTTCTTTTCCGCAATAAACCCGCAATAAACGAGAATTGACGTCTAACGCAAGAAATTTATCGCATTTATATAAGAGATGATGTTCGTTACATAATGGACACTCAACTGTTACGGAGACGTTGGTTGAGGTTATTGCAAAATTATTTCTTACCACTTTTCTTTGGGTTGGTTCTGCTCGCTCTAAAGCATTGCTATGGTCATTTAAAAAATTAATAAAATCTTCGATTGTAGGAAGTTCCTTATCACTTTCTTTCAATGCCCAAGCCATTCTGGTTTCATCATCACATTTTTCCAGCAATAAGTAGATTAGCCATCCATCGCGTGTTGTCGCTTTTTCGCCTAAAGCTGCTAATCCTCTTAAAACTTCGTCACTTATGTCAGCCATGTGTCTGATTTCCTTGGAAGCCCCATGAATACGGGGTTGCGTTAAAAACTGACGAATTAAATTCGTCATTATATGATCTTTGTGATCGTAACGCTTTACAATCTTACTCCACGTATCTTCATAGTTGGCTTCAGTAATTGTAACATGTTTCACAATATTCGCTGCTTCGCCACATAAAAGTCCCTTTAAATACTTAAATTTATGAACCTTTGATAAGGCTTCATTATTGTGAATTGTAGCTTCATATAAATCTTTAAATGAAGGAAATTCTGAATAATTTCCAGAAAACGGCTGTATTGTAATTTTCGGTAATTTAATTTCATCTCTGTTCGTATTTATTGCAAAACTTCTGTCTTGAAGCGCGTCGAAATATTCTTTTTGTTGCTGCACAAACGTTTGCATTGTAGAGTTGAATTGTTGATGCAATTCATGAAACATATTATTTCGTCTATTTGATTCGGTCCGAAGTTTTGCCTTTAGCGCACAATATCTAGTTTCAAATTCGCTTATTTCAGAAACCTGTTGCGGATATACTGAAAGACGTTCATCGATATCTTTAAATTCATTATAAATCTTTTCTAACATCTCTAAACGAATGCATATATCTTCTGAACTCGTTTCAGGTGTTATGTTTGAGTAATAGAGCTCTAATCGCGTGAGAGACCCTTTACTGTTGCCACGTTTTCGACGAAGCAATTCAATAGCCTTTTGATCTTCAGACATTATTGTTGTTTAAGGTTGAACAATTTAGCACAAATTTAAATTGTTGAGTTAATTTTAACTTTGCAAAGAAGATTTTCGGATGTTATAAAAAAAAATGTGTTCGCGCCAAATGAACTTTATCCAATAATCCCAATTTTCACGTTTTTCACAGCTTATATAAATAAAATAACTCACAATTTTAGGTAACGTTGCTATGCAATTCAGCCTGCTGTCCAAACAATTTTTCGTAGATGTATCAATCCAACTCCAAAATGTCTTCCATGCGTTTCTTACAGCTTTACGATGAAAAATAAATTATCCGGCTCGAAGGACCATGTACAAATTTAACTTAATCTGCACCACGTAGCACTGGTTCAACTTAATAAAATAATTTCGTTTTGTTTTTATTTTAAAGTTTAATTTACAATTTTTGAAATATTGATAAATTCCCCAAATCGCCCTTTTCTTTTATTTCAATCTTGTTTCCTTTAATATCGCTTAAATAATGGACAAGCTCTTGTTATTTTTAGCATGATTTAGCCAAAAAATTATATCTAACAAACTAGTTTCTAATAGCTAAATGAGACATCTATAATAATAAATAATTATATAAAATTAGCAAATACTTAAACTAAACTTAATATCTAAAGTGACACCTGTCGATCAATAGCTAATTGACATGAAAATCTATTACATTACTCTATACCAATCACAATATCGAAAACAATTGATTTATTGATAATCACTTGTCATATGTCAATTTCGTGTCATTGACCTTAAAAATAAATATAAAAATTTTGACAATAATAATTCAATGGAACAAGATAAGTTTAAATGTATATAATATAAATTTTCGGATTAAAATTCTATGTTGTATTTGCTTTAGGATGATGGTGACTTCTTAACTCAACAATATGTTCAAATTCTTTAATAAAAAAAAAGTTAGTTCAAAAGTCGAACAGTTTGTGTTTTATTCAAAAAAAAAGTTGAAGTGCTCTTATTGAAAAACCCGATAGTTAAATTATATTTACCATAAATATATTAAATAACATAAATATTATAATATGATTTAATAAATACACACCCTTCTGCAACTATTTACAATTTTCATATTATATTTTTTTTTTTGTTTCAGGAAGTATGATGACTACGGTCATGCATGCAAAATACATATCATTCTTTCTCATGTGTTTCAATATTTTCAGCTTATAAAAATAATCGGATTTATTGTGAATTAGTTTATTTTGGTCCTCACTACTCTATACATTTATTAAAAATAAACAACCTAGCTTAAAAGTCAACGGACCTTACCAATGCTTTTTATAACATCGTTATCATTTTTATGTTGACGAACCAAAAAATATGTTGCCATCGATATAATACAATAAATGTTTTAACTAAAAATAGAACATCTATTTTGAATACTGTTTTATTCTTGTTATTTGGTGCTCTAATCTACCTGAATAAATGATTTTATTTTATTTACGTGTTATTTTTATACCGATTGAGTTTATTGATAGTATGTGAATTATATAATGCTTTTTTCGGGTTTTTATGTTGTAAAGTCATTTGAGCTAACTCGAATTTATTCAACAATATTGAGATAGCTAGTTATTGATTGAAAATTTGATGTTTGGCTTATAGATAGTAGTTAGTAGTAAACGAACATTGATAAATGGTTATCATGTAAACAATTACTATACTATATTTTATATAAATGAAAATTATGTATAAGTAATTATCAAGATTAGCAGAATTGCACTTGAATTGTAAAGTTATGCTGAAAAATATCATTTTTAAACTCTTTTAATGTGATACTATAAAATAACTTGATTATACAAAATAAGATATTTCAAGCTATATAAATTGAGGAACAAGTTATTGAATACGATTTATGGCTAAACACATACCAAGTCAGTAGACTAATTAAATTTTTATTATTTTTAAAGAATTTTTACCAATTCATGTAAAAATTAACTTTTAATTAAGATTTAGTAATTTTTTTTTAAATAGAAAAATTAAAAATTTTCCAAATTGTCTACATGGACATTGATATATAACATTTAACGTGTGATTAAATTATCAACAGTAATTTAAAGTATTTCAAGAGGCATTACTTACCTCACCTAGTAACTATACATTTGTATGTGTTAAAGTACAGGTTTAGGTCTTCAAAAGTATAGTCGTAATTGCATCCGGAACTGCAAAATCTGGAAATTTAATCAATTCCATTGTTGAGTCAATGTAGTTTTGTGAACTGATACAAAAATTTTTTGGAAGATCATATCATTGTTTGATTAAAAGTCCAGGAAGGAACTATACTTAATCGAGAATTTTCGGATTCATTTGTTTGTTCTAGTTTACCTATTCATTGATGAATTTGGCCTACAACTTTCCAAAAGTAGTAAATCCAAACCAAACTATAACAGATTTAATCTACTTACAAGAATTTTTGGAGTGTTTTTGGTCAAACTGCTTGTTAATTATGTATACAGCTATACTGACAAGAAAAATGATAGTTTCATAGTTGTTAAGTTTTTAAAAGGATAACCGCCTCTTTGATGATCTGAAAAACATGTGAGAAACGGCTTTTCACATGTACATCGTTGAACGTGCAAAACGAAGAGGTTGAGTTACGTATTTAACCGAATATATATATGTATATGTATATATATATATATATATATATATATATATATATATATATATATATATATATATATATAAATATATATATATATGTATATATATAGATATATATATATATATATATATATATATATATATATATATATATATATATATATACATATACATATATATATATATATATATATATATATATATATATATATATATATATATATATGTATATATATATATATATATATATATACATATACATATATATATATATATATATATATATATATATATATATATGTATATACACATATAAATATATATATGAACATATACATATATACATATACATATATATATATATATATATATATATATATATATATATATGTATATATATATATATATATATATATATATATATATATATATATATACATATACATATATATATATATATATATATATATATATATATATATATATATATATATATATATAAATATATATATATATACATATACATATATACATATACATATATATATACATATATATATATATATATATATATATATATATATATATACATATATATATATATATATATATATATATATATATATATATACATATATAGATACATATATATATATATATATATATATATATATATATATATATATATATATATATATATATATATATATATATATATATATATATATATATATATATATATATATATATATATATATATATATATTAAATACTATTTATCAGGAATAGTGTATTTTTCTGTTTCTATCTTTGCAATTTGGTTTGGGGCTCCAGGCTTGTTCCCGGTTTACGTTACTAAAAACTATTCACACCTAACAGAGAAAATCAATACCAACGATAACAACCTCTTAATAAGCTTCAAAGAGTTTAACCGAAATCTTCCATTGGACTCTGGAAACCAATGAAGAATGTCGTCGACCAAACATTAGAAGAATATGTTGATATTTACGACAAATCTGCATATGACGAACCTGAAAACCTATAAAATATATTTTTTAGATAAACAAGATTATCGCTCTCTTAATATGAATTCAAATCCAGGAACGAAGAGATAACAATTCCTTTCCGATACAGGATCGAATAAAAATTACATACAGCCTAAACAATTTAGAGAACCAATTCTCAATGATAATAAACCAAAACAAGAGTGCGTCCTTCACAAAATTTAAATAAATTAATAAACCAAATTGGAAAAAATAATCTTATATAAATTACACGTTTTTCAAATGTAAAAACTGTGTATATTATACATGGTGTAATTTAGACACACAACTGTGCTAAAAAATCTAGACACATTTTTATAGGATGACATTTTGCATAAACCGTTAATAGACTTGTTTTATTGGGTCATATGGTTATTCTTATCTGTGAATGTGATACTACTAAACGTTTTTATGTCTATATAAATGACATAAAAATATTTGGTAAGGATTAAAATGAAAACTTTTAAAATATAGAAGTCGTATTTAAAACTGTAGAAACACTGAAGCGTGTTATAATTAAAAGGGGTAAAATTCTTAGGCTTCATATTTCCTCTAAGAAACCTTGAAAATCTAGGACCCTTCTTAGTTATGACAGTATTTTATTGGTTTGAAAATTAACGAATTCACCTTGATAACAAAACTCATTAAAGGATTTCTAAAAACCCAAAAATACACTTACTTCAGGAGAAGTAACGTTGTCTCATCGAAATGTTGACATTGAATTTGAATTAAAAAATGTTACATTTTTTTATGTAAATTATGCAGGCGCGGTCCGTCATAATGGGCAAGGTGGGCAGTGCCCACCTTTACCATTTACTAGACTTCTATCAAGACCAAACAAATTATAGTTTAAGAATCGTTTACCATAGATTCACAAGATTTGTTTTAAATTTACGCGCATATTGTTTGTAACCTGTTCAAAAAATCATGTTAAAACGTTCTAAAGTAAAATATTCGTAATACATGCATATATATCTAATACACACATATACGAGTACATAAAGTAAAATGCAAAAAATGGTTCATTTCATCTCTATTTCTCTCAAAAATATACATACGTAAGCATTTCCTCTTCTATTTGCATTTTATATTTGGATTTTGTCTATAAACTCTCATTAGGCAAATCGCAAAGTGCTACATATTTGAGTATTAATATGCATTATTTCTCTCTCAGCTTTACGATATTATTAAACCAAATACCATGGTAATATCGTCTCTCAGTTTGGTTTTATACAAGAATAGTGGGCAAATGACGTAAATCACTTGCTGGTATAATTTTTCTCTCTCCTTTTTAACATAGGAATTAATTTTAAGGTGAGATGAAATAGAAAAAATGTTTTTTGATTTGGTTTTTGTTGTTGACTTTTGCTGTTTTTAAATTGTAATACTAGATTCCCTCAACTTACGTGATTTTATATAATTATAGATTTTCAATATGATATCGGTTAGTAGTTAAAATTTGTGGCAGTTGCGAATTGACCTTATGTGGCCATAATGAAAAAACTGATTCAGATCGACCGGGAGTGTTCAGAGCCATATTCGAATCATTTTGCAGAAATTAGGTTACTTTAAAAGCATATTATTCTACTACAATTTTTCACGGAACTTTCAAGCACATTCAAATTGATGTTCTCAAATGTATCAATACCGTATATAACGACTTCGTTTATGCAGAAATTCAAGATATTCTTTACATTTCCATTCAAGCAGAAACTACTGATGTCTCAAACAAAAGTTAATTTGTGTTTATATTTTGATTAGTTTCTAAAGAACGTATTTAAACAGGAGAAGTCGTCTAAAGATTTATTTGTAAAAATCCAAGGTCGTTCAGCTAATGGATAAGGTGTGCAAATAGAATATTACCAGTGATAAAAATACCGCTCAAACTTACGACGGTGTTACAATTATGAGTGGATATAAAGGTGGAGTGCAAATCATATTAAAACAGGATTTTCCTTACGTATATTTTGTCTACTGTTATGTTTCAAATTTAGTCCTTCAGGCCGTGTGCGCCAAACAAATATCAGAACTGCGTATTTTTTGCCAATTTATATGGGATATCATAATTTTTTTTTGTATCTCTTAAAAAATAAGTAAGTTATTGCAAATCTGTGACAAAAAGCTACCACGACCAAATTTCATCTCGGGAATTTCCAGTCGTACAATTAACGTAGTGTATGAAAAAGTGCAAGAGATACAAAAATTGCATGGCAACCATTCAGAACGGCACAACTTCGGATACAAGAACGATTCGCGAGGCGTGTGGTTTTATTTTATTATTAAACGATTTAAAGTTTATTACGTTTGAAAGATTTTTTTCTCATTAAACAATTAAATTTATTTTAAAAGAAGCGTATGACGTAATACGAGATCTTGTTAACGATAGGTTTAGCAACGCAGAGTATTTAGTAATCAGTACTTTTAGATTGCACAAAGATTAAGCTTTATGCTTTAAACTCTTCTTACCAGCTGCTAAATACAATAGCCAATTTATATCCATTTTAAGATAAAGCACCCTTGAAATCTAAACTACAGGTAGTTTATCAGCAAACAATGATTTTTCAGCCCGAAAAACTATTTATAATAACAATTTAGAAAGAATACTCGAAGAAGTTATTCGCCTTTCGATAATAATAATAACCATACCGATGTCGACCGCAGTATCAAAACGATGTTTTCTAAACGCTGAAAACTGTAAAATCTTATTAAAGAAGCACAATGAGGGACGAATGATTGAAGAAATTAGCAGTATATTCAATTAAAGAACCCTGATCAATGAAATAGACAATTTTAATGGCAGAGTTCTGTATCGATAACACTTCTATTTTTAATTTATTTTTTCATGAAGTTTTATATAATTTTGCCCACCCATGTTTGAAACCTACGGACCGCTACTGAAATTATGTAGAATAAATTAAACACGTCAGTAACAAGTTAAAATCGAGACAAAATATATGAAAGGTAAGGTTTACTATATAGTAAATATTTGAATGAAAAGTAGTTCAAATTTAACTTAGGTTGTATTCAATTGAAAACAGAAATTTCAGTTTTCATTCGGTATTTTAATAACTTAAAATATAAACAGAGACAGATACATTGTTAGGTTACGAACGAGAACTATATTTTATTTAAATTATGCTCACAAAGAGAATAAATCTAAATGGCACTTTACACCAAACAAATCAATTTCATTAAATGTTAAGTTGTATTGTAATTTGTGTTTTGCTTTCATGTATTAAATGACCAATACCAATGGACAAAATCTCATATACACATTTAACTAGATTTAATGATTTCATACACACGTATGATTTTAACATGAATGGCTTGCAAAAATTGTATACAACAGCAAAGCTAGTTGGCATTTCATCGAACTATCATTCAAAATAAAAAAATATTTTCTCTCTCCCATTGTTATGACATTTATGTCATTATGAAAATTAGTTTTGTATTTAATGCATAATTATGCAATTAAATATTATTCTTATGTTGATACATTATAAATAAACCTTTTTTAATGATTCTCTGTATTTCAGGACTCTGAATTATGCTGTGATTGTTAATAAATGTGTAGCAAAATAGAAATTGTGATTTGGGTATTGTGTCCATTTTGAAATGTAAACATTGATCAGCTGATAATATTATTTATTGACAACTGCATGTCGAAAATTTCTTTTGAGCTGATTAATATTTATAAATTCGGTTTTAGTAAATTTTTTCGAATACATAATTTCATTTAAATAAATTAATTATTAAGTTTTCAAGTTTTCGCGTTCAATTATGTGTATTTTCGTAAATATTATTTTTCTAAATTTATTTAGAAATGAGTTTGACTTTCGTCGTACGACCAAGAGAGACTTAGAGCGAGGAAAATATATTTTAGGAATATCGTTTATATTGAAATAAAAAGCACAACAAAACATACAAATATAGATGAATTTATAATTAAATTTGATCGTGATTTATTTTGATTTGAAAAAAATGAGATACGTTCAGATTTAATTTCACCCTTTCTTAGTCATTTTATAAAATAAAATTTTAAATGCTCTTAGTTGCAATAGCTAAAAACTTAAAAAGAAATTTGTACGTTTCGTATGAGTTTCTTGATAAAACGTACATTCATGATACACTAAATAAAGCTCATTTCAAAAACTGAGTATTCATTCCGGCTTTATAATAAGATGGTCAGCGCATTGCAATAAAAAAAATCAATTAACATAAAAATATAAAAACTACTTGGCAAAGTTGTATCACCAGCGATATAATTAGAAAAAATTCTAATTATAGAATTAAAAATTCTAATTATAGTCGTCGTAGCGGGCAGGATGCAAAAAGATTTCACCATCGATCGTCTGGGGTGGTACGATTGGTGGTGAGAATGAACTCATCTGAGACCCAGTTGAGGTTATAATCCGTGTGCCGTCCCATCTTCCATGTCAGTACTATAGGATGGCATAGAGCTATGCAATGTGCAGATAGTTTCTACGTAAATCGGACCTATAGCCGGAACGTACAGTAATATAGTGGGAAGACACAATGTGGCAGTAGAGCCTGAGTGACAGACAACACTACAAAAAAAACTGTGTTATTGGGCGAAGTGTAAGCAACTACCATTATGATGTTTGTTCCATCGTCCAAAACAAAGTGAACAGCAAATATGGTATCCCACCATTTGATTTTGATGTCTGATAAATTACTACTCCTGCTGATCTAACATTTTTGCGCATAAATTTCGCAATACAATCAAAACTCGTTCTTCCTATTATTGATAATGTATTCAACGATATTCGGCGAAATAAATCTTGTATAAAGATATGATTGATGTATCTTTTTTTCGTCCATGATAAAATATATTTTCATAGTCTTTTGGCACTATGTGCAGTCCTTCAATATTGGTAGCTCGTGATAGAGCAACATATGGTAAAGGAAGAATAAATCCTTTAGTATTCATAAGCAATTTCATTGAATGTTGCACTTTGGGATTTATGAATTGTTATAGCACACCCTGATACTAAAGGAAAATTATTTCGTTTTGCGTTTATTGTTTTGTAATTATTCATGGAAATGGTAAACCGTTGAGCCTCACCCGATCACAATTTTCGTCACGCATTCACACACGCAAACGTGCGTAAATAAGTTTTACTTCCAAAAATTCGATAGGTCAGTTTAAAAGCTTTGTCAAAACTGTCCAGATTATTACTGTCCACGATTATTTTGAGAATATGTTTCAAGGAATATGTGAACTTAGTATGACAGCATCCTTCAGTAATACTTCTGGCAAAAGTTTAGCCAGAAATGTATACATTTTAACAATGTTATTGAAAATATATCGCTTTATCTAGCTGTTCTGTTTTGTCGTCAATCAGTGGGTTGATATTGATAACCACAACATCGTTCAAATTTCGACAGTCGATACACAATCTTTCATATTCATCTTTACTATGCCAAAACAACTGGGCTATCAGAACAAGAATTGGTTGGACGAACTATTTCTTATCTTCTATCTATTCATCGATTTGAATCACAAGAGAGTATTTTTGTCTTTTGGTTTGATAATCGTCTAGTACCTGCACGATTTGTTTCTTATTGAGTAAAACAATTTTCCTTTAAATTTTCCTGACAATTATCAATTTTCGTAGATTGTAGTTGGCTATCAGTATTTTAATTTCTTCTCGTTAAATTTTCTTATCGATGTTGGTTAGATTTATAGATATACATCACCTTAACTGACTGGTAGACACATCTCTCAGGCACACAGTTCTTCATAAAAAAATTAAGTGTAATTGTTGTAATCGTTTAAACTGTTTTATTAACTGTTTTACTAATATAACATCTTAACATGACATAGTAGATATAACATTCCCATTATAACATTATCTCGCACTATATGAAAATTAGTGCTATAGTTTTCGTTTTCTATAGTAATTTCCGCTTGATTAACTGGTGATAATTTTCTATATCCAACGCCAATGGGAATAATGATTCTAGCTCTACAGTTTGTTGGAAAAATTGAGATATTGTAAATATATTCGCGTTGAGACATAAAGATCAGATCACTACCGCTGTCGTTATAGATATGAATTTCATATTACCAATTTTTGTCTCCATGCAACACTGTTTTTGTCTCCATGCAACACTGTTTTTGTCTACATGCATGATTGATTTTTTCAAGTCAACTTTATAATATGTCTTGAAATTGTTTCTGAAATTCTTTCAAACGTATCTTTTTCGCTTTTTTATCTGTGGGGCGATTTTTTTCCGAACTAAATAGAATTGATATTGAGTATATCTGTTTTGATAAATATACTGAATAGTACTAGATTTTTGTACCATTTCTTCTACTATTTATTTTACTACCAGTTGTTAGACTTTTATGGCTACTTAACCTTCAAAGGATTGTCAAAAATAATCCTTTAATTTCCACCACTTCGTTCTTTGTCATCACATAGAGATATTATAAATAAAGTAACACATTAACCGTGTGAAATATATACTACCATCTGATGAATGCGGAATCTTCACTTTCTTCTAAGCGATATATATATAAATATAAATATAATATATATATATATATATATATATATATATATATATATATATATATATATATATATATATATATATATATATATATATATATATATATATGTATGTGTGTGTGTGTAATACATTATTAACATCTTAAATTATAATTTAAACTAATCATCATTCATAGATAAAATCATCGTCCATCGGTTTTGTATGAACAAAGCAGTAATTTAAAATGATTTTGTTAGATTATTAAATCATAAATTATATCCAGAGTAAAAATACGATAATTGTTATCTATTAAAATTTATTTAAATTTTCCTTTTTTTATTACTATTTATTTATTATATTCTTTTTCCAATCAAAATAATACAGAAAAAGCGAAAATGATTAATGAGATAAAAATCAAATTTTATTTATTTAACTTTTTAGGAATTGTCTTTGGATTTTTCCAATTAATTTATTTTTATTTTTTGTAAAATTTGATAGATTTATATATGTATATTTTTCGAATATAAAATCAAACAGGTGAGAGCCTATAGGCATGAGATTCGAATTTATGGGGATTCTTCCTAAACGAGGCGTAAAATTGATAAAAATCTTAGGAACAAAGAAAATTTTTCCATATTGTGTTTCATACTCGTTTTTCTTTACAAAATTCACAAGTTTATTAATATGAGTTATTATACATATATATTTATATACTCTCACTGTTAGTGTCGCAACGAATAACCTACTTAACGAACATCAATTAATCATAAGCAGAAAAATATGGTTGAACAACATTACACTATATAGGTACCATTATATATAGACACCTAAACACCTAGTGGTATAACTACATAAAACTATTCACCCTCTATAACAGAAAATAGAGTTCGAAAATAACCGACATTTTTAATACCCGTTTCTCGAATGATGCACCGAGTATTACCCTTGACATTAAAGAGTTTTTAGTAAGAGGTGTCAGAAAAGTTACCACTGGGATAACTGGCTTGTGGCGGCCAAGCGTTCATAGGGGTACCCGTGTTCCTTTCGGTAATGAAAAATTTTTCATCCTTATCTCCATAGTCGTGTCGTTTCATTCACCGTGACAGTTGTCGCATCACTTAATTTTAAAATCAGTATTTCCTTGGTAGCCTGAGGTGACGTGTCTGACAATTATCAAAACCTGAATTGATCCCATACAAGTCATAATTTCCTTAATATTTGACCATTATATTAAGAATTATGTGATATGGGGAGCCATTTGTGTAATATTAAACCTTTTAAATATTTTAAATATTAAAATTTGACCAATTTATTGCATATTATATATTATATATATATTTTATTAAAAATATAAGAATAAATATTACTAAAAAAGTATAAGAAAGAATATTTTTTTATTTCTGTCTTTCACAACAACTCATTTTCATATCGCATATTTAAATTACTATTTTGCTCCTTCCATTGTGTCGCCTAAAACTTTTGCACGGCGATATATGTCAACTCAGTGACATGAAACATTTTATCGACTAACAGAATAGCATAATTTGCTGTTATAAGAATCGGCAGGTGATACGACCAAGGGAATAAGGATAAAATATATATAAATAACAAAATATTTTATTGATCTTTTCTAGTTTGCTCAGATAAAATTCATTATAATTAACATGTAGTTAAATAAATTGATAAATAATTTTATTAATATTTCTTGTCCTCTTGAAAACAATATTTTAAAATACCAAAGCATCAAATGCTGCAATAAGCTAAGTTGGCTTCTAATTTTTAGTGACAACATTTGGAGCAAAACAGAAAACTCTCCGTTGCGGTGGCGGTTTGTTTTATTGCCATTAAGTATCATACAACTTTTTCAAGTTAGTAGTTTTTTCCCGGTTTCCTCCAATACTTAAAAATCGTGTTTATGAATTTTGAGGTTCGATTTGGCTTGAATGAACTACTCGTATTAATAACTGATAATTTGCTCGTTTGTAATTCGTTAGCCATACACATGAATTCTTATTGTTATGTCCTTCATTCTTGAAATTCGTCCACATTTACAAGGTACGCGCAATAGATGGCCAGATGGTCATTTAGATTTTATAGTGATTAACCTCACCTTTTGAAGAATAAAAAAATTCCGAAACTTCTGAGGCATTATAACATTATTCGTTAGATAATATAATAAGGACACTAATTTTTTATTTCGTCGCTCTCAGTCTAGTGCAGGTCAATTATATTATATTTATTACACCATTATTTACATGTAAATAATTATATATTTTAAACTAGTTTTTTACCAAATGAGGGATAAAAATGCGTAAAAACAGGAACACATAAGATTTTTTTATCCTTTTTTATAATACAGGCAATTTTCAATTTGTTAAAAATTATTTTTTATATTCTGAAAATTGAAATTAAATAATTGGATGTACGTGTGTGTATATTCGGTTACCTGGTTACATCGATTGTAAAATGAATTGTGGCTGGGGATGGAAAATCGATCAGGGTTATCGTTGCGTTGCGGCAGAGATACTGGGAACGTTGGTATGCTACTGGACCTTGCCGGATGAAAACGCTATGATCATGACGGTAAGTGTCGAATGGGTATACATTTTGGGTCGGTATTGTTTTTAATATTTCGATTTAATCACTATCTTAAAATTTAATTTAAAAAAATTAGTTTTGAGTTAAGTAAACTATACTATTGATAGAGTTGCGAGTGGTTGTTACTTACGGATTACGTAACTTATTTCCTTAAGATGGAACTTTTTTTTTATCTCTGTCTGTCAGTTTTTCTCTTTGCACATTTTTTGGGGCTGAAGACACTCCCAACTAATGTCGCGATTGACTTACGGCTATAGGTCCGATGATTAGCGTAAAATCATCTCCAACATATATATATATATATATATATATATATATATATATATATATATATATATATATTTATATATATATATATATATATATATATATATATATATATATATATATATATATATATATATATATTTATATATATATATATATATGTATGTATATATATATATATATATATATATATATATATATATTTATGTATATATATATATATATATATATATATATATATATATATATATATATATATATGTATATATATATATATATATATATATATATATATATATATATATATATATATGTATATATATATATATTTATATATATATATATATATGTATATATATATATATTTATATACATAAATGTTCTTAGTAACTACACTAACAACATTAAATACAATTATAATTTGAAATTTTAAAATTGCTTATGAGCATTAGTATATAAAATAATGTATAAAAAAATGTATTTTAATGTTTTTGAAATTTAATTTTAAGCTAATTCTTGATGTTTTTGTAACTTCCGTGGATTGAAAGCATAAACCCTGTTCATATTGAACAACATTGATCAGGAATTGAATGTGGTGACTAGTACTTTCCAGATATAATTCGACCAAGTACAGCATGTACTCTGAAGTATGGGAAGATTGTCGTACATCTGGTTTGTCCCACAGAGTACTATGACATATCTTTTCTTGACATATCTCGGCGGCCAGTAATAAATCGATGTTTTGAAACTTAAAAAACTCAGATCAGCTAATTTTATATGGGACGAAATCGTCTACCATTCAAAATTATGTAAGATACAATAGGCTAGTAACTCGTTATTTTTGGAAGAACTTGAACATCTGATGTGATAGAAAAATGTGTATGTAATTTTATAGTAATTTTCTAACTACCAGAATAGATAACGGTATTGGATCCAATTCCTCGTATTATGACAATTATGTTCTGATGTGAATGTTTAAGTGACGACGCAAGTGGTTTAGTCATAAAATTAAGTTGGGAACCAGAATAATGGAGTTTGCTTACGATATGCTGGCGTTGAATTGCAATAAAATCGAAGCCAATTGTAACGAAATTGTACCGTTGATCAATAGGTAGATTCAGAAACTAGTAACATCTTACTACTGCGCGACTATTTACTGATCAGATCTATCGATTTGTTTGTTGAAAATACTCGAACGAGTTCTTCACATAGTAAGTGTAGTTTAACTAACCTGGTTTGAAGGATGTCTCAGGCAATTACGTATAGTTGTCGATTTATAATTCAACTAGTGTTCAACTGCGGTTCAACTATTATAGTGTTCAGTTCGGCAGTCGATGCTATATTAATTTCTTGTAACAAAACAACTGTAACGTTCTAACTATTCTAACTGATTATCCTCAAACTTCATATTCAGATGTATTGTCACCTAAGCTATCGAAAATCATAATGGCATATTGGTTACAGGGAGGTCCATCCATAGCTCACAGGGAAAAAACTGATTTTTATGTATGGGCCAAAACTTTGAAAAATTCTGGAGGCGCTCAAACTCGGTCGATTATTCTCAAACTTCATATTCAGATGTATTATCACCTAAGCTATTGGAAAATCATAATGGCATATTGGGTACAGGGGGTCCATCCATAGCTCACAGTGAAAAAACTAATTTTTATGTATGGGCCAAAACTTTGGAAAATTCTGGAGGCGCTCAAACTCGGTCGATTATTCTCAAACTTTATATTCAGATGTATTATCACCTAAGCTATTGGAAAATCATAATGGAATATTGGGTCCAGGGGTCCATCCATAGCTCACAGTGAAAAAACTGATTTTTATGTATGGGCCAAAATTTTGGAAAATTCTGGAGGCGCTCAAACTCGGTCGATTATTCTCAAACTTCATATTCAGATGTATTGTCACCTAAGCTATCAGAAAATCATAATGGCATATTGGTTCAAAGGGGGTCCATCCATAGCTCACAGTGAAAAAACTGATTTTTATGTATGGGCCAAAACTTTGAAAAATTCTGGAGGCGCTGAAACTCGGTTGATTATCCTCAAACTTCATATTTGTATGTATGGAGATAAGATGACTTAGCTCAAACTGAAATATTTATTACGGGGGCTTCATTGATAGCTTACAGTAGTTAAACTGTAGATGAAATTAATATGTCTTATACAGTATATTATAATCTTATGGAACTAATATACACATTTTATTTGAAACCTGGAATAATTTTGTAGTTAAAATATTGAAGAAAATTGAAAAATTTACAGAAAAATTCTGTTTTCGACACAAAAATGACAGCAGAATAAATTCTCTTTAGCGAAAGTAGTGCCCCTAGTGGTGGGTATAAAAATTATTTTTTCTGCTGAAAATTTTCTGCTATCTTATACAGATTTTACAGACACATACTTGTTCACTTTTTTTTTATTTATTATGTTCTGCAGTTAAGTTTAATCTTCGTCTAAAATAGAGCAATACTTCATAATATACAACTGTTGAGAAGCATAAATTAAACATATTTATAATGCGTAAACAGTTTTAATTGTAAACATAAAAATTAAACTTTTAATCGGCACTCTGTTAAATTAAAACAGTAATTGAATTCTCACACTCATTAATTGCATTGGAAATAACATATTCCCAATAAAACCATGGCAATCAATTAACTTCAACAAAAAAAGCAAAAGTGCGGCTAAACAGTTCTTAAAACAATGAAAAGTTAGATTTAAACTCCCACATATACTCTAAACTAGTTTAGATCGAGGAAATCATTTCATTTTACTCTGTAACATTTATATCTTTCATTCTCTCATAATAATATTACAAATTTCTTAATATAATTACACCGTATCCTTTTTATACCTATTTATACCTTTGTAGTATATAGATACCGGTTTCCCTATACATTTTCCCGTCAGAATACAAATAAAATTTTCTTTTTTATAACATTATTATGCCGATCAAAACAAGAAGTAAAGCAAAGCACCAAGCACGAGTAAAATAAAAATGAAATAACATTAACCAGGTTTATCTTTCATTATTATTATTACTTTTTATGAAAACCGATTTTCTTCAGGTTTTACACCGCCATTACGATAAATACGGTAACGTATATGTGAGTTGTGCTTATATATGAGTACTATATAAGTACATACATATACACTGAAGATACTCTTTTATTTATCTTTTTTGTAGTTATTGTTTTTTTTTCGTTATCGTAAAGAATGAAAAATTAAGGGAAAAATTCAATCGATTTCAACAACAACAAACAAGGAATAATACTGTTCACGTTACATTCTTGCTAGACGACCTCATAAATATATATATATATACATATATATATATATATATATATATATATATATATATATATATATATATATATATATATATATATATATATATATATAAATACATATATATATATATATATATATATATATATATATATATATATATATATATATATATATATAATATATATATATATATATATATATATATATATATATATATATATATATATATATATATATATATATATATATATAGTCATACCTCGGTTAACGTTCTTAATTGATTCCTTAAAACCACGACGTTAGGCGAAACAACGTTATAAGAAGTAAAGGAATTGTTATCAGATTTGATTTCATTCTAACTTCAACTGATTTTCGTTTTTGACTAGAGAGAAATTGTTTAATGTGGCTGACATTGCTCATTGTGTTTATTTGTTTGTACAGCTCTCTATAACAATGGATTATTCTTTTGATTCCTTGATTGGCCGTAAATTGTCGCGCTTTACGTTACGGCCGTGCTGTGAAAAAATTTCTTTAGCTTTACCTATAGAAAAACCCAAGCTTCCTTCAGTTTACCAGAACTAATTTCTGTTTGCACTAGAATCACTTGCAATATATCAATTAATTTTTGGTTTGATAATTCATTATTATGCGAGCAAATCAAATGACTGTCGCTTGTATTAAGATTTGCAAAACCTAGCTGTTCCCTAATGATATAGTTTCCGTTTGGATTTCCGATGTTTTATCTTTTGTTTCCTCATAATTTTTTGTGCATTCGACCCTCAAAGTCTTCCAACATCCATTTAAGCAGTTTATTCAATATTTTATGCCAGTTCAATAATTATAATAGCATCTAATATCTTGTGATCCTTCCAAAATTATACTATAGATGAACACCTTCCATACCACTGGCAATTTCTGTTTATCAATATTCTTAAGTGCTCTGAGATTCGCAGATCTGTACACAAAATTTTTTTAAATTAAAATCACCTGCTAAGTTTCCGCTCAAAAATAAGGTAATCCTATTCATATCTGCTTTGTGTCCTGGCATTGACTTTTGTAAATAGTAGTTTCGACGGCATCTCTTTCAGACGTAGCTTTTGTATTGGCACTAGCTGCTTCCTCCAGTTACAAAGAAACACTTCAATTCAACGATAGAACGGGGTATATTCGCAGTTTAGTAACAACACTACAGCGAGACGATGTTATGAGGGAAGACGTTGTACGGGGTATGACTGTATATATAGATTATATACCTTTTTTGATTTTCTTGTTGAAATTTTTGATTGAAAAACGTACAAAAGGTAAAGACTTGAAGTAATAAAAATTATGAGAAATTGATGATACATGTGATATTTTATGTAATTATGTTGCTATATGTTTTATCGTTTAATTGTGATAAATAAAAAAAGATTAGCAGAACAAAATGGAATTGTTTCATAACAATAAAGGATAAGCACGTTACACACACCCATATAAATATATATATATATATATATATATATATATATATATATATATATATATATATATATATATATATATATATATATATATATATATATATATATATATATACATATACATATATATATATATATATATATATATATATATATATATATATATATATATATATATATATATATATATTTTTTTTTTTTTTTTTATACACTTAAAGTTAGTATGAGTACAGATGTGATTTTAAATTAAAGTCCGGATTTATAGAAGTATTCGTACCTCAGATCAATGAATTCATGCGAGTATGTTTGAGAAGGAAGCAAATTCAATAAAAACAAATTCGATTTAAAAATTTAATTTACGTCAAGAAATCGAAAGCACAATAGAATTTATTTTATCAATAAATCCTGATGTTAAACTTTACACGAATTGATGAAGAAAATATTATGTCGTGTATGTATTGATTATTTAGCGTAATTATATCTAATATAATACTCACATAATAAAATATAATCACCTTCCATTTTAGTACTATTAAGTTTTTTATAAGTTGTGTAAACCATGAATCAACTTCATAAATTGTACATACCTGTAATGAAATCGAAATAAAATTATTTATTTAAAATGATTTTAATTTAAATACAATTATTTTGCTTTTCATTTAAACACTGCGTTTTCACAAGATGTGTCTATAAAAACTATCATGATTCTAATTATTATGGATAATAGTCGATTCCAAACTTAATAAGGGATGAAATACAAGGAAGAAATACTCCTATATAGCACATCATGACACTGATGAAATTTAGAATTCAGAGGCCATAACATGGCTTGAAGTTATAATATGTATAAGAGCAGTCTTAATACGCATAAGAGCAGTCTTGAGAACATAACATCAAGTCATATTTTAAATTATATTATTCGATAATTGTTTACATTTAAAAAAAATAACAATAAATTGGCGGTTCTATATACCTATTCTATATTTCTTTCTATGAGCCTACTTACTAAGCACAACTAGACATTTTTTCATAAAATATAAAGTATTTCCTATTCTTTTTAATTACATCAACACTATTTTTAATTATATAATAATATTCCCAATACGGGTTATCATCAAGCCTTTTAAACTGCAAAATATATAGTATATACTTATATAAAAGGTCTATATGTATTTACACACAGGCCCGATTAAGAAATATAATAACAATAACAAACAGTGCAACATTTATATTGTATTTTTTTCTTTTGTTAACAGGCCATTATTGGGTCGTACCGTGTCAAGAATCTAACTCCAGCTGTTCATACTGTTGCATACAGTTGGGAGATGCCAGATCGTTCTCTACTCCGTGGATCGCCGACAGCGTGATCGCTGTATCATTCGGTTCGGATCAGCAAGCAGAACGTGAACGAGCCGCGTACTTGTTGTTTTTTGATTTTTTGCATACACGTATCAGGAATTCGTATTAAATTCCTGATCTCGTGGTTGACACGAACTCGATAAGTGTCATCAGCGTCCAGTTTTGGGCCATATATCACACGCATGATTCTTCTCTCGAATGTTAGAAGCCATCTTCACTACTCATTCGTCAAGTTCAAACTCTCATATCCATACATGACAATTTGTCTGATCAACACTCTGTACATTTTCAGCTTATCCGTAAATTTGCAAGATATTTTGATTTAAGAAGTGGACGTAGAGAATACAAGGCCTGATTGCCCTCAGCAAGTCACACTATTATCGTGAGTAATGAGAGATCCAAGATACTTGAATCTTATTACTCCTTCAAACGTGTGGTTACCACTACTAAAATCAATTATGAATTGGTTTCTAAAACCCGAGATCATATATTTGGTTTTTTACTCGTTGATTTTGAGACCAACGGAAGCTGAACACTGTTCCAGTGGATCAAGTATCTCTTTCGCTCCGTTGTCATTTAATCCAATCACACAGATGTCATTTGCATATGCAATAGGTTGATTGGATTGTCGGAATAAGATGTTGTCCTGAGGTATAGCACTTGTACGAAGGATGTATTCCAACATGAAATTAAAAAGTATCGGAGAAAGCGCATCTCCTTGTCAAAAACCAGAAGTAATCGCAAAAGCTCTCGATAGCCTGTTCTCAATTTTAACAAAGCATTGTGACTGCGTTACTGTCATTTTACACAGATGTACGAATTTTTTTCGTATTCCTAAATATTCAAGCGCATACCATAGTCTCTCTCCATTGATCGAGTAATCGGCCTGCTTGAAATCTAGGAATACCTTGTGTACATAATGAGATGTTTCGTAGTCCTTGGAAAGAATCATCCGTAGCGAAAAAACTTGATCAGTGACTGAACGATTTGGACGGAATCCTCCTTGGTAGTCACCGACCATTTCCTCCGCTAGAGGAGTAATTCTTCCCAAGATAATGTATGACAGTAACTTATATTTTGTGCAAAGGAGATATATACCGCGATAATTCTCGCATTTCAAGCGATCACCCTTATGTTTGAATATTGGGTATAACGCGGCCACTTTCCATTTTTCAGGCATAACTTCAGTTCGCCATACCAATCGAAAAGACAGTTTCACAAAGTAAGCCCTTCGAATATCAAGAGCTCAAGAGAATTAATGCAATCAACTCCCGGTGAACGATTTTTCTTTCATCTCTGCATGGCCATGGGGAATTCCTCATAGACTGAATCCTTAACGAACATCTCTGCGATCAGTATTTGAGGGTATTCAAACACAGCTTGTACACATGTAGTGTAACATTAAGTAGATCAGAACAATGTTCACGCCATGGATCCAGTTCCGCATCGACGTTAACACAGAGGTTTCCATCGTGGTCCCGAATGACAGTTGACCGAGATCTTATGGTATGGAGAAATTCGATGGTTCTTTTGAGAAACCCTCGCAAATTGTTCTAATTGCTGAGTTGTTGTAATCTTAGGACCTTAGCCTTCCACCATTCGCGCTTCTTCTGTGTACAAATGCGTTTAGCTGTCCTCCTAGAAATAACTGGTTTGTTTTTTCTTCCAATTTTAAACCGAGTCTGCGCTTCATTGTGGGCTATATTTCGTTGCTCAACAGCAAGACGACACTCCTCATCAAACCAATCATTTTTGTTCTTAGTTTTTCTATATCGTGGACGTTCTGGGCAGCATCGACAACCTAGGTTTTTAATACTTCCCAGATATTGTTCACTCCATCAAATTGGTGATTAGATCTTAAAATGATATTGCTGACAAGATCTTGATATTTTCGTTGCGTTTCTTCATTAATCAGACCTTCACAGGAGAATCGCGTTGTATATTTTCCTGTCCTCCTTGACTTGTACGAAATTTTCCATCGTAGATTTGCAGTGACCAGATAATGGTCACTGCCTACGAATTTTGTTGATGACCGATAAAATCTCATGTCTTGGACAACCCGCACTCGTTCTTTTGAATTCAATACATGATCAATTTGGCTTCGGGATGTTTTACGTGGATGTGTCCATGTTTCGAAATGGATGTGTTTATGAGGAAAGAATGTACTTGCCACTTTGAGATCATGAGCGATCGTAAAATGCTAAATGTTAAGCCAACCATGGAAGTCATTTTAATGAAATTTTGTTAAAGACTTAATGGAAGTATATATTCTTTGTTATAAAACCAACTTAGTTGAAAAATATTTATTCGTCTTTGAATTTCGACCACATTTAAATTGGAAACATAAAATGGGCCACTCTTTATTTATAAACATTAGTCTATTATATTAGTTTATTAATAATTATTAGTCAATTGTTTATAAAATTAACATATTATTTATACTATTTTTTGTGAAATTACATTAGTAAACAGATTATATGTGCGCTGCTTATTACATAACAATCGATATATGGTATATACATTAGTTTTATTGAATTGAATTCTTATATTTATAAAAAATAATTTACATAGTTAAAGCATTTATTAAAAATATTTGATTTTTATTGATTACATTTTAATTTACGTCCGTTTTATTTTGTATTATTTTATTATGAAAATTTTACGAAATATTTTTCGGTCAAATGTTCTACGATTAATTTTTGTATTTGGAAATATCTCAGTCCTTTCCGATTTCATTATTGTTGTTGGTTTTGTGATATTGTTGTTTATGAAATCATTTAGCTATAAACGAAGATTGCATTTTCGTTGTCTAGTTTATATTTGTCAAATTATTGTAATTTATTGTAGTTAATTTTATCGTAGTTAATTTATCTAGTGATCTTTAATCTAGACTTAAGGAGTGAAACTTTCTAGTGTTATAACAACATCTCTGATTATACAATAATTTTATATATATAAAACTTATTACATATTTAATTATTTAGTAGTACCGATTATTTAATTATTGGTTGTGACGAAAACTAGAAAATATTATGTATTCATATCTAATCTTGAAAATAACAGAGATAAATAACTATTAAAATAATGTACTACCTCAATAATCGAATTGAGGTAATTTTAAGAAAACAAAATTATCACGTCATTCATTAAGTCAACATTATAATTTTTTGGTCAGAGTTTTATCATGGTTAATTGAATTGATTTATTATTTTCTATATTTGAATTGAATTCAATTTGTAAAGAGTGATCCAATGGGAGGTATTTTTCCAATTGGAATTCATACGTGACAACTGTAACTGTCATGTTCATAGAACATTTGTGTTCAGTATTCATTGACATTTCACCATGTATAGACTTACGCGAAAACAACGGTTACAAATTATGGAACTTTATTTTAAAAATCAATAAATTACGAAGCAGTTTTTCAATATTGGATATTCATGATCCGACTAGAGTGCGTACAAGTCGATTTAATGTGTCTATTGCTGCTATATCTGAAAATGTACTTGAAGACCGCATACAATCAATTCGTCGTCGTTTTCAACCTCTGGATCTCTCATATGACACATTGTGGCATATGTTCAATAGAGATCTTGGTTTGAAGGGATATAAAATACAGCATAGTCAATGGGCGTTGGAATATTTCTCATCACCAAATAGAGTCGTTTTTTCACGAACAATTATCAAATGTTCAGCAATGAAGCTCATTTTTGGCTAAATGGATACGTCAACAAATAAAATTGTAGTGTTTTGGCTGATGAAAAGCCAGAATAAATCAAAGAGCTTCCAATGCGTTCTGAAAAATGCCCTGTTTGGCGCGGTTTTTTTAGGCAGATGGCATTATCGGACCGTATTTCGTTAAAAATACGGAAAGGCAGCGTATAAACGTTAAAAATATAAACTTCATTTGTCGAAATAATAATATATAAGGAATATTTAAAGTCAGAATATTTTCATTGTATTGATTTTTATAGAAAAATCTTTTAAGATTTTGATATAGCCGAATTTTGTTTTCAACAGCATGGTCAAACGTGATACACAGGAGACCAAACCATCGATTTATTGCAAGATTGATATGAGAACATCATATCAAGAACCCGTGAATTGGTCTACAATATCTTGTGTTCTGACGCCGTTAGATTACTTTTTATGGTTGTATCTGGAATTATTTACATATATATATATATATATATATATATATATATATATATATATATATATATATATATATATATATATATATACATATATATATATATATATAGATATATATCTACAAAGCACAAACCGATTCTTGTATTAGAAACGAACATAACACGCGTAATTAACGGAACATCGGCCAAAATGCTCGTAAGATTGTTTTAAAATTGGACCCATATAATGGATCATCTAAGAGCCAGTCGCGGCTAAAATTTAAAAAAAATATTTTTTCAACAATAAATGTCATAAAACAACTTCCGGAAGCTCTTATTATATCACCCTTTATAAGAGTTCACATTATTTCTTAAAATTGATTTTTCAAATTTACGTTTTAGTTTTATATTTTAGTTATGCAGCTGCTGTGGTGTGCAAAACATATGTTCATGTGTAATATTCTAAATGGTTTTTATACATTTAATATGTATAAAGTATATAACTAAACGTTATCTTCTCGAACACGATTGACCTAAAAATAGTTTTCTAAGAAAGCTCAATAAGTTATAAAAAGCTTAACACTTAACAACATTTGTTACTACTGTAGTTTTATAATAAAATATGTTGTTTGTATATATTGTACTCAGATTTTTGTTTGAAGTTATACAAAATAAAAATGTTAATCTTATGTAAATATTAAATACTTTTGTTCGTATACGCATATTCGTATACTAATAAATACGCATTTAATAAATATATATGTAATATTGATATATAACTCATTGCCGTCAAGACATATACATGCATCAAAGAAATATGTACACAACACATCATAATAAGATTCAAACGGCTGGAAAATAAATTTTCTAACCAAATCACAATATTGTCAAGCAGACACAATTTGTTTTGTATTTTGCTTCTGTTTTATTTAAACACCATACCATGACAGAGAAGATTATGGAAACACATATACGTACATATAAGATTATGACAATGAAACTGAAAAAATGACACGTCAAAAAACCGATGTTCAAACCATCATTTCCTTTATATTTTCTCCTCCGTGTTCTTATCTTTAACATTGTATAAATATATTATGTATATACATACTCGTATGTATATACATTGTATTGTGTGTATGTACTCGTGTGTGTGCTTAAATTCAATCATGTACAATTTTTATATATTTAAAAAGCTGAATTTTTAGTTATTTTGTAAACAAAGAAAAACTTGAAGAAAGTTATAAGATTTGTTTTTGCTATCATTTTATCTTTGAACATTCAAGAATGACGTGTTTTATACTTATTTACAGTTGTTGTTGAGAATTTTTATAAATCTTAAGTAAATCAATCGATTTATAATATATTGTAATATGGTTAACTATACGTAGAACGAAATAACGTTTATCATTCTAAAACGATTCAAAATCTTAAACTTTAAAATTAATATTATTAATATTTTGTGTAGATTTAAAATATTTGGTATATATATATATATATTAATATCTCCAAATATATATATATATATATATATATATATATATATATATATATATATATATATATATATATATATATATATATATATATATATATATATATATATATATATATGTATATATATCTAAATATTTTAAATTCACCACGTCAAAAATTTTTGAAGTTCAGATATTAGCTGTAACGTATGATCACTACAATACATACACAAATTATAGTAAATATGTATACACCATTATGTAAAATGATGACAGTTAAACATCTTAGTTTTATTTATTATTAAACTGTTTTACATAAGAGAAAATAAAATATATTATCGTATGGATAAATAAAAGACAGTATCTTACATTCGATGAGGAACTGTGAAATCTGCTGAAAAGCAGATCTGCAGCGGATTTTTAGACAATTGATACTTAAAGTGACTAACATTAAACTAAAGGAAACTACAGGAAGGCAACTGCAAAGCAGATCTGGAGAGTGGTGTTATATAATCCAAAAAATGTTGTCACCAATTGTGATTTGGTGTAATGAAAGGAGTTGCCTGGGTGGATTTTGATGATGTAATTATGAGTTGCTATTTTTCACCAAATAAATCGGCGGAGGTGTTTGCTCAAAGACTAGATGTGCTTGGTCTGATTATTCGGAATCTTACTAAAGATGTGATTATAGTAAGAAATTTTAACTCAGTCCCCATTATGGGGAGGTATTGGGCTACAGAGTATAAATGCTCGCAGACTGGGCTGATACCAACTTATGAATTGTTAGCCTGCTTCAGAGTTGGGAGGTTCTGAACAATGAAAGTCTTTGTGATCATCGTTATTATTTGTTCGATGGGGTTGTAAATAAATCAGGTAGGAGAGTACCATTGCAGAACAACATTGCAAATAGGAGCTGGCGTATAATTGAAGCCAAACAAGAATGTTTTCGCAGTGCAATTCAGCGCCACTTGGATCCATCTGCAAGATTACAGGAAGAGATATTACAGGTTGGCAATCGACGCAAGAAAGTAACAGTGTACTGATGGTCCTCAGAAATAACGGAATTGCTTCGATGCAGAAACCGCGCTAGAAAAATTTCGAGATAACCGGCGTACTCCTGGCAAAGCGGTTATATTTATCCAATAGGAGCTGAAATGTGTAACGGACAACATGAAGACCTATGCGGGAGTTCCTATAAAATTTTAATCAAAGAAGTTAGACCGAACGGTACCCACGATTGCTTCAAAAATTGTCACCGCCACAGTTAAGCTGTTTCTCGAGCGAGCGAACCATAATTCCATACAACCACAAGAGTTTTTAGCACTAGTGAAGAACTAGACACTACATGGCGAAAGTAAAAAAACGAAAAACACGCTGAACCGGTTGAATTGCAGAATTGCATCTAACATACACCAAAAAAGAATCTTGAATGTTTAAAAATAGAGAATTCCCACGCAATTGGAAAATAACAAGACTGGTGTTACTTAAAAAGGAGGGTAAACGAAATGGTGTGCCTGCGTCATATAGACGCTTCCTTGACACTTCAAGAACCCGTATGGACACCTACTGCGTCGAAGGCATATTCCGTAGTAGTAATTGTTCTGGACCGACGAAATGCATTTAATAGCGCAGCCTAAGAGTATTTTCAGCCAAAGCTTATGCTGAAAATAGATGTACAGAATTTCTGCCGTTAGCACTGTCTAATTTTTTTACGCATCAAGCAGAATACGTTTTTAATCGAGCTGTCAATATATTTTTTTTATTCTTTGGCGTTATTAAAAAATCGATAGTAAAATAAAATTATCATGAGTGTTTCAATAAAATATAATCATTTAAAAACAATAAGCATGTTATATTTATATTATTATGCATATCTAGTGATGTAGTGAATATATATATATATATATATATATATATATATATATATATATATATATATATATATATATATATATATATATATATATATTTACATATATATATATATATATATATATATATATATATATATATTTATATATATATAAACATATATATATATATATATATATATATATATATATATATATATATATATATATATATAAACAGTGCTGGGGAAAAAAAATTGGGCAAACAAATTTATTGCAAATTGGAGTCTTTTTTTGCTAAAATTACAAAACTTTTGAAAGCAATTTGTTTATTGTTTCATTTTAAATACATGTATGACTTAATTTTTTGAAAAAAAAAATTGACCTTCAGAACGAATTTGAGCCTTCTGTGTTAAAGCTTTTTGGCGAGACTTGCAAATTTATTTTTCAACAGGACAACGCTCCGTGCCATACCGCCAAAATTGTGAGTTATTAATTTTGAATTGTAGATGGACAAATTGGCTTTCTGATAAACATAAATATTTTGTTAAAAACTTGTTTTTTTTTCTTATCTCTTCATTTAAAGGTGAAAAAGTACTTCGAAGAAAAAGGTATCGATGTGTTGAGCTGGCCCCCGTATAGTCCAGACTTAAATCCAATTGAAAATATTTGGTCTATAATGAAGCTAGAAGTAGCAAGGAAGCGCCCAGAATCGATTGAAGCTTTAAAAAGTTTGTTGATGATGATTTGGGAAACCATATCTCCTGCGACTTTGAAAAATTTATCAAATTCAATGAAACGGAGGTGTATCGCTGTAATAAAAGCAAAAGGCGGTCGCACAAAATATTAATATTAAAGATTGAACTTTTATAAATCAATAAAACACAAACAAAAAAATAATAAAAGAGTGTTTAATTTATTACATTACTTTAACACCCTTCAACGTATTGAAGGTTAATTTTTTAATTTAATTGCAGGTTAATTTTTTTTTTCAAAAAATTACGTCATACATGTATTTAAAATGAAACAATAAACAAATTGCTTTCAAAAGTTTTGTAATTTTAGCAAAAAAAGACTCCAATTTGCAATAAATTTGTTTGTCCAATTTTTTTTTCCCCAGCACTGTATATACATATATACATATATATTCTTTTTTCTCGATAGCTTAGAGGCCCTTAACCCGTCTCAACTGAGACCTCAGCCCAAGGAATGATTTTACACACAACCACATTTTATGTCATCCGGTAACGTGCTAACTATTGGTTAACGACGAGAATCGAACTCGAGACCGCGGCTTGATGAGAAACTCTCTTAACCATTAATCTACAATCGGCTACAGTTATTACCATACCGTAATAATACCACAGAGTACTCTGTGATAATACATCGAAATTAGACACAAAAGGCAAAAGAGGGCTAAAGAGTTAAGTTATTTAAGAACTTAAAAATTGAATTTATACACAACTTACGTCTGATTTCTATTATGAAAAATATACTGACAAAATTGTCAAAGTAAGATAAAAATATAATTTTTCTTAAAGTGTAAGAAATAAAAAACATTCCCAGTACAAAAAATTTATTCAGTACTGAATACATTTTTATGGCTACTGTAAAAATTATTATAGCAGTACTGACCAAAGATATTAAGAGAAATATTTTTAATCAGTACTAGAAAAATATTTTATAGAGAAAATGTATATGGCTGAAAAATCGATTTTATGCAGTGAAGCCATATTTAAAATGTGAAGTCATTTCTGAAACATAAAGCCGTTTGTAGTGGTTTTTTATGGTCAATTCATAATTTTAACATTTCATTTTGTGTCATTCATTTTAATTCATTGTGGAAATAATTGAAATAATGAATAATTATATTAAGTTTATTTTATTCAAATTTATTTTTGTAGATTCAAAGTGTTTTTTATTTTTTTTTTTCAATAACAAAACAGCAATTGAAATTTATTGGTTATGTTACAAATATCTGCAAAATAAATCCATTTCGTTTAACAATAAAAAAAAGAAAAAAGGAAATAACATCTCTGTCACTCTAATGGTATTTTACACCACGTGTACATAAGGAGTTAGTTACAAAACATTTTATAACCCGTTTTAATTCTGTATTTCTTGTAGTTGGACATCTTTTAAAATAAATGCTAATATTTACTAGGTTAGAAGATATAATTATTCACAATCATTTAAATTTATGATGATTTTTCTTGCCTCGAAGAATGACTTGCATACATAGTTTTTGTCATATAAACTGTATGCTATACTTTTACTTAGGTACTGGTTAAGTTTATTTTTTAGTGACACACTAACGATGTTGATTATATTTTTACATTAATTATATCAGCATTGTATTACTTATCATACATAGTTCCGATATCTTGCATAATATGAAACCACAAAAGTATTGTATATGTGTCTTATTAGTCTATTCCTTCGAATGTAAGTATTCGAGCTACCTATAAAACTTCGTTCTGTTATTAGTTTTTATTTTTAAAGCCATTTTTAATTTTAAACAAAATTAAAATCTAATTATCACATATTTTTTTAATTCACAAAGGATGTCGAAACACATTCTCAAGAACTAAAATTTTTGCGTTCCAAGCACAGGAAGTTGTATAAAATAAAAATGTAATAATTTAAATTTCCTCTCGAAATGGAGAAAACATATGCTATACTAAAAAATCGATTGCGTGAAAATGTGTGTAAATATATATATATATTATATATAATATAATATATATATATATATATATATATATATATATATATATATATGTATATATAAATATATATATATATATATATATATATATATATATATATATATATATATATATATATATATATATATATATATATGAAAATATATATATATACATATATAAAAATATATATATATATATATATATATATATATATATATATATAAATATATATAAATGAATATATATATAAATATATATATGTATATATATATATATATATATATATATATATATATATATATATATATATATATATATATATATAAATATATATAAATATTTATAGATATATATATATATATATATATATATAAATATATATATATTTATATATATATATATATATATATATATATATATATATATATATATATATATATATATATATATAAATATATATG
>OZ010737.1:104011544-104049044 GCA_963932295.1 Tipula lateralis
TCAAAATTGAAACAACCAGATTTTAGTTAAACGTACTATTTTATTTATTTCACACAATAAATTGTGAAAGATTTGTCACTTGCCACTGGCCATAATTTATTAAACAGTTCAACAATTCACTATTTCAGTATTTTCACTCACTACGTTGATAATTACATTTCCCTTACACTACTCCCAGCTTAATTCTGTTTGTCCCGAAAACAGAAATATCAAACTTTCTTCCTTGGTATGGTGCTAACCTTTGAGTTTGCACTACTTTCATCTGTGTCCATGGTCTTTCCGAAACTTTTGTTCTTTTGTCAATGATGCATGGATTTTCCCAATTCGATTGCAGCTTCGATAACTTGCCTTTCATCCTTTTTAATTGTAAAACCACACCAGTTGTTTTTCCTGCAACCCATCAGCACTAGTGTTGGTGTCATAGCACGTTTATCTTGTTACTGATATTCTTGATGCAACCCCTGACTTGGTTGTACATATTTATTGTTTCCTAACCATTTACCTATCACATTAAAATAAGGAAATAAAAAAGAACCTCGCTTGTAGTGGTTTAAGTTTTTATTTCCTTATTTTAATGTGATGTGGTTACACAGCGATCCAACCAGAATAAGTCATCTCGTACGACAAACTCTCGATACTGTGATGCTATTTTATGTGTCTTACGTTTCGTTTGAAATATTTATGAAACCCCCAGGATATTTATGAAATTCAGGATGCCCCCAGCCACAGGACTCAATTATTCTCTAGGGGTTTTATATATTGTACGTTTACTTCTGAAATCAAAATATTCATTATTAAATACTTATACTAGCACTGCACCATTAAGAGACATTAAACCAACTCTCGGTTGATATAGATCACAAATCAATTGCAAAACTAGAATATTACCACATATATGTATATATATGTATTATGTTTTTGTTGGAAGATAATAGTTTTATTTACAAATTTACAATATTTGATCAGTTTTACATAATAATGTGAATAATATTCAACTACATATATATGTAGATGTATATTAGAGTGAGCACCCAAGTTATTAAATATTGAATCTTAAATACAATCAACAAATAAAGTCACCCAGAAAATCAAAAGCAGTTAAACCACAGAGTGTGATTTTTATCAGAATTTACCTTTGCCCCAAACATATTTCGACACAATCGTTCATTTTCTAACTCTTGTGAAATGGTAAACAAAAGTACAATCCGTAATGATGCTGGCTTCGTCATTTTGCGAAATAGACCGTAAGTAGTGTTAGTGAGAAAGAAGCAATTTTGAATTTTTTATATCAACGTTTTCGTTTACCAACGAAAATATTTATACACTTGAAGATATATTTTATTGAAATTGTTTGCGTATGACAAAAATAAGGAGGCTTGTGTGCTTGCACACTCCCATTGGCGTCGACCCTGTATAAACCTTATAAGTATATGTAACTCGTCATTCTCAACTCTTTTATCCCACCAACTGTTTCATCACACTAAATATTTATTTTAAATATTTATCTGCATTTGCGCCGTCAAACATCCGAATACAAACGAAAGGAGAGTGGTAACAATATTTACTTGTAATTTTGATGTTTGATTGAAATTCAAAAAATATTTTAGTTTTATGGATATCTGAGAGTTGGGATTTGTTAGTGGTTAGTTGTTAAATTTCCTTTTTTTATAATTCTGTGTTATAAGTGCTTATTTTTTTTCTGGGAAATAAAAAAATTTAAGAAATTGTTCTCTCTTACGAAAAAGATTGCTTGAAGAGCTGTAAGTTTAGAGTAACCAAAAAGTTTAAGATTAAAACTGTTCTCTTTCTATAGTTATTTGTTTAGTATACGAGTACTTGAGAAGAAAAGCTAATCATTTAGAGTTTGGATTTTTGTGGAGATCTCTTCTCATCTTTTATAGGTTTCTACCATTAAATGTTTGTACTATTTATTTATATTTTTATTCCTTATTCTATAAATTTTTTGTTTTAAATGTGGAATTTATCTATTTTTTTATTTTGGATTATTATTTGTAAATTTACGCACATTACGTTTTAGCCATTTTAGTTTGGACATTTTAAATATTTGATTTGATTTACGGATGCAGATCGTCAGCCCAGCTGTAATACTCACCCGAATCCCATCCTCGTTCCATATCATGATTAACTCATGATTAATAATTGACTATAACGACACCCAAAATAAAAAATCCGAAGCGAATAAATAAAAATCAAATCTTTTTTATTTTCGCTAATCTTTATGTCCATTTAAATATAATATCACCGTTTTCATTTACCGATAATGCAATAGAAAGAAAGAAAAAAAAATCCAAGAACTAGCAAATCTAATGGATAATAATGTCAACTTAATAATTCTAGGGTTAGTTTACTATAAAAAAAACTATAAAAATACTGTACATAATTAACAAAAAGTGTATATATATATATATATATATATATATATATATATATATATATATATATATATATATATATATATATATATTTATATATATTTGTTTTTTGCCGGTTTTTACAGGCCATTATTGGCCCGTACCGTGTCAACAATCTGACTCCATCGGTTTCGATCACGAGCCAGCTCTTCAAACCGTTGTAGGCAGTTTGAAGATGCCAGATCGCTCTCTACGCCGTGGAGCCATCGTCGCCGACAGTGATTTCTTCGCCTACCGAAAGGCGGTTCTCCCTTAAGCACGCAGAACGTGTCCGAGCCAGCGTACTCGCTGTCCTTTGATTTCATGCACGATATCAGGAATTTGCATTAAACTCCTGATCTCGTGATTGAAAAGAACTCGGTAAGTGCCATCGACGTCGCGTTTTGGGCCATATATCACACGCATGATTCTTCTCTCGAATGTTAGAAACCATCTTTCGTACTCATCCGTCGAGGTCCAACTCTCACATCCATACATGACAACGGGTCTGATCAACACTCTGTACAGTTTCAGCTTATCCGCATTTGCAAGATATTTTGATTTCAGCAATGGACGTAGAGGCTCGATTGCCAGCGGCAAGGCGGACCTTGATATCCTCGCCTACACTATTATCGTGAGTGATGAGAGATCCAAGATACTTGAATCTCATCACTCCTTCAAACGTGTGGTTACCACTACTGAAATCATTTGCGTCTTGGTCTCTAAAACCTGAGATTAGATATTTGGTGTTTGACTCGTTGATTTTGAGACCAACGGAAGCTGAACACTGTTCCAGTGGATCAAGTATCTCTTTCACTCCGTTGCCATTTAATCCAGTAACACAGATATCATCTGCATAAGCAAGAAGTTGATTGGATTGTCGGAATAAGATGTTGTCCTGAGGTGTTTCACTTTTACGAAGGATGTATTCCAACATGAGATTAAAAAGTATCGGGGACAGCGCATATCCAGCATTGTGACTGCGTTACTGTCATTTTACAGAGATGTACATATTTTTGTGGTATTCCCAAATATTCAAGCGCATACCATAGCCTCTCTCGATTGATCGAGTTAGAAAACAAAAAGTTAAGTTGTTGTGGCTGCTATCGCCTACTGCTACTTGTGGTATCACAACGGATCAAAATTGGTCTTTTGATCCGTTGTGATACCACTCTATACGGCTATAGGTCCGAGTCTTTTCGTAGAACCATCTGCGCATTGCATAGCTCCATGTCAGGCCTATAGTACTGACATGGAAGATGGGTCGGCCCAAGGATTCTAAACGCGACAGAGGATCCAGATATGTTCATTTTCCACCACCAATTGAACCGCCCAAACGTTCGAAGGTGAAAAACCCATTTTGCATCCTGCTCGAATCGAATTCGAACCCGGTACCTCCCGCTCCAACTGCCGCAGCTTTAACCACTGCGCCACCTGGGCGGTTTTGATCGAGTCATAGGCTTGCTTGAAATCTAGGAATACCTGGTGTGCATCGCGAGATGTTTCGTAGTACTTGGAAAGAATCATCCGTAGCGAAAAAACTTGATCAGTGACTAACCGATTTGGACGGAATCCTCCTTGGTAGTCACCGACAATTTCCTCCGCTAGAGGAGTAATTCTTCCCAAGATAATGTATGACAGTAACTTATATGCTGTGCAAATGAGAGCTATACCGCGATAATTCTCGCATTTCAAGCGATCACCCTTCTTGAAAATTGTGCATAACGCGGCCACTTTCCATTGTTCGGGCATAACTTCATTTTGCCATACCAATCGAACAAGGTCGAAAAGACAGTTCCACAAAGTTAGCCCTCCGAATATCAAGAGCTCTGAATTAATGCAATCAACTCCTGGTGAACGATTTTTCTTTAATCTCCGCATGGCCATTGTAAATTCCTCATAGGATGGATCCTCAATGAACATCTCTGCGGTCTGTATTTGAGGGTATTCAAATACAGCTTGTGATACATGTGACACATTAAGTAATCAGAAAAATGTTCACGCCATGTATCGAGTACCGCATCGACGTTAACACAGAGGTTTCCATCCTGGTCCCGAATGGCAGTTGACCGAGATCTTAAGGTATGGTGCAATTCGGTGATTCCTTTAAAGAAACCACGCGAATTGTGCTCATTACTAAGTTGTTGTACTCTTAAGACCATAGCCTTCCACCATTCTCGCTTCTTCAGTCTACAACTTCTTTTAGCTGTCCTCCTAGCAAGAACTGCTTTGTTTTTCCTAGCGATTGTAAACCGAGTCTGCGCTTCATTATAGGTTTTATTGCGTTGCTCAACAGTAAGACGACACTGTTCATCAAACCAATCATTTTTGGGCTTAGTTTTCACTATACCGAGAGTGTGCTGGGCAGCATCGACAACCGAGGTTTTCAATACTTCCCAGACACTGTTCACATCAGCAGATTGGTAATTGGATTGCATTATGCTATTGCAGACAATATCTTGATATTTTCGTTGCGTTTCTTCATTTATCAGACCTTCACAGGAGAATAGCGTTGTATATTCTCCTGTCCTCCCTGTCCAGTACGAAAATCACCAACGTAGCTTCCCAGTTACCAAATAAAGGCCACTGCCTACGAATTTTGTTGACGACCGGTAAGATATCACGTCTTGGACAACCCGATCCCAGCCTTTAGAAATCAACACATGGTCAATTTGGCTTCGGGATGTTTTACGTGGATGTGTCTATGTTTCTAAGTAAATGTTTTATGGGGAAAGAATGTACTTGCTACTTTGAGATCATGAGCGATCGCAAAGTACATCATTCTTTCCCCATTCTCGGTCGCAGTTTCGTGTCGGGAGTACGGACCTATATTGTTACATAAGTCGGTCTGATTTCTGCCAGCTCTAGCATTTAAGTCACCAATCACCAATCTGACATCGTGGTCAGGTATAGAGCCCATCAGATTATCCAGATTATTATAAAATGAGTTTATCCTGGGATTGGCTTTCATCAGTGGGCGCATGTATACAGACAATTGACAGGTTGGCTAATCTCATGTGCAAGCGAAGCTTACACATTCGATTATCGACTGCTTGAAAGTCCAAGACAGCCTTTTTTACCTGTGGCCCAATGAGAAATCCAACCCCAAGATTTCCGAGGTTATCTCCACTGTGTAGCAACGTATAGCCTTGGGACACATGGTCTCCACTTTTAGGCCATCGAGTTTCTTGGAGAGCTACGAGTTCCAGCCGATACTCTTTCATGCATGTTATGAGGCCGTCCATCGCGCCAGGTTTTCTTAATGACTGCACGTTCCACGTGCCGATCCTCAATCTCGTGTCCTGAAACTTAAGCGGGGGTTCGTTTTTTTTGTTATTTTGGCGGTATCCGATTTTTTTATTTTTGTTGACATTTTTAACAGTGATGGTTTTTTTACGAATGCGGGTCGTCTGCCCAGCGATCCAACCAGATTTAGTCGCCTCCTAGGACAAGCTCTGGATACTGTGGTGGTATTGTATGGGTCTCATGTTTCGTTCGTCATATTTACGAAACACGAATGCCCCCAACCACAGGGCTAATATATATATATATATATATATATATATATATATATATATATATATATATATATATATATAAATATATATATATATATATATATATATATATATATATATATATATATATATATATATATATATATATATATTATATATATATATATATATATATATATATATATATATATATATATATATATATATATATATATATATATATATATGAATACACATATATATTTATATATATATATATATATATATATATATATATATATATATATATGAATACACATATATATTTATATATATATATATATATATATATATATATATATATATATATATTTATATGTATATATATATATATATATATATATATATATATATATATATATATATATATATATATATATATATATATATATATATATATATATATATATATATATATATATATATATATATATATATATATATATATATATATATATATATTTATCTTGGAGTTGGCTTTCTCATTGGGCCGCAGGTAAAAAAGGCTGTCTTGGACTTCCAGGCAGTCGATAATCGAATGTGTAAGCTTCGCTTGCACATGAAATTAGCCAACTTGTCAATTGTTTGTGTACATGCGCCCACTGATGTAAGCCAACCCCAAGATAAAGACTCATTTTATAATAGTCTGGATAATCTGATGGGCTCTTTACCTGACCACGATGTCAGATTGGTGATTGGTGACTTAAATGCTAGAGCTGGCAGAAATCAGACCGACTTATGTAACAATATAGGTCCGTACTCCCAACACGAAACTGCGACCGAGAATGGGGAAAGAATGATGTACTTTGCGATCGCTCATGATCTCAAAGTAGCAAGTACATTCTTTCCCCATAAAACATCCACTTAGAAACATAGACACATCCACGTAAAACATCCCGAAGCCAAGTTGACCATGTGTTGATTTCAAAAGGGCGGGCTCGGGTTGTTCAAGACGTGAGATCGTATCGGTCGTCAACAAAATTCGTAGGCAGTGACCATTTTATGGTTGCTGCAAAGCTGCGATGGAAATTTTCGTACAAGTCAAGGAGGACAGGAGAATATAAAACGCGATTCTCCTGTGAAGGTCTGATAAATGAAGAAACGCAACGAAAATACCAAGATCTTGTCAGCAATAGTATCTTACGATCCAATTACCAATCTGATGATGTGAACAGTGTCTGGGAAGTATTGAAAACCTCGGTTGTCGATGCCACCCAGCACACTCTCGGTATAGTGAAAACTAAGCCCAAAAATGATTAGTTAGATGAGGAGTGTCGTCTTGCTGTTGAGCAATGCAATATAGCCCACACTGAAGCGCAGACTCGGTTTACAATTGCAAGGAAAAACAAGGCAGTTCTTGCTATGAGGACAGCTAAACGCATTTGTAGACAGAAGAAGCGCGAACGGTGGAAGGCCAAGGTCTTAAGGGTACAACAACTCAGCAATGAGCACAATTCGCGTGGTTTCTTTAAAGGAATCACCGAATTGCACCATACCTTAAGATCTCGGTCAACTGCCATTCGGGACCAGGATGGAAACCTCTGTGTTAACGTCGATGCGGTACTCGATACATGGCGTGAACATTTCTCTGATCTACTTAATGTTCCACATGTATCACAAGCTGTATTTGAATACCCTCAAATACAGACCGCGGAGCCGCCATGCAGAGATTAAAGGAAAATCGTTCACCAGGGGTTGATTGCATTAATTCAGAGCTCTTGATATTCGGAGGGCTAACTTTGTGAAACTGTCTTTTCGACCTTATTCGATTGGTATGGCGAAATGAAGTTATGCCTGACGAATGGAAAGTGGCCGCGTTATGCCCAATATTCAAAAAGGGTGATCGCATGAAATGCGAGAATTATCGCGGTATAGCTCTCCTTTGCACAGCATATAAGTTACTGTCTTACATCATCTTGGGAAGAATTACTCCTTTGGTGGAGGAAATTGTCGGTGACTACCAAGGAGGATTCCGTCCAAATCGGTCAGTCACTGATCAAGTTTTTTCGCTACGGATGATTCTTTCCAAGTAATACGAAACATCTCGCGATGTACACCAGGTGTTCCTTGATTTCAAGCAAGCCTATGACTCGATCAATCGAGAGAGGCTATGGTATGCGCTTGAATATTTAGGAATACCACAAAAATATGTACATCTGTGTAAAATGACAGTAACGCAGTCACAATGCTGTGTCAAAGTTGAGAACAGGCTATCGAGAATTTTTGCAATTACTTCTGGTGTTCGACAAGGAGATGCGCTGTCCCCGATACTTTTTAATCTCATGTTGGAATACATCCTTCGTAAAAGTGCAACATCTCAGGACAATATCTTATTCCGACAATCCAATCAACTTCTTGCGTATGCAGATGATATCTGTGTGATTGGATTAAATGGCAACGGAGTGAAAGAGATACTTGATCCACTGGAACAGTTTTCAGCTTCCGTTGGTCTCAAAATCAATGAGTCCAAAACCAAATATATGATCTCTGGTTTTCGAGACAAAGACGCAAGTGATTTCAGTAGTGGAAACCACACGTTTGAAGGAGTGATGAGATTCAAGTATCTTGGATCTCTCATCACTCACGATAATAGTGTGGGAGAGGATATCAAGGTTCACCTTGCCGCTGGCAATCGGGCTTTGTATCCTCTACGTCCACTGCTGAAATCAAAATATCTTGCAAATACGGATAAGCTGAAGCTGTACAGAGTGTTGATCAGACCCGTTGTCATGTATGGATGTGAGAGTTGGACCTTGACGGATGAGTACGAAAGATGGCTTCTAACATTCGAGAGAAGAATCATGCGTGTGATATATGGCCCAAAACGCGACGTTGATGGCACATACCGAGTTCTATTCAATCACGAGATCAGGAATTTAATGCAAATTCCTGATATCGTGCATGAAATCAAAGGACAGCGAATACGCTGGCTCGGTCACGTTCTGCGTGCTGATCCGAAACGAATGATACAGCGATCTTTGAAGGGAGAACCGCCTTTCGGTAGGCGAAGAGGTCGCTGTCGTCGACGATGGCTCCACGGCGTAGAGAGCGATCTGGCATCTTCTGGTTGCTTGCAACAGTATGAAGAGCTGGCTCGTGAACGAAACTGTTGGAGCCAGATTGTTGACACGGTACGGGCCAATAATGGCCTGTAAAAACCGAAAAAAAAAAAATATAAATATATATATATATATATATATATATATATATATATATATATATATATATATATATATATATATATATATTTATATATATACATATATATTTATATATATATATATATATATATATATATATATATATATATATATATATATATATATATATATATATATATATATATATATATATGTATATATATATATATATATATATATATATATATATATATATATATATATATATATATATATATATATATGTATATATATACATGTATATATATATATATATATATATATATATATATATATATATATATATATATATATATATATATATATATATATTATATATATATATATATATATATATATATATATATATATATATATATATATATATATATATATATATATATTTATATTATCCTCAAACTTCATATTCGGATGTATTTTGGCCTAAGCTATCAGAAAATCATAATGGCATATTGGTTACTCTGAGGTTCTTCCATAGCTCACAGTGAAAAAACTGATTTTTATGTATGGGCCAAATATTCTGGAGGTCCTCTGACCCAGACGATTATCATCAAACTTCATATTCGGGTGTATTATGGCTTAAGCTATCAGAAAATCATAATGACATATTGGTTACTTGGGGGTCCTTCCATAGCTTACTACATATAATAAAACAACTACATATAATAATATCTGTATCTATATAATTAACTCATAATATATATTAAATTTGAATAAAAAAATTATAGATTTTATGTGAAACCTTAAATATATATGTTTTAATATTATATAAATAATCACAGACAAATTCTGCTGGTTTCAAAAATAACAGCAGAAAAAATCTCTCTAGCGATTGTAGTGCCTCTGGTGGTGAGTAGAAAAAATATTCTTTCTGCTGGATTTTTTTCTGCTATCTTATACAGCATGTCAATCATTAGATCAGAAATTTTATATGTATTTTTGCTATCGTGCATGAAATCAAAGATGAGAGTGAAGTTTTTCCTTAACTTTAAACTTACAACAACAAATTATTTGTTTATATGTATTTGTATAACTTCATATTAGCGGAGAACAATTATTTTGTATTGGTTCGAACCATAGGTAAGTACCTATGGTTTCCTAGAGTTTTCCCGTGCCTTATGAAAACCGGGACCAAAATCCTAGATTGTTTTTACATTACTTTGGATCTGATCTACTAAAAAACATCATCATTAGAAATTCCAATGGTCCTCTGAGTGATTACTATGGATCTGATCTACTAGAAAATATCCAGAAGATTAGATTACTAGAAAAATATCTACAAGGCTACCTTACGGGAATTATCGATTTGACGTTTAATTAAGTAACTGTACCATATCAATTTTGAGGACTAAACATATCATCTTATGACTAACTGCACATTTAATACGGATGTCACCCAAAATCCAAAATTAAGTTTTTATAAAAATCCAAAGGACAAAATTCAAATGGACAAAATCCAATTAGAAAAAAGATATAAGAGACAAAATCCAAAAACAAAAAATCCAAAACGACGAAATTCAAATTTTTTATTCTTCGTCTTTATTTTTATATTTCTAAAAACGAAATATCGCATGAACAAAACATTGAAAGTGTCTTTAATAGTTTATATATAATCCGCTCCTATGTCCTCGGAGTTAACGAAGCAGTTAGCCTCCACAATTCCACAATTTAAAGTAAAATTACTATAATTTGTAAAATTAATTGCGAGATTTTCTCGAGATTACAGAATTTTGTACTTCCGGGATTTTGTTTGTTTGGGTCCACTTTGGTTCCATTTGACGAGACCCGTTGTTATTATGATTTTTATTTCCTGTTGGTTTTGCGGTTTTGTTTTAAGGATTGCATTTTAAATATTCAGCTATTTAAACAATCAATCCAAAAAAAATCCACACTTTTTGAAAATATTTTCCGCCCGCGGATAATATAATCCATCCAATTCCGCGCGCGTAAAATATTTTCACAAAGTTTGGATTCTGTTTTGGATTTTGTCGTTTTTGGATTTTGTCGTTTTGGATTTTGTGAGTTTGGGTTTTTTCTCTTTTGGCTTTTGGGAATTAGGATTTTGGCTTTTGGATTATGTCTTTTGGATTTCGTGTTTCGGGATTATGATGCACAACCATTTAATACATCAGTTTTATGATTATTCCATTATTTTTCTTCAAGGTATATATGACTTACCAAAAGCAGTACAATTTGTGTTGTTTGGGTTGTAGAATTACATTTAGACTCAAAATTAGTAGTTCAATCGTTTTGACGATTAATGCATAAACGCAATTATTCAAATAAGAATTTTGTTTTGCTTATTTAAACGATTTGTTAGCATCCCCTTCATTAAATCAGTATTTGAACAACTCGAAATAATTTATTACTTTGCCGGGGTTTGTGACCAAACTACTCAAACAGATTAATTCATATTGACAAAATCTTAAATTTTCGAATGAAATTTTGCCTACAGTGGTGTATAGGTAATATAGAACCAATGTCAGTAATTAATTGTATATTATTTTATACTTATAAAGTGGACAACAAAACTTACAAATTTTGCAAGTATGTAATGTCAAGATGTAACCCTGTGGTTGGGGGCAAACATGTTTCGTAAATATTTCGAACGAAACATGAGATCCATAGAATACCACCACAGTATCCAGAGCTTGTCGTAGGAGGCGACTAAAACTGGTTGGATCGCTGGGCTGACGACCCGCATCCGTAAAAACCAATTACAGTTAAAAATGTCAACAAAACCAAAAAAATCGGATACCGCCTAAATCACAATGACCCCCCGCTTAAGTACCCGGATACAGCGATCTTTGAAGGGAGAACCGCCTTTCGGTAGGCGAAGAGGTCGCTGTCGGCGACGATGGCTCCACGGCGTAGAGAGCGATCTGGCATCTTCCAACTGCTTACAATAGTATGAAGAGCTGGCTCGTGATCGAAACTGTTGGAACCAGATTGTTGACACGGTACGGGCCAACAATGGCCTGTAAAAACCAGAAAAAAAAACAAAAAATGTCAAGATGTATTAAATATTGCTCAGATGAAGCAGATAATAAAATAAAATATTAAAATGTTTTTATTTAAAATATTCCTTAAAATATATCATATATGATTTAAAATATATCGTGGAATTAATTGCGTAAATTTTTTTAATTTATATATAATTATTTCGGCAACGATCTTGCCGTCATCAGTATATTTTAATTACTAGAAAATAAATTTAATTTACATGCCTTTTTATACTTTTTCTCTAGGGTATATTGTTTGAAAATGGGCGTATATATTGACGTATTTTTCAAAACTAGTTCGTAAAGTTTGTTCGTCATAGTATTAATTTTGTTGTTGAGTAGAAATTTGTTGAGGTGGTTTTTATATATTTCAAATTCTTCTAGCCTGTTCATATTCATCTTGTAGAGAATTTTTAAGTTGGTCTTTTATTCATCTTGTAGAGAATTTTTAAGTTTGTATCCATATCTGTGTAGTTGTGAAGTGTATTATTGATATGGAGAGCAAATCTTGACTCAGTATTCATTTTACCGATATCCTTTATATGTTCTTTAAATCTTATTTTAAAGGATCTACCGGTTTGTCCTATGTAAAATGAGTCTGAACATGTTAATTTAAAAATTCCGCTGTCTAATGTAATGTTACTGTTTGGTCTAATTCGTTGTTCTATTTGTTATGCGTTTTATATGCAACTTTATATCCAAAGTTTTTGAATATTTTCTGGATATGTTGGCTAATGTTTTTATTATGATCCACAATAACGTATTTTTCTTGGGTATTATCATCAACTTGTGACGTAGTATTCTGTCGGTAATTCGTTCTGAATATATATTTTTGATTTATCTCGTCCACTTTGGCCGTGGGTAACCATTTTTATGTGCGATTTATTTAATTATCTTAAGTTCATTTTGATAATCATATTCGATATATCGTCAAAGTGAATAGACGTAGTTTTCATAGCTATAATTTGTTTTTTTTTAAATAATTATAAAAAGTGTAGTCATTAACCATCTCAAATAACTCGACCAAGTTTTTTTTGTTTTGTTTTACTTTAACTAAAAGTGCAGTGTTCGTAAAAAAACTATTGTGCATATAAGTTTTATAGTGAAGTGTGAACATTTAATGATAATGACCTAGAACTTGCGTCATTATATACTTGGTCTGCGTCTGCACCAAATCGGTCGGCAGTACTTAAAGTCTGGCCATACAGGAAAATTCACCCTCATCGATGTTTGACCCCATGGATTCGGTGAAGGGTCCATCATTACAACACGCAAATACTAACGCCGTCGGCTCGGGAAACTTTATGAGCACAAGCGACAATCCATTTAAAATAGGTAAACTAATCATGAGATCTCCTATAAGGCCACGAAGTTTCTCTGTAGAAAACTTAGCCAAAACAAAAGAGCCTCAGCAGAGTAACAGCAGTTCCCAACAAATATCAGAGAATGATTTAAATGAGAAAATAATAATATCATTACAAGCTGAATTAAGGGAAGCACGAAATGAAATCCATCAATTAAAACTAATGATAGATCAAAGACACCCACAAACAAATGATTTTACTATACCTGATTCGAGCGAAGAAGAGGAAATAGTTGCACACGAAACAGCATGGCTACTACCAAAATCCAAAAAGAGGAAGCGAATATCGGAAAAATGTAATAAAGCTGGTACTTCATCAGACAAAACTGAAAAAGATCTCACTCACAAAACCAAAACTCAGCCCGAAAAAAACATCTCATCAGCAAATTATGTAAAATTCCAAAAGATTAAAGAACCTAAAAAAGGTAAACAAATTCCGTCTCTTGTAGTACTTAGCAATGTGACAAATTACTCCGACATTTACAAGTCATTACAGGATAACAGCATCAATTTCCAAGCCAAATTGATGAACAACAAGCAACTGAAAATAAATGTAGTCACCGAGATAGATTATAGAAATCTAACAGAATACCTAAACGGTTCGCAGCAACAGTGGCATTATTATGAAAATAAACGTACACGACCGATAAGGGTTATGGTTAGAAATTTGCACCAATCATGTGACCCAGAAGATATTAGGAGAGAATTGAGTGAAAGAGGTTTTAAAATGCTTGATGTCGTCAACAAAATTAAAAAGACTAAGCAAGGGGATGAAGAACTAAAAATTCCACTTCCGTTATTTATGCTGACCTTCGATAACAAAGAAGATATTCAAAAAATTTATGAAATAAAACATATGTGCCATATGGGTGTAAAAATTGAAGCGGTTAGAAGTAACCGTACAGTTCCGCAATGTAAACGTTGTCAGCGATATGGCCACACTCAAAAGTTCTACCAACACGAACCTTGATGTGTTAAATGTGCTGAGAAACATTTAATTATTTCTTGTGAGAAACCCAAGAATACTGCAGCAAAGTGTTCAAACTGTGCACAAGCCCATCCTGCAAATAACCGAGGATGTCTGGTAGCGAAAGAACTTCAAAAAAGAAGAAATAATCTAAGTAAACCAACGAATTTACAAAAAAGTCAACCATCAGAATCGTTTAGTCATCATGTAAGACGTGGTTTATCATATGCGCAAGTAGCTGAGACAGGAAAGGTTAGTTCCGGACCAAATTTGAACCCTACTCATTCGAATACTATGATGGAAAAGATGCAAAATGTTATGAATGCCATTAACAACCTTTCTGAAAGGCTACAAAGATTGGAGCAGAGAAATTCTGCTTTATTATACTAATCAACTCTCTCAAAATGATATACCAAGAAAACCTGAGAATTGCTACTTGGAATGCTAACGGTATTAAAAATAAAAAGCATGAACTAGAAGCGTTTTTAAAAATGCAAAATATCGATGTGTGTCTGATATCTGAGACCCACTCCACCAGGCAATCTTACCTTAAAATTCACGGTTACCAACTTTATGAAACAATTCATCCGGATAACCAAGCAAGAGGTGGAACTGCTGTTATAATAAAAACTATAGTAAACACCGTGAATGCCAGCATTATTAATTACCCGAAACCCAGCTTACCATAGTAGAAATTACATCTACCAAGCAACGCCTTTAGATAGGATCAATGTATTATCCACCTAGATATAACCTGAAGAAACCGAACTATTTGAATATCCTACAACAGTTCGATGGCAGATTTATACTAGGAGGTGATTTTAATGCAAAGCATGTTGACTTTGGCTCTAGGCTTACAACAACCAAAGGTAAGGAACTTAAAAATGCAATAGTAGAAATGGGATGTAACATCCATTCCAATGGCAAGCCAACATATTGGCCCACGGATGCAGGTAAAACTCCTGATCTACTGGATTTCTTTATATCAAAAGAAGTTTCATCAAATTTTATTGAAGTAGAGGATAATTCAGATATGGACTCTGATCACTCTGCAGTGATACTTTCCTTAAGCGACAAGATAATAAGAAAGGAAACGAGACCAACTCTTGCCAATAAAACAACTGACTGGGCGAGCTTCAGATCTGAAGAAGAAAACAAGATTAACTTACAAACACGACTTAAAACTATTCAGGACCTAGAAGAAGAGGTAGAAAATTTCACCGATATCATTCAAATTACCGCTTGGAATAATACTAATGGAACAGTATCAAAAACCATTGGTAAAAGTTACCCAAGAGAAATTCGGAATCTTGTCTTAGAAAAAAGAAAAGCTAGGAGAAAATGGCAACAAACAAGAAGTCCATCTGATAAGACGATTCTAAATAATAAATCACAACAGCTTAAGCGAGAAATTCAGAAGCTAAATGAAAAATCGTTTTCTTTGTATCTGGGAAAATTGACCGCTGATGAAGATACGAACTACTCACTATGGAAGACAACTAAAAGTATAAAAACCCCAATTACGCAAATCCCTTCTATTAAGAGAAATGATGGCTCGTGGGCTAGAGATAACAAAGCAAAAGCTGAAGAATTTGCTCACCATTTGGCTGATATTTTCAAACCGAATGAGATTGTATCGGATATTATAATCGAAAATGAAAGCAGCAATTATGAGGGTGGAATTCCTCTAACAAACCAAAAAGAAGTTACCAGTGAAATACAATTCAATCTGAAGTCAGCAAAGTCACCTGGATATGACCTTATAACGGGAGAAATTTTAAAGCAACTACCAAAGAAAGCTATCGCTAAACTAACTTACTTGTTAAATGCTGTTATTAGATTAAGACATGTTCCTTCGGCCTGGAAAGTGGTGGAAGTTATTATGTTACCGAAACCAGGTAAACCGCCTAATGAAGCTAAATCGTATCGTCCGATATCACTGCTGTCCGATAGACTACTCTTGAAGAGAATGAAGCCAATAATAGCAAGTAGAGACCTAATACCGGGTCACCAATTTGGGTTTAGATGCAAACATTCTACAATTGATCAGGTTCACAGAATAACAGACATTATAGAAAAGAGCGTTAGAAGAAAAACAAATTTGTTCGACCTTATTTCTGGATGTGGCAGCAGCTTTCGATAAGGTATGGCACGAGGGTTTGATACATAAACTTAATGCTATACTTCCAGGGCCATATATTGATCTTATGAGATCATATTTATCTGAAAGGCTTTTTAGGGTAAGACAAGAAGATGAGTATTCTGAACTGAGAGAGATAAGGGCAGGTGTTCCACAAGGCAGCGTTCTAGGTCCAGTCCTTTACCTACTATATACAAGTGATATACCACAGTCCGACCACGTAAGCATAGCAACGTTTGCTGACGACACCGCGATACTATCAACAGAGCAAACTGTGGAAGATGCGGCGAATAAACTTCAATGTGCAAGTGATGAAATTCGCTAGTGGACCAAGCGATGGAAAATCAAACTTAATGAATTAAAATCTGCCCATGTCAACTTTACGAATAAATCATTGGTTAATCCGCCGACAATCAGCTTAAACGATGTGATGGTGCCGAACGTGAACTCTGCTAAATACTTGGGTATGACTCTGGATGTTAAACTTAAATGGAAAGAGCATGTGAAGAAAAAAAGAAAACAGCTTGATCTTAAATATAGACAATTGTACTGGCTAATTGGGCGAAGGTCAAAATTAAGCATATGCAACAAAATACGGATTTACAATCAGGATCTTAAGCCGATCTGGCTATATGGCATTCAGCTTTGGGGCTGTACTAAGAATACTAACATTAAACTTATACAAAACTTCCAGAATAATGTACTTCGGAGTATAGTCAATGCACCCTGGTACATTCGTAATAGTGATTTGCATCGTGATTTGGAGATTCCAGATATAAAACTCGAAATTAAACGATTTGCATCGAAGCATGAATCAAGACTAATGGAACATGTCAATGCGGAAGCCTCTCGGCTACTGGATAATGAACATTTGGTTAGGAGACTTAAAAGAACCAAACCCTTCGATCTCGTTAGTATTTGAGCCGCTACCTACCAACGAACAGGCACTGTGCATCGCTGGATCAACAGTGACCACATTATATTTTAGTTTGTAAGAATTCAGATGTAAATTGATGGTTAGTCTGGAAAGACTAGTTTCAATAATATAATAAAAAAAAAAAAAAACAATTTTGATAATCTTCTTTTGACATCGGTTTGAGTTTTTTTATGTATAGTCGCTTGTGTCGGTTTTCTAAATATTTTGAATGTTTGTTTGTTGTCGGTGATTTTAATTGTTAGCTCCAGAAAATTAATTGCATTATTTTGTTCTAATTCTAACGTGAATTTTATGTTTTCGTGTATACTATTTATATAATTTTGCATTTGGTCCAGTTGTCTAGATGTACCCGTAAACAATATAAGTATGCCATCTACATATCTGTGCCAATATTTAATATTTTTAAAAATTTGATTCTTAGTATTAAGGATGTAATTGTTTTCGAAACAGTTTAAATATATGTTAGCTAGCGTTCCAGATAGAGGACTTCCCATCGGTTCACCATCTTTTTGAGAGTAGAATTTTTCATTATATGTTAAATAATTTTGACTTATGATTTCTTCTAATATAGTTTTATAATTTCGTTGATGATGTTAATATTAATTCCGTTTTTAATTAAAGTGGTTTTGGTTATGTTTAAAGGTTATGTTTGAAGGCGGGTTATGTATGTTTGGTTATGTTTGAAGGCGGGAGCTTAAAGGGTTGCAATCAACTTTAGTAAAACTAACTGTGACATCCATAAGGCCGGCCTACTCTGACACTCAGAAAGCCATTGTAATGAGGAGAACAGACAGTGGATAAAAGATGATTAGAATTGGAAAGGTTTCTTGTCGACTCCAAATACGCTGCGTCGCTGCTGTAGGTGCTGGGAAATGAGACACATATTTCAGCTGTGGGAGCAGTGGTGATATGATGGAAGAATGTAGTGAGATAGATTACAGGCCAGATTAGAACCACAACCCCATGTTCAGTAATAATAAATACGGTAGTGAAAGCAAGTCATGTATCTAATACGTCATAGTAGACCAGCACAGGATCTCCTTGTAGACATAGCTATTCGAAAAATGTGCACTGGATATTGGTAACTGAACTGGAAGGCATATCTTTATGGTTATGAAATAGTTTTTATATTATCCAAAGATATTGTCATCACTATAGATTTAGTGCAATTTATTCCTCATTTTGAGAAGGTGACACATACCAACGTATGAAACATGTTATAACGTCACTTGGATCTCTTTTGCCTTACAACACCAGTACAATTGGTTGATATGACTAGAAAGGCACGTGGGGAGATATTACAGGCTTCCAGTCAAATCAAGAAAGTAACCGTTTGCTGGTGGACTACAAAAATTGAAGAACTGCACAGATGCTGCAACTCCGGATATATTTATCCAACAGGAGCTCAAATGTGCGAGGAGCAATATGAGTTTGGCTATATATTGAAATAGTTCGGCCAAACTTTATTAGCTTTTTTGGATTCATGAGCGAGCCATAGATCATAGAACCGCAAGAATTGCATGGGAGAAGGAAGGTAAGGATGAAGAGAAACGGGTGAACGCAATATGTAACATAGAAAGAACAAAACTTATACAAACAACAATAAGAAAATAATACCTTGAGGTGTGTTCAAAACCATAATAGACAAACGTTGGTAAAAGCGAATAGAACGCCAGCTGGCCTTGTTCGATTAATGGTCAACACTAACGGATCGAGCGCGAAAATTGTTTCTCATCGGTTGTTTCATCAATCATATTGGACACTTTTATGGATTCAAATATTTTACACGGCTAAGGCCTGTGATCAATTAAACTATTGCACTCCGGGTATGCAGTGCTTATCAAATAATCTCGAAAAACGTAGACGTCGAAACACCTTTAGAATGACAACTATTTTGTAAATGGCTTTAGACGCCCAGTTTTTGCGAAAGATTCTGCGTTGTGAATAGGACAGTTGACTTTTACTGGTATATTTGAATACAAGTTTGTGACACCGAAAGAAGCGAGCTTTGAATTATTTGGTATAATGATTTTCTCAATTTTACTGACCAATTCAGTGTTCTTTTTAATTGAGCGGTCGTTTTCGAAAATTTAATTATTAGTAAGCCATTTGTTAATATGTTTTGCAATTTTGTAAGATGGAGCCGAAGCAAAATTTACGACTGGTCTTATTGGGATATTATTTTTATGTACTTTCGGCATACCTCGTAGAATTGGTACTGTCGGTTTAATCATCTTACTGTATCGAATGTCTTTATCACATAAAAACAAAATAAGTTTATATTTTAACAAATCATGCAAACGGAAAAATATTATACCGAATTACATAAGGGTACCAATTAAGAACGAATCGAAAAGGGCAAGACTAACAAAAACTAAAGCAGAACATTTTTGGCTTACAAACGAAATTAAAGCAATTTATACCAAGATTAATCAGCTGACAATAAAATTATATTGCCTTCAACTACAAATATCTACAGAATTCCATTATATCGAATATTTAGAAATCTTAGAACAAATCGACATAAAAGTAGAAAAAAGACTTAGGCCCGATTGTATGAACGCGGATAGAAGAAATAAAATCCGAGAGTAGAGATATATCTCTATCCGACGATTTTATTCTTTTCCGATTGTATGAACAAATTTTCTATCTTCCGTTTATAGCAGTTTTACAGCAGTTTTTATGCACTATTTCAATATTTTTGACGTTTGTGATTTTAAATATTTGAATATTTGTGATTTTTGATAAATATTCAAAGCGAATAGTTTTGCGAATATAAAATTCAAGTTTAATGTTCATTATTGAATAAAATTAAATTAAAATCATAAATTTTCATTTAAATTTTATTATTGTTAATGCAAAGTGTAAGTACGAATTACAATAAACAGAATAAAATAAAAGGATAATGTAATATATTAATGGAGTTTTGATTTAAATTTTGTTTATAGATGGAATCTTCGTCATCATCATCTACATCGGATTCGGAAATATTGGAAGCTCGAGATATAAGTATGGTGGGAGGAATTCGACGGCCAAAAATCTATAAGGATTATAATAATCCTTTAGATTTTTATTCTGACGAGGAATTTCGAAAACGATATAGATTTCAAAAGTCGAGGTTTTTCTGTATATCCGAATTGATACTGCATCAGCTTTTTTATTATTAATGATTGTTTTATAATTTTCAATGATTAAAAATAAATTATTGTATTCCTGTCTGCTCATCCGTTTAATACGTGCAATATTATTATTTAACTCTATTATTTAATATTTCTTTAATCTCAAATTATATAAATTTTATATTTAATAATCACTAAATGTTTAACTGCTGTACACAATTTAAAAAGTCAAAATTTAAAAAACACAACAACAACAATTTCTATCCTCGGTTATAACCACCGAAAAGAGAAGATAAAAACAGACGATATAACTTTACTCATGGATTTATTTTTGTGTTCATACAATGCAAACGAGGATATATCCGAAGTTATATCGTCTATCCGCGTTCATACAATCGGCCCTTAGATACAAAAGAAGATCGGTTAATAAAAAATTAAAAGCTTTAATAGTATCAAATAATAATAAACTCATCACATAACTTTTACCAACGGATAGAAAATCATACTAACATCCAATTTAAGAAAAATGAAATATATTTATTGGAGAAAAGATTAAAATATAACATAGCTCCGAAAAATAACGTTAAATATCAAAATAAACATATCCTTAATATTGAAAATGCAAATCACAAAAACAAATATAGAACATCAATCTGATATAAGAACAATGATTGTGGATAAAATTAAAGATAAAGTTAAAAACATGCATCTAGAAAGACATAATTATAACGACCAAGATACTGTTAAGGAAATCAAAAATAAAATAGCTGAAAATAACGCTATATTAACAAAAACACAATAGTTAAAATGAACGAAACGGACTACAACGCAAAAGTTAATAATTTCATAGGAAATAACAATATATTAGAACTAAATGAAGATCGTACTCAAAAATATCATAAAAATCTAAAAGATATAATGAACACATCAAAAAAGTTTTTATGTGATAAAGACATTCGATACAATAAGATGATTATACCGACAGTACCAATTCTAAGAGGTATGCCGAAAGTACATAAAAAAAGTATCCCAATACGACCAATCGTAAATTTTAGTTCAGCTCTATCTTACAAAATTTCAAAACATATTAACAAATGGCTTACTGTGTTGGAGTTTTGTGTTGATCTTCACACCGAGTGGACTTGTTTTTTTCCTCTCGGTGTTGTTAAATAAAATAAATGCGTCTGTGGTGTGGTTTTAAATCAGATCTCAGATGAGTATATCGCTATTATATTGTTATATTTTATTTTATTAATTATAATTACATTATATATTATATTATATTGTGTTATATTTTATTATATTTTGTACGTTACTATCTATTACATCTCCATACTCTATACATCAGGCAATGTTTTATACAAGTATTGGTATTGTGTTACATTCAGTTCTTGTTTCTCCTTTATATGTATAATATTGTAATATATAACGATTTGTCTTTGTATCTTATATACATCATTTTCAAATAACACGCACACCACAATATTCCATTGAAAGTGATCGCATGCTTCGTATGTTTCGTCTTCCTACGTTTGCCTAGCACATCGCTCTTCATACAATTCTCTTATTTCCCTTTCCTTTAGAAGATTTTTAATATTTTGGTTTATGTTTGTTTCAAAACATACAGTAGTTGAGATTTTATATATTTAAATTTTAACGCGATCACTGCCATTGTGCGATCGTTGTGTAGGAAAACGTAAATATATTCAATATAGTTGGCGAATTACATTTTATTTATTATATATGTTTGGATTGTGTTTGTGTTGTATATGTTACGGTTAAAACCCGAAATGCGGCGAATCTCTGAATTTACCGGTAAATTTCCGAATTTACCTATCCCTTTGGTAAATGTATGTTCAATCTAATATTCACATTTACTCTTTTTTTGTAGTAATAAATGATTTCGTGGTAGACCCTAGAATGATTTCGTAGTAGACCCTAGAATGATTTCCTAGAATTATAAGGGCTAACGGCTTCGGTAACTCTCATGGGCACGGCATGTGGGAATGGATTATATAGAATCTATTAATGGATTTCGGTACACTTCGGTTCACATTTTGGTAAATTCGGACATTTACCAGTAAATTCGGACATTCGCCGATTTTAGACTTTAACCGTAACATATATACATACATCATTATTTGATTAATGAAAACGCAAATATACATACGACTGTATACATTTCCATGTCCTAGGTATTCATATTATGTATATAACAAAATTTTCGTTTCGTCCATCAAAATTCTGTTTCCTATGTTTATTAGAGACTTTTTTGTTGATTTTTATTTTATATTTTATGCAGGTGTTATATCAAAGCAGTCTCGATTAAACGAAGCAAGAATGATCAAAATGAGCTTTATTTAGTGTAACAAAAAATACAAAAATCAACGTCAGTTTCATACAAAATGTATGAAAGGTAAGGCTTTACTATATAGTAAATATTTGAATGAAAAGTAGTTCAAATTTAACTTAGGTTATATTCAATTGAAAACAGAAATTTCAAATTTCAACCTGAAATTGATCATTTTTCGATTTATTTTTCCATTTTCCTTTATTCATTAAATGAAAATATGGTATTTTAATAACTTAAAATGAAAACAGAGACAGATACATAGTTAGGTTACGAGAACTATATTTTATTTTAAGTATGCTCACAAAGAGAATAAATCAAAATGGCACTTTACACCAAACAAATCAATTTCATTAAATGTTAAGTTGTATTGTAATTTTTGTTTTGCTTTCATGTATAAAATGAACAATACCAATGTACAAAATCTCATATACACTATACACATTTAACTAGATTTAATGATTACATGCACACATGTATGATTTTAACATGAATGGCTTGCAAAATTTTTATACAACAGCAAGGCTAGTAATGGCATTTCATCGAACTATCATTCAATATAAAAAAATATTCTCTCTCTCCCATTGTTATGACATTTATGTCATTATTAAAATTGGTTTTGTATTTAATGCATAATTATGCAATTAAATATTATTTTTATGTTGATACAGCATTAATAAACCATTTTTAATGATTCGATGTATTTCAGGATTGAGAATATAGTGTAGTGTTGTGCTGTGATTGTGAATAAATGTGTAGCAAAATAGAAATTGTGATTAGGTTATGTGTTCATTTTGAAGTGTAAACATTAATCAGCTGATTATAATATTATAACCACTGCATGTTGAAAATATCTTTTTAACTGATTTATGTTTAAAAATTTGGTTTTAGTTAATTTTTTCGAATACATAATTTCATTTAAATAAATTAATTATTAATTTTTTAAGTTTTCGCGTTCAATTATTGTATTTTCGTCAATATTATTTTTCTAAATTTATTAAGAAATGAGTTTGACTTTCGTGGTACAACCGATAAAGAATTAGAGCGAGGAAAATATATTTTAGAGGATATCGTTTATATTGAAATGAAAAGCACAAAATTTATAAAAATATAGATCAATTTATAATTAAATTTGATCGTGATTTATTTTGATTTGAAAAAAATGGTATATGTTCACATCTAATTTCACCCTTTCTTAGTCATTTTATGAAATAAAATTTTAAAAGCTCCAAGTTGCAATAGCTAAAAACTTAAAAAGAAATTTGTACGTTTCGTATGAGTTTCTTGATAAAACGTACATTATTGATACACTAAATAAAGCTCATTTCAAAAACTGAGTATTCATTCTGGCTTTATATATTTAGGATGCTTTGGTTATATATACATATATACAGGCGGTCCTTGACTTACGTCGAAGATGCGTTCCTGAAAAATGTAACGTTACTTAAAACGATGTAAGTCGAAAAAGTATTCAAATATATAATAAAAAAACATGTTGGTTCTGTACAAAGTACAATGTATTTAAATTCGAAAATCGTAAAAATAAAATAAACTTAAATATAAATATAAAAGTATGTACGTAAATTGTTTCGTTATTTGTTTTAATCTATTACTCTTCGAATTCATCAGATGATGAAATACTTTCATCATTTATCCTGCTAGATTAATAAATTTTCTACGTCAGACAAATCAACATCTATGAAACCAGTTATTTTGGCCATAAATTTTGGCAATTAAAAACTGCATGTCATTTCGTGTAGTTTTTCCATTAATCTTTTACAGTGACCTCGTTTCCTTCGGATCTTCGTTCAATTTCAATAAACATTTCAAATCAGTAAAAAGACTGGCGGTAACTCAAGCCTTTCTATAACTTTTTCAGACAACCAGTAAAATTGTTTTGGTGACACCCTTTAAAGCTCTCGGATTCTCCGAATGGTAAAAAAAAAGCAAAGGATTTAACTTGAAGTCGCCGACGGCATTACCACCAAGAAGCGTCAAACGGTCTTTTGCTGCTTTAAAGCCGGAAGCATGTTTTCTGCTGTGACCAGATATGTTAGCGAGGGCGTTATTTTCAAGTACTAAGAAGCTGTTTTGTCGTTAAATGGCTTAAATGCCCATCTGCAACGATGTTTTTAATTATCTGCAGAATGGCGTATGCTGCAGCTGTGTCTGCGCCAGCAGATTCATCTGAAAATTTTGGAACCAACCCTGACTACATTGGAAAATATTTGTTTCTTCGTTACTTAGTTCGGTAAGAATCCCGAAAATACTATTAGCTTTGGTTTGGATGATCAACGTTCTAAATGTAATTTTTTTTTTGGATTGCGCCTTTTATCCAATCTATCAACAATAATTTCACTGTCTCGACTCTCAAATTAGCAAAAATTTTCGCACGTTTTAAGGTTTCCGCTTTAGCATGATTTAGGTTCCCACTTTAGCGAATATTTTTTTCTTGCGTAAAAATTTTTCTTTCAGTTGTTGGTGGAATATTTAAATTTCTGGAAATTTGTTTTCTGTACTCCAATTCGAAAGGGTGTGTGTGACAGGGATTTTGTAAGACAGGAGTGTTTAGATTTGGTGCAGAACATGGGTATGCATCTTCCATTATCGGACGTACATTTTGGGATTGTGGTTGAGGGTTGTTTTAGTCTGGAAAATTGTGACGGGTCGGGCGGGGATTTGATTTTAGTGGCGAGGATTTGGAAATATTTAAATGTTTGGGTGTTGGCGGGATTGTAGCAGTTTTGCAGTGGTGGCTTGGAAGCATTCAGTTTTGCAGTGGTGGGAAATTTTGATGTTTTGGTTGGATTTTTGGAGGATGTCGCTCGATTCTGGAGTGGGCTGGGGTTCTTGAAGGAAGCGGTTTTTCTAGGTATTTGTAGCTGCATGCTGGGGATTTGTTCTTTGACTGATGGTACTGTTGTGGTTGGGGGGAAGGCTTTCGAGGCTGGATTTGATTGGGACGGGCTTGATCAAGTTGCGGTGACGGTTGGGAGCCTCTGTTGGCATATGGGGTTTTGGACCCAAGTGGGATTTGTTGAAAGCTGGAGGATTAGCCGGAATGTATGGTGTTTGGATGGATTTCGGTTTGTTGAATGTCAGTTGAGATAGGTTTGCACTTTTAATTTTTATTTTTGTGTTGATTGGTGTCCCGTTGTTGAGAGTGCTCTGAATGAGTTTGTGTTTTGGATGCGATTGGGTTCTCGTGTTAGAGTTTGTTTACTACTAATAGATGTATGTTTGGCTGAATGTTGAATTTGGATCGTGTTTGGTTTGCTTGAATGGGGTTCGCTCCGAGGGGTGTCGATCTCCTCCACTTTTGGGGTGCTTCTGCTCCATACTTTCTGCGTGTATGTGACATCCCTGCCTGCTTTATTGCCTGTGTGCGTGCATACGTACCTGCGGGTTATCCATGCGTAATTTCAATTTATTAAGTTTCGTATTTGGATTTAAGGGTGCTTTTTGAAGACAATATCAATTGTTCTTTTTTGATTTATGAACCGTGAAGGGCGGATCTACTACATCACGGCCATAATACGAGTATTGCATAACAATTATGTACATTGTATTGCAGTAATATAAAAATAATAATAATTTATGAAAAGGTTTAGTTTTAATTATAATACTTATATAAGTGTAAATATGATTATAGTTGGAGGGAATTTACAAGGAAAGTTTATTTTATTTTAAAAAAGATGTTGCATAAGTTTGGAATGTAAAACGTTTTCAGAGATTTATTTTGATTTTCTGATAAACATATTCTAATATTATGGTATCATCAGCGTAATGGTTGACGGGTACTTAATCTAGCATACCATATTAATTTAATTTATGGTTACAGATTCAGGAGCCGTAAGTTAATTAATTGAGAGTTTTGAATTTTGGTTTAACTTTGATAGGACTGGACTTTAAATAAATAATAAACTTTAAATTAATAATAATTAAGTTACAGATTCCTATCTAGTAAATTTATTTTTAGAATTTTGTGTAAATGATTTAATTTTAATACGTTATAGCTAAGTTGCAGGTTATAGCTAACTTACTCAATTATTTATTTATATAAATAATTTACCCTATATACGAATGTATGTATATGAAATGCTGTCGGGTCATAAAATAAATAAGAACTGCCCCTCGCGTCAGATGGTGGTGGATCTGGAAATATAGGGACGCAACTTTATATGCAGTATATTATGAGAAGACCCCAGGATAATTAGCCTAAATACTCCAGTTTCAACTGTTGCGGTAACACAAATGCGTATGATGGAATTAGAAATGTCCTTCCTATCTAAATAAAAATAATAACCAATGTTAATGTGAAAATGATATAGATTTTACTAACAAATTATATTATTGTACTAATTATGTAACAGGAAAATAGTTCTGCTGAAGATTGTCGCCTAGTCTATTTTGATTCTCTGATGACCATGTTGTAGACTTATGGTAATATTATCGTAATGGATGGCTTAAACTATCATACCAAATTAATTAAATTGTTTCAGATACCTGAGCCAAAGGTTAATAAAAATTCTTTCAGAGTTCTGTACTTATGTTTTAGTTAGGTTAGTTGTGATCTCATCTGGAGTAGAAATAAATAATAAAATGAATTAATTATGTTACAGATTCCTGAGCGACCAACTAATAAATTTATATTAGAATTTTAATTTTAATTTAGTTTTAATTTTATTCAAAAGAAGCTGACTGGTGCTTGCAGATAAGTAGATTAGAACTGTGATTTTCTTGTGATAATAGTAGTTTAGTACCGACTGTCATGGTGTCTGTAACCGGGTCGCTCTTTCCCAACTAACATACCTTCCTATCTTTACCTATCGTATTATGTAAACGGCTGTAGGAATAGGCCTGGCGTTATCCGGGAATCTTGCCTAGCGCTTGGTCCTACAGTCCTATCAATCAATCAATCAATATTAACGAATAGCTTTCTCATAATTTTATTTACGAAAACGACCACTCAATTAAAAACAACACTGAATTGGTCAGTAAAATTGAGAAAATCATTATACCACACAATGCAAAATTCGCTTCTTTCGATTTCACTAACATGTATTCGAATATACCTGTAAAACAAACTTTAAACATAACCAAAACCACTTTTATTAAAAACGGAATTAATATTAACATCATCAACGAAATTATAAAACTATATTAGAAGAAATCATAAGTCAAAATTATTTAACATATAATGAAAAATTCTACTCTCAAAAAGATGGTGAACTGATGGGAAGTCCTCTATCTGGAACACTAGCTAACATATATTTAAACTATTTCGAAAACAATTACATCCTTAATACTAAGAACCAAATTTTTAAAAATATATAATATTGGCACAGATATGTAGATGGCATACTTATATTGTTTACGGGTACATCTAGACAACTGGACCAAATGCAAAATTATATAAATAATATACACGAAAACATAAAATTCACGTTAGAATTAGAACAAAATAATGCAATTAATTTTCTGGAGCTAACAATTAAAAACATCGACAACAAACACACATTCAAAATATTTAGAAAACCCACACAAACGGACCAAACTATACATAAAAAACTCAAACCATCCATATCAGCATAAAATAGCCGCATATAATCATATGATACACCGATTTAATAAAATCCTGATGTAAAAAGAAGATTATCAAAATGAACTTAGGATAATTAAATACATCGCACATAAAAATGGTTATACCACGGCCAAAGTGGACAAGATAAATCAAAAATATATATTCAAAACCAATTACCGACAGAATACTACGTTACAGTTTGATGATAATACCCAAGAAAAATACGTAATTGTGGGTCATAATAAAAACAATAGCTAACATATCCAGAAAATATTCAAAAAGATACTTGAATCTCATTACTCCTTCAAACGTGTGGTTACCACTACTGAAATCACTTGCGCCTTGGTCTCTAAAACCTTAGATATATTTGGTTTTGGTCTCGTTGATTTTGAGACCAACGGACGCTGAAAACTGTTTCAGTGGCTCAAGTATCTCTTTCACTGCCTTGCCATTTAATCCAATCACACAGATATCATCTGCATATGTAAGAAGTTGATTGGATTGTCGGAATAAGATGTTATCCTGAAGTGTTTGACTGTACGAAGGATGTATTCTAACATGAGACTAAAAAGTATCAGGCATCTCCTTGTCGAACAAAGCGCATCTCCTTGTAGAAAAATCTGTGCGAAGGAAGCGAAAAGAGCTGACAACAAGAAAGCCGCTAAGGCTCCGAGTTGAAAATCTCCGATCGCAACTTTTACCAGATGGTCGTATCGGTTGCCAATATTTCTAAAACATCTATTTCAGCAATGAAATGTGCAGACGGTGCTTTGGTGGTGGATCCATATTTGCAGGCCGACTTACTGGCAAACGTCTTCACTTCGAACTCGACCTTAGTTGTACCCGATGGAGTTACACCTCCGTCAATTCCGTATTGTGGTTCCTAAATGGATCCTGTCAACATCTCGGAGGAAATTGTCTTCAGGAACCTGAAGACAATGAACATAAATAAGGCCACTGGACCTGACGGAATTCCTGTTCGAATATTGAAGGAGTTTGCCAGTGACTTGGCTCCAATATTAACTAAAAATTTTCTTATAAGCATGGTAAATACCCGAACGCCTGGAAGAGTGCGATGGTGCAACCGGTCCTTAAACGTGGTTGTGATAAAACTGACCCTTCAAATTACCGGCCAATATCAATTGTGTCAGCCGTGGCTAAAGTTTTTGAGAAATGCATTAACCAACAACTGGTGAATTATCTTGAGATTAATAAAATAATTTCAGATAAACAATATGGCTTCCGTGAAAGCCGCTCCACAACCGATCTTTTGACGTATGTTACAAACAAATGGAATCTCGCCCTTGAGCACCATGGAGAAGCCTTTGCAATCGCTTTGGATATATCCAAGGCTTTTGACAAGGTTTGGCATGAGAATCTCATTTGTAAACTTGTGGCATACGGCTTGGATTCGATGACCATCAAGTGGATAAAAAGCTTTTTCAAAGACCAAAAGATCAACGTTGTGCTAAATGGGAGATCATCAACGACACACTCCCCAAATGCCGGAGTCCCTCAGGGATCAGTTTTGTCACCAACTTTGTTTTTGTTATACATTAATGACTTGTTGGATAGCACTGTGAACCCTATCCACAGTTTTGCCGATGATGCAACATTGCACTCTTCTATTTCATTCGAGGTCGAGCCTACTCCTTCAGAGTTAAACGGTAAACGGCTGGAAGTTGTCACTTCGCTTAATTCCGATTTAAGTACCATATTTGAGTGGGGAATTAAAAATCAGGTCAAATTTAACGAGAAAAAAATACAAATATGCACGTTCTCAGGCAAAAGAAGTCGCAACGAATACCCTTTTGTGGCAAAAGGCCAAGTTCTCGTGGGATGTGACTCAATTCGTCTGCTTGGTGTTCAAATTAGTAACAATTTAAAATGGAATGAACACATTATCGCATTGGCCAAATCAGCTTCACGTCAACTCGGGTTCCTCAATAGATGCAGACGGTTTTTTAAATCGCATCAGGTTCTCCAGATATATAAAACCTTTATTAGACCGTGTATAGGATATTGCTGTTAAGTTTGGGGTGGAGCATATGTTGGATAGAGTTAATACGAAACTCCAGACTTACGAAAGATCGAGACAGCCTACAGCACCGCAGAGATGTTGCAGAACTATGCGTGTTCTATAGATTAATAAATGGTAAATGTTCTGCAGAATTAAAGGAGAAAATACCACCATTAGTTACGCCAGGACGGGTAACACGAGGAACGGTCAATGCGCATAGGTTTACGGTAAAGCTGCCGAAACCTCGAACTGAAGGTACAAAGCGCGAATTTATTCATCGAACATCCAGAAAGTGGAATTCGTTATCCGGTTTTCAGTTTCCGTTGGATTATAGAATGCAAAAGTTTAAGGCAGCTATCAACCTTTACTTGAAGGACCGCGCGTTGGGTGCAGGAGCTCTGACAGTTACAAGAAGCTAGGACTGTCTAAAAGTCCGCCCTGCACCCAATTAAAGCTCAATATATAAAAAAAAAGAGAGAATACTATAGTCTCTCTCGATTGATCGAGTCATATGCGCTTGCTTGAATTTGAGGATTACCTGGTGTACTAAATGTTTCAACCTAGATTTTTTTCCAAATACTACGGAAAGAGTCATCCGTTGCAAAGAAACTTGATCAGTGACTGACTTATTTGAATGGAATCTTCTTTAGTAGCCACCGATATTTTCTCTGCCAGTGGAGTAATACTTCCCAACATAATGTACAACAGTAACTTGTACAGTATGCTGTGCAAAGGAGAGTTATTCCGCGATAATTCTCGCATTTCTAGCGATCACTCTTCTTGGATATTGGACATAACCCAGCCTCTTTCCATTCTTTAGGCATAACCACTGTTGGGAGTTTACATGTAAAAAACGTTTATTTACAGTTTTTATGTAAATTATGTAAAAAAACAGCGTAAATTATTTGACGTCGGCAATGTCAAATTTAATTTCATCTAACGAATAAGACTGTTTAACGTTATCAATGCTCCATATTGCACATAATTATGTTTTGCTTAAGTATTTGAGATAGTATATATCATCAATACAAATTATGCTTGTTTTGTACGGTAGTACAAGAAAAAAGTATGAAAAGATGAAAAGGTACATCGTATCGAGGTGATTTGCGTTCAGTTGGGTTTTTGATCGATATTTGCTTTATTTATAATTGCAATAATAAACCAAGTTGGCGCTTCATTGTGGGCTATATTCGTTGCTCAGTAGCAAAACGACACTCAAACGAGTACACCAATCATTTTTCCAACCAATAAAAAAGAATGAAAAGATGAAAATGTACATCGAAAACGAGGTGATTTGCGTTCAGTTGGGTTTTTGATCGAAATAAAAGATAATCAAAATTTTATCTTAAACTAATTAAAACAAAATCTGTAAATTTTTGTTATAAAAAATAGTTTTAATTTCTTATTTTATGTTAATAATAAATAATAATTGAAGACTTGTAGTTAAAGTGATAATATATAGTTAATAAATTACTTTACTATATTTATAAGTTAAAAAAGTTATAAACACTGTTAGAACTAGGTGACCTTGATAAGGTTGAAAACCATGTGCTTTAAAGTTAAGATTATATAAAATTACCGTATTATTAAGTAAAAGATCGAAACATTGCATAGTGCTACAAAAACCCTTAAATAAATCTTAATGAAACTAATTTTGTCTTAAAATATAATAAAAATAAAATTCTTGATTTAATAGTAAAATAATAATGAATAATTCAAATAAAAATTATATAATATAATACAAACTATAATAAATTATTAATAAAATTTCACGAATGGATAATTCACTATTTTAAAATAAAAAGCACATACATATAAACGTAATACGCAAGTAAAGCTTTACTCCATAAAAAAATGAGGTTGGTTTTTCTACAAATGCATATGGATGGATAAAGGGTATCGACAGAACAAAACTCGGATGTAAATAATTTTGTTGTTTTTGTAATTTTAGATATTTTAATTAATCAATTTTTTTTATTAGTCATAAGTTACTATTAGTATTTTTGGTGTTGGGAATCTTAGTTAAGGATAATAAATTTTAGTTAAGTTTATTTTTTAGTTTTCTCCATTTGAATTTTGTTACAATTTATTAGGTTTATTTTTATGTTCGATTAAAAACCACCTACAGTAAAATAAGTGAATTTCATAAATTAAATGAAACTGTTGAATTTGAAATTACATTGTTTATTTTTTGTTTCTTGTGGAATGAATTACTTGATTAACAGGATGATCTAGAATGTGGTTGTGAAGAGTAAACTTCTAGTGGATTGGTGAATCTTCTCTGTTTCAATTATGGTATATTTTTCTTTATTAAAAGTCTCATATAGTGCATGCGGTCTAATACAGGTCTATAAATATTTCGGAAACCCCACGATATGCCCTGAGTCTAGCTGGAGTCAGCTGACCGTCCGAAATCTCTTTATGGACATTCTGAAAACATTCTATTATACAAAATAGAGTGTTACAATCACATAAAACGAAGACAACACCATTTGCAGTGTCATCTGTTTTAAAATTTACCAACGTAATGTGTAAAATCAGTTAGTTTTCAGGTCCACGTTATTAGCTGGAAAGCAATTTTTTCACCTTCACCTAAGTTAATTAAGATGATTTTTAACAAAATAACCCTGTTAGCAACTTGTATTTAAATCAAAAATTATTGTGACATTCAGTATGTTGTACAAAAATAGTTAAAAGATTGTGCATTAGTTACAATGCGATTAAATAAGAGATAACGCGTCAGTTTATTTTTACTAAAATCATATTTTACGTTTTTTACATATCGAAGGTAAAAAATAACCTTATGTAAGTTACATGGTTTTACATATAAAAAAATCATGAAATTACATCGTGTAATTAACACGACTAAAAGTGAGCATAACTTCATTTCCCCATACAAATCGAATAAGGTCGAAAAGGCAGTTTCACAAAGTTAGCCCTCCGAATATCAAGAGCTCTGAATTAATGCAATCATCTGCTGGTGAATGATTTTTCTTTAATCTCTGCATTGCTATTATGAATTGTTCATAGAATAAAACCTCAATGAACATCTATGCGGTCTGTATTTGAGCGTATTCACACTATGTATCGAGTATAAATATTAACGCCACGTATCAAGTATTGCATTGACATTAACACAGAGGTTTCCATCTTGATTCCGGATGGCAGTTGACCGAGATCTTAATCCGGTGATTGCTTTTAAGAAACCACGCGAATTGCGCATATAGCTGAGTTGTTGTACACATAATACCTGAACCTTCTACCATTGGCGCTTCTTCTGTTTACAAATGCGTTTAGCTGTCCCGATAGCAAAATATGCTTTATTTATAATTGCAATAATAAACCAAGTTAGCGCCTAATTGTGGGCTCTATTTCGTTGCTCAGTAGCAAAACGACACTCAAACGATCAAACCAATCATTTTTCGGCTTAGTTTTCACTATACCGAAAATATGCTGGGCGGCATCGACAACTGAGGCAATACTTCCCAGACAATTTTCCAGACTTGTAATTAGATTAATAGTTTCGTTGCGTTTCTTCATTTATCAGACCTTCACAGAAGAATCGCGTTTTATTCCCTGTTCTTCCTGACGTACAAAATTGCCAAAAATATTTTAAGAAAGACGTATTTTCATATTACAACTACGTTCAAGACGGAATGAATATGAAGATGAACGACTCGCAAATATATTCAGAATACAAAGAGTATGTGTATTTGAAACGCAAGGCCAGTGAGCATAACCCAATGAAAAAAAGCGATTACACCGAAGCGGCTTTCTTAAAATATGGAACGAAGGCATTCCATTACGGTTCAAAACTTAATTACAGTTCAGAAACTGGCAAAATTCCTGGATTGTGCTCCTGGCCAACATCCAAAAATACCACAGTTAATTCTAAATGTTCACGTTTGGCGCAACACAGATTGTACGGCATAATTTCATATCCATTTGGAAAATAATTACAACACAATCCTCTATTGGTTTATTTACCGATTGGTTTTGGTCTATTCGATCGCAGTATCAAGTTGCCTTGGTATTGGCTACAGCAGCAAAAGTGCACATTGTTAACTGAAATGGTCACTAAACATCATGCAAATCAACGAGACACCAATTTATAACATCGTCAAAAACAGCGGAATAGAAAAGATTGTACAAAGTAGCAATTGTTTGGTACAATTGCTACCAAACAAATGACATGAATGATGAGCCACGACATGTCGACTTGACTTTATACCTTTTCCCACTGATTTCGGGCAACTGAACGAATCGTAGGAAAAGGTTATTCACTTCGGTGATATAAATGTATATATATATATATAATATATATATATATATATATATATATATATATATATATATATACGCCCAACCCACCTATTGCTACCCGCATCAAAATGTGTGATGAATTGAAGATCCCAAAGCCAGGGTACAAATTACGTCGAAACAGAAACATCAAAAGGGGCATTATAAATATTTAACACTATTTAATAATATCATGTGATGGTATCCCCAAGAAAGTATCCACATGGCTTCATCACTCAACGTAATAGAATAACATTAATTTAAGTATCACTTAAATTAAATGTCTTGCGATAAATTATTATTATGTAAATAGTTTTAGCAGTAATCATATTCTTCTTCAGGTTTTACAATATTTTTCTTTTAAGGTTAACGTTTAATAATAGCGTTTTAATCTGATCACGAAGAAAGGCGCATATCCACTTCATATAATTAATGATATATTGAGGCGAATGCAAGAAACAAAACTAATCACTAGTCCACATCTTAAAGATGCCTTTAGGCAAATTCTGTTATGTAGTGCTTCGAGAGGGATCTTTCACAATTCCTGATCGATGTCTTGACTGAATCATGTCGTTTGCGTTATGTTACGCACTCCAAACCATGTGCAGAAAGGTCGAGTAACACACATTAGTTACTCGATTATGTATTTGTTTATCTAGTTTATTTACTGATCATTTCAGCTGTATTTGACGAGCACCTGAAACTGTTGAAAAGTTTTGCTATTATTGTCAAAGGTCGGACATACCTTTAATATTGACAAAATACTTTTTACTAAAATTGATGCAATTAATGCAATTGCTAATTTCCCAGTGGGCTGCACTAAAATGTCTAGCAGCTGTCTTTAGTCTCAAAGAATTCGCGGTTAAATTGAGCAAATCGAAAACGATGTTGTTATAGCAGGTACATTATCTAGCTTTAACTGAGATACCATGAATGAAGTAAACTCCGATGTAAAATTGCACAACATAGAGATGGAGCATACCAAAAACTAAAAGCCTAAATTAAGCAGAGTCCGAACAAATATTTGACAATTTGCATTCGAAATGGTAGGATAATTATGAAATAAGACCCTTAATATGAAATGCTATTAACTGACATCCCTTCATTGATAATGTGGATCCTACTAAACTTTGTATATAGTTGATAGATAAAGAGCATCAAGCCTCTGCCGGCGCACATAATCGGATAAAGAGAACATTGCTCGGATTCGTTGGCTTAAGTACTGGTACAAAATAGATACAAGTATTCACTACCAATAACTAATTGACCAACATTGTTAGCAATATACAAGTATGCATGGCCACATTTAGCAAATTAACTAGTCTAGATGCAAGTATTTATATTGACGTATTGGGCCCCTTTCATCAAACATCAAATGTTAGATCACAATATCTATAGTTGTAGACTATCTAACTAAATTTATTAACATATTTCAAAACATAAGCGAAAGCAACAGCCATAAATATAACTAACTGTCCACAAAATTAAATATTCACCTCAAACAGCTCAAACAGTGTATTCTGATAATGAAATTCAATTTGTTGGGTAGGAAAGCCTAATCAAAAAATATGGTATATGCCATATAAAAGTAGTATACTACTTGCCCCAAAGTAACGTTTCAGAGCGCGTCAGTATAGGTCGATTGTAGCAGCAATTCGAACCTAATTTACAGACAAATATAAAACTCAAATATCTAGTGCTCTTAGAAATCATACAGTTCTACATGGGAATGAATTCAAACTGTATCAGAAATAAAGCTCCGTGTTACTTTCTCGCCGTTGACCAAACATTAACATGCTTCAGGTGACATAAAAGCGATTAAGTGTTAAACGCATTCGCTGGCCACCTACAACGTGCACCATAAGTATAAATGTTTTTTAAGGTCTCAGTTGAGATGCGGTTGGTTCCATTTTCAGTCTTTAAGCCAAAGATTATTATGGTCCGACGAGAAATATAAAATGTTGGGTACATATCATTTGAAAGATTAATGGGATGATTGCCGAGATGGTAAAGTGATTGATTGACAAGGGATAGCCTCTAATTGTTTTTGTTTTGCACATTTATGTTAAATATAATAGATAATTGTTAAATGGTCGATTTAACAAGTGACAAGAACTGCCCAAGCCACTGATTGCAATCCGCATCAAAACGTGCACCATGTGGTGTTGAAAATTCTATGCCAGGGTTACAGTGCGTTTATATTTAAATTGTATTTCATACAAAACGTTTTACATAATGTCATTTTATAAAATTTATTGAATAGTCCCTAGTTCGATTAATTCCTATTGAATTTAATTAAAGTCGGATGAGACAGGTAAGTTAAAAACCGTTAGTTTAAATTGATGCACATAATAATAGTGTTTATGTTTAAACTATAATAGAAGTTTAATATGTTAGGAGTTATAAAAAAAAAGATTCTGTCTAAACTGAACTCATCCTCTTTAATTAAGTAAAAACATATTGCTTGAATTACTAACTAAAAATATTATTTTGTATAAGAACATATAATTATTATTTGTATAAAATACTAATATCTGAGCTATTTATATTT
>OZ010737.1:104054044-104239044 GCA_963932295.1 Tipula lateralis
TTTTGTTAAAATCCAATGGCAGTGATTTAACCAAACGCCTTCCAAAACAACGTGGTTTAGAATCCATCAGGTGAATATTTGGACTAATGGCCGCAATTTTCATCAGTTAATACAAATCAGCCGGGTTTGGGTCAAAATCCTGTATTCGCGAATACAAATCTATACACATAACAAAAGTTGAGTTTTGACGTCGTTGTAAACTAAAGAATTAATTTCATGTTACCTGATATTAAATGAATAGATAAATTCATTAAACGGCTTCACGCATAATTATAATACACATAATTATGGAAATAAATATGATCACTCCCCAGCATCCACCCAACAAAAAGATTTGATACTGAATGTAATATTTAGTTACAAAACCAAAAATTACTTGTAATTTACATAAATACGAGATCATCTCGCCATTCTCTCATTACTCTTAACAGTTTATAAGTTTATATTTTATGAATTTTTAATGCATTGCTACTCAAATATAAATTAATGGACCATTCATTACATGTTATCGACACGATACATAAGGAGAGACTCCCTCATCATTCTAACATCGAAACTGTAAAACTACTTTATCATGAGAGTATTACAAGAAGACTCAAAACGTAAAACATTTTGAGTTACAAGAATAGTCCGCAGAATGCAAATTAATTCAAAATACGCTAGGAAAGAATACATAGGAGGTAGAAGTGCTTAATTATTTATAGTCAGAATCAAACGCTGTTAGTCAAAAATGAATATTTACTTTCTAAAATTTATTATTGTTGTCATAAATAAATAATACTTATAAAAAATGGTACCTCCAAATATTAATTTAATTTCAATTTAATTAAATTTAATTAAACTAAATTAAATAAATGATTATTCAGCAATCAATTTGCTATGAACCGATATACACTAGGTATTACATATTTTACGAAAAAACCATGAAAGATTTGGAGAACCTTTGACCCAAACATATTAAAAAAAATTAAACAAACAAATAACTTATCTATTTGCTAACATAATCTTTAAATAGTTTTGGATAAAATAATCTATGGATTGAAGGGCGTAACCGGGCCTTAGCGTCTCAACTGAGACCTTTCCAACCATTTTAATGTATTTGTGCACATTGTAGGTGGTCGTCTGCCCAACAAATGATCTTACACACAATCGCTTTTTATGTCATCCGGTCAGCACGTTAAAGTTTGGTCAACGGAATTAACCAGATAATAATTATAATCTAAGAAAAAAATTGTGTTCACATTCATTATATAGTCGAAAAAAAGTTATACACAGTTTATTATTTCACAACTTTTATTTGTAAAATAGAAAGAATTTTTTTTAAAAGCTGATACTTTAGTTACAATAAGATTTGATAATAGATGGCGCGTCAGTTATGCAACTAAACCATTTATACATAAAATCTTTTTGAGCATATCTTTTTATAAAACCTTATGTGAATTACACGTTTTAAAATTAAAAAACCGTATAAATAACATCTTAAATTTACACGCTCAGCTTCCATGTTAGTACTTCAAACTGGTATGGATTTATACAACTGTTTGTGTAGCCGTACGCTCTCGATTAGGCTGGCAACTACGCTATTGGTTGATCGTTAAAGAGCAAACTAAAAAAGAAGTTAAAAGTTATGTGACTCCTAAACATTGAATAAATAAACGTTGCTCAATATAAACCTATAACAATTTTAACTAAATTTTATTTTTGGTTGCAATACTAAATATAAGAAATATATTTGTAATGAACTTTTACCAAAACGCGACGTTGGTATACTTGGTAGACAACAGCAGTAGAAATAAACATTGCTTGTTAACCATTAAAACGTCCCGGGATGATCTTGTTACCAATCTGATGATGAAGGTAAAAATTGCAAAATTTAAAAAAAAATTATTTTTAAATGGATCCTTTCATTTATCTTGATGGTTATTTAAAATATTGGCTTAATAAATAGATAATTTTGTGTAATACATGATTACTTTTTAGATATACATGATTACTTTTTAGATTTCTTAGATAAAATTCAAGTATGTATATTTTAGAATTAAATACAATGTTGACTTATGTGTAATATCTGTATTCAGTTAAAGGTTTTTTCCCACATACATTGCTAAAACAATCTGAAATATTTAATCCCAAAATAGTTAAAGTTTTAGTTTTTAATTTTATAATCAGGCCTCAACATGCAATTTGACTGCTGTCATTTCATTGCAATACATATAATTGATGTTAAACAATAATTTAATTTTTACACTTGAATGAAATAACACATTGTTTTATATCCCACTCAATAGTTTAATATCTTACTCGATATTTTTTTTTAACTCTAACTTCAAATATTTCTACATTTTATGTGGTTTTACGAAAAAAATTTACAAAATTATGATTTTTGAGTATAAATTCAATTTTTCGATGTTTCTAGTAAGTAAACAACCATTAAAGTCTAATTTTTGTTTGAAACTAAAGTACAGTTTGGAAAATGAAACTTTGAGATTATGACTGACAATACTCTTTAATAAGATCTTTTTCGAAATATTCAATTTAAAAATTTATAAATAAAATACAGTGATTTAATCTTTTTTTTTGAATTTCAATCTAGAATTAAAAAAACAAACTCAACCACTATAACCATAACAAAATGTTTATGATTTATTCGCTTAAACAAAACAGAAAATAAAATAAGACTTACGAAGAAAACAACATTATCAACAAGGGTTATATTAGCAAAAAACAAATTTAAGAGATGAGATGAAAAAAATTATAATAATAATAAAAAAGATAAATTTTATCTTTTTCTTTTGTTTTATATTATATTGTTTCAGTGAAATCGCAAAAGGTACACCTTTATCCAATTAAAACAACACAAGAACATCTTATTAATTAAATACCTTAATTTAATATTCATTTATTCTTATAACAAAAAATTATTGGAAACTTATATATATATATATATATATATATATATATATATATATATATATATATATATATATATATATATATATATATATATATATATATATATATATATATATATATATATATATATATATATATATATATATATATATATATATATATATATATATATATACACTCACGGACAAAATTAACGCTTACTTTTTGTTTTGTAAAAAAAAAATCAATCTTTTAATACTACTCGTGTCAAATGATAGCACATTTATATTTTTATCAGAAACCACCTTGACTAAAGTTTTCCTGGAAGCCAATCAATTAAATTTTTCAAAAATGCTTAGTCAAAAGTGCATTGTGTTTGAAATCCAACGCAACGATCGGCTTTTGTTCCATTGCATATCAATAATTTTAAAATGCAGTACCACTAGTTCTTTTAAATGTGTTCTAAAGCAAACACCTAATATAAAATCCATTGTAATATGGCACCCGTTCAAGAGCTGGAGGCGGTTAAAGTGATCACATTGTATCAGGAAGTTTATACACAAGTACGAATCGCACGAAAATTAGCAATTAATCAGTCTTCGGTTTCACGAATGCTTAAGCGGTATCGTGAGACCTTAGAGTATAAAAGAAAGCCCGGACAAGGGCGTAAAAGGTGCACAACCGAGCATGACGATCGATTTTTAAAAATGAATTCGTTACGAGATCGAAAGCGAACTTCTACTCAACTCAAAAATGAGTTACTTAGTGCGCGTCAAGTGAATATTAGTGTCAGAACAGTTAGACGAAGATTAAAATACGAAGATGACGAGATGAAGACGAAGATGGGATACGAATTTGGTCGATAAATTAATCAAATTAAATTGTAATAAAGCTAGTTTTAATGTTTATAAACCGCTATTAAAAATTAAAAAAAAAAAATAATTCGACACATTTTAACATTTTGCAATGAAAAATAGCCGCTATAATTCCATAACGCCACATTTGTGCCTCTTTTGAGAAAATTATAAATTTGGGATCATTTGATACCAGTTCCACTGAAATTGTCCAGCGGGATTTTTTTTATTACAAAAAAAATATGCGTTAATTTTGTCCAGGAGTGTAAATATATATATATATAATATATATATATATATATATATATATATATATATATATATATATATATATATATATATATATATAATATATATATATATATATATATATATATATATATATATATATATATATATATATATATATATATATATATATTTATATATAATATATATATATATATATATATATATATATATATACATATATATATATATATATATATATATATATATATATATATATATATATATATATATATATATATATATATCTTATTATATAAAATGTAGTACAAGAAGAAAAATATTTTTCTCTAGAAAACTTGTTGAAACACACCAACAACGACGGATGAACATTTTCAGAAAAATTATAAACCACTTCCATTTCCACCTTTCCATTTTCTTTAATTCATTATTGTAATTTTAGAAAATTAAATTTTATGCTTCTGTTTATTGTGTATCATCGTTCACATAATATACATACGAGTATTTACTAAACTAGATAAATGGAAAAGAACATGGGTCAAGTTAACAATCATATACCATATATTTATGGGTGTGTCGAATTTATACAACTGTATATACGAAAGTATCAATTTTCCATTTTCTATTTAATACACAAAAGCGATAAATAAACTCATATATTATTTGGGTATCTGACAACAAAACACTTACTATTCTTGTGTTGTACAAAAAATTCAATTGGTAAATTAGTATTTATATACGTACGAAAGCTTATTTTAGCCAAGAGTGTTTATATATATATATATATATATATATATATATATATATATATATATATATATATATATATATATATATATATATATATATATATATATATATATATATATATATTCCAGAAAATTATTCCCAGGTTTCAACACTTCGTTCCATATAATAAATAGCATTCATTAATTTTCTACAACTTTTTTAATTGGTTTATCAGTTTACTTGGTAAACAATACCTAGTGGGACCAAGAGATACAAAAAGCCATGATGCAATATTCACCAAAATACACAGGTATGTATATTCCAAGATGTAATAAAAAAAACGTTATACCATGGTTTAAATATACTTTTATATCTTTGTCCGCTTCTATTTTATTTCTTATTTTACTTCTTTATATCGAATATTTTCTTCTTAACATTTCAACATTCAAAATAATTTTTCGTATTGTGATTTTCAACCATATTCTAATTCTAATCTTATTCTGTCTTATATTCAAAAGTAGGAAACTCACTTTATTATTTTCATTATAAATTTGTAAACAAATTTATTGAAAAAATGAAAACGAAAATTATATTATTCAAATTTAATTTGTTTTCAGATATATTCTGTTGGTATAGTTTTTGCCATATTAAAATAATATTCGAAATATTTCAAAAACTTTTATTTTTATTATAGTAAATTCATTTATTTTTCTTGAATTTAAACTATTAAAATATAGTGTCGAATTTTCGTTGGTATGTTCATTTTATACTTGAATGTTAAATTAAAAACATATTCAAATATTATTAAAACCACTAAACTAACATCTAGTATATATGTTTTCTATTACAATCGGAATAGGGTGGCTCGTGCATGCATATAGTTTTATATAATGAAATAAAATAAATATTTTTCAAGTAGATACTCATTTCTGTTTACTTCGTAATTATGCAATGAACAATTTTTTTATTAACTAATCAAAATCAATAAAAAAAGACTAGGATTTTGGTGACCGTAAACACTAAGAACTTTAGTGATACGCTGTGGTAGTTGGAGCGAAAGAAACCGGTTTCGTATCATAAAATTAAGTGGATGCAACATCGATTTTCTGTCATTCAATTACGATCGCTGATATGAAAAAACACATCTACTGTTGCCCATGTGTTGTAAACTACAACATCCCCATGTGTGGTAAACTACAACATCCCTGTTGTAGTTTACAACAATCGATTGTAAACTACAACAGTCTAATTCTTACAATCGATTTAAACATTGAATCATATAATAATTATATTGTACCAGTAGGGTCACCGTGGAAATTTATACTCTCCCACTTGTAAGATGGTGATGGATTGGAAATTAAGGGACTCGTCTTTGAAAACAGCATATGATGAACATCTTACAGCTTTGATGAACAGCATATGATGAACATCTTACAGTTATGATGAACAGCATATGATGTATGTCTTTATAAATTACTCGTTTAAAGTGTTGAGGTGAAGTAATTCATATTATGAATAAAGAATAGTTGTTACCTATCCAACTAACAATACACTATCATCTTGAATGCTTAGTATAAAAATGATATATAATTTACTAACAAATTATTTTTTATTCTCGTCTTGTAGATAGAAAAAGGCTATGCTGTCTTCTAATATTATTATGTGACAATGACTTCCTTCTAACCTTCAATGTTAAAATGAAGGCAGGGTCTCGGCCCACATGATACAAGAAAAAAATTAGTTTTAAGATATTTATTTGATAGTTAAACATATTCTAGGACTATGGTAATCAACCATAACATATTATACTTAGATTACAGTGAATTTTCTGCAAAAAAAACTATTAGAATTTTCTGCAATAATATCTTTTATATGCTTTTGTAATCATGTCTTTTATATTATGTAAAATTTTCTTTCCTCATATAAACATCCACTAGAAACATGGACACAGCCACGTAAAACATCCCGAAGCCAAATTGGGTAGACAGTAACCATTATCAACCATTATCGACCAAATTCTTACACATAGTGACCATTATACTGTGAAGGTCTGATAAATGAAGAAACGCAACGAAAATATCAAGATCTTGCCAGCAATACCATTTTGCGATCCGATTACCAATCTGATGAACTGAACAGTGTCAGTAAAATCTAAGCCCAAAAATGGTTGGCTTGATGAGGAGTGTCGTCTTGCTGTCGAGCAACGAAATATAGCCCACAATGAAGCGCAGACACAGTTTACAATTGCAAGAAAAAACAAAGCAGTTCTTGCAAGGTGGGCAGCTGACCTCATTTGTAGACAGAAGAAGTGCCAATGGTGGAAGGTTAAGGTCTCAAAAGTACCACATTTCAGCAATAAGCACAATTCGCGTGGTTTCTTTAAGGGAATCACCGAATTGCACCATACCTTAAAATCTAGGTCAACTGCCATTCGGGATCAGGATGGAAACATCTGTGATAAAGTCGATGCGGTACTCGATACATGACGTGAATGGAAATTTTTCTGATCTTCCTATTGATCCACATGTATCACAAGCTGTATTTGAAAAACCTCAAATATAGACCGCAGAGATGTTAATTGATGATCCATCCTATGAGAAATTCATCATGGCCATGCATAAACTAAAGAAAAATCGTTCACCGGGAGTTGATTGCTGTAATTTAGAGCTCTTGATACACGGAGGGCTAACTTAGTGGAACTGTCTTTTCGACCTTGTTCGACTCATATGGCGAAATAAAGTTATGCCCGAAGAATAGAAAGTGGTCGCATTATGCCCTCTATTCGAAAAGAAGGGTGATCGCTTGAAGTGCCAGAATTATCTCGGTATAGCTCTCCTTTGCACAGCATACAAGTTACTGTCATTCATTATCTTGAGAATAATTACTTCTCTGGTGGTGGAAATTATCGGTAATTATTGGACTACCAAGGAGGATTCCGTTCAAATCGGTCAGTCACTGATCAAGTTTTCTCACTACGGATGATTCTTTCCAAGTACTACGAAACATCTCGCGATGTACACCAGGTATTCCTAGATTTCAAGGAAGCCTATGACTCGATCAATCGAGAGAGACTATGGTATGCGCTTGAATATTTAGGAACACCAAACAAATACGTACATTTGTGTAACATCATAGAAACGCAGTTACAATTAAAGCTCTGTTTAAGTTGAGAACAGGCTATCGAGAACTTTTGCAATTACTTCTGATGTTCGACTGGGAGCGCTGTCCTCGATACTTTTTAATCTCATGTTGGAATACATCCTAATTCGTAAAAATGAAAAACCTCTGGACAATATCTTATTTCGACAATCCAATCAACTTCTGCATAAGAGAGGACATCTGTGTGATTGGATTAAATGGCAATTACGGAGTGAAAAATGTAGTTGATCCACTGAAACAGTGTACAGCTTCCGTTGGTCTCAAAATTAATGAGTCCAAATCCAAATATCTGATCACTGGTTTTCGAGACCAAGACGCAACAGATTGCAGTAGTGGAACCGCTCTTTTGAAGGAGTAATGAGATTCAAGTATATTGGATCCCTCATTACTCACTACAATAGTGTGGGCGAGGATATCAAATCTTGCCGCTGACAATCGGGCTTTATATTCTCTACGTCCACTTCTGAAATCAAAATATTTTGCAAATCCGGATAAGCTGAAATTGTACAGATTGTTAATTAGACCCGTTGTCATGTGCTGATCTAAACCGAATGATACATAGATCTTTCAAGGGAGAGCTGTCGGCGACAATGGCTGTACGGCGTAGAATGCGCCCTGGAATCTTCAGGTTGCTATCAACAGTATGAAGAGCTAGCTCGTGATCGAAACCGATTGGATCAGATGATTGACACGATACGGGACAACAAAGGCTTGTAAAACCCGATTAAAGTTTTTATAAAAAAAAATTACGTAAAACACAATTACATGTAAAACAGGAACACAATACAATTCGCAGAGCCATTTGTTGTAAAATTTCAAAAATCTACTAACGATAACACCAAATATGAGAGTGTTGTTTATAATTCGTTGATTTAAGTACAAAAAAATAACGAATAATGAGAACTTGATATAACACATCTCCAAGACAACGAATAATGGGAACTTGAAGTATCACATCTCCAGCTCCAGGACAATTCTTCGCATATTTTCTTTGGTTTTTTTAAAGCAGTTCGCTTGTTCGCAACGCTTCTAAGAATAGGCAGAGCATTAAGTTTTAGCTTCACAAGTAAACAATATTTCCCTTTTTTAATTGAAAGTAGCGATTCGTCTACCGAGGAAAATAGGAAAATTTTTATATTTTAGTTCGAAATACTCGAAATACTCCGAACATTATGTTGACAAAAAAATTGATTAATTAATCTTTTTAGTTCTTTAACAACAAAATATATCAACTTTCTGGTAACTGCATATTTTCTACATAAGATTAAGTACGAGCATAACATCAGATTCTAGTGGTTCCATTTGATATTTCAAAGAAGCCATCGGAACCACTTTTGGGTTGTTCGAGTTTTTAAATTATGATAGTTTTAAGTACCATAGTACCGCCCATGTGGCGCAGTGGTTAAAGCAGTAGCAATTAAAGCGGAAGGTATCGGGTTCGAATCCCGATCCAGGGCAAGATGAAAATGGGGTTTTCACCATCGATCGTTTGGGAAGTGCGATCGGTGGTGTAAAATGAACACATCTGGATCTCCTGTCGTGTATAGAATCTTCGGGTCGATCCATCGTCCATGTCACTACTAAAGGCTGACAATCTGACATGGAGCTATGCAATGTGCAGATGGCTCTACGAAAATCGGACCTATAGTCGTACATAGAGTGGTATCACAATGGACCTATCGTCGGTCTAAGTGTGCGATAGCAGCCACAACAACATAACATACATAAGTACCATAGTTATCGTTTTGGATCGCACGATTATATATTTTCGATGTTATTATATGTTTTTTATGTTATTATATATTTTTTATAGATTTTTTATGAACAATCAACATTCATAGAAATAGATTATGTTTTATCAACTTATTAATAATTTACTGTTTGTAAATCAAATAAGTAATTCATTTTGTATTTTGCGTGAAATAGACTAATATAGTAGAAAAACAACTGAAAAGTACAATTGATAAAAAATTTCCTCCACCACAAAAACCAAAACTTAGCATAAATTCTTAAATATAATCAGTTACACAAAATATATTAAACAAAACACACAAACAGCTTTATTTTTTATTCTAAATTTTCCAAAAAACCTTATTCGTTTACAAACCTCCAAAAACTAAAACCTTCGTCTAAAACCACCCATTAAATTAATTTATTGTACATCATTTTTTGCTTTTGTTTCATTTCATTTCGTTTATTTTTTTATATATTTCACAGAAGGTATTTTGCAGCTTTATAAAGGTTTATTTATTAAAGTTAATCAAAATTTTCGGATATTAATATGTATCATAAACTTTCATTTCTATTTGATAAATGATCAGACACAATCCAAACATAAAGAATAATATAATAAAGCAAATAACCAAAAAAACCGCCACCATCCCTTTCAAAATTATAATACTAATATTAAAATAAAACTACTTTGCGTGATTCTTTGAAAAACATTCAAATATAATCATATTCTAACCACAACTTAACAAATCAAATCACACACCAAAATATAACAACAACCGAAAACGTTCATTTTATTTTTATGTTGGTGTCATGCTTTATATAATATAATGAATTAAAATAACATTTTCCATAAAATTTTTGTTATTTCGATAAAGCTAGAGAATAAAATCCAATCGATAAAAATATAAATTTCTATTTATTTTTTAAGCAAAAATCAAGAATAATAATAAAAATTGGCACGTCTTCAACACTCTTTAGCATTATAGAGATCCTCGCTTGCATTTATTGTCATGTACACTTACAGGTTTACACACAAACTATACATATACAGGGTGTCGTTAAGTGACTGTTACGAATAGTACTGTTTGATCTCTTGATCAAAACAAAAGTGAGGTTATGTCTATCATTTTGCACGTAAAAGACACCTATAAAGATGTAGACGTTGAAAGAGGAGACTTGCAACACAGCACTTTGAATTAAAGAAACGTTAATACTTTATAAATAACCGTTTAAGTTTCCAATATTAGTTAAAATAAAAAGCTGATATTTTCTTTTAAAAACCCCATCAAATTCACGATTGCCTAATGACTAATTTATATTCAGTTATTTTATGAAACAAACCTATTTTGTTAACAGTGTACGTAAATTATTTTCAGAATTTGTAGCAAATATTCTGGAAATCACACATTTCTAAATGATATAATATAATTTAAATTAATTTCACATTTATAGTAACATTAATACTTAGGCCTAAGTATTAAATAAATACCAATTTTTATTGTTAACTTTTAATTTATCTAGTATTATTGCAATTTTGATAAACAAATTATCTTTTTTGAAAACTAAGAAACTGATCCAGCAAAAAAGGGCTAACGGACGTAACTAAATAATCATAATTATCAGTGTTTTAATGAAGTTGGTACCAAAAATGAAAAACTTTAATGTGAAAAGTTAGAAGAATTCTAACATTTGTGTTGATCCAGGAATACATCGGAACTATTCGTGTCAGACAGTTTAGCGGCAATCTATATATACAATCCGCGAATTTTAATTATGGCCACGATTAATTTTTTTGATATTAAAATAAAGCTTATACAGTTTGATGTATTAAAGCCATTATTAATAAAGCCTAAATGAATACTCGGCTTTTCAAATGAGCTTTATCTATAATGTACGTTTTATCAAGAAACACCTACGTAACGTACAAATTTCTTTTGAAATTTTATTATATAAAATGGCATAGAAGTTCACCCTAACTTAGAACATACATTATTTTTGTAAAATCAAAATAAATTACGATCAAAATTAATTATAAATTGATCTACATTTTTAATAATTTAGTAGTTTTCAATTAAATTAAAACTTTTTCCTTTAACATATATTTTATTCGCTCTAATTATTTTATGATCGCTCAATGAAAGTCAAACTCATTTCTAAATAAATTTAAAAAAAATATTATTGACGAAAATACATAAAAAATTTTAAATTATTAATTGAATTAAAATTAATTATTTATTCCAAAAATAAACTAAAATAGCATAATTAGCTGATCAACGTTTACATTTCAAAATTTTACGCAAAACGTAATCACAATTCCTATTTTGCTTTTCATTTATTCACAATCAAAACAGAAAACTAAACTATATTCTCATTCCTGAAATAGGTTCATAGGATCATTAAAAAAGGTTTATTTATTCTGTATCATCATAAGCTTAATGCTTAATTGCATATTTATGCAATATGCATTGAATACAAAACAAATAAATAAATGTTATGAATAAATGTCAAATATGAGAGCAAGAGAATATATTTTTTTTAAATTGTGTGATAGTTCGATTAAATGGCGTTACTAGCGTTACTTTACATTTAAAATGTTGTAAACCAATCGTTTTAAGGACATACGTATATATGTAACATTAAAAACAAGTTAAATATGTATGTGTATGTTTTTATGCATTGGTATTGTTCATTTTCTACATAAATGCAACGCAAACTACTAAACAAAATATAATGAATTGGATTTGATTTGGTGTAAAGTGCCATTTTTATTTAAGCCTGATTTCCATTATGAAATATATACTGAAAAATTGTCAAAGTAGGATAAAAATATGATTTTTGTTAAAGTGCAAGAGAAATAAAAACATTTTCAGTATAAAAAATTTGGTTACTAAGAAAATTATTATAGCAGTACTGACAAAATATATCAAGAGAAGTATTTTAATTCAGTACTGAAAAAATATTTTATAAGAAAATTGTATTCTTTACATATGAAGCATTTATAGTACTTTTTTATGGTCAATTCATAATTTTAACATTTCGTTTTGTGTCATTCATCTTAATTCATTGTGAAAATAATTGAAATAATGAATAGTTATGTTAAGTTTTGTCGCCGGATGTAGCTTAATGGAGTTCGATTCCCGCCGTTGACCAAAAATTAACATGCAACCAGATGACATAAAAAACGCGTTGGACTGACCACCAATCGTTAAAACTGGTTCGTAAGGTCTCATTTGAGACGCGGTAAGTTATTTTTTTTCAATTTATTCAATGTATTTTTGTCTTTTTTTCAAAATAAAAAAAAATCTTGAAATTTATTGGTTATGTTACAAACATCTGTCAAAATATATACACTATAAAAAAACGAAAAAAGTAACAAACGACTTCTGTGACTCGAATGGTATTTTTGATTTTTTTCTCGCTTTGGTTTTTTCAGTCCAAAATTTTTTTCATAATGGAATTCAGACTTTTTTATTTTTGTGAGCATACTTGAAATAAAATATAGTTCTAATTATGTATCTGTCTCTGTTTGCGTTTTTAAAACACCATGTTTTTATTTAATAAAAAATAAAATGGAAAAATAAATCGAAAAATGATCAAGTGAAATTTCTGTTTTCAATTTAATATAACCTAAATTAAATACGAATTACTTTTTATTCAAGTATATACTATATCACAAAAAAAGCTCGTTTTCAACATTTAGGCTTAAACCAGTCAAGATCGCTTTGGACGTATAATCACGTTCTAATTTAAAGGCAATATACATATTCATTATTTATACAAAATAAAAACATAATTTTAATTATATTTCTTTCCTAATTTATAATTAAAAATAGATTTTACACCGCGCAATTCAATTAAAGTCATCAACTTTAAAATAAAAGAATATCAATAAAAATGGAAATATTGCTAGCTAAAAATGAGTCATTTGCTGCCATGCCTGTCAGCGCTTTATTTTTCCTATAAGCGATGCAATAAGAAAAATGTTCAACTATGAAATGAAATAGGATTTCAGCTTACAAATAATATAAAAATTTTAACTTTCGTCCAGCTTTCGTGTGGAATAGCAAAAACCTCAACAGTACTACAACCATACCTACAAACTTTTAAATGTGAAAAGTGGTATGATGAAAATGTTAGAATCGTATGTAGAACTATCGAAACACAAAACCAACATTATAGAAGGTTCTGCTGTATGCCTTGATATTTATATAAAGTCCATTTTTAAGGTTTTGAATCGATTGTGGAGCATTGGCATAGACCTTATCTTTCACGTGGCCCCTAAGAAAAAAGTCTCCAGGTATTAAAACACAAGATCTCAGTGGCCAATTATGATCAATTCTTGGAGAAATAAACACGGCCAGAAACCTTTTCTTGTGAAATTGCGATTGTTTCATTGCTTGTGTGGCACTTAGCGTCGTCTTGCTGAAAAACCAAACCTCGTTGTCATCAATATATTTCAGCCATAAAAAATCATTATTCATAGCTCGGTAGCGAAATCCATTCATCGTAACAGTATTACCAGTCCCACTTTCAAAAAAGTAAGGTTCAATCACACCATCAGTACGAAAACTGCACCAGTTAAAGCTGGAGCGGCTTTGCAACTATCATTCTTTTTTTTCTGAATCCCAAATGACGCAACTCTGCTTATTAACGTAGCCTTCGAGGTGAAAATGGACCTTATCACTGAAGATTATTTTCGATGAAAATCTTCATCATTTTGATCAGCGAAGATACGACGTCCGTGGTGATCGATCGGCTTGAGTTCTTGTGTTAACTATACTTTAAAAGCCTTAAGATTTTGGTCTATTTGCAAAATACGGTGGAACGTCTCATTCCAAAAATCGATGAGGAATCAACAAACCTGGGTTTTCATCAACACTACGGGCTACAGCAGCATGATTCTCAGTCAAACAAAATTTCCTCAATTTTTATAGTGTATTTTAACAATTTCTACGCGTTGTTGAAGTGCGTATCGTACCATTTTTAGTAATGACGTAGATTTTGTTTGTCAAATGTCAACAGATAGCTGCTTCAAAAATAGCAGGCTATTCAAAGTGAAACGTCTGATTGAAAAGCCTTTTAGTAAGATTTCACCATCCATGAAATAAAATAAAATAAGAAAATATAAAATTTTAACGAAAATTGTTATTTTATTATTTTTTGATAAATGGGCCATGAAAACTTAAAAAACATATCATTGTGCGAATGCAAATCTAGAAAAACACCTGCTTTTTAGTTCTGTTTTTTAAGGGGGTATTGTTAAGTAGTAGTGTCTATGAAATACAATCACAAATATATTATAAATAATAAACAACTCATTTTAATGATTAAACAATTCATTTTATTTAATTAAACGCCGATGCTTGATAAATTAAATAATTAAATAAAAATGTTAATTTAATAAACATTTTTATATAATTGTTCAATAAATCAAAGACGGAGCCAAAAAACCACAGTGTGACGCTCAACTCTGCACTCTTCAATGATTATGAATAAGGTGTTTGTAAGTGCTCGAACATGTTTAACAAATCTTACTTATTTTCCCCGTTTAATTGCCAAGAGAAAGTTCAAACATCAAGCTATTATAAGACAACACGTTGTTGATCATAACTAAATATTACCTTTTTACTCCAGCTTTTATAATTATTCAAATCATCTATCTTGGGAAGTTTGATTACTTAACTATTTATTGTGCGGTTGGAATAGTTTCAGATAACAGTATATGGTGCAAACAGTATTTGCATAGATAATTTGACATCAGTTGAAGAAGTTCTGCGTCGTCACTGGATTGTTGTATTTTAATAGATTTGTTTAGTCATCATTATAATTGTAATTTGCACTATTTAAATTTTATTGTTGGTGTACGTATAATATATAGCAAAATTAAAACGCTTAATTATAGGATAATCTAAAACGCTTTTATAATTAATTGAATTAAAATTTTGTACATAGCAAAAATGACACTTGTATCTATAATTTGTTTTATTTCACTTTTCATCTAAATTATTTTTACAGAAATCATTACGAAATAAACAAAATTGTTTATATAAATCAATAAAAGCAAGCCCAAGTGGTTCCAATTAACATGTATGTATATTATATTTATTACATATAACGGAAATAGAAAATATATACTCAATGTATGATTAAGGTTATCATGCCGGTTAATAAATTATTTCCCATAACCCCCTTTGGAAAATAACTAAAACCAAAATAAAGCTTACAAAAACTATAATTTGTGTGATTCTTCTTCAGGCTTATGCGCACTTCTTACGATCCAAACATATTGTTAGATGTCACTAAAGAGAAGAAACATAGTGTTGTTACTGTTTTTGGTAATTTACACAATATGCTGTAGAAATATACATATACATTCTGTTTTATGTATAACCGCATCACACACTTTTCCACAATAAATTAAAATAATGAAAAATATATGGTAAATTGTTATAAAAATAATATATTGCTACAAATGCATATGGGTAGAGCAGGCGAATGAATAATTTTCTTTGAACACACATGAGTTTATGGTGCATTTCGAACTTCCAGCACTGAATATTATACTCTCTCTTCAAGCACAAAATACAACACAAATATATTATCATAATTCTTCTTAAGTTTTCTTCGTATCGTAGATAAAAATATTACATTTCTTTTTAAAGTAAAATTAATAAATTTTCTATTTTTAATTTTTCTACAGAATCACGAGGAAAAGAAAACGTTTTATTTTGCCTTTTTATATCATAGGAGAGTTATTGTTATTTTTCGTAAAAAACTTTATTTTATGCTTATGGCAAAGCATATAAAAGTATAACAAACTATTGAAAGTTTCATGTTACGTTACATGTATGTGTGGTATAACTTTTAATTATAAGATTTTTTCTTTTTAGTTTATTATTAATTAATTCTTAATTGCAACATTTGGTTTTTGCTCCTACATATGTACATATTGTTCGTACCACAAAATTAACTCTACGACTACTTGAATTGAAATTGCCAACTTTACAGGTGATATTTATTTGTGGTTCAAACTACCGAAATTTATTTAAAGATTATTTACGTTTTAGTATGCAAATTAGTTTTCCTTAAATTAATAAAATCACAGTTTGGCGGTTAATTGTGAAAACTTAGAATGTCACAAAACATTTAATCATAGTTTACTTTTGACTTTTGTTACTAGCCAGATAAGATAACATTGATATGCTGAACAAAAATTGTTTAAAAACAAATGTATTATTTTTTTACTTATTAGTATATTTTAAATATAAAACAAATCACAAAGATTACACATTTCGTTTTGAAATCATTAATTAATTTACCTTACTCGTAGGTGTTATAAATGCATTATAGGTGTTATAAATGCAGTATGGTGGTTCCGCTGGCAAAGTCTACCAGATAAGAATTACTAATTTTTTGTTACGCTTTCCTTCAAACATAATGAACCTTTTGCGAACCAAAGTAAAACAAGAATGTTTAGCATTCAATCGTTCAAAAACGTATTATTTTTGCGGCAAATATAATTCAAATGAATACTAAAACAATAAACATATTTGATGTACTTTATTACGAATAATTTAGTAATTATTTATATAGTAAACATATCATTTTTTTTTTTAACGGTTTTTACAGGCCATTATTGGCCCGTACCGTGTCAACAATCTGACTCCATCGGTTTCGATCACGAGCCAGCTCTTCAAACCGTTGAAGGCAGTTTGAAGATACCAGATCGCTCTCTACGCCGTGGAGCCATCTTCGCCGACAGCGACCTCTTCGCCTACCGAAAGGCGGTTCTCTCTTAAAGGTTCGCTGTATCATTCGGTTGGGATCAGCACGCAGAACGTGTCCGAGCCAGTGTCTTTTAATTTCATGCACGATATCAGGAATTTGCATTAAATTCCTGATCTCGTGATTGAAAAGAACTCGGTAAGTGCCATCGACGTCGCGTTTTGGACCATATATCACACGCATGATTCTTCTCTCGAATGTTAGAAGCCATCTTTCGTACTTATCCGTCAAGGTCCAACTCTCACATCCATACATGACAACGGGTCTGATCAACACTCTGTTCAGTTTCAGCTTATCCGTATTTGCAAGATATTTTGATTTCAGCAGTGGACGTAGGGGATACAAAGCCCGATTGCCAGCGGCAAGGCGGACCTTGATATCCTCTCCCACACTATTATCGTGAGTGATGAGAGATCCAAGATACTTGAATCTCATCACTCCTTCAAACGTGTGGTTACCACTACTGAAATCATTTGCGTCTTGGTCTCTAAAACCCGAGATTAGATATTTGGTTTTTGACTCGTTGATTTTGAGACCAACAGAAGCTGAACACTGTTCCAGTGGATCAAGTATCTCTTTCACTCCGTTGCCATTTAATCCAATCACACAGATATCATCTGCATACGCAAGAAGTTGATTGGATTGTCGGAATAAGATGTTGTCCTGAGGTGTTTCACTTTTACGAAGGATGTATTCCAACATGAGATTAAAAAGTATCGGGGACAGTGCATCTCCTTGGCGAACACCGGAATTGATTGCAAAAGTTCTCGATAGCCTGTTCTCAACTTTGACACAGCATTGTGACTGCCTTACTGTCATTTTACACAGATGTACATATTTTTTCGGTATTCCTAAATATTCAAGCGCATACCATAATCTCTCTCGATTGATCGAGTCATAGGCTTTCTTGAAATCTAGGAATACCTGGTGTACATCGCGAGATGTTTCGTAGTACTTGGAAAGAATCATCCGTAGCGAAAAAACTTGATCAGTGACTGACCGATTTGGACGGAATCCTCCTTGGTAGTCATCGACAATTTCCTCCGCTAAAGGAGTAATTCTTCCCAAGATAATGTATGACAGTAACTTATATGCTGTGCAAAGGAGAGCTATACCGCGATAATTCTCACATTTCAAGCGATCACCTTTCTTGAAAGTTGGGCATAACGCGGCCACTTTCCATTCTTCGGGCATAACTTCATTTCGCCATACCAATCGAACAAGGTCGAAAAGACAGTTCCACAAAGTTAGTCCTCCGAATATCAAGAGCTCTGAATTAATGCAATCAACTCCTGGTGAACGATTTTTCTTCAATTTCTGCATGGCCATTGTGAATTCCTCATAGGATGGATCCTCAATGAACATCTCCGCGATATGTATTTGAGGGTATTCAAATACAGCTTGTGATACATGTGGAACATTAAGTAAGTCAGAAAAATATTCACGCCATGTATCGAGTGCCGCATCGACGTTAACACAGAGGTTTCCATCCTGGTCCCGAATGGCAGTTGACCGAGATCTTAAGGTATGGTGCAATTCGGTGATTCCTTTAAAGAAACCACGCGAATTGTGCTCATTGCTGAGTTGTTGTACTCTTAAGACCTTAGCCTTCCACCATTCTCGCTTCTTGTTTCTGCAAATGCGTTTAGCTGTCCTCCTAGCGAGAACTGCTTTGTTTTTCCTTGCGATTGTAAACCGAGTCTGCGCTTCATTATAGGCTATATTTCGTTGCTCAACAGCAAGACGACACTCCTCATCAAACCAATCATTTTTGGGCTTAGTTTTCACTATACCGAGAGTGTGCTGGGCAACATCGACAACCGAGGTTTTCAATACTTCCCAGACACTGTTCACATGATCAGATTGGTTATTGGATTGTATAATGCTATTGCTGACAAGATCTTGATATTTTCGTTGCGTTTCTTCATTTATCAGACCTTCACAGGAGAATCGCGTTGTATATTCTCCTGTCCTCCCTGATTTGTACGAAAATTTCCATCGTAGCTTTGCAGCAACCATAAAATGGTCACTGCCTACGAATTTATTTGACGACCGATACGATCTCACATCTTGGACAACCCGAGCCCGCCCTTTTGAATTCAACACATGGTCAATTTGGCTTCGGGATGTTTTACGTGGGTGTGTCCATGTTTCTAAGTGGATGTTTTTATGAGGAAAGAATGTACTTGCTACTTTGAGTTCATGAGCGATCGAAAAGTACATCATTCTTTCCCCATTCTCGGTCACAGTTTCGTGTCGGGAGTACGGACCTATATTGTTACATAATTTGGTCTGACTTCTGCCAGCTCTAGCATTAAAGTCACCAATCACCAATTTGACATCGTGCTCCGGTATAGAACCCATCAGATTATCCAAATTATTGTAAAATGAGTCTTTATCCTGGGATTGGCTTACATCAGTGGGCGCATGTATACAGACAATTGACAGGTTGGCTAATCTCATGTGCAAGCGAAGCTTACACATTCGATTATCGACTGCTTGAATGTCCAAGACAGCCTTTTTTACCTGTGGCCCAATGAGAAATCCAACCCCAAGATTTCCGAGGTCATCTCCACTGTGTAGCAACGTATAGCCTTGGGACACATGGTTCCCACTTTTAGGCCATCGAGTTTCTTGGAGAGCTACGAGTTCCAACCGATACTCTTTCATGCATGTGATAAGGCCGTCAAACGCGCCAGGTTTTCTTAATGACTGCACGTTCCACGTGCCGATCCTCAATCTCGTGTCCGGGTACTTAAGCGGAGGTTCGTTTTTTTTGTTGTTTTGGCGGTATCCGATTTTTTTATTTTTGTTGACATTTTTAACATTTTCACGGTTTTACGGATGCGGGTCGTCAGCCCAGCGGTCCAACCAGATTTAGTCGCCTCCTACGACAAGCTCTGGATACTGTGGTGGTATTCTATGGGTCTCATATCATTGCACATATCATTACATATTATAAATTATCATTTACCACACTTCAATTATTAAATTAATTACGGAGTCGACCACTATTGATTTGAGACTGTAAATGTATTATAATGCATTCAAAAATATGCACTTATTTTCCAATGTCACAGAATTGTTTAGAGGAATACGTCAAAAATAATGTGCAGCATACATTCTGGTAACCTTATCGATTCGTTGAATAAGTAATGTATTTATAATTGTAAATGTACTGAATATCAAAATGGAAAACAAAATTTATAATATTTCTTACGCTCACAATGGTGGAAAAAGTTGTTAACAACATAATATTAACTATGTACACTTCTAATTAAGGCACCTAAACGACGGTGTACGTGAGAAAACTTGTTAAAATTTGACCACAATACAATTAATTTTTAATCATTACGTATTACGTATGATGCTAACTAAAAATATGGGGGGTTCAATTTTCGGGCAAGAAATTTTCAATTAATATATGGTTTAATCAATATTCTCGTTAACCCTAATTAGTTATACTGTATTGCCTCATTTCATATAAGATTTACTCCTATACACTTCCACGTATTGTCTTTATATAAAGGGTCCTCTTACTTTACTTTTAATATCTCAGTATACCAGGCACAAAGACTAATTACACATTTTCCAGAATTTGGAATATGATTATTTATCAGAAATTTTGTTTTATTAATTTTCATTTTAACTAATACTTAATTTCTTGTTTTGAAATTTAAAACATTTAACATAAAATATTATGTTTTCGTAATTTTTTTTAGATTAACGTTAAATTTTATGTGTTTATTTTTTTTTCAGGTTTACAAAAATTAATCATATAAATTAAATAAAATGAATTAAATAAATTTATAAAAATTATATAAATTATAGTATTAACTATATTATATAGTACGGACTATATAATATAGTTAATATAGTTTTAATTAATTATATAGTTTTAACTAAATTAATAATGATATTTCACAAATATATTTTAGTACCTAAATTATTATTATTTGTATATTTTATACTATGCTATTTGTTTCGAGGCTCAAGGCTCTCCCTTCTCTTTGGCGGTTCGATTTTTTACGTCCTACTTTACGCCTTAATAGCACGTACGGCTTATAAATTCGATTTTCGTAGAACCACCATGTCAGCCTATGGTATTCATATGGAAGTTGGGTTGGCTTCTAAGTTCTGCACTCCAACAGGGGCTCATAGTTGTGTACATTTGCACCACCGATCGTAATCAGATGGTGAAAAATCCTTTTTGCATCTAAAACCCTGTAACTCTCGCTCCAACTGACACAACTTTCACCACTGCGCCATTTAGGAGATCTACATTACTTTAAATTAAATCATAGCATACTAAATATACAAGCAGCAAAGAGTAACCTTTTAAATTTATCGAGCTTATTTATGGGGTCTAGATTTTTCATACACTCCATAAGAATTAATGTAAAATTGAAGATTTTTGGCTCAACTTTAATGAATGAAAAATACTGAAAACAAAAATTATTTTTATATTATTTTATATTTTTATATCAAAATTTAAATCAAACATTTTCAATTCAACACCGTGCTCAGGAGCGTGGTCTTCAAACAACAAGTTTTGTTCACAATTTTGCACAAAGATTTGCATTTGTTTCCATTTAAGATTCAGTTGACACAAGAGCTTCTTCCACAAGACCATTTACGCCACCGTACATATGCTAATAGGATGTTACAGCTCGCCCATTACGACCACGATTTTCATGAAAAAATCATAATGTGTGACTAGGCACATTTTCCTTTGAATGGATATGTGAATAAACAGAATAGTCGGTTCTGGGCAGTGGACAACCCTCAAAGTATTCATCAGTCACCTTTACATTAATTAAAAGTGAGATTCTGGGGTGCAATTTGGTCAGGAGGAATCATTGGACCTTACTTCTTTGAAAATGAAAACAGCGTAACGGTAATTGTGAATGGGGAGCGATATCGTGATATGATTGAAAACTTTTTAACGCCACAACTGCATGCTTTGACGGTGCCACATCGCATACAACCAGGATTACAATGGAATTACCGCGAGATCTCTTTCCACAACAATATCTCTTTCCGGACTTCTTTTTGTGGGGATATCTGAAAAGCATGGCTTATGCAAACAAACCAGAAACGCTTGAGCAACTCAACAAAATATTCGTGATGAAATTAATGAAATACCGCGTGAATGTGATGTAATGATAAATGTGCTCAAAAGGGCTCGCATTTGTGAGGCTAACAGAGGCGGACATTTATCTGATATTGTATTCCATACATAATTGCCGACATTAAATAAAATATTTATCAATATAAGATCCATTCTCTTTCATTTAATCAAAATTTATAAACAAACAAAGTAGTATACCTTCCCGGCGGACACCCTGTATATAAATATAGATATAGGCAATAACCGACTCTTCTATCATATCATTTATGCTATAACTTCACTGTGGTGGTTGTGTGGTGGTTCCTTTTCCGTTCTTTGAGGTTCACTCAATGATTATCTTTTTATAATGACTAACAATACCCGTTCTTGTCGAAAATTCGCAAATTTTTCTCGTGACTTTTGTGAACGATTGTGAATTATTACAAACTACTTGTGATATTTACAATTAATAAACTAATAACATACTTAGATTATTTGCTTGGCATCTTAAGTACTAGGATAATTGATTATATTTGTGAAACATAATTTGTTTGTACGTTAATTATCATATATTTGACAATCTGAAATATATGATTGTAAACAAATAAAATTGTCATAAGAAAGAATGTATAATAGAGAATTAAATAATGCAAATTATTAAAATCAGTTCACATTAATCTACGTTTACTATTAGTATAATTGTTTTCAGATATTACAATAAGTATCTAAGTCAGGATAATCATTGGAATGAGTGTTGTGTTTTTTTTTTTTTTTTTTTTTTTTTTATTTGTTTAAGAAATCTATATTTCTGTATAATATTACAACTAATCTCAGTGATTATCTAGTAAATGTTTTGTATTTTTAAGCAGTTTAGCATCTTATGGGATGAGAAAAATCGGTTCATCCCATTTCGTCCAGTCCTTTGATTTCAGTAGTTCAGGGAACCACTAATTCTAAAGGCTTTGTTCTTTTTAGGCGCTTTGGTCCATTGGTGTGATCCAGTAGGTTCCGCAGCTCCTCGTTGTCATGTTGCTGCAGTCGCAGTACATGACTCCTTGTAAGCTTAATTATTTCATCACTGACGTATTCCATGTTAAGGTCTCGATGGAGGTTGTCATTTCTAATATACCATGGAGCATTGACAATGCTACGTAGTACTTTATTTTGAAATGTTTGTATGATCTTAACTGTAGTTTTCTTTGCACATCCCCAAAGTTGAATGCCGTATGTCCAGATAGGTTTAAGGATTTGTTTATATAATAGTAGTTTGTTTTGCGTTGTCAGCTCAGAGTTTCTTCTAATAAGCCACTGCATTTTTCTGAATTTAAAATTCAATTCTTGTCTTTTCTTTTTAACATGTGCTTTCCACCTAAGCTTAGTGTCTAGTGTCATGCCAAGGTATTTCGCATTGTCTGAGTAAGGAATTTGTTGAAAATTCAGTCTAATCGGGATGTATTCTACTTTCTTGTTGGTGAAGTTGATGTGTGTTGATTTTGATTCGTTTAGCATTATTCTCCAAGTTTTTGTCCAAGTGTTTACTGTATTAACAGCATTTTGTAGTTTCCGTGTTGACTCGAAAATACTAATATCAGTAGTCATAATTGCAGTGTCATCAGCAAAAGTCCCTATTCTGGCTTCTGCTATATTTGGTAAATCATTTGTATACAGAAGGTATAACACAGGGCCAAGCACACTACCTTGTGGGACTCCTGCCAATATTTTCTTTAGTTTTGAGTACTCTTCTTCTTGTCTCACTCGAAAATAACGGTCATTTATGTATGACTTAAGCAATTCAAAATGTTGTTTTGGTAGATCTCGTTGAAGCTTAAATTTCAGACCATGGTGCCAAACCTTATCAAATGCTTGGGCTACGTCTAGGAATACTGCTGAACATACCTTCTTCTCTTCCAACGCCTCTTCAATCGTATCAGTGATTCTATGTACCTGTTCTATTGTTGAGTGGCCTTCTCGAAACCCAAACTGATGTGGTGGTATAAGTTTCCTAGTCTCTATAATTGGCTTGAGTCTCTTCAGAAACAATCTTTCGAAAATTTTTGATGTGGTTGTTAATAAAGAGATTGGCCTGTATGATGTTTTGTCATTTAACGGTTTATTAGGCTTAGCAATCATTATTATTTCGGCTACTTTCCACTGTCTCGTAACATAACTTTGTCTAAAGACAGCATTGATTATGTGCTGTAGCTTCCGTAGTGCTTTTTCTGGTAGTGCTTTGATTATTTTTGCTGTTATCAGGTCGTAACCAGGAGCCTTTTTATCTTTAAGATTTTTTACTTCTTCTTTGATTTCTTTCACAGTGACTGGTAGGAGAGGTACCTCGTCTATTTTGTTGACCGGTGTTAAATATTCATTCTCTACCTGCCCAGTTGGTGGTTTGAAGGTAATTTCTAGGTGTTCGGCAAAAAGATCAGCTTTTTGTTTATCGCTGCGAGCCCAGGTTCCATCAGCTTTTTTTATGGGTGGCACTTGCAGTTTAGGTCTTTTTAGACTTTTAGTGGCCTTCCACAACGAATAGTCCGTGTCAGATTTACCTGTCAGGTTACTTAGAAAGCAAGCTACTGACTCATTCTTGATCTCTTTTATAAGCAGTTTAAGTTTGTTGCACAGATTATTTAGGATTGTTTTATCTTCAGGAGCTCTAGTTCTCTGCCAAGTCTTGCGAGCTCGTCTTTTTTCGTTAACCAAGTCTCTCACTTCAACTGGGTAGCTTATACTTTTCTGTATTATATCATGCTGGATGGGAGTACTTTCCCATGCCGCTTTCTGTATACTTTCAATGAGATTTTCCAGCTCTTCTTCTATCATATGATCGTTCGAGATCGGCACCTGTAGATTGACGCTTTCTTCGACTAGCTGGCGAAAGTATTCCCAGTTTGTTTTGTTATTTGTTAGTCTTGGAGGGCTTGCTTTCCTTATTGCCGTGGAACTTATTGTCATTAAGACTGGAGAGTGATCCGATGATAGTCCTTCTTCATTTTCAACTACTAGGTAATTTTCGGAGATACCTCTGGATATATAGAAGTCTAGAAGATCAGGAATTTTATTTACGTCTGTAGGCCAGTAGGTTGGCTTTCTACTGGAGTGGAACTCACATTTTAATATTCTGCCTGCTTCAAATAGCTCTCTTCCTTTGGGAGTAGTTCGATTTGATCCCCAAAATATATTTTTTGCATTAAAATCGCCTCCAATAATGAAATTTTTACCAAGCGATTTAAAAAGTTTGATGTAGTCTTCCTTTTTTGGGTTATATCTGGGTGGACAGTAGATTGCTGATATAGTGTAGCTCTTGTAGTTTTTGGTTTCAATAGAAACAGTTGCTACTTGCATAGCTTCTTCCTCTATTTTAAGTTCTTCTTGATGTTTAATATTTTCCTTGATGAAGATTGCTGTTCCGCCTCTAGCTCTTTCTGCTGGGTGAAGAGCTTGATAGCACTGGTATCCACGAATCTTGAAATACGAGATTCTAGTAGAGTGACTTTCTGAGATTAGGCATATATCAATGTTTTTTGTGTTTAAAAATACTTCTAATTCTGAAATGCGTTGCGCAAGACCATTTGCATTCCAGGTAGCAATTCTTAAATAGTGTGTCATTATGTTTTCTTGTTTAATTTGAATGGATTAGAATTAAGGTAGTCAATGATTTCTCTAGTTTTACCTGTCGCGTCTGTTATTTTTTTATTTTGGTTCATCGATGTATTTTCTAGTGTTTCTAGTCTTTTTTCTTGTTGTTTTAGTAGCTCACTCATAGATTCTAGTCGTTGATCTTGCGTCGCCAGATGAGAATTTATAGTGGTTAACTTCTGCAGTATTTCTTGCAGGACATGATTTTCCTGACTGGGTCCTTTCTTGACATTTTCCGTTTGGCCAGCCATTTGGGCATATGTCGTGCCTTCTCTAACTTTCGCGCTATTAAGAGGGATTTGGTTTGGATAGGATGGCATCCTAGGTTGAGAACTAAGAGTTCTAATGTTCTGTGTTGGATTTTTTTTACTATTTCTCATTCTTTGCAGCTGTTTGGCAACTTCACAGCCTCTGTAATTTGCTGGGTGGTGATTCCCACAGTGTATACATTTCGCTGGATCGCTTCTACTTTTGTTGCATTCTTTTGATGGATGTTTCCCAGCGCACTTTACACATCTAGGCTCCCTATTGCAGTATTTTCGAGTATGGTTATATGCCTGACAGTTGTGGCATTGTGGAATTCTACTGCTGTTCTTTTTTAATGTCTCAATTTTGACTTTCATGTTCAAGATTGCTTTGATTCCATATATCTTATCAATGCTCTCGGTGTTGTTAAATGTTAGTATGAATAGGGGTAGGCCGATTTTGGTTGTTACTCTTTCATCGTTTGAGTTTTTGGTAACCTTTTTCTTCAGAATGTTTACAGCATTTATGATTTTGAATCCTTTCTGACTAAGTTCCTCAATTATTTCATCAGTTGGGCATGTATGATGTAGTCCTCTGGCCATAACTTTGATTTGTTGCTCTGCTTTGTTTTCATACGTGAACCATTCAATGTTTTGAGCACTAATTGCATTTGCTAACATTCTGTAGGTTTCTGGATCAACTGCATTTACTTTCCAAACATTATTATTCAGTGCAGTGACCTTATATTTGTCGTTTGGCACTATTTTGACTATTTGTTTAATTGTTTCGTACTCACTAACATTAAGAATATTAATGGGTGGAGGTGGTATCTCTTTCTTCATTGGTTCATTTAACTCTGCTTTTTTTTGTTGAGACACGTTAGATGTGCTAGCTGTTTGGAGTTGTACATTCTTCTGTAGATTAACTAAGTCCTTGCGTGGCTGACCAGATTGGTTAATCGGTGGTTTTCTTACGCCTTGTATTGATTGTTCCACCTCAGGCGAGGATTCTGCTTTCCTTTTTTTATTTTGGCGTTTAGTTTTAACAATTTGTTTGCGTATAAAACTCGTTTCATATGCCAATTCATCGTCATCTGTTTCATAGACGACTATAGCATTTTGGGTTTCATTTACTTGTTTCTTCTCACTTTTAATTACAGCAATTTCTTCTTTAAGCTGTTGAACCTCTTTAAAGAGTTGACCATTGAGTTGCATTAAGTTTTCTAGTGATTTTTTTAAACCAGAGTTTTCTCTAGTGACATCGTAGAGGTTTTCTTGGCTCACGCTTTCCATGCGATCCACACTAGGTTGAGATATCATATTTGGTATTTGGTCTGATGGCTTACGAAGTTCTTCGTTTTCTTTATCGTGGCTACTTATTGACGATGTTGGTGATCTCGATAATTTGGAGCTACGTCCAAATGGATTTACATTATTTGACTTGGTCGAATTAGTGTTGTGTTGATCTTCACACCGAGTGGACGTGTTTTTTCCCTCTCGGTGTTATTAAATAAAATAAAATAAATTCGTTTGTTGTGTGTGCGTGGTTTTAAATCGGATCACAGATGAGTATCGCTATTATATTATTATATTATATTTTATTATTATTGTAATTACATTATATATTATATTATATTATATTGTGTTGTATTTAATTATATTTTGTACGATACTATTACATCTCCATACGCTATACGCATTGACATCACACAGGCAATGCTTTATACAAGTATTGGTATTATTGTGTTACCAATGCGTACATGTATACGGCCGTTTCCCATCGAAAAACATGGCTGATCCTATGTATGTGTAATGGGTTAGAAAGTGGTAAATACATCAACAATCGTATGAAAAAGTCGATTTTTTCGAAATTTTTTACTTTTAACTTCTTATAACTTGGTAGGCAGGCCCCATAGCGAATTACTCACTATCCAGAGTTTGGAAAATGATTATTTATCAACAATACTGGATTAATAATTTTCATTTAAACCAATATTTTAATTCATGTTTTTGAAGATTTAAGAATCTAGATTTTTATATTTTCGATCGTGAATAGAGAAATAAAACGAAATGAATTTGTAATATCGGGTTTAAATACATATTGTTTGTTATATTTTGCTCTGTTTCCCGTTTACAAGTAGTAATATGATTTTATTTTACATCCCGCTCGTTTTTTTTTCATTTTCCTTTGTTTCAATATTTTTTAGAAATAATGCAAACAGTTTTGTGCTTCGTTGTCTTTTAGTGCATTTCGCTTCATTTTTATTTTATTTTTTGATTTTGTTTCTTTGTTTTAGTTTGCTACGAGCATTTGAGGCGAAAGCACGTGTTCGTTGTCAGTATGATTTGGTTTTTACGTAATATTTTTAGATTACATAAAATTTTATGCGTTTTAATTTTGTTTTAGGCTTACAGAATTTTTATTTAGGATTATTAAAACAGTTTTGATTGTATGACTTAAATTATTTTCATTCTTTATAAAAATTATAAAATTGATATTTTGGTCAATTACATTTGTTGTGCTTTGTTGTGTTTTAGTGCATTCGTTTCGTTTTTAATTTATTTTTGATTTTGTTGCTTTGTTTTGTTTTAGTTTGCTACGAGCAGTTGCGACGGGAGGATGTATTTGTTTTATGATAAATTTTATGTTTTCGTAATTTATCTTCAATTTACATAAAATTTTACCTGTTCGAATTTTTTTTTTTTTTAGGTATATAGATATTTGTCAATTTTATTGGGATTTTGATAATATCTATCTGAATTTTGACTAGGAAATAAATTAAACAAAACGTTAATTTTATTATTTCCAAAAATAATTAAATTGATGTTTCGTTTAATTTTTCGAAATAGAATTAACGAATTAACAATTATACAAATTTTGTCAACCGATATAGTCAATAAAATTATGAATTGAATAATATCAAATTTATTTATATTTATATGTTTATTAAAATTTATATTTTCGCAAATATATTTTAAATTTGCCAAAAATTAAATATATATTAGGTCAATTTTTTTCATACTGACAAGTAAACATACAATACAATACAAAAACAGTAACAAACAACGTACCATCAAAAACAAAAAGAAACAAAAAAATCAACGTAAACAAAACAAAAAAAAATATTTTTCGTGACTTTGTGTATACTTTGTGTGCTAGAGTGTTTTTCCTATACAAAATTCAAATGCAAAAGAGGAGTTACGTTATATAATCACTGTTTATACATTTTCTCGAATCACATTGAACCATTTTGATCATGTGATCATATTCGATAAACGAAATATTATCGAACTAACATATTAGCCGAAAATAAAAATCAGGAAAATTTCTTATGAATGAAAAATTTGAGCATGTATCAATAAATGGGAAATTTATTGTACAGCAGTCTTGATAAATAATCATATTTAGATGCCTCATATACAAAAATTGATGTTAAGGCCTGTATTGTAAGATATAACAAAGCAAAGTCAAAAAATTGCGAGAAATCGACAGTTTACGAACGAATTGTACAAATTTTGTTGTTTTCTAACCATTTACTCATACTAACTCATAAAAGAGAATAATCGGCCTGATCTTTAGTGGTATTGGTGTTACATTCAGTCAGTTCTTGTTTCTCCGTTATATGTTTAATATTGTAATTTGTAATATATAACGATTTGTCTTTGTGTCTTATGTACATTAATTTTCAAATCACACGCACACCACAGTATTCCATTGAAAGCGATCGCATGCTTTGTATGTTTCGTCTTCTTTCGTTTGCCTAGCACATCGCTCTTCATACAATTCTCTTATTCCCCTTTCCTTTAGATGTTTTTTTATATTTTGGTTTATGTATCTTTCAAAACATACAGTAGTAGGGATTTTGTATATTTATGTTTTAACACGATCACTGCCATTGTGCGATCGTTGTGTAGGAAAATGTTAATATATTCAATGTAATTGGCGAATTACATTTTATTTTTATAAATTTGGATTGTGTTTGTGTTGTATATACATCATTATTTGATTGTTGAAAACGCAAATTTATACACGACTGTCTCATTTAAATGCCTAGGTATTCATATTATGTATATAACAGAATTTTCGTTTCGTCCATCAAAATTCTGTTTCCTATGTTTATTAGAGAATTTTTTGTTTATTTTTATTTTATATATTTTATGCAGTTGTTATATATACATATATACAGGTGATCCTTGACTTACGTCGTAGATTATCATATACATATATACAGGCGATCTTTGACTTACGTCGTGGATGCGTTCCTGAAAAGTTCAACGTTACTTGAAACGACGTAAGTCGAAAAAGTATTCAAATGTGTAATGAGGGAATATGTTGGTTCTGTGCGGGGTACAATGTATTTAAATTCTAAATGTAATTTAAATACATTGTACTTTTTACGTTGCCGGCATGTTTTTTCATTGTATATTTGAATACTTTAATGTAATGTAATCTTATCAGATGATGAAATACTTTCATCATTTATCCTGCTAGGTTAATAAATTTTCTACGTCAGACGGATCAGCATCTATGAAGCCAGTTTTTTTCGCCATGTTGATGATTTGAGTTTGTACTTCAGCTGCATCTTCAATAGAACTGGTGGACTGATTCGACCAAGGCTTTTTCCACGATCCAGACTTGGTGGTGTCGCTGACTTCATCCCAAGATTTGCTAATGTTGAAAACATGTCATTTCGTGTAGAGAGACTGGCTGTAACCCAAGCCTTTCTATAACTTCTTCAAACAACAAGTAAACTTGTTTTTGTGATACCCTTTAAAGCTCTCGGGTTCTCCGAATGGTAAATCAGCAAAGGATTTAACTTGAAGTCGCCGACGACATTACCACCAAGCAGAAGCGTCAAACGGTCTTTTGCTGCTTTAAAGCCGGAAGCATGTTTTTCTGCTGTGGTCAAATATGTTAGCGAGGGCGTTATTTTCAAGTAATAAGAAGCTGTTTCGTCGTTAAATAGTTGATGGCTTAAATGGCCATCTGCAACGATGCTTTTAATTGTTTGCAGAATGAAGTTTGGTGCAGCTGCGTCTGCGCTAGCAGACTCACCTGAAGTTTTAATATTTAGGAATTCGTTCCGATTTTTAAAATTTTGGAACCAACTCCGACTATATTGGAAAGTATTTGTTTCTTCGTTATTTAGTTGACAAGAGGCCCGCAAATACTCTTAGTTTTGGTTTGGATGATCGACGTTCTAAATGTAATATTTTTTTGGATTGCGTCTTTTATCCAATCTATCAACAATAATTCCATTGTCTCGACTCTAAAATTAGCAAAAATTTTCGTACTGTTTGAGGTTCCCGCTTTAGCATGATTTAGATTCTTTAGCGAATTTTTTTTTTGCTTAAAAATTGTTCTTTCAGTTGTTGGTGGAATATTTAAATTTCTGGAAATTTGTTTTCTGTATTCCAATTCGAAAGGGTGCGTGTGTGTGACACATAGTAAATAAAGAAGGTGTACACATCCTCAGGGATTTTGTTGGACAGGAGTGTTTAGATTTGGTGCAGAACACGGGTATGTATCTTCCATTATCGGAGTTACATTTTGGGATTGCGGTTGAGGGTTGTTTTAGTCTGGAAGATTGTGATGGGTCGGGCGGGTATTTGAATCTAGTGGCGAGGATTTGGAACTATTTAAATATTTGGATGTCGGCGGGATCGTAGCTGTTTTGCAGTGGTGGTTTGGAGGCATTCAGTTTTGCAGAGTGGTGGGAGGTTTTGATGTTTTGGTTGGATTATTGAAGGATGTCGGAAGCGGTTTGAAAGAAGCGGTTTTTGTAGGTATGCTGGTGATTTGTTCTTTGACTCATGATACTGCTGCGGTTCGCGGGGCGGGCATTTTCGAAGCTGGATTTGATTGAGACAGGCATGAGGGTTAATCTAGTTGCGGTGGCGGTTGGGAGCCTCTGTTGGCATGTGGAATTTTTGACGCGAGTGGGATTTGTTGGGGCCTGGAGGATTCGTCGGAATGTGGGGTGTTTGGATGAATTTCGGTTCGTTGAAAGTCAGTTGAGATATGTCTATACTTTCTATTTTTATTTTTTTAAGGTTGGTGTTCCGTTGTTGAGGGTGCTCTGAAAGAGTTTGTATTTTGGATGCTTACGATTGGGTTCTCGTGTTAGAGTTTACTTGCTACTAATAGATGTATGTTTGGTTGAATGTTGAGTTTGGATCGTGTTTGGTTTGCTTGAATAGGGTTCGCTTCGAGGGGTGTTGATTTCCTTCACTTTTGGGGTGCTTCTGCTCCATTGCATTATGTGGCGTCCCTACCTGCTTTATTGCCTGTGTGTCGTGCATACGTGCCTGTGGGTTATCCATGCGTAATTTCAATTTATTAAGTTTCGTATTTGAATTTAAGGGTGCTTTTTGAAGACAATATCAATTGTTCTTTTTTGATTTATGAACGGTGAAGGTCAGAGCGGATCTACTGCATTTGTAGTAAAGTGACATCCCTGATCACGACCATAATACGGGCATTGCATTACAATTACATTGTATTGCAGAAATATAAAAATAATAATAATAATTTATGGAAAAGGTTTGGTTTTAATTACTTATATAAGTGTAAATATGATTATAGTTGGAGAGGGTTTACAAGGAAAGTTTATTTTATTTTTAATAAAATGTTGCATAATTTTGGAATGTAATACGTTTTAAGAGAATTATTTGAATTTTCTGATAAACATATTCCAATCCAATATCAGCGTAATGGTTGGCGGGTACTTAATCTAGCATACCATATTAATTTAATTTATGGTTACAGATTCAGGAGCCGTAAGTTAATTAATTAAGAGTTTTGAATTTTATTTTAACTTTGATAGGTGTACGGACTGGATTTTAAATAAATAATAAAATTAATAATAATTAAGTTATTAATTTTATTATTTATTTAAAAATTAAAGATTCCTATCTAGTAAATTTATTTTTAGACATTTATTAAATGATTTAATTTTAATACGTTATAGCTAAGTTGCAGGTAATATCTAACTTACTCAATTATTTATTTGTATAATAATTTACCCTATACACGAATGTATGTATATGAAATGCTGTCGGGTCATAAAATAAATAAATATTACCTCTCGCGTTAGATAGTGGTGGATCTGGAAATATAGGGACGCAAATTTATATGCAGCATATGATGAGAAGACCCCAGGATAATTAACCTAAATACTCCAGTTTCAACTGCTGAGGTAACACCAATATATATGATGGAATTGGAAATGTCCTTCCTATCCAAATAAAAATAATAACCAATGATAATGTGAAAATGATATAGATTTTACTAACAAATTATATTATTTTTCAAAAAGACCTTTTTTGTTGAGATTATTTTTTTAAATTTTATTGATAATTATATAATTGCACTTTTTTTCTCAGCAATATTTTTATTTTAACAAACGGTTAACATAATATTTCGGTCATACGACCATTCTCAAATGTTTTTAACATAAAACTGTATAAAAAAGAACATTTATTAAAAATTTAAAATTAAAGTTTGATTAAATTTGAAAAATGGCAACTTACAAATTATGTAACTATACAAATAAATTTTATATTTCAATTTCTGATCCCATATTAGAATCAGAAATTGTTCAATAATTGTAAAATTAGGACTTCACAAATAAATAAAATAATTTAACAAATAAAACACAATAAATGAATAAATTTGTTATTTTATGTTAGATACTAACAAGTCAAGAAAAGAAAATGAATATGTTATCATAAAAATAACTTGGCTTATTAAATTAATATTAGAACAGAATATGTGTGCTAAAAAATTTGGAAAACTATTACAAAAATATAAATTTTAATCAAAAGTACAAGTTCAATACATTCCACAAAATTTTTTTTATATTTTATACAATTCAAATCTATTAACGTTAGTTTTTATAATTAAAAAATTGTATTGCATGTAAACATTGAACATTGTGTGGGTGATGTAATCATCAAAATTCATTTGTTTATTAATTGTCAAAAATCAATCATTGTCAAACTGGAATCGAGAAACTTGAATGTATGGATTTTAGTAGCAAAAATAATTTTTTAATTTTCTCTTTTTAGGCTTAAATTAACTAAATAACCATGTATACATTTCTAAACTCTAAAAAATGGTGTATATAAATCGTTAAATAAAAAATAAAAAGTGCTAGTGTTTAATATGTTTTTTCATTAAATGAATAATAAACTTGTATGCTGAATTTATTTCCTCTGTGTCGGTTTTAAAGTTGATATTGTTGTTGTTTGTCAGGATTTCAAGACTCTCCAATATCTCACGCTTTTTCTTAATTTTTTCCGTGTGTAAGATTATTGTATTAGAAAAATCAGGATAATGTTGTAATTGGTTAGCATGTTGTGATAGAGCTGTATCATTTTTATTTAATCTTATATCACTTTTATGCTTCTGTAGTCTAACTTTAAGTTGGTTGGATGTTTGGCCAATGTATCTTTTGCTGCAACTACATGGTATTTCATAAACAACATTTGATTTGCTTTCTTTACTAATTTTGTCTTTTAAATTAGAATAACAGTTTAATAGCTTATTATTAATACTATATGCAACTCTATTCACTCCTGCTGACCTAAGCGACTTAGACACTTTTTCAGAAATATTTGTGATATATGGAATTACTGTGTTGATATTATTTGTAACTGTTTGATTATTTCCATTATCATTTGGGACTGTATTAATATTATGTTGAACATCTCTAATAATTTTGTTAATAGTTCGTAATGGGTAGTTATTGTTACGCAAAAAATGAATTATTCGATCTATATTTATATCATGAAAGGTAGGATCACTAAGTGTAAATACTTTTTTGATAAAGCTTTTTGCAACATTTATCTTCATATTATTCGGATGTGATGAGTAAAAATTCAAAATTCTGTCTGAAGATGTAGGTTTTTTGTACCAATTAGTTATAATATGATTTTGGTTTTTGATTAATGTGATATCTAAAAAGTTAAGTGAATTATTGGTTTCTGTTTCGGTAGTGAACTTTATTTTGTCATGAAAATTTTCAAAAATATTTTTAGTTTGTTCCACTTTAGTGCTCGGAAGTATAATTAATATATCATCAACATATTTGACTAAATAAGTTGGTTGGATTTCTAATAATGGTAAGGAAACTCGAAATAATTTCTCCATTACAATGTCTGCTAAAACAGGTGAAAGTGGATTACCCATGGCTAATCCTGATATTTGTTTATATATATTATCGTCAAATGAAAAATAACTATGTTTGGTTAATATTATCTTTAATAGTTGTAAAAAATGTAATTTGTTAATATTTGTATGTGGTTCTATTTCTAACCATCTGTTATGAATTTCATCTAAAACTATATCAATTGGGATATTAGTAAATAGGCTAGTCACATCAAATGATACTAGTATGTCATCATCACCAATTGATATATCATCTAATTTATTTTTCATATCATATGAATTTTTAATATTATATTGGCTATCCATAACTAAATATCTTAAAATGTGAGCTAAATGTTTTGATATCAAATAGGATGGAGCATTAATATTTGAGACAATTGGTCTAAGTGGAACACCAGTTTTATGCAGTTTTGGTAAACCGTAAATACGTGGTGTAATAGAATTTTTACATTTCACATAATTATAAATACTTTGACTAATTTGTTCCGTTTTGTATAGATATTTAATTTTATCTTCCAATTCACTTTTAACACGTGGTACCCGTTGCAATTTAAGATAAACACTTTCATCATTCAATAATTCATTCATTTTCTGAATATATTCATCTTTATACATGATCACTGTCTTTTTACTTTTATCACTGTTAACAACTATTATATCTGGATTGGACTTTATGAATCTTTTAAGAGATACGAAAGAATTTGAAATAAAATTATTAATTCGAGATTCTTTCTGATTTTTTTGAGCGTAATTTAATATGTCATGTAAAAGATTGTATCTGATATCATTATTATTATTTTCAGTGGAAATTTTAAGTAGAGTATGTTCAACACTAGCTAATAATTCATAAATAGGAGCTTCATTCTTTTTAACCGGCGGAGCAAATTTGGGCCCTAAACTTAATATTGATATAATATTAGGTGGAATGGTTTTAGTAGTTAAATTAGCTACACAATCCTTATCCAAGTTAAACTCATTAATATTATCTACACCATTGAATTCATTCCAATTATCATTCAAGTTTGTAAGTTTAGTAAATTTTTTGTATAATCTTTTTTTGACTTTATTAAACATGTATTTGTTAAATGCAATTTGTGAATTGTAAAGAATTCGAAAATCGGACAAACTCAAATTATTTAAAAGCCACTCATGTAATATTCTGTTTGAATTCAATAAGTAGTTAGTCTTACGTAAACATACCTGAATTTCTACATTTAGTAATTTCCTTCTTAAAAATAATTGCATATTATGTATTCGCCTCTGGAAACTGTGATAATGATGATGTTCATTTTGATGAAAATTGATATTTTTTGTAGCGTTGGTGATGAAAAAGGGAAATAATTGATGATGGCGGCATTTCAGTAAAAAATATTTCCTTGGAAGAATTTGGCTTATTTTATCATTTGTGTGGATGTATTCATAAATTTTCTTTCTTTGATCATTATTGTAAGTATGCTGTAGATGAATTACAGCACCATTTTTTCTTTGTAGGTTCATGGCGTTTATTGTGCTACACCGATAATATTTTTCAAAAAGACCTTTTTTGTTGAGATTATTTTTTTAAATTTTATTGATAATTATATAATTGCACTTTTTTTCTCAGCAATATTTTTATTTTAACAAACGGTTAACATAATATTTCGGTCATACGACCATTCTCAAATGTTTTTAACATAAAACTGTATAAAAAAGAACATTTATTAAAAATTTAAAATTAAAGTTTGATTAAATTTGAAAAATGGCAACTTACAAATTATGTAACTATACAAATAAATTTTATATTTCAATTTCTGATCCCATATTAGAATCAGAAATTGTTCAATAATTGTAAAATTAGGACTTCACAAATAAATAAAATAATTTAACAAATAAAACACAATAAATGAATAAATTTGTTATTTTATGTTAGATACTAACAAGTCAAGAAAAGAAAATGAATATGTTATCATAAAAATAACTTGGCTTATTAAATTAATATTAGAACAGAATATGTGTGCTAAAAAATTTGGAAAACTATTACAAAAATATAAATTTTAATCAAAAGTACAAGTTCAATACATTCCACAAAATTTTTTTTATATTTTATACAATTCAAATCTATTAACGTTAGTTTTTATAATTAAAAAATTGTATTGCATGTAAACATTGAACATTGTGTGGGTGATGTAATCATCAAAATTCATTTGTTTATTAATTGTCAAAAATCAATCATTGTCAAACTGGAATCGAGAAACTTGAATGTATGGATTTTAGTAGCAAAAATAATTTTTTAATTTTCTCTTTTTAGGCTTAAATTAACTAAATAACCATGTATACATTTCTAAACTCTAAAAAATGGTGTATATAAATCGTTAAATAAAAAATAAAAAGTGCTAGTGTTTAATATGTTTTTTCATTAAATGAATAATAAACTTGTATGCTGAATTTATTTCCTCTGTGTCGGTTTTAAAGTTGATATTGTTGTTGTTTGTCAGGATTTCAAGACTCTCCAATATCTCACGCTTTTTCTTAATTTTTTCCGTGTGTAAGATTATTGTATTAGAAAAATCAGGATAATGTTGTAATTGGTTAGCATGTTGTGATAGAGCTGTATCATTTTTATTTAATCTTATATCACTTTTATGCTTTTGTAGTCTAACTTTAAGTTGGTTGGATGTTTGGCCAATGTATCTTTTGCTGCAACTACATGGTATTTCATAAACAGAAAAAATTAAGAAAAAGCGTGAGATATTGGAGAGTCTTGAAATCCTGACAAACAACAACAATATCAACTTTAAAACCGACACAGAGGAAATAAATTCAGCATACAAGTTTATTATTCATTTAATGAAAAAACATATTAAACACTAGCACTTTTTATTTTTTATTTAACGATTTATATACACCATTTTTTAGAGTTTAGAAATGTATACATGGTTATTTAGTTAATTTAAGCCTAAAAAGAGAAAATTAAAAAATTATTTTTGCTACTAAAATCCATACATTCAAGTTTCTCGATTCCAGTTTGACAATGATTGATTTTTGACAATTAATAAACAAATGAATTTTGATGATTACATCACCCACACAATGTTCAATGTTTACATGCAATACAATTTTTTAATTATAAAAACTAACGTTAATAGATTTGAATTGTATAAAATATAAAAAAAATTTTGTGGAATGTATTGAACTTGTACTTTTGATTAAAATTTATATTTTTGTAATAGTTTTCCAAATTTTTTAGCACACATATTCTGTTCTAATATTAATTTAATAAGCCAAGTTATTTTTATGATAACATATTCATTTTCTTTTCTTGACTTGTTAGTATCTAACATAAAATAACAAATTTATTCATTTATTGTGTTTTATTTGTTAAATTATTTTATTTATTTGTGAAGTCCTAATTTTACAATTATTGAACAATTTCTGATTCTAATATGGGATCAGAAATTGAAATATAAAATTTATTTGTATAGTTACATAATTTGTAAGTTGCCATTTTTCAAATTTAATCAAACTTTAATTTTAAATTTTTAATAAATGTTCTTTTTTATACAGTTTTATGTTAAAAACATTTGAGAATGGTCGTATGACCGAAATATTATGTTAACCGTTTGTTAAAATAAAAATATTGCTGAGAAAAAAAGTGCAATTATATAATTATCAATAAAATTTAAAAAAATAATCTCAACAAAAAAGGTCTTTTTGAAAAATATTATCGGTGTAGCACAATAAACGCCATGAACCTACAAAGAAAAAATGGTGCTGTAATTCATCTACAGCATACTTACAATAATGATCAAAGAAAGAAAATTTATGAATACATCCACACAAATGATAAAATAAGCCAAATTCTTCCAAGGAAATATTTTTTACTGAAATGCCGCCATCATCAATTATTTCCCTTTTTCATCACCAACGCTACAAAAAATATCAATTTTCATCAAAATGAACATCATCATTATCACAGTTTCCAGAGGCGAATACATAATATGCAATTATTTTTAAGAAGGAAATTACTAAATGTAGAAATTCAGGTATGTTTACGTAAGACTAACTACTTATTGAATTCAAACAGAATATTACATGAGTGGCTTTTAAATAATTTGAGTTTGTCCGATTTTCGAATTCTTTACAATTCACAAATTGCATTTAACAAATACATGTTTAATAAAGTCAAAAAAAGATTATACAAAAAATTTACTAAACTTACAAACTTGAATGATAATTGGAATGAATTCAATGGTGTAGATAATATTAATGAGTTTAACTTGGATAAGGATTGTGTAGCTAATTTAACTACTAAAACCATTCCACCTAATATTATATCAATATTAAGTTTAGGGCCCAAATTTGCTCCGCCGGTTAAAAAGAATGAAGCTCCTATTTATGAATTATTAGCTAGTGTTGAACATACTCTACTTAAAATTTCCACTGAAAATAATAATAATGATATCAGATACAATCTTTTACATGACATATTAAATTACGCTCAAAAAAATCAGAAAGAATCTCGAATTAATAATTTTATTTCAAATTCTTTCGTATCTCTTAAAAGATTCATAAAGTCCAATCCAGATATAATAGTTGTTAACAGTGATAAAAGTAAAAAGACAGTGATCATGTATAAAGATGAATATATTCAGAAAATGAATGAATTATTGAATGATGAAAGTGTTTATCTTAAATTGCAACGGGTACCACGTGTTAAAAGTGAATTGGAAGATAAAATTAAATATCTATACAAAACGGAACAAATTAGTCAAAGTATTTATAATTATGTGAAATGTAAAAATTCTATTACACCACGTATTTACGGTTTACCAAAACTGCATAAAACTGGTGTTCCACTTAGACCAATTGTCTCAAATATTAATGCTCCATCCTATTTGATATCAAAACATTTAGCTCACATTTTAAGATATTTAGTTATGGATAGCCAATATAATATTAAAAATTCATATGATATGAAAAATAAATTAGATGATATATCAATTGGTGATGATGACATACTAGTATCATTTGATGTGACTAGCCTATTTACTAATATCCCAATTGATATAGTTTTAGATGAAATTCATAACAGATGGTTAGAAATAGAACCACATACAAATATTAACAAATTACATTTTTTACAACTATTAAAGATAATATTAACCAAACATAGTTATTTTTCATTTGACGATAATATATATAAACAAATATCAGGATTAGCCATGGGTAATCCACTTTCACCTGTTTTAGCAGACATTGTAATGGAGAAATTATTTCGAGTTTCCTTACCATTATTAGAAATCCAACCAACTTATTTAGTCAAATATGTTGATGATATATTAATTATACTTCCGAGCACTAAAGTGGAACAAACTAAAAATATTTTTGAAAATTTTCATGACAAAATAAAGTTCACTACCGAAACAGAAACCAATAATTCACTTAACTTTTTAGATATCACATTAATCAAAAACCAAAATCATATTATAACTAATTGGTACAAAAAACCTACATCTTCAGACAGAATTTTGAATTTTTACTCATCACATCCGAATAATATGAAGATAAATGTTGCAAAAAGCTTTATCAAAAAAGTATTTACACTTAGTGATCCTACCTTTCATGATATAAATATAGATCGAATAATTCATTTTTTGCGTAACAATAACTACCCATTACGAACTATTAACAAAATTATTAGAGATGTTCAACATAATATTAATACAGTCCCAAATGATAATGGAAATAATCAAACAGTTACAAATAATATCAACACAGTAATTCCATATATCACAAATATTTCTGAAAAAGTGTCTAAGTCGCTTAGGTCAGCAGGAGTGAATAGAGTTGCATATAGTATTAATAATAAGCTATTAAACTGTTATTCTAATTTAAAAGACAAAATTAGTAAAGAAAGCAAATCAAATGTTGTTTATGAAATACCATGTAGTTGCAGCAAAAGATACATTGGCCAAACATCCAACCAACTTAAAGTTAGACTACAGAAGCATAAAAGTGATATAAGATTAAATAAAAATGATACAGCTCTATCACAACATGCTAACCAATTACAACATTATCCTGATTTTTCTAATACAATAATCTTACACACGGAAAAAATTAAGAAAAAGCGTGAGATATTGGAGAGTCTTGAAATCCTGACAAACAACAACAATATCAACTTTAAAACCGACACAGAGGAAATAAATTCAGCATACAAGTTTATTATTCATTTAATGAAAAAACATATTAAACACTAGCACTTTTTATTTTTTATTTAACGATTTATATACACCATTTTTTAGAGTTTAGAAATGTATACATGGTTATTTAGTTAATTTAAGCCTAAAAAGAGAAAATTAAAAAATTATTTTTGCTACTAAAATCCATACATTCAAGTTTCTCGATTCCAGTTTGACAATGATTGATTTTTGACAATTAATAAACAAATGAATTTTGATGATTACATCACCCACACAATGTTCAATGTTTACATGCAATACAATTTTTTAATTATAAAAACTAACGTTAATAGATTTGAATTGTATAAAATATAAAAAAAATTTTGTGGAATGTATTGAACTTGTACTTTTGATTAAAATTTATATTTTTGTAATAGTTTTCCAAATTTTTTAGCACACATATTCTGTTCTAATATTAATTTAATAAGCCAAGTTATTTTTATGATAACATATTCATTTTCTTTTCTTGACTTGTTAGTATCTAACATAAAATAACAAATTTATTCATTTATTGTGTTTTATTTGTTAAATTATTTTATTTATTTGTGAAGTCCTAATTTTACAATTATTGAACAATTTCTGATTCTAATATGGGATCAGAAATTGAAATATAAAATTTATTTGTATAGTTACATAATTTGTAAGTTGCCATTTTTCAAATTTAATCAAACTTTAATTTTAAATTTTTAATAAATGTTCTTTTTTATACAGTTTTATGTTAAAAACATTTGAGAATGGTCGTATGACCGAAATATTATGTTAACCGTTTGTTAAAATAAAAATATTGCTGAGAAAAAAAGTGCAATTATATAATTATCAATAAAATTTAAAAAAATAATCTCAACAAAAAAGGTCTTTTTGAAAAATATTATCGGTGTAGCACAATAAACGCCATGAACCTACAAAGAAAAAATGGTGCTGTAATTCATCTACAGCATACTTACAATAATGATCAAAGAAAGAAAATTTATGAATACATCCACACAAATGATAAAATAAGCCAAATTCTTCCAAGGAAATATTTTTTACTGAAATGCCGCCATCATCAATTATTTCCCTTTTTCATCACCAACGCTACAAAAAATATCAATTTTCATCAAAATGAACATCATCATTATCACAGTTTCCAGAGGCGAATACATAATATGCAATTATTTTTAAGAAGGAAATTACTAAATGTAGAAATTCAGGTATGTTTACGTAAGACTAACTACTTATTGAATTCAAACAGAATATTACATGAGTGGCTTTTAAATAATTTGAGTTTGTCCGATTTTCGAATTCTTTACAATTCACAAATTGCATTTAACAAATACATGTTTAATAAAGTCAAAAAAAGATTATACAAAAAATTTACTAAACTTACAAACTTGAATGATAATTGGAATGAATTCAATGGTGTAGATAATATTAATGAGTTTAACTTGGATAAGGATTGTGTAGCTAATTTAACTACTAAAACCATTCCACCTAATATTATATCAATATTAAGTTTAGGGCCCAAATTTGCTCCGCCGGTTAAAAAGAATGAAGCTCCTATTTATGAATTATTAGCTAGTGTTGAACATACTCTACTTAAAATTTCCACTGAAAATAATAATAATGATATCAGATACAATCTTTTACATGACATATTAAATTACGCTCAAAAAAATCAGAAAGAATCTCGAATTAATAATTTTATTTCAAATTCTTTCGTATCTCTTAAAAGATTCATAAAGTCCAATCCAGATATAATAGTTGTTAACAGTGATAAAAGTAAAAAGACAGTGATCATGTATAAAGATGAATATATTCAGAAAATGAATGAATTATTGAATGATGAAAGTGTTTATCTTAAATTGCAACGGGTACCACGTGTTAAAAGTGAATTGGAAGATAAAATTAAATATCTATACAAAACGGAACAAATTAGTCAAAGTATTTATAATTATGTGAAATGTAAAAATTCTATTACACCACGTATTTACGGTTTACCAAAACTGCATAAAACTGGTGTTCCACTTAGACCAATTGTCTCAAATATTAATGCTCCATCCTATTTGATATCAAAACATTTAGCTCACATTTTAAGATATTTAGTTATGGATAGCCAATATAATATTAAAAATTCATATGATATGAAAAATAAATTAGATGATATATCAATTGGTGATGATGACATACTAGTATCATTTGATGTGACTAGCCTATTTACTAATATCCCAATTGATATAGTTTTAGATGAAATTCATAACAGATGGTTAGAAATAGAACCACATACAAATATTAACAAATTACATTTTTTACAACTATTAAAGATAATATTAACCAAACATAGTTATTTTTCATTTGACGATAATATATATAAACAAATATCAGGATTAGCCATGGGTAATCCACTTTCACCTGTTTTAGCAGACATTGTAATGGAGAAATTATTTCGAGTTTCCTTACCATTATTAGAAATCCAACCAACTTATTTAGTCAAATATGTTGATGATATATTAATTATACTTCCGAGCACTAAAGTGGAACAAACTAAAAATATTTTTGAAAATTTTCATGACAAAATAAAGTTCACTACCGAAACAGAAACCAATAATTCACTTAACTTTTTAGATATCACATTAATCAAAAACCAAAATCATATTATAACTAATTGGTACAAAAAACCTACATCTTCAGACAGAATTTTGAATTTTTACTCATCACATCCGAATAATATGAAGATAAATGTTGCAAAAAGCTTTATCAAAAAAGTATTTACACTTAGTGATCCTACCTTTCATGATATAAATATAGATCGAATAATTCATTTTTTGCGTAACAATAACTACCCATTACGAACTATTAACAAAATTATTAGAGATGTTCAACATAATATTAATACAGTCCCAAATGATAATGGAAATAATCAAACAGTTACAAATAATATCAACACAGTAATTCCATATATCACAAATATTTCTGAAAAAGTGTCTAAGTCGCTTAGGTCAGCAGGAGTGAATAGAGTTGCATATAGTATTAATAATAAGCTATTAAACTGTTATTCTAATTTAAAAGACAAAATTAGTAAAGAAAGCAAATCAAATGTTGTTTATGAAATACCATGTAGTTGCAGCAAAAGATACATTGGCCAAACATCCAACCAACTTAAAGTTAGACTACAGAAGCATAAAAGTGATATAAGATTAAATAAAAATGATACAGCTCTATCACAACATGCTAACCAATTACAACATTATCCTGATTTTTCTAATACAATAATCTTACACACGGAAAAAATTAAGAAAAAGCGTGAGATATTGGAGAGTCTTGAAATCCTGACAAACAACAACAATATCAACTTTAAAACCGACACAGAGGAAATAAATTCAGCATACAAGTTTATTATTCATTTAATGAAAAAACATATTAAACACTAGCACTTTTTATTTTTTATTTAACGATTTATATACACCATTTTTTAGAGTTTAGAAATGTATACATGGTTATTTAGTTAATTTAAGCCTAAAAAGAGAAAATTAAAAAATTATTTTTGCTACTAAAATCCATACATTCAAGTTTCTCGATTCCAGTTTGACAATGATTGATTTTTGACAATTAATAAACAAATGAATTTTGATGATTACATCACCCACACAATGTTCAATGTTTACATGCAATACAATTTTTTAATTATAAAAACTAACGTTAATAGATTTGAATTGTATAAAATATAAAAAAAATTTTGTGGAATGTATTGAACTTGTACTTTTGATTAAAATTTATATTTTTGTAATAGTTTTCCAAATTTTTTAGCACACATATTCTGTTCTAATATTAATTTAATAAGCCAAGTTATTTTTATGATAACATATTCATTTTCTTTTCTTGACTTGTTAGTATCTAACATAAAATAACAAATTTATTCATTTATTGTGTTTTATTTGTTAAATTATTTTATTTATTTGTGAAGTCCTAATTTTACAATTATTGAACAATTTCTGATTCTAATATGGGATCAGAAATTGAAATATAAAATTTATTTGTATAGTTACATAATTTGTAAGTTGCCATTTTTCAAATTTAATCAAACTTTAATTTTAAATTTTTAATAAATGTTCTTTTTTATACAGTTTTATGTTAAAAACATTTGAGAATGGTCGTATGACCGAAATATTATGTTAACCGTTTGTTAAAATAAAAATATTGCTGAGAAAAAAAGTGCAATTATATAATTATCAATAAAATTTAAAATTATATTATTGTTATAATTATGTAACAGGAAAATGGTTCTGCTGAAGATTGTCGCCCTATAGTCTATTTTGACTCTCTGATGAGCATGTTACAGTATTATGGTAACATTATCGTAATGGATGGCTTAAACTATCAAACTAAATTAATTAAATTGTTTCAGATACCTGAGCGATAAGTTAAAAAAAATTTCTTTCAGAGTTCTGTACTTATGTTCTAATTAGGTTTGTTGTGCGGATGGGAGTTCAAATAAATAATAAAACTTATTAATTAAGTTACAGATTCCTGAGCGAACTAATAAATTTATTTTAGAATTTTAATTTAGTTTTAATTTTATTCAAAATACAGAAGAGCGGATAGGCGTTGCGGACTGGAGAATGCTGATTGGCGATTGCAGACTAGCAGATTAAAATTGTGATTGTCTTGTGATAATAGTAGTTTAGTACCGACTGTCATGGTGTCTGTAACCGGGTCGCTCTTTCCTAAGTAACATACCTTCCAATCCTTACCTATCGTTTTATGTAAACGGCTGTAGGAATAGGCCCGGCGTTATCCGGGAATCTTGCCTAGCGCTTGGTCCTACAGTCCTATCAATCAATCAATCAATCAAGTCAGGATAATCATTGGAATAATCCTCCATACTCCAAGTAAAATTGTAAGGTAATGTGTTTGGACCAGGTTTCACTAAGTATTCAGATATTACACTAAGCCAGTTCATTCAACAGATCATTCTTTCTTATTGTCATCCGTACAGTTTCTTTCAATGAAATACACTATATTTAATTGTATTACCCACCTTATAATATAGGGTGTGTATTGAGGTTGAGTTTATCGTAGACAATAGCAACCTTGCACAGTTATTCTCAACTATCATTAATTGGCTAAACCTTCCTTTCGTTCGATTTCCATATATTCTAATTCCATATTTAATTTTGGAGGATACCAATGGCTTTTAGTTACAAGAAAATACTCTAGTTTCTATGCAAATGTACTTGCTCAGTTCGCCGTTCATTGATTCTGGCGGCGATTTCTATATTGTTCACTCTAAAACTCAAAACTCACACATTTTTATTTGCCTGGTCAATGCAGTGATCCTTGACAACTAATACAAAATTATTCGAAAATTGCAAGACAATTTCGTCTGTCGCTTTAACTTGGTGAATGCAGCAGTACAAACGTTGAAAACATTAGAAGATATTTTACTTCCTTGTAGAAGTCAAAGATTCACTGTTCTCTCCAACCTGTAATTTGTCCACACTTTGTACAACACTGGAATAGAATAGGAATAGGAATAAAATAATGCTCAATAAAATGAATGAAATTATTCCAATACCAACAGAACGTTGGAAAGAAACTATTCATTCCGGAATGAAATTATATGGCTTTATTGTTATACAATTGCCAACAAAAGACTGCTAAATTTCCACGGCACTACATAATCTTTCAACATCTAAAAATACCGCAACTACCTTGTTATTTTATTATCTTACTCGTTGTACAAACTTCTCAATGCATTTATTTGCTGAGTGGCCCTTGCCGCAACCGTATGTTGTTTTCGGTGACAATTCATCTTACGAGTCATTCATAAATCTTAAGAGTCGTTCTTTCAACATTTCATTCAATAGCTTAACAAAAAGATTCAACATACATATACCTCTTTAGTTTGCTGCCTGATTTGGATCTCTGTTCTATTTAGGTATATGGACCACTCTACATTCCTTCCATTCATTTAGAAATTTCGAGTGCAGCCACCTTATTGAGTACTTTTAGCAAACGTTGTCAATTTAATACCTTCCAAAACTCCTAAGAACTCATCCCAGTGAAATATCCTGTGCATTCTCAATCATATTTCCGAATAGTCATAACATTTATTTTCATAAAGGTTATTCTGTACATTAATGAACATATCCAAAATTTTGCATCGCACACATATCTCTGATTCTGTCTTTCAGTTGCTCTAAATTCAATTCATTTTTCCGAGAAACCCATTCATTTCTCTTACCCATTAACCTTGATCCACATGCTCACTTTTCTTTTATACAAATGATTATCAACCATCATCAATTGAATTATGTAGTGATCCAAACCGAAGTTCCCTTCTTCAAATTTACAAGTGGCTTGATAAAAAAATGCGCTGGATGCTAATGAAAGATTCAGTGCATTCAATGCACCTCACAAATTCGCTAGTCTAATATGCCGTCTAGAATCAAGAATCATCATATAAGAATTCGAAATACTGTTAGTCCCACGTTCGTGCATGCACAGTCCAGTAAGTTATTTTTTCCATACACCCAGTCAAATTTATGGCCGAACTATTTAATGTATATATGATATATATTATACATTTATATTGATGGTCACTAAATTCGTTTTTCCTGCGAACCATTAATATAAATTTTTATTACATAGATTGACTAAGTTGGTCTATTTGAACATGAGCCTTTAGTGCAAATCTAAACATAGGGCTGGTGTTTCAGTTTTGATGCTAGTGAGTTGACATCGTATCAAATCGAAATCACATGAGGTCCTTCAAAATTCAAGATATATCGATAAACCTTTGGTTTGTCACTTGCAACAGTATATAATTAAATAAATCATTCAATTGACGATATAAATGTTTATACTAGGGTCGTTCATGCCCTTAAATTTATTTCGTTTAAATAAAATATAAAATTTTCTGTAAAGAAGTTCTGAATAATATACATTTATACATTTAGATTGTAACTTACCAATTGATAATAAAATTGTCAATCGAAGCAAACGAGGCCAAAATGTGTTTTGAAATCGCTTTCGCTGTTCTCGATAGTGTGAGTAAAATTGTCAATCTTCGCATGGTTTTTTTCACTGGGTGTAGATGAGTCAATAAATCCAATTCATCTCTGTCAATTTCATACATTAATAAAATCGAAAATGTATGTATGTACTATTTTTATTAATTTATATAAATTTATATTTTCTATTTAGTTCCTCTATTTAAAAGAAATTTTTTTTGATAAACAAAAAATATTACTAATATGGTTTTTAACTGTCAAAAAAACATTTGTTTGGAATTCTTAATACTACTAGCTATGACAAGTGAGTAATATCAAAAACAACAATTTAATAATGGTTTTATTGGCCGTGTTTCTTGACACACAGTGATCCAGTTCAAATTTTACATACAAAGCAACAACAAAATGTGGCGCAGTGGTTAAAGCTGCGGAAGTTTGAGCGGAAGATATAGGGTTCGAATCCCGATTCGGGGCAAGATGCAAACGGGTTTTTCACCTTCGATCATTTGTGCGGTGCGATCGGTGGTGTAAAATGAACATATATCTGGATCCCCTGTCGTGTTTAGAATCCATGGACCGACCCATCTTCCATGTCAGTACCTATGATGCTATGCAATACTGACATGGAGCTATGCAATGCGCAGATGGTTCTACGAAAACTCGGACTTATAGCCGTACAAAGAGTGGTATCACAACGAACCAATCGCCGGTCTATGTGTGTGAAAGCAGCCACAACAACCTAACCTAACCTAATTGTTTTTGTAAGATCTTTTAAATTTTTATTTTACATTTTATTGCCAAAAACTCTAGTGTTAATATTTGTATTATTTACTGCTGACAGAATAACAATTGACAGCTAATGACAAAATAACATGGATGATATTTTACATGATATGATATGGTAGCTTTTTAAATAGTAACTTTTATCACAGTAGTACTAACCTCTTTATTTTATGAATTTTTATATCGTTACTTGGCACAAAATCTAATCTGGGTCAGATCCAACGTCAACAAACACGACTATTGTTGTATCTAAATATCCGCTTACTTTTTGTAAAATTAAAAAAACACTTCTAGTAAAACAATCATTGCATTTTTGCTTGCAATACTAAACCTATTTTTGATTACAAAAACTTTTTTTATCAATTTCAAAGTTTCTTTAAATTTAAAAGTTAAATCATTAAGTGTATTTTGAACAAGAATGTTAGTAATTACATATGTAGTTACATACATTTTAGTTTTATTTGTTTCGTCAATATATAACTAATAAAAGCTAAAGTTATTTATTCATTAACAAATATGTGATCGATCTGCGATCAATTTGAACAAATGAATTTGACTCGGATTCTATTTAAAATTATTCATTGTTTCGTTACGAATTCACAACTATAGAAACTCAGTATTTTAACGAATTTAACTGCTGAAATCGATTAATGCTAGAAAAATCAAAGTGATAACAAAATTTTTGTTTACAAAACTACATTGAACTCTTGTAAATTATCTATCTATATGTTATGATTACTCGTATACTTTTCTGCAGTGGTTCCCAATGACAAAAAGTGGAAACTCATATTTTTCTATATATACGACTTTAACATACACATAAGTTCCTTATAGCATACGCCTTATATCTCAATACTATTTGTATAGTTTTCCTATTGCTCCTATTATTTTTTGAATATATGAAAATAGAAATAACAAACATAAAAATGAAACTTCATGTACAACATGCATTAGAACGAAACTCTTAAACCTTTTCTCTTTTATCCGAAAATGTTAAAAAATAAAACAACATCCGAAAACAGCTCTAGCGCTGACTTTTTACTCCAGAGAAACTTTTAGCTATCACCATCAAATTAATCCTATCAAAGCACAAAACACATAAAAAAAGCTTTATTTTGATTTTATTTGTTAAACGTATGTGATTTTTATTTTTATATCGTTTTAGCTGACTTTGTTATAAACATTATTGTAAAATGTTTTTTGTTGTATGATAAAAGGACAAGAAGGTACAATCGATGAAGCAAATTTGCAAACTCGAACAAACTTGTAAACTAAACAACTGCAATCGCACATATCCGGGACTGTACCAACATCACTCAATGGTTCTTTTTTTTGAAAAAATTTGAAATTTTTCTTCTCTTATAGAATTTCAAATAAAATAAAAAATAATAAAAACCATACTACAAGAACACAACAAAAACAAAATAAAATATCATTTTCTTTAATTTTTTTTATAGATTTTCCTGTTTTCTGTGTAACATATTGAATCGTAAAAACCCAAGTCAAACACAAAATAAAGGATTTACTCATTGAAGTTGAAATGATATAAAAATTGATCTGGTGCCGCATATTGTTCCACTCTGGTGCTTTATATATTTCCTATATGCATATACATACATACATACATACAATCTCATTGTAATTCCTCAAAAATCTAGAGAGGGACAAAAAAACATGACACCATCAGAAAAAGGGTTGATGAAGTGAAATTTAGTTTTATTTTCATTTTTTATTGTAATCGCGGGAAACAAAACATGGCAACAAAAATTTAATTTTATTATAATTTTTATTTGATAGCATAGCAGCTTCTCATACTTTAGCCTAGTTGAAGATTGATAAGGGTTATATTACGTTACTATTCCATATTATTTATATTGTTATTATTATTGTGGTTACTTACGATTTGAATTTGGATCAATGTGATAAGAATTATATTGCTTTTATTTTATTTAAGGTATTCTTGTTGACTTACCTGGAAATAGAAAAAATAGGAATAAAATGGTGAGATGAATAAATATACTACTAAATGATATTCTTAATATTATGTTATTATAATGTGAACGATATATTGAAGGGTCAAAAATCTTTATAGAAAACAAGTATACATTTGAAAAATAAATGCGTTTTTTGTGTGTGTGTGTGTGTGTTTTAAAATCTGATGACAAATGAGCATCGTTATTATATTATGTTTTATTATAATATTGTATTATGTATTGTATTATTTATATTATAATTATATTATATTATATTGTGTTTTATTATAATATTATTATATTCGGTTTGTTCTTGTTTCTCTTATGCAAATACGTAATACACTATACCATATATGTAAGTATTTTGTATAACATATTTGTGTTTGTTTTATATATATATATATATATATATATATATATATATATATATATATATATATGTATGTATATATATATATATATATATACACTTATATATATTATATATATATATATATATATATATATATATATATATATATATATATATATAAATATATATATATATATATATATATATATATATATATATATATATATATATATATATATATATATATATATATATATATATGATGTATATCACTCCACAGCGGTTAAGGGTAAGAAGTAGGTAGCAATACAAGGTACAGACTTCATGAGAACGGATTCGTATTGGATTTTGGACGAGAGATGTCAAAGATTGGTAACATCGAGCTGCTCAAATGGAATACGGGAAAGGCAATCGTACGGAGAATCATCTTCGCTCGTCGTTCGGGGTTGTCACCACATCGGGCGAATGGATGAAATCTAATGGGAAAAAGCATCGGTCAGTGAATGAAGTGGACCGACTCAACGTGGAATGGACAGTATTAGGATCTGGATTCGACAAAGATGGAGGTGTTTGCTGGAACGGGGAATCAATTATCAATATTACAGGCGCATCGAATAAGGTCGGATGAGTCCACCTTGGAATGAAGGAGACTCAGGAGAAGGCCCAGAAACGATTTGGAAGTAAAAGACAGTGGCTGTGTGAAAGAAAAGTAAACAGTGTGAAATCCGACACCATGCCATGAGGCAGTCATCGATGACGCTGAGGAAGCCAGGCAGACGGAAAACAGCCGTATATTGGGTTAATAGGCAAGGAGGATTTATTTCAAGCTGAAAAAGAAGATGCCAACCAAAGTGGAGCTTAGATTGGCAAACCTCTAGAGGAAGAAGAGGTTTGAATACTGTTCGGGGTGATAATTAAAAAGAGTTAAAAATTATAGCAGTAGTTTAGGGATTACCCTGTTAAGATTACCAATTGTTTACAAATACGAACAAAAAATAGATAATGAAATCAATTGGTGGAGCGAACAAAATATGACGAAAAAAATATTCGCGAAGTGGAGAAATGCTAACGGAAATGGAATGTTCCACAAGGATTTCCGTCGTATAAATAGGTAGACATTTTGAGTTATGAAACAGTTCAGTTTGAAATTTTAAAGTGTTAATATCGGAATGAAGTGAAAGAGAAGTGTTAAATAATTGAAGTATTGTGGAAAATACTCGTAATAATAATAATTTACGAATTATTTGTGAAATTTGTATGTGGAATAAATTTATTGTAAATTTTAAAGTTTACGATATTCGTATTCACAATCCAGTGATCGAACCGGACAAATAATTTGTTTTTGTACTTGGCTAAATTATTGTAACACGATATTACAGTCAAGACACAATTTTGAAGACATTTCTGTATAGAAGTAATTATTCAAATAAGTTACCTTTCGAGCATGGTAAACTGGTCGAGAGTAAAAATCACCCTTTATACTAACTGAGAAAACTACATTTTCAATTTTCATAAAATTTTAAAATTGAATAGTCAATTATTTTAAAATTATATGTTTGAAACTAAAAATTGAAGTTTCGCAATTAAAATAAAAAAATAAATATATTTGAAATCCAATTTATGAGAATGTACATTCCAAAAGTTATGTTGCAATTTATAGATTACATATTTACTACACTTGTACATTCAATTTAATAAAATAAAAATGTTCATTTTCCGAATAAACTAAAACCACGTATTTAAAAAGTCTATGTTTATTATAGAAAATACAAATAATTATTAATTTGATTAAACTTTTCTGAATCGTGGAAGTGTAAATGAAATATGTAAAAAACTTGAAAAGTAAAAGATGTTTTTTAAAGTACTTCAGTTTTAACTGTAGACGAATACATATGATGAATTTAAAATAGTCCTAACCTATCCACTAACGATAATAACAAAACTAACAAACTCAAATCCCAATGTGAAAATGATTATAACTATAATCATTTTCACATTGGAATTTAATACTAACAATATATAATAATTAACTAATAATGTAGTACAGAGTCTCTGCTGTGGATTATCACCTAAGTCGTTTCTTGATTAATATTCCTTTTTCTGAACCTTATATTTTGAGATGCAAGCAGATCCTGGGTCCGCATAATTTTGAAGTTAGAATTCTCAGATATCTATTTGGAACTCTGCTGAATATACTCCAGGATTATGGTAACATACCTAGGATCACCGTAACTGGTTGGGTTGCACTGCTCATATCATATCATAGAACTAGTACACATTTAACTTTATTACTCATAATGAGTTTATAAAACGAATATATTACTCAAAGGTCTAAAAAGATAGGCGGGTTTTATTGAGACGGCTACCAAATTTAACGTGTTTATAATACTTAATAAAATATACAATTTGGTTTGATTTTCAAAATTGTTTAATTGGTAAATTGTCGATTACGTCATTTATTTAAATAAATACTCATATATACTTATCTCAAATAAAAAAATTCGTTTATTAATACACCACTAATTTTACAAAAATAAGCTACGGCTAGTAAGCTTATACATTAAGTTACTGCCCAGGTTGCGCAGTGGAAAAAACGTTGTGGCGTGGAACGGTACGATCGGTGGTGCGAATGAACTCTAAGACCCAGTTGAGGTTAGAATCCGTGTGTCGTCCAATGTGCAGATGGTTTCTACGTAAATCGGACCTAGAGCCGGAACGTTAAGTGGGAAGGCCCAATGGGCCAATATAACCTGAGTGACAGATAACACTACAACAACAAAAAAAGCTTACATTACAAAATTATAGGTTCGTAAAATCAACATATTATATCATGGTTCTTCACGTCTGCGATTGTCACTTGACGTGAATAAAATTAAAATAATTAAGTTTAAAAAATGATTAGTGCGATAATTTCTTACGAACAAAAACTTTGTAAAATGTGTTAATAGAATTTTCTTTTAAGATTATGTCATATTATTATTGAATTTTTAAGTTTTGTTATTTTTAACTATTATTGGTCAGCGTTTTATTTAATTGCAAATCAATTACTATGAGTTGTACTTATGCCATAATTAGTTAAAAGCAGTTTCTCACGTTTTCCGTTCCCCTTTGCTGTGAGTTTTCCATTACCAGTAATCTTTCGAATGATTACCAACTATTTAAGACTAATGATGTTGAAAGGATTTCGTTACCAAATCGATAAAGTAAAAGTTCGAAATTTTGAACGTAAAATAAATAGGTACTTACACTTACAATAACCGAGTCGTTTATTCAGTGTTAAACGGAATCTAGAATTATAACTAAATCGCATGGAGAATTACAAATAAATGGTTATTAGCTAAACCGAAAACCCAAAATTATTTAAATTATAATATTGTATCGAGAAAAATTTTGGGAAAAATATAGTTTACGTTTGCATTAAACTTGTTAATCAAACTACAAATAAATGGCGATAAAAGATACCATAGCTCTCATTTTTTCTATAAGTTTTTTTTTTCAATTATGATTTTTTATCGTTCAATGTAAATATTAAATTCTATATTTAATAAAAATAAAACATCTTATTGTAAAAAATTGGAAACCTAACTCGTGGACCAAACTCCGGAATCAAGTAAACGTATTCATTTCAGAATACTGTTCTTACTACCAAAATGAAATTTGAATCAATTTCTTTTTCTATTTTGGATTATAACTAAAATAGCAAATATTAATGGGCTTTAAGCTGTACAGCATTGGGGCCTAAATCTTTTATGGTATCGTTTAGGTTAGCCATCAAATCTTTAGTCAACCCGTTAATTAACCTCACTATCTCTCACCGTGGTCGACGATGTAGACTTCAATCTATTTCACTATTTAACTTTAATAGAGATGCGGTTGTGCACAGACATTAACTCTTTATTAGCACAAGATATTAACGGAGTTTCAACTTCCAAATTGTAAAACCAGCAACTGCCGGGGTCCAGTTAGTAGCCTTGGGTTTGCTGACTACAAGGTTCTTGGTTCAAGGGAGTGATCAATCTCACGATAAGCAAACTTTAAATTTTATTTTTTAACTAATAATATAGTGTCCATGGAACAGTAAAAAGGCAACAAAGATAGTAAACAATAACAAAAAAATTGTGGTTTTTGTCAAATAAATAACTTCAAAAAATAGTCATTAATTGATCTAATTTTCATGATAATATCTTAGTGTAATTTATATTATTATTGCATTGGTAAAAAAGTTAAGTATCTAATCTCGATTAGATTTTTCAGGCATTCATTGCCTGTGAATTACGAAAATTAATTTTTATTGCTCTGTTAGTTTTGAAAAAGGAAATGGTACTGTACTGACTAAAGTTTGAGCATTTATTACCTTTAATGAATCTAACTTTATCTCTTTGGTCCCCATACATAGGGGGAAAATATTATATGATTTATTTATATATATATATATATATATATATATAATATATATATAATATATATATATATATATATATATATATATATATATATATATATATATGTATATGTATATATATATATATATGTATATATATATATATATATATATATATATACATATATATATATATATATATATATATATATATATATATATATATATATATATATATTTATATATATATATATATAGAGAGAGAGAGAGAGATAAATGTCGATCTCGTGGCAGAGAAGGTAGCGTATTTGATCTGTCATTCGGGGGTCTCGTGTTCGATTCCCAGGGTTGGTGATGGTTCATCAATCACGATTGGGTGTTTTTAATCTGTATGTGTATGTGGGTTGAACCGTGGGCCTCTAGTGGCATTGAGTTCTAGTATTTTTTTCCGCCTTCTTTAATTTTTTTTGTACATACATGTATATGATTAATGAAATCAAAATACATGTGTCAACAAAAATTTTACAAAATAAGTGAAATTTTTCCTCTTCTCTCATTCTAAATTCCGTTTCCCGAATGATATATTGTATAGGATTAAGGAAACTATAGCACAACATACTTATAAGTATGTATCTTTATTAATGAAAAGTTCAATATGCAGAAGTTTACTATTTACAAGCAATATCTTTTTTTACAAGCATATATATATATATATATATATATATATATATATATATATATATATATATATATATATATATATATATAAATATAAATATATATATATATATATATATATATATATATATATATATATATATATATATATATATATATATATATATATCAAAACATCTCGAAATATACTACACTCAAATATAAGTACTACTACATTAAATGTTGTAATCAGGATGGAAAGATCGGGAAGCAATCCGATTTGATAGAAGCAGCACTAAATCGCCGATAGTAACAAGTTTTGTTTAAACTTGGTTTATTTAAAACTGGAAAAACTAAAGTGAATACTAGTATGATGGTTTTTACCAGTGGCAAGTGACTTTTCTTAGATGAATAACGTGCTAGTGAACTGTTATAAATTGTGTGCCCAAGATAAGTGAACATAGCCTACATTAGTAGCAAGAGACTAACCTGTCATAATTTATAGAATTTATCGTGTGAAATAAATAAAGTAATAAGTTTGTCTTCTAACCTCTAGTTGTTTGAATTTTGAACTGCGCTTGAGACGTTAATAATCCTGATACGAACCGAGGAGAGTCCTAACAATATACATATACCTTTTTCCATGTATATTTTGTTACGTATTTTAATACTATTATTATTGTTATATTTTTCTAAAAAAAAAAAATAGAAAACTAAATAAATGTGTAAATTTATGTTGATTTTCAGAACGAACAGTAGCAAGAAAAAGGACCACAATTTAAACATAAATTTGGATTTTACATATGTATAACATTTTTTCATGTTTTTTATGTAGATAAAATGGCCAAATTATGGTCATGTCTATTCAATATTCTATTATTTAGACATCTTTAATACTGGTATATATATATATAAATATATATATATATATATATATATATATATATATATATATATATATATATATATATATATATATATGTATATATATATATATACATAAACATATATATATATATATATATATATATATATATATATATATATATATATATATATATATATATATATATGTATATATATATATATATATACATAAACATATATATATATATATATATATATATATATATATATATATATATATATATATATATATATATATATATATATATATATATATATATATATATATATATATATGTATATATGCATTTTTACGTGAAAAAGTTCGGCAAATTTGCCCACTTGAAAATTCACGTTTTTTTTTTACTGTATATATATATATATATATATATATATATATATATATATATATATATATATATATATATATATATATATATTTATATATGCACAATTTTACAGCTATATGATTATCTTTTTTCTTACTACAATTATCAGAACTCTCATCTACCGTCTACGAGTATGAACCCGATTCATTTGCGTTACAAATTTTCACATTTGCACATATTACATATATTTCATATATGTCATAACATTTCTGTATCGGCAGATGACATATTGAACATATTGAACTTCAGAACAATGAATATATGATTCACCAACAATTTCAATGGATCATAAAGGTGCAGTTCAATTTAGTGAAAATTTATGCATAAATTTTTAATAAAAAATACAAATTTTAATTCATTTTATTATTACCTTTTTTATTTGATAAAATATCACAAACAATAATTATTTATTAATATTGCCAAAAATTTAAAGAATATTAATTCTATTGCTTACTTTATCGAGTTATAAAAATGTAACACGTCAAACGAACAACAAAAACAATCATTTCCTCTTTCCCCAGCTTTTGACCTCCAAATCTTATGGTTTGTCTTGCTCAAGGCGACCCACACTCTTTCGCGGTTCGTTTATTTATATTCTACTTTACGCCATTACAGCCAAATCGAAACACTGTATTTACATCACCTGCAAATTAGATTTATTCTCCTATCAAAACTGTATTCAAGTACACAAATATTTAAGTCCTTTGATTGCTTTTAGAAACCAAGCCAATGATGTGGGAGAGAATCCTCTACATAAATTTCGGCAATAGAATGTTGCTCTAAATTGTAAAAATTATAATAGTTATTGTTATCAAGTGTAGTAACTAATCGAATTCCATTAAAATTAAAAATTTTAAATAATTAAATTACTCATTATAAATATATTATGTTCATTTAAAATGGTTTTAATTGTATTACTTTAAATATTTATTATAGAGGACTGCGTTGATCGTCACATGGAGCAGACGTGTTTTTTCTGCTCTGTGTTTTGTTTTATTTTAAAACTTCAAAATTATATATTATATTCATATTTATATTTAAAAATAAAATAACAAATAAAACGTCTAATTAAATAAAATAATATAAACTAATTAATATTAATGTGAAACCTAAAAAATTTAAGATGAGTTTGTGTACATTTTAATTTTTATGTATGTTTGATTGTGTATTATATGTGTGTTGTATATACACAAAACCTCCTCCACTAAAATCCAGTCAAACTTTTTAAATCACTAATATCAGTTTTATTTGCCAGACATTTCATAGAGGTAGTTACTTACAACAACAATACAATGTAAATTGAAGATTAAAAAAAATATAAAATAATTATTGATCACTGACAAAATTTTGCATTATTTCATTCTATACCATTTCTCCTACATTTGCTTATCTGTGTTGGTTAGTTTTTACACAGTGTTTTAATTTATCCAGAATAACGTTGTTTTATTTAGTAATACTATTTAATAATAATGTATTTTAACCTGACGACTTCTAATATAGGAGATTTTGATATACATTTTGATATACATCAGGGTTCGTTTCTCGACTAAAATTAGAAAGATCATATCTTTTTTTCTGCAGTGAAAAATAAACATTAAAAGGTCGAACCTGTTAAAAATTGTGAAAATAGGTTCAAACAGTGTCTAAATAACGTCTTAACATAAATTAATGTTAAAAATGAATTAAAACGGAGAGATAATCTCAAAAAAGTGGAAAATAGAAATTAAATTTTTTGTTGAACTAATCTATCGCTAATCCAATGGAAACAACATTATTGAATAAACCTCAAGTACTCGAAAGATTAGATAATATTACACAAAATAGATCTTTACTAGACAATATGTTTTAATTTAAACATGCTGTACAAAAGAATAACCAGTTATGTTATAGAATCATAATAATGCGTCACACACTTACACACGAGACAAAAAATATACAAAATTCAATTTTTATTTGATCCCATCAAAAAATATTATTGATTGGTGAATAAACTTTTTTATCATTGGCTTGTGAGATTAATTTATGAAATATAGAGAAACTTTTTTAATAATAAAAAATTTTGGGTTGGGAATAATTATTAAAATTTAAATTTTTTTTGTATAATTGTACTGAAAAAACATTCATCAAAATTGAGATTTTTTATACTGTAATTCTTCAGTAAAATTGTGTTTCTAGTGGATTATAGGATTAAAATGAAATTGATTTTTTATATACATAAAGAAAATAACTGAAATATATACACTGGTATATCTATACATACAGGATCTCTGAAATAAAACAGTATATATACAAGTAATAAAGTATTTTACTATTACATTTTCTACGGTATAAAACCAGCAATCTAAGATAGATTAGTACTTATATCATGAATTATTGTTCTGGTTTGAGAATTTATTTCAATAATTTCCGCACATACAGTGCTGGGAAAAAAAATTGGGCAAACAAATTTATTGCAAATTGGAGTCTTTTTTTGCTAAAATTACAAAACTTTTGAAAGCAATTTGTTTATTGTTTCATTTTAAATACATGTATGACGTAATTTTTTGAAAAAAAAAAATTAACCTGCAATTTAGGGTTAAAACCCCGAAAAATGCCAAAATATTCAAAATACGTTGAAGGGTGTTAAAGTAATGTAATAAATTAAACACTCTTTTATTATTTTTTGGTTTGTGTTTTATTGATTTATAAAAGTTCAATCTTTCATATTAATATTTTGTGGGACCGCCTCTTGCTTTTATTACAGCGATACACCTCCGTTTCATTGAATTTGATAAATTTTTCAAAGTCGCAGGAGATATGGTTTCCCAAATCATCATCAACAAACTTTTTAAAGCTTCAATCGATTCTGGGCGCTTCCTTGCTACTTCTAGCTTCATTATAGACCAAATATTTTCAATTGGATTTAAGTCTGGACTATACGGGGGCCAGCTCAACACATCGATACCTTTTTCTTCGAAGTACTTTTTCACCTTTAAATGAAGAGATAAGAAAAAAAAACAAGTTTTTAACAAAATATTTATGTTTATCAGAAAACCAATTTGTCCATCTACAATTCAAAATTAATAACTCACAATTTTGGCGGTATGGCACGGAGCGTTGTCCTGTTGAAAAATAAATTTGCAAGTCTCGCCAAAAAGCTTTAACACAGAAGGCTCAAATTCGTTCTGAAGGACAATTTTTCTTTTCAAAAATTACGTCATACATGTATTTAAAATGAAACAATAAACAAATTGCTTTCAAAAGTTTTGTAATTTTAGCAAAAAAAGACTCCAATTTGCAATAAATTTGTTTGCCCAATTTTTTTTCCCCAGCACTGTATATTCATATATGCACAAGGTAAAATATTGTCGCACTATATTATTATTTTTATTATTACTATTTTCTCGTAAATCGGACATATAACCGAACTTCCTCGATTTGGCTATGTAATGGCGTAAAGTAGGATGTAAATAAGCGAACCTTGAAAGAGTTGGGAGTGCATTTGGTGGACCCCAAAACAGATTGTAAAGATAAAAACAGACCGACATTTTAGTTGATAACAAGCACGAATAATTTCAAAAATCTTAAAGTTATCAACCCATTAAGTACACAAATCATACTTAAATCAATAACCACATAAACCAATCAAGAATTTAAAAATAACGAAATTGAGCAAGTTATAAAAGTATACTGAGTAAAAAAACCTTTTTAGTTATTAAATTGCACAGAAAAATACTATTGAAGTTTATTCAACAAGATATGATATAATACGATTGAAACTAGTAGGAAACCGAATTTTTGAAAAAATATAAAAAAAATTCAAATTTAGCATTGATTAAAAGCTAGGTTTAAAAGTTTAAAAGAATCGATTTCAATAGTTTTTTTTAAAGCAAAACCACTAAGCGATAGCATGTAACATAGAATGAATTTTGAATACCACTAAAAAATTGTACGATGTTCTAAAAATCAAACAATTTAATTAACATATGAAACTTGAGTAAGCCTCATCATAATAAAACGATCTCATCTTGATACCATTATAATGAGTTAAGATCGTTTTATTATGGTAAATTACATGAAGACATCAACCAGACTCTCTGGACATCTCGATCAATGATACAAAGTTGTGTTTGCAATAAGATTGACAAATATTTTAAAATTCCGGAATAAATAATAAACCTTATCACATTGTAAGATTCGTTCCCTCATGGAATGGAAATTGATTAAGGTGTTCGAAAATATAGGTTAAAACACTAACACATCTCTTTTTTATATTATAACATCGTAAAAATTAATTATAATCTTCAAAATTAATTGTATGTTACAATGACAACATAGCACGTTAAATAGTATTACTTTTTCACGTAGTACTAGAATATTTTGGACGTTCTCTTAAACTATTAAAACAATTAGATTTGAATCAATGCTTAATTTTAAATTTTTGTATACATATTTTACAATTAAAAAATTATTAAAAAAATTAAGTGTAATTTTCTGTTCTTTTTAAGCACAAACTCATTAAAAATAAAAATTGCTTTTATAAATAAAACTAGTAACAAAACCACATAAGCAAAGTCATAAAAATGGAAATCCATTTATCCTCAAATTTAAACGAAGTTACCGTAGCCACATTTGCAGATGATACTGCAGTTCTCTCAGTAGGAGGCAATATCGAGGAATCCACAACGAAACTTCAAGAAGCATGTGACAAAATCATAAAATGGACTAAAATGTGGCGTATCGGGCTCAATGAATCGAAATCCACGCATGTGAATTTTACTAATCTAAAAATCAGCCACAAACCTCTAATCATTAACGGTCAGCAGATTCCGTATGTAAATAAAGCTAAATATTTAGGGATGACCTTAGATACCAGGCTCAGATGGAAAGAGCATGTTAAAAGAAAAAAGATGAACTTAATATCAAATATCGAAAAATGTGTTGGCTGCTCGGGAAAAACTCAGAAACAGCAAATAAATTGCTGTTATATAAACAGGTGTTAAGACCTGTATCGACTTACGGATTACAGCTGTGGGGCTATACAAAGAAAACCAACACTAAAATAATACAAACTTTTCAAAACAAAGTGCTACGAGGTATAGTTAACGCTCCGTGGTACATTTAGAATCCAGCTCTTCATACTGTTGCAAGAAACCAGAAGATGCCAGATTGCTCTCTACACCGTGGAGCCATCGTCGCCGACACCGACCTATTTGCCCACAAAAAGGCGGTTCTTCCTTCAAAGATCGTTGTATCATTCGGTTTGGATCCGCACGTAGAACGTGACCGAGCCAGCGTACTCTCTGTCCTTTGATTTCATGCACGCTATCGGGTTTTTGCATTAAATTTCCTTTTGGGCCATATATCACACGCATGATTCTTCTCTCGAATGTTAGAAGCCATCTTTCGTACTCATCCGTCAAGGTCCAACTCTCACATCCATATATGACAACGGGTCTGATCAACAATGTACAGATTGGTTTAGCTTATCCGCGATACAAAGCTCGATACAAGACGATACAAAGCCCGATTGCCAACGGCAACCCGAAACTTGATATTCTCTCCCACACTATTATCGTGAGTAATGAGAGATCCAAGATACTTGAATTCATTACTCCTTCAAACGTGTGGCTACCACAAACTGAGATCAGTTGCGTCTTGGTCTCTAAAACCAGAGATCATATATTTGGTTTTGAGCTTGTTGATTTTGAGACCAACGGACGCTGAAATCTGTTTCAGTGGATCAAGTATCTCTTTCACTCCGTTTCCATTCAATCCAATCACACAGATATCATCTGCATAAGCAAGAAGTTGATTGGATTGTCGGAATAAGATATTGTCCTAAGGTTTTTCTCTTTAACAAAGGATATATTCCAACATGAGATTAAAAAGTATCGGAGAAAGCGCATCTCCTTGTCGAACACCAGTAGTGATTGCAAAAGTTCTCGATAGCCTGTTCTCAACTTTAACACAGTATTGTGACTGCCTTACTACCATTTTACACAGATGTACGTATTTATTTGATATTCTTAAATATTCAAGCACATACCATAGTCTCTCTCGATTCATCGAGCCATAGGCTTTCTTGAAATCTAGGAATACCTGGTTTACATCGCGAGATGTTTCGTATTACTTGGAAAGAATCATTCATAGCGATAAAACTTGATCAGTGACTGACCGATTTGGACATAATTCTCCTTGGTAGTCACCGACAATTTCCTTCGCCAGAGGAGTAATTCTTCCCAAGATAATATATGACAGTAACTTGTATGCTGTGCAAAGGAGAGCTATTCCGCGATAGTTCTCGCACTTCAAGTGATCACCCTTCTTTTTGAATACTGGGTCTAACGCGGCCACTTTCTATTCTTTAGACATAACTTTATTTCGCCATATCAATCGAACAAGGTCGAAAAGACAGTGCCACAAACTTAGTCCTCCGAATATCAAGAGCTCTGAATTAATGCAATTAACTCCTGGTGAACGATTTTTCTTTAATCTCTGCATGGCCATTGTGAATTAATCATAGGTTGGATCCTCAATGAACATCTCTGCGGTTTGTATTTGAGGGTATTCAAATATGGCTTGTGAACATGTAGAGCATTAAGAAGGTCAGAAAAATGTTCATGTCATGTTGCGAGTTTCGAGTTCCATCGACGTTAACACAGAGGTTTCCATCGTGGTTCCGAATGGCAGTTGACCGAGATCTTAAGGTATGGTGCAATTCGATGATTCCTTTAAAGAAACCACGCGAATTGTTCTCATTGCTGAGTTGTTGTACTCTTAAGACCTTACCCTTCCACGATTCGCACTTCTTCTATCTAGAAATTCGTTTAGCTGTCCTCCTAGCAAGAACTGCTTTTTTTCCTGCAATGGTAAACCGAGTCTGCACTTCATTATATGCTATACTTTGTTGCTCAACAGGAAGACAACACTCCTCATCAAACCAATAATGTTTGGGCTTAGTTTTCACTATACCGAGAATGTGCTGGGCAGCATCGACAACCGAGGTTTTCAATACTTCCCAGATACTGTTCCCTTGATTAGATTGGTAATTGGATCGCAAAATGCTATTGCTGACAAGATCTTGATATTTTCGTTGTTTCTTCATTTATCAGACCTTCACAGGAGAATCGTGTTGTATGTTTTTCTGTCCTTCCGACTTGTATGAAAATCTCCATCGTAGCTTTGCAGTGACCAGATAATAGTCAATGCCTACGAATTTTGTTGACGACCGATAAGATGTCACGTTTTGACAATCCGAGGTTGCCCTTTGGAAATCAACAAATAGTCAATTTGGCTTCGGGATGTTTTACGTGGAGTGTCCATGTTTCTAAATGGATGTTTTGATGAGGAAAGAATGTACTTGCCACTTTGAGATCATGAGCGGTCGCAAAGTACATCATTTTTGCCCCATTTTCGGTCGCAGTTTCGTGTCGGGAGTACAGACCTTTATTATCGCATAAGTCGGTCTGATTTCTGTCAGTTCTAGCATTAAAGTCACCAATCTAACATCATGCTCGAGTATAGAGCCCATCAGATTATCCAAATTATTGTAAAATGAGTATTTATCCTGGGGTTCGCTCACATCAGTGGGCGCATGCACACAAACAATTGACAGGTTGGCTAATCTCATGTGCAAACGAAGCTCACATATTCGATTATCGACTGCCTGAAAGTCCAGTACAGCCTTTTTTACCTGCGGCCCAATAAGGAACCTAACTCCAAGATTTCCGAGGTCATCTCCACTGTGTAGAAACCGATCCTCATTCTCGTTTCCGGGTACTTAAGCGGGGGTCAGTATTGTTTTGGCAGTACCCGATTTTGTTTAATTGTTGACATTTTTAACATTTGTATAGTATTGTACGGATGCGGGTCGTCAGCCCAGTGACCCAACCAGAATTAGTCGCCTCCTACGACAAGCTCTATTGGTTTCATGTTTCGTTTGTAAACTTTACGAAACATGAATGCCCCACCCACAGGACTTCACAAGATTTATAAGGAATTTATAAATAAAGATGTAAGTTTGTTCTTAACTTTTAAATTTTTACCTACGTCGTCTGGATACGAACCATAGCACAGTCGTGACGATATTATATAAAATGTTGTCAAGCCAACGCGAATAGAAACTGGTCGATCTGCGAATAACTCACTTTCTTTCGAATGTCGCAATTTGAATACTGACATTGTATATGTACGAGTTCATACATAAAGTATTGAGATGTGATTATAAAAGTTGCAGATGTTTATATAATTGACAATCAAATTGATAAAAGTATCAAACATCATCTATGTACAAGCCCATAGTGTGCATACGTATAGTATGAATTTAGATAGAAAAGATGATGTTCAACAAATCCATTTGTATATGTATTTGATTCTAATCTTTTGCGTAAAATCTAATAAAAATATTTAGAATTTTTTATGTCTTTTAAGAAAATTTTTATTTTATGTTCTGTTATTATTGATGCTTAAACAGCTTCTGGGAAAATTTATTTTATGTACATGTTTTTTTTTGTATAATGTTACATAAATAATGAAAAACTTTGTTTTCATATTGTTTACATATGGTATATACATAGATACGATACTGTATGTATGCTTAACTCGTATATGAGAAATTACATACTTGAACTGTCATTAAAATATAAATTTTATATTGTAATCTTTTTTATCTAATATTTGTCTAGATGTAACAATTTTTTATTTTTCTAAAACAATTCATATGGGATTCGTATCAAGAAAAACATTCAAAAATAGAACCTCTGTGTATACATACATATATACTAAATTATATTGTACACAAAGCTGACTCGGTGTACTGTAGTTTGTGACAATATTCCAATTTTGAGACAACTTTCCAATTATAACTTAGGTCAATTTAAGAATAAAATAAAAATCTGCTTTAAAAAAATAAAAATCTCTGAGAAAGATAAAGAGAAACGAATAACATGCAAGATAAAGGGATCAGAGAAACGGGTTAGATATAACCTGCTTGGTAACTAGCGTAGCTCTTTCTTCTTTACACCGAATTCATTATAAGTTACCGATCGAATTATAATGCCAACAAATCTGTACTATAAATCAACAATGAATTACGATCATTTGCCAGATCGTCTTGAAAATTATCTTTTATTAACCTAGATGTAACTATCATCATCAATTCATATATTGATGTAGTAAAACATAGTTTTGATATCCATTATCATTGTTATCCGGTTAGCAATAATGAAGCAATTATAATCGAGATTTGGTTGAATCGTAGATATAATACTGCATATATATTACTTATATATATATATATATATATATATATATATATATATATATATATATATATATATATATATATATATATCTATATCTATATATATATATATATATATATATATATATATATATATATATATATATATATATATATATATATATATACATATATAAATATATATATATATATATATATATATATATATATATACATATATAAATATATATATATATATATATATATATATATATATATATATATATATATATATATATATATATATATATATATATATATATATATATATATATATATATAATATTTGACGCTTACCCAACGCTTTCCACTATCAACTATTGATATTACAATCAATGATTGGTTCTGTCATAAAAATTATGATTTTATGCCGTTTCAGTATTTCAACAATGATTGTATAAATATAAGAAGTACTTATAGTAGGACCCAGCTGGATTGAAAGATACTGAATTGAAATCAATGTAGAAAATTGGTAATAGTCTGTTGCGGAGTACTCTCGACCATCACCTATTTCAATACCAAACTGTATAATAGTACTAATAAACCATGTAGGATTTAGCATGAACGATATGGATAACATGTTGGTATGTAATATAATTCTATTGTAGAAACCAAACTTTAGGAGGCTCATATGTGACTTATTCTAGTAGGGCCACTGGTGAACGATATCTATACGTAAAAACTTTTAGTTTAACATGGTAAATGTGGACACTAAAACAAATAGATACTCTAAAATTATAAAACTAGCACCCAATTTATGTTTGAGTATCTGGGCACGAGATGAACAGGAGTAATCAGATTGCACCACACCTTAATACCTCAATCAATAATCATCGGGGATCTGGATGGTGAAAGCTTTATTAAATGGTCTTTGTGACTTTATTGGAGAACCTGCAATCAATGTTGGCACTATAAAATATCTGGAAATGTCAAACAAATAAATACTAATTCGTTAAATGAAAATATCAAGCCTGAATTCTAGCGGCAAAGTGAACCTTGATATTCTTTCCCACAATATTATTGTAAGAATTGAGATATCCAAGATACTTGAATCCCATCATCCCTTCAAACGAGAGGTTACCACCACTGAAATTATTGACGTATTGGACACTAAACTCAGAATTAAATATTTAAAAAATATTTTGAGATCTACGGATGCTGCATACTGTACCAGGGAATCTGGAATCTCTTCAATTCCGTTGATTCCGTTGCGTATTCCAATCACAAAGGTACAATCTACATAAGTTTATTGAATTGTCGGAATAAGATGGTTTCGTAAGGTGTTTCAATTTAACTCTACGAAGTTATTTTTTAAGTAACGATTACAGATTATATATATATATATATATATATATATATATATATATATATATATATATATACGAGTATATATATATATATATATATATATATATATATATATATATATATATATATATATATATATATATATATATATATATATATATATATATATATATATATATATATATATATATATATATAAAGCTTATTCTTAAAATAATAATAATAATTTTCAAATTAATTTTCAACCAATTACTTATTTCCATTCATAATTGAGTTTAGGTTTGCGTTTGATACTTTACGTACATTTATTAAACACGTACAGTTGCGATTTGTTCCTTTACTTCATATAAAATATTTTTTTTTATTAAATTTATAAATTAGCAAAAAATTTTGGGTTAACTCATTCAATTTAATTAATTATAGTATAACCGCAATTAGTTTGTACCCACAATGAAATAATTTCGATTCGATGGTGTTATACAGGTAGGTAGTCAAAATGTATCCTTTCCAGCGGTTTCAACTGGTTATACAAACTCTTCCATCTTCCACGGCCTTAACCATGATACTCAGCAGGAAACGAACAGTTTCTGCATGATCCAAAAGTTTTTTTTAGCATCGTTTATGATTTGAATTTTTATTTTAAATTTGTAACCTTTTCCGCACTTTTTATTTACTCAGCAAATGAACTTACACTTCTATATACAACACTTTTGTATTATACCAAACATTTTTTTTTATTATACCTAACATATTATTATTCCTTGTAATCTTTGCATTTCAGTTAGTCACTTTCTTCCTTATACATAGAACACCAACAAAATTCATACACAATGAAATTAGAAAGTAAAGTATTTAACTATTTCAGTATTCTTCGGTAAATTCGGTGTTATGGTGGCGCAAGCTGTACTAGTTTTATTTGTTTTGTTAACAATTTTAATAGCCTTTAATTTTTGTAAGGATGTGGGTGTCAGTACAGCGATCCAATGATTCCAAACAAATTTAATTTCCTACAAGCTCTGGTTTCTTTGTATTCTTTGGGTACCATGTTTGGTGCAAAATATTTAAAAAAATTGCACGCCAACAGGCAATGCAATACGGCATGGTGCGAGTGCTGATCATCATATAATTGTGCAGTATTTTCTCATCTCAATGTTCCCTTGTTCTATGCCCAAACGAGTAGAAAATCATCTATAGTTCCTTTTGATTGAATTTTGTGAAGTTGGCCTGAATTATCACCAACTTCAAATTAATTTTGATTGATGTAAATGTTAAGGTTTCCATAGAAGAATATACTTTAATTTTATCAGCTATAAGTGTAAATTCGATTGAAACGCATCCAATAAAACTATTATTGGAAACAAGCCGTTAACAGCTTATCTTGTACTAAGTATGTATATATAAGGATGCGCTTTATGTTTCAAATCGATTTTGTTTAAACACCATTTTGTTTTTAGAATATCATTTAACGGCTGTAGAAAGTGGTTGACAACTGTTTATTATGAAGCGCCGCAACAACATTTTAAAAATATTAAAATATTGTTTTTAAATGAGATGGTTTTTTCAATTGTGCACGCACAAAAATGACGAGGTTATGACGACTTCGAATCCGTCCAGCTCCAATTCTTCGGTTCTTAAAACTTCTTAGTTTTGATGTTAGCTAAACCGAAATAAATGTTGAAATACATTTTGTTTGGTTATCTTATTACCCAATGCGAAGTCAACAGAAATATGGAAATGTTCTAAAATACGCTAATTGGTAGTTCTGATTAACGTTTGTTGGTTACAATCACCTCACAACATGCTGCTCTTTATCCTGTAATAGGGCCATCGCTACTAACATGTTTGTCCTCAGTTAGTTAAATTTGATGTTATCGTAACCTTTATAAATACTAATGACGATTGTATTACCTTTCATTATGTGGTCAACACATTATTGTGTCTTGAATAATATTTATATTGAGTAACTATTATAAATAGTAAATTTCTATAGATACAAATATTTACTATTAATATATATAAAAATTACAAATTATTATTTTAAATTAATTTATAAATTACTCAACAATAATATTATCACAAACGCAAACTGTAATTTCATATATGGACAATTTTTTTTCTATAAATTAAATTTAAAATTAACTTTTGTTAAATTTATTTATTTTTTCATTAAATTAACTACTGATTCTCAAATATACAATTATAGTAACCTTTATTAATTACACGGAACTTTATTTAATATTAAAAATATTGGGTAGAGCTGTATTAGACTGCTGATTATTAATTGGAATACCTTCTGCATGCTAGTCTTTAGAAATATTTTCACCTTTACTTAAATTTTTATCTAATAAAATAGCAACTAATTATGATTTTTCCAAATGATCTTACGTATATGGTTCACCAAATTGAATATATTGGAAAACACTCTATCGCAATCAATTTCCATGCAAACAATCTGTGAATATTGGGATGTAATAAAACTAAATGTTGTTTAAATTAAGGTGCTTCGCAAAATGATTTCAAATAAATAATAATAATATAACAATCAAATTCATTTTTAGAATATCTGGATTAACTACAAAGTAATAGTGTAAAATTCAGTCACAACTCTACCACAAAATAGGAACTTAAGTATATGCGTATACAAAATAAGTACTTATAATTAAATTAAACAGAAAATTAGTAATTACTTATCTAAGAAAACGGCTTATAAATTCAACCGGTCATTTCAATTCCACGATCGTCATGGTCGGCAATGATTTATAATTGTTTGAAAATGTATACCAAAAATATGTTACTGCATGAATGTCAATATATGGTATAGCTACACGCTCTCAACTAGATATCTTATGTAGTGAGTTAAACTAGTAAACGCCAGTTTGCACTGCCTGCTTAATGTCATCAAATTTAGATTTTTTGTCACCCAGCGTAACATATTCTAGCAGTTATCATGCTACCAAAAATTGTCAGCTTCTTAATTCGTCTATAATAAATAAAAAATAAAATAAATCAACGTTTTTCAACATCTTTCGGGTTTGATTAACCTACCTTAAATTAAACAACAAAATTTTCTTGCCTCTCTATCTTATAGTTATTTTAGAACTAGTTTGGTGAATGGTCCTTTAGTTGTTCTTAAATATGAACAAATATATATGGAAAAAGAACAAATGCCAAAGGCTTCTTATTACTCTCTATAAAGTAAATATTACAAACATAAGTTAATTAGTTAATTTAAATTAACATGATATATATACATATATATATATATATATATATATATATATATATATATATATATATATATATATATATATATATATATATATATATATATATATATATATATATATATATATATATATACCATCAGTGCATGTGTCAACGAGAGCACATAATCATTTAACTGAGAAATCTTTTGATTTTTTGCAAGAAGTATAATTTTTTTATAACTCTCCCATTTAACAGCAATGTTTAATATTTCAGGGTAGGCTTATTCGGCATCAATTTTAAGCTGAAATTAGAAAAAGATGAAAGTTAAACTGAATAAAATGATTAGAAGTCTATTTACCAGTTCAGTTGATTGTGTCTCAATGCATTCACGCAAACAGGAAATTCTTCGATATACTGAAGTGTGGAAATATTAGAATCATTCAACAGTTTTGAGCGTTCAGAATCAGGTTTTGCCATTTTTGGCACTAATTCATCCCACGAGTCTCCCACAAGTTAATCAGTAACTATAAGTTTAATCAATTATTAAAAACACTTTTAACTAACTTAACCTCACTTAAGCAAACGTTTTTCACAATTCGCACAAAATATTAAACAATATTACTCAATCAATAACTATTTTCTTAAGTAAAGCTTTACAATAATATAAAAATTAAAATTATTTCTATTTATTTATTAAATTCACTTCACTAATTGTTATTTCTCACTGTCGCAAGCACGTTGTACACCGAACTCAATAATTACAAAACAAAAGAATAAAACTCACGAAGACAAATTAGAGGTGAAAAATATAAAATCACAACTGAAATAGTTGTTAATAACCGAATTGGTGTTGCGATAAATCCATTGACGTTGCTGCTAACAAATTGTGGGTATGTTAACCGATACATGCAGTTCTATGACTATATTTCGCGGATATAAGTACTAACATATTTTTCACGATTTTTTTTTATAGTTTTGACCACCATAAATCATTTACGATGACTTACATATAACATTTAAACCCGACATTTGGTTAATATAGACGTGATAGGGTTTTTAATGCAAATATTTAGAAGTCGTAGACGACATTTTGGAAATGCAGCTGTGAGCCAAACTCAAAATTTTTGTGCGTGTGCGGCTAAGCGGAGAAAGTGAGTTGAGCTTTTATTATAAATTGTCTTACACTGGAAAACAAAGTAAAGACTGAGAGCCTATGTACACTAGAAAAGACTTACGAAGTGAGGCAGAGTGTTGTTGAATCTCCGGACACCTTTTATCGACGTCACTATTGGCAATGAAATTCCCATTGACACATCAAAGACCACTATACTCTCGTAAAGTAACTGTATGATGCCGGCGTTATTATTCTACCATGTATTTTGAGAATACACGAACTGATTCAATTAAGCCTACATCACGTCATGTGGTTCACATGAGAGCCACATAACACATAAAACATCTTACGATGCAAATTTATGGAAAAAATTCTTGACCGATTCATGTGAAAAAGTGGTCAATTCCGTCAATAACCCTTTCTTGATTTCATTAATAAACCAACCAAAAAATGTAATGATAAATGTAGTTAAAATCGTTCGTCTTGCGCCTAAGCCAGAAACAAGCACTTGGTCGGAGCCATGGTTAATCAATGAAATATACATTCTAAAATTGTATTACATTTAAGTTATTTAAAAAAAACTGTCTTACCTGGTTAGAACATACGAGTAAGAGATACTCTGTATTTTCTATTCGATTTGCATGTTCGTACAATTCAAAACTACAATTTATGTAAATAGATACAAATATTAAAACGTAATGGAAATAGTTACATTTAAAAATTAAAGGAACTGTCTAATATTATGCAAGAATATATCGGTATGTGAAAAAGTATTATTTTGCACTACAATAATAGAGTAAAAACTCTCCACAGACAACATTTCAAATAATTTATTGAATTTTTATGGGTTTTTTGTTATACTCTATTATTTTTTTCATTCACTAACAAGTCTAATAAAACCTCATAAAACATCATTTTTTTTAAAAACTTTTTATCTAGATTTTAACTAAAGCACATAAAAAAAATATTTTAAAACTTTTCTTATCTGGTTTTATGAATTTTTGTTCATTTTTGATTTCATAGAAATAAACAAATACGAAAAACTGGAAAAATATTTTTCTTAATAACACACAAGCAGAAAAGCTAACTCATAAACCGCTACGACACCATTTTGTTAATTTTCTTAGAACACTAATTTTCCACACAATTTTCCTTTTTTAATTGACATCATTCATTTCTTTTGGGCATACAATTAATTACCAGTAAATAAGTATAAAACAAAAAATTATAAAAACTTGAAAAGTTTGTGTAAATATTTAAGTTTTTTGTGTTGTTACATTTTATTCACTCAGTAATAGACAAGGATTATGAATATTATCCAACCAAATTTCTTTAATTCTATGGATAGTGTACATTATACGAATATATTATGTTGTAGGATCTACAAAAATAAAATTATACTTTTAATATTCATTTGGTTAAATCCATTACATTATATTTCATAATAATGATAGCACCAATAGTAAAAATGGCTTTAATAATAATAATAATGTTTTCTCCTTGTCTTGAACATTTTGTATGCTAAAGCATACAAAATGTTCAAGACTATGTATTTTTAATAGCTACAAAATTTTTGGTTTTTGTTTCTCGAAACATAAAAGGAATTCTAGGATGAGAAAGATAGAAATCAAAACACTGTTGTAATTATTATGCAAACCTATTTTTGGTAATACGACAAGTTGTGTTAATCTTGGTTTTCAGTGGTCTGAAGTGTATTCACCAGTATACAGATTTTATACTGTAAAAACTTAATAAATACATACAAGTTTTTTAAGAATATATATCTCCATAAAAGTTGAAAATCCTGCGGCATGTTTTGAATTTAGATAAAAAATATTAGTTGTTAAGCTAAATGTATGAATATTGCTACGTGAAACATGTAAATATAAATTTGTTTAATTTGACATTTGGTTTTCACCATCACAAATTTAGCTAAACAATTTACTTATCACATAATGATGACTTCGTCATTATTGTTATTATTTTGTAAGGTGATATATAAGATGTCAATTATTGTTATTATTTTGTAAGATGATATAACGGGTGTTTCTTTTAAACTGAGACGTTCAAATATCTCAAAAAATAGCCACTCTACGGAAAAAATTTCCATAATCAAAATTTAATCATACCTACCGCGAGGGAAATACATTAGTGCAAAAAAATTAGTCCCCTACCCCCCGCTTTGTAGATGGGGTATGGGTAACCTTTAAACTAAGATAGGAAGCCATATTTTTTATTGCAGATACTAGTTCTACGACTAAAAGTACTTATGATTCGAATGAAATATTTTGTTCGGTTCATGAAAGATAGCGTTGTAATCGACGAAATTCAATTTTTTCAATTTCTTCTTAGAACACACGCATTCGATTCTGCAATGCGTTTGAAATAAAATTCATCATCAAAACAATTTATTCAATTTTGTAAATCACATTTAACGTTTGTGTTATTTCTTATCTTCATGTTTTTCGTAATTGCAAAATAAACGATAAAATACTTTAGAATGGAGCGTTTAACTGTGGCAGAGAAAATTGAAATGGTTCTGGTTCATGGAGAAGCTGATCTATTTGGCCGTACTATCAAACTTTATTACTGATGGAAATATTTAACCGAAAAAGAGGACCCGTAGGCAACAGTCACTGGAGAAAATAATGAAATTGCTTGCTTGGCAGCAATGGCTCATAATTCTCATTTTAGTACATGAGAAATAGTTCACGATTCCGGATGGTCAAGTATCATCCAAATATCATGTGTCTTTACACTAAGATCTTCATGGTGCTGATTTCTAAAATCGGGTAACTTTTTGTCAATGGGCACGTGAACAAATACAACAAAACCCCAATTTTTTTCGTTGCGTAATGTTCTCTGACAAATTGTCTTTTACAAACCATGGAACGGTTAATCGACATAACATGCATTATTGGAGTGTTACAAATCCGCACTGACTTCGTCAAGTTGAACATCAGTATCTTTGGACTGTCAACGTGTGGTGTGGAATAATTGGCAACAAACGCATAGGCCCCGACATTATTGAAGGCAACTTAAATGGTCAAATCTACCGAAACTTTTTGGAAAATGATCTTGCAATATTACTTGAAAATTTGAGCTTAAAAGTGAGACGGAACATGTGGTTTCAACATGATGGTTGTCCTTCATACTATTCGGTGGTGGCACGTGACATACTTGATCGTGATTTCAATGGTTGCTGGATCGGTCCAATAAATTGGCCCACCAGATCACCAGCTCTTAGTGAGCTGGTCCGATAAATTGGCCCGCCAGATCACCAGATCTTACTGCGCCAGATTTTTGTTTGTGGGGCTATCTCAAAGATAAAGTTTACAAACAAGAACCAACAACACGTGAGAACATAATTGAGCGAATCAGAAATGCGTGTGTTGAAATTCAACCAAACACACTTCTCAGTTGTGTACAATCATAAAATGTATTAACAAGTCCATTCAAGTCGCAGGCCATCATTTTGAACACTTATTTTAAGCTTAAATTATTTTATTCATCTGCCATTTACATCAATAAATTGTTTTGATGAATTTTGACGAATTTCTTGTATTTCCAATAAAAACGTGATACTTTTTATATCAAACGTATTACAGAATCTATGCGTGTGTTCGAAGAAGAAGAAATTGAAAAAATTGAATTTCGTCGATTACAACGCCATCTATCATGAACAGAACAAAATATTTCATTCAAATCATAAGTACTTTTAGTCGTAGAATCCGTATCTGCAATAAAAAATATGGCTTCCTATCTTAGTTTAAAAGTTACCTATACCCCATCTACAAAGCGGAGGGTGTGACACTATTTTTTTGTACTAATGTATTTTCCCGCGGTATGATTACATTTTGATTATGGACATTTTTACGTAGAGTGGCTTTTTTTCGAGATATTTGAACGTCTCAGTTTAAAAGAAACACCCGGTATAAGACCTAATTAATTAAAATTCTCCAACAGTATGACAGGAAAAGTACAAGCCAACCATTACGACAATGGTTTGTTAACAGAATCCTGGAAAATGCTCAACAGAGTACAACTTATAGAAATCTGAAAACTTATTACATTTCAGAATTAGGGGCCAAAACCATGTCAATATCTAAACATTGAAGGTAAGAAAGAGAAGGAATATTAGTCACAGATACAACTAGAGTGATAATCCTCAGTAAAGGCTTTTCCTAACTACAAATTTAGTATGTAATTTGCTAGTAAACTATATATGAGTTAAACGTTTAGTATTTGAGATTGTTAGTAGATATTATCGGGTGGGAAGAATTCCACATTTTTTCACAAAATTTCAATGTGTTACAATGTGCAATACACTGCTAAAGTTAATTCCAATAAGACAAAAAATTCTTTTTAAGATTTGAGTAGATTTTATTATATGAGTAATGATTTTAAAAAATATAACAATAACTTAAAAATTATTTTAAAATAGTTCAATAATAAATTTTTAATTATAATATTGGCTGAAATTAACAATTTGTCGAGTTAGGTACGCTTTGTAAAATTAAAAAGATCTTTTACAACAAATAAAATATTTGGTACTTAAAACATTTATATTTTCACAATAAGACAAAACCACTATTTCATTGTACTTCAAACTAAATTAAGGGAAATTAAAAATGAAGAACAATCGAGAAAAATATGAGTGTGATTTGTTATTTGTGGAAATTATTTCATAGCAAAATATCTGAACTCTCAAACCTGTTGCATTTCAAGCCGTCTTCATGCTTGTCTTCGTCCGTTCGTTTGTTCGTCAGGACATTTTTTTTATATAAGAAAAATTTACATATCAAAATATCTGAACGCTCAAACCTTTTGTAATTTACTGTATAAGTAGATAATTTTGATATTTATAATAAACAAAAGTCAAACTAAAGTCAACATCTATAGGGATAGTCGATATTTGCTATGGACTGTGGAAAAATTGAGTGTGATTTTTATTTTTGGAAATAGTTATATATAGACAATTTTTTCTACAAATAACGATTCACACTCAATTTATTAACACTTTATGGCAATCCGTATTGGTGTGAACTTAAGACGTTAGCTTTTGTTTACTATACATAATGAAATTATTTAATTACACTTCAAAATTCTAAAGGCTGGACGTGCAAATAATTATGGAACAAAAACATAAATTTGTGGAACATTCCAATCGGAATTATATTTTCTATTTTTATGTTTTCTTGACTATATGATTTGAATTCAAGTTTGATTTTATTTCCTAGGTTTAATTTAATTTAATACGACAGATAACATTAATAAATATTTTTGTTCTAATTTAAGCAATTTCAGCTGAATAATTACAACAATTATAGTTTGAATGTTGAATCGTAAATGTGGCAATTGATTTTGCAAAGATTTGTATTAATAGTCTCAATTTTTTAAATTATGACAAATGTTACAACCAATATATCTGTTTCATATTATTTTTTTTGATTTAACATTAATCGATCCCTTTGAATTTTATTATTGTTTAAATTACAATTTTTAATGAAAAAAATATAATTACAAATCATAACAGTGTAAATTACCACCACAAATGAAAGCAATCAGAATTAGGAACTATTCCAATTGGATTCGTATATATATACGTGTGGAAGATTTGTGGAATACTTTACAGGCTCAGATAAAGTTATTATTGTAAGTTGGTATTCTATTTTATTCTCAATTCCAAAGTATATAGGGTACTGTTTTCTTAATTGTCCTTCAAAAATGGCAGATACAAAATGGTGAGCATGTACCTGAGATATTGAGCTCGGATAAACTTATGAAATATACTATATACTATATATACTATTGTAAGTTCCAATTCCACAGTCCGTTAAAGAATTCCACGAACATTCGAAAAAAAGTTTGACTATGATTTTCTGACAAGTATTAACCTTAAAATATTATTGTATGGAGTATGAAATGGCGATATCAGAATGTTTCGAAAAGTCTATATGTTTTTTTCAGCAACCCCATGAATTAAACCTTTTTTACGAAGTGGAACGGAATGAAACGGATGGAATAGAATAGACCATTCTATTAAAGCCAATTATTTTAAAGTTTGACTTAGTGTACGTTCCGATCAAAGAATTCGTTGCTATTTTAGCAAAGCAGCTCACACGGATAGTATACATACAAAAAAAATAGTGTTCAAACACAAATTTTTTTATACACACATATTCAAAAAACAACGAAAATAGCAACCAAAAAGTACTAATGCCAAGACGTTTTTTGGTTGTTATTTTTACATTTGTACTAAAATATAAAATTTCCTCTAACAAATTTGATTTGTTCAACCCTTTCGCCATTGTAGTGACAGTTATTGTTTGAAAATAACAAAAAATCACAGTTTGAAAAAATAAAAATAAAATTTAACATTTCTACAAAAATAATAATTAAATTAAAAATAGTTTTATTAAAAGTAGTGAGATTTGATAAAACTGAAATGTAAGTAACATTTTTTTCAAAACACTTTCTCTATTATTAAAATCTGTTTAATAATACTCGCATAATATGTATGTATGCTTCTATTCATATTATATGCATTTTAGTATGTTTGATTACGACCCGGCTGACTACGAGATTGTATATCCTGATGATGAAGAACCACGAAACACTGAAATTCTTATAGATGCGCCATCTCCAAAAAAAAGAAACACCACAAAACAAAGAAATATTTCAAATGTCCTTAAAGCCGATAGATATGAATTCGAAAGCTTGCTTTTAGACGCCGTATTCGAACGTCCTCCATTATTCGATTATACCATCCCAATAAAAAGCCGTACGCCTGCGATTTTAAATCATTTATGGCAGGAAGTGTGTGCAGAAATGAAGGCAAAATTTAAAGGAATCGATATAAAAATAGATATGATAAAGGATATGTACAAAATTCTACGAAATAACTATACCAGATATAAAAGTGCAACTCAAAAAGTACAAACGAGCGGATCTGAATACAAAAATATCCCGGAACCGAGACATCTCACTAAACTACGTCATTTGGATGCAGTTCTTAAACGGGCGTATGCAATATGTAAGTGAACTTTTTAACACCTAATTAAAACAATTTTTTTGTTTTACAGCCATAAAAGCAACTTTGATGGAGTTAAAATGGACGCCACAGCCACACTATGGCAACCCGGAGATAGTCCTCAAGCTTCAATATCTGAAGAAAACAGCATAGAGTTTCCGCCAATTAAAAGGGTAAGAACCACCAGTTCGAATTCTACAACATCTCCGTCACCTGATTTTTTGGCCCCATTAAATAAACTTGTTGAGAAGGTGGGTAATAGACCTGTAGGTGTGGTCAAAGATATGGAATATCATTTTGGTGAACAAGTTGCCATATTTTTAAGAGGGCTGAATGAACAGCAAAGATATGAAGCTCAGTTATACTTCATGACATACATGAATGAAGTTGTTAAAAATAAAACGAAGTAAAATTAATTTCTGTGATTTTTTATTTATAATTAATGTAGAAACCACCGATCGTTTATAAATGAAATTGGTTCAGACAAAACCCCATTGCCATGGTACTGACCCATCGGTCATAAAATGCTCGGTGAGCTCATTGCGCACGTTTGTTGCAGCAAAAGACGCATTGTAGCTACCTTGTTTTGATATTGAAAGCAACCCTCCGGCTCTCCTCCAATCACCAGGCCGAAATTCTTCCCTTTCCAGATTATCTTGGTCCACTAGAGAGCTTGGGCAGTATTTCTTTTGATGGTGTAGCATATTTTCTTCCTCCGCCAAACAAAAATTGTGTAAGCACACCGTTGTTTTCACAATTTTGTCCACAGTATCTGTGGATGTCTCTATACTAGTTCGCAGTATCCTCCAGCGGGCAGCTAATATGCCAAAGGCGTTTTCAATTACTTTTCGAGCCCTCGATTGTCTGTAATTAAAGATACTTTTCTCATAGCTCAGGTTTCCAGACGATTTTCCTGAAAATGGGGTTAGCAAGTACGTCTTTAATCCGAATGCTTCATCCCCCAATAAATAGTATGGTAAAATCGGCCCGCCAATAAAAATTTCACCATCGTGAGGCACGTTCAATGTCTTGTTTTCCAATCTTCTGCCAATTTCAGAATCTTTAAAGACCCCTCCGTCGCTTTGACGACCTTGCGAACCTACATCCATGAAAACGAATCGGTAACGATAGTCACAAACCGCTAACAATATAATTGAAAAAAATTGTTTATAATTATAATATTCAGAACCAGAATGAGGTGGTGCCTGCAATATAATTCAAAATTTAAAAACACTGGAATGCTGAATGTACCTATGTAAATATTATACCTGAATTGTTATATGCTTCCCATCGATTGCACCAATGCAATTTGGAAAGTTCCAGCGCTGCTTAAATCCCTCTGCAATGGATAACCAATCTTGTAGGGTAGGAAGAGGCAAAAGTATATTACAGAGACACTGGTGAATCGCTGTTAGTGTTTCACTGATTATGTTGCATGTTGTGCTTTTGCCTACTCGAAATGCAAATGAAATTGATTTTTGGCTGCTTCCACTTGCCAAATACCTAAAAGCATTCAAATAGATGTAAACATTAGCTTATTACAAAGAAACAGAAATGACTATAATACGAACCTTAGTGTAAGTGCCAATCTCGTAGCCGGATTTATGGATGTCCGGAAATTTGTATCTTTTTTAGAAATCAATGGACCAACTAGTTTGAGGAGTTTGTCGAATGAAGTTGGTGACATACGCGTATAATTAAAAAAAGATTCATATATACTTGGATAATCTCACGGCTGAACCCAGGTTGAATAAAAATAGTTTTATGTTTTCATTGGTGTTTTTTAATAATAATATATTTCTAAATTTCGCCTGACGTTTCGAACTGACATTCAGTTCATTCTCAAAGGATCACTATATACATACAAAAACAACATTATTACTTAATTAATTATTAATTCTAATTATAAAACTTACTTCAGCTATATTATATAAAATATCACATAAAATTGATTTTAAATTATTATTTATTTTGCTATTTATTATATAAAAACAAAACTGTATATAACTATTGACTATTAATTAAACTTGACTAGTTGTAGGGCTGATAAAGACTAATGGTTGGAAAACAAAAAACAAGAGATTTTATGAATGAATTCTGAGTTGTTCGCATAACTAATTAAAAATTTTTTTTTGAAAAAATGGGATGTAAACTGCAATAAAAGTACATTTTGTTTCTTTCACTCCTTTGTTGGTTTGACGAAAGAACAGGTAGTTCCAAACATCTGATTTCAACTAGGTCTGAATTAGGGTAAAATATTTTTTTGTGGGTGGAATGGTTAAATAATGTTATTGTAACTGTCGGTTAGAAAAAGGCTGTCGGTCTGTCGGTTCATTATGTTTTTTGTTGATTTTATGTAAATCATCTCTAAAATGTTACGTTTTTTGAGATTCGATTCTTTGTCTAAGATTTTGACATTTTCAAAATTGGGGGTATGATTTGTTCTGAGAGAATGTTCAACTAAGGCACTATGTTTTGAATCTTTTATACTTATATGATATTTGTGGTTATACATTCGTTTCTTTAAGTACTGTTTCGTTTGTCCTATGTATGTTTGTTCGCAGTTGCTACAAGGTATTTCATAAATTAAATTGGATTGCAAATTTATGTCCGTTTTGTCTTTGAGTTTGGAAAATGTATGTTTATAGAGAGTATTTATTGGTTTTGCTACTACTTGTATGTTGTGTGTTTTGAAAAGTCGTTGGAGAGAGTGATGCGTCTGTTGTTCAAAAGGAACCGATAAGAATTTCTTTGGTGTTTGTTCTTCTGTTGTAGGTTGGTTGGTGATAGGGTTGTATTGTTTGTATTTTTCCGTTTTTATTATTTGGTCAATTAACTGTTGTGGGTAATTGTTTTCTAATAGTGTTTTTTTGAGTAATTTAAAATTTTTTTCATGAAATTGTTTATCGGATAATAATAGTATTCGTTTTGTTAGTATGGTTACTGTGTTGGTCTTATAGGTTGATGGAAGGTATGATTTATAGTTCAGATAGCGTCCTGACCAAGTGTTTTTGTGGTACCAGTCTGTGATTAGGTTTCCGTTATTTTCTCTCGTGATTTTTAGATCAAGGAAGGGAATGCTGTTGTTAGTTTCTAATTCTATTGTAAATTGGAGTTGTTTATGATAATTGTTGAAGGCGTTATGAATACTATCGATTTCTGTAGTTCGCGCAATGCATAAAATGTCATCAACATATCTTAAATATAGCAGGGGTTTGGACGTTAAACTATTAATTACGGTTTCTTCCAGGTGTTCCATTACTAGATTAGCTAAGATTGGAGATACTGGTGAACCCATTGGTGAGCCCGAAATTTGATGGTAGTGGGTATTGTTGAAAACAAAAAAGCAATTATTAATTACAAAAGACAGACCTTCTTTGAATGTTCTGGAATCTAATTGTGTGTGTAATTGTATTTGGGTCCATTTTTTGTCAATAATTTCAAGTATTAACTTATTTGGGATGTTAGTGAATAAGCTTGTTACATCGAGAGAAAACAACTTGAAATCTTCTGGAACACTTATATTTTGTATTTTACTTTTTAAATCAAAAGAGTCTTTGATGAAACTATTGCTTTTTCCTGTGATATTGGAGAGAATTTTAGTGAAAAATTTGGATAAATTGTATGTTGGAGAGCCTATACTGGAAACTATTGGTCTAATTGGGTTATTTTTTTTGTGAATTTTAACTAATCCGTATAATTTTGAAGGGGTGCTATTATACTGTCTCAATTTTTTGGCTAGATTTTGTGAGACAAGGCCGATTCTTTCCCATGAGCTGATTAAGAAGTTTGCTTTGTCTTGAGTTGAAGTTGTTTTGTCTTTTGGTGTTATACGGTACGTATTTTGATCGTTAAGTAGTTCTGTCATTTTGTTAACGTATTCCTCTTTTGTTATTAAAACTGTCACGTTACCTTTGTCTGCGGATGTTACTAATATGTTGGGGTTTAGTTTTAAAAAACGTTTTGTTAGGTTAAGGTTGTTAATTAGTTGGTGTTCTGTTGCGGAAAATTTTTTGTTCTTAAATTTATAGTTTGATAGTATGTTCACTAACCTGTTTCTGATATTGGTATGATGGTCTTCACTAACATTTTCCATTGTTGCTTCTACACTACATATCACTGACTTTATAATGCTTTGTTTGTTAGTTGTAGGTAGGTTGAATTTGGGACCTAGTTGAAGTGTTGTTTGGACTTCATAGGGTAAACTCTCTTCTGTTAAATTAACCAACCACTTATCTTTTGAAACTAAATCTAAATCACAATTAATATCACTTTTAAGACTATTGAACTTATTTGTTAAACTTATTTTATAACGTTTAAAATTGCCTTCGTAATTTAAATCTAGGTGTGTGGTGAAATCTGCCAAAATGTGTACTGGAAGGCGTGATGTTAAAACTTCAATGTTGTATGTTATCTTGTTTAAGATTTTTGTTGTATTTTTGAATGAGTTTTGAATTTCATTATTGAGTAAACCAAATAAGAATGTTTGCGCTAGTTTGTCAAATGCAATTGGTTCGAATTGATGTTTGAAGCTTCCAAAATTATGTCTGAGGCATTTTGGTAAAATCCTCATACTGCGACATCGTAGTAGAAAATGTGTTTTGTTCTTCATGTGTGCCAGTTGCTTTTTCTCCTTTAATAGTGTTTTCATTATTTTTGTTGTATCAGCTCCATATGTTTCAGAAATTTGAGTAAAATACATGTTTGTTGTTTTTGATGTTAATAGATGATAGGATGTTGTGTTAGCCGGTATAAACTTATATCGTTGATGAATCTTGGGTTTAATCAATATATACTTGGATAATCTCACGGCTGAACCCAGGTTGAATAAAAATAGTTTTATGTTTTCATTGGTGTTTTTTAATAATAATATATTTCTAAATTTCGCCTGACGTTTCGAACTGACATTCAGTTCATTCTCAAAGGATCACTATATACATACAAAAACAACATTATTACTTAATTAATTATTAATTCTAATTATAAAACTTACTTCAGCTATATTATATAAAATATCACATAAAATTGATTTTAAATTATTATTTATTTTGCTATTTATTATATAAAAACAAAACTGTATATAACTATTGACTATTAATTAAACTTGACTAGTTGTTAACAGAAGAGAGTTTACCCTATGAAGTCCAAACAACACTTCAACTAGGTCCCAAATTCAACCTACCTACAACTAACAAACAAAGCATTATAAAGTCAGTGATATGTAGTGTAGAAGCAACAATGGAAAATGTTAGTGAAGACCATCATACCAATATCAGAAACAGGTTAGTGAACATACTATCAAACTATAAATTTAAGAACAAAAAATTTTCCGCAACAGAACACCAACTAATTAACAACCTTAACCTAACAAAACGTTTTTTAAAACTAAACCCCAACATATTAGTAACATCCGCAGACAAAGGTAACGTGACAGTTTTAATAACAAAAGAGGAATACGTTAACAAAATGACAGAACTACTTAACGATCAAAATACGTACCGTATAACACCAAAAGACAAAACAACTTCAACTCAAGACAAAGCCAACTTCTTAATCAGCTCATGGGAAAGAATCGGCCTTGTCTCACAAAATCTAGCCAAAAAATTGAGACAGTATAATAGCACCCCTTCAAAATTATACGGATTAGTTAAAATTCACAAAAAAAATAACCCAATTAGACCAATAGTTTCCAGTATAGGCTCTCCAACATACAATTTATCCAAATTTTTCACTAAAATTCTCTCCAATATCACAGGAAAAAGCAATAGTTTCATCAAAGACTCTTTTGATTTAAAAAGTAAAATACAAAATATAAGTGTTCCAGAAGATTCAAGTTGTTTTCTCTCGATGTAACAAGCTTATTCACTAACATCCCAAATAAGTTAATACTTGAAATTATTGACAAAAAATGGACCCAAATACAATTACACACACAATTAGATTCCAGAACATTCAAAGAAGGTCTGTCTTTTGTAATTAATAATTGCTTTTTTGTTTTCAACAATACCCACTACCATCAAATTTCGGGCTCACCAATGGGTTCACCAGTATCTCCAATCTTAGCTAATCTAGTAATGGAACACCTGGAAGAAACCGTAATTAATAGTTTAACGTCCAAACCCCTGCTATATTTAAGATATGTTGATGACATTTTATGCATTGCGCGAACTACAGAAATCGATAGTATTCATAACGCCTTCAACAATTATCATAAACAACTCCAATTTACAATAGAATTAGAAACTAACAACAGCATTCCCTTCCTTGATCTAAAAATCACGAGAGAAAATAACGGAAACCTAATCACAGACTGGTACCACAAAAACACTTGGTCAGGACGCTATCTGAACTATAAATCATACCTTCCATCAACCTATAAGACCAACACAGTAACCATACTAACAAAACGAATACTATTATTATCCGATAAACAATTTCATGAAAAAAATTGTAAAATTACTCAAAAAAACACTATTAGAAAACAATTACCCACAACAGTTAATTGACCAAATAATAAAAACGGAAAAATACAAACAATACAACCCTATCACCAACCAACCTACAACAGAAGAACAAACACCAAAGAAATTCTTATCGGTTCCTTTTGAACAACAGACGCATCACTCTCTCCAACGACTTTTCAAAACACACAACATACAAGTAGTAGCAAAACCAATAAATACTCTCTATAAACATACATTTTCCAAACTCAAAGACAAAACGGACATAAATTTGCAATCCAATTTAATTTATGAAATACCTTGTAGCAACTGCGAACAAACATACATAGGACAAACGAAACAGTACTTAAAGAAACGAATGTATAACCACAAATATCATATAAGTATAAAAGATTCAAAACATAGTGCCTTAGTTGAACATTCTCTCAGAACAAATCATACCCCCAATTTTGAAAATGTCAAAATCTTAGACAAAGAATCGAATCTCAAAAAACGTAACATTTTAGAGATGATTTACATAAAATCAACAAAAAACATAATGAACCGACAGACCGACAGCCTTTTTCTAACCGACAGTTACAATAACATTATTTAACCATTCCACCCACAAAAAAATATTTTACCCTAATTCAGACCTAGTTGAAATCAGATGTTTGGAACTACCTGTTCTTTCGTCAAACCAACAAAGGAGTGAAAGAAACAAAATGTACTTTTATTGCAGTTTACATCCCATTTTTTCAAAAAAAAATTTTTAATTAGTTATGCGAACAACTCAAAATTCATTCATAAAATCTCTTGTTTTTTGTTTTCCAACCATTAGTCTTTATCAGCCCAACAACTAGTCAAGTTTAATTAATAGTCAATAGTTATATACAGTTTTGTTTTTATATAATAAATAGCAAAATAAATAATAATTTAAAATCAATTTTATGTGATATTTTATATAATATAGCTGAAGTAAGTTTTATAATTAGAATTAATAATTAATTAAGTAATAATGTTGTTTTTGTATGTATATAGTGATCCTTTGAGAATGAACTGAATGTCAGTTCGAAACGTCAGGCGAAATTTAGAAATATATTATTATTAAAAAACACCAATGAAAACATAAAACTATTTTTATTCAACCTGGGTTCAGCCGTGAGATTATCCAAGTATATATTGATTAAACCCAAGATTCATCAACGATATAAAAAAAGATTCGTGATCACTAAGTCGCATTTCGGCTACCAAATTATGATCACCAAAGTTGTTTCTGGATTCTTCTGTAAATATCGGCCGAACCCACCATTTTGGACTTCTCCTTTTCTTCTTATTAAGTCTTCTTGAGGCCATGCTACTTATGACGATTGCAAGAGCAGCAATACAGATATCTTCGTCTTCAGTATAACTATCATCCATTCCTAGTTACGAGTATTACTTTAGTGAACTATTTATTAACACTTTTGACGCACAAAAACACTTTTAAAATTACCAAACAATTTTGGCACACAAAATAAACCACTGACGTTTTTGTTTATTTGGCTTTTGTCAAAAGTACAAATACACAGCAAAATGATTTACTAATACCACTCCACAAAAAAATTTCCCTTTGCTAAAATAGCAACGAATTCTTTGATCGGAACGTACACTAAAGAAATGTTTTATTTCTTTTGTTGGCATATTGTATTCTAACAGTGTACGTTTCAGTTACATTTAAAAATAATAACTTCAAGATGTTTCGTGGTATATAATTAAATTATCAATTTCTAAAATTATTTAAACTATCTGTTTCTTGAATTATTCAGTTTTTCGTTTTAATCTTTTCGCCTTTAGTAACATCATTATGCTGCTTTTTTAATTCATTTTTTTTATAACTAGTTATTCAAACAACAAAATGACACTTCGAGTGTAAATTTGACCTAAATGTGTTACTTCCCAATTTTATATGAAATACATGCATATAAACATATTCGTATACACTTTTAGAGCTTTCCTCTTTTATGTTTGTTTGTACTTGTCATGTATGTTTTACAGGTAAAGTAAGTTTTGTTTTTGTTGACAAAAAATAGTCGAAATAATCATTTTTTTCCTAATATGATTGCATTCTGCATAACTCACATACAATATAATGTGAACAACGGTTGTGGCTGTAGTTAATGTTTTATTTCTCGATGTAAATAAATTATAAGTCGACGCGATGCGAAACCACTATAGGATGATGAAATATCACTTATTATTTTAAATAGAAATAAAAAAACATTCAATTCCATACTATATGTGTATAATAATAAAACAAAACAATAGGAAAAGGTAAAATGGCAATTTAAATAAAAGGTATATATAATATATATATATTTTGTTGTTATACATATAACGAAAAAACAATGAGATGGAAAAGTTTTCGTTTTTCTTTCTTTCTATAGTATTTTTTAACAGTGGTGTTTTTGTTTTTATGTGACAGGCAAATGTTTTTTTTCTGGTTTAACGAGTGTTTTTGCGATTCTTGTGTTGAATTGTATTGCTGATTTATTATGATACGTTTATGATAGAGATAAAACTTTGATTAAAATAAAATATTTCTTCTTATTTACTAAGAAACCAGTTATGAAATGTTCCGTGTAAAGAATTTTTGAAATAGGAGGATTGAAGAAAAGTATGTATGTGATTTCGAAAGGTTGTGAATAAATTATGTTGAATTATAAAAACGAAGATCAAATACAATAGATACCACTAAAAAAGATTAAATTAAATAGTTTTTAGTATTTGTAATCAGGTTTTGAGCAAAACTATACTCAAATCTTGGGACGGTAAGTTGCAGTTTTAGTTTTTAGGTGCCCGTGCTGAGGTTAATAAACAAAAGAGTGGACACATGCAGTTCATAGAAAATAACAAGGGTATGATTAAGAACGTATATTGTCATTGTGTTAATGATATTTGGTGTATGACTATTGAGAATTATACTAATAGAGAAGTAATTTCTATGACAAGCAGATGACGACTAATGCTGCAAACAAATGGTAGAATTTCTGCCGACAGCACTGATTACAGTGCTGAATGCAAATTATATGAGCGTTTTTCTGACGCCATAACCAGAATTCGAGCTGTCAAAGATTTTGTTTATTTTTTGCTTTATATAATTACTATTTTATTTAATATGATTATTTTAGTCAAATGATCATGTCTTATTTATTATATTGTGAATTATTAAATGAAGTTGAGTTATGTTGTGAAAAATAAAATAGGAGGCGAGGCTATCGTCAAAAACAATCGAAAAGGAGAGGCAATTGCAAGATTTTTTATACATGCGACATAATATAATTCCACGAGAAGTCGAGATACATTCGCCATTACAGATTATTTGAAAATTATGTTAACAAGTTTAGTTAACGAAAAAAATAGCAAAACACTTTGACAGTTTGAATTCTGCTCGACGCGTCAAAAACAAGACGATCATGTAATTTGCAGGCAGCACTAAGCAGTGCTGCAGGCAGAAATTCTGACCATCTGTTTTCAGCAATAGAGACATTCGACACGTTGAGCAGAATACATGTAATCTCTTTCATTTAAACGTGTGTATTCAAATTTTTCTGCTATCAGAATTCTGACCATCTGTTACCTGCATAAAATTTAAATCCATTTTGTTTTCGATCTAAACGAAAAAATGTAGATTAATTTCTCCAATTTGAATACCTCTTTTTTTGCGTTTAACTCTTTAACCAAAACCGACGCAAGTGTGTGTGTGTGTGTTTAGACAAGCCAAACTTTATGCATGCAATGATGCACATGCTGTATAGAAATATCAATCTGAATGTTGGAGAATATTTTCTATTCGTACACGATTGTGAATACAGTATAGAAAAAATGAACAGACGCATACCAACTACGTATAATTGAGTGCCAATGCATAGTAAAAAACCAAATGAGTAGATAATCTTTTCATTAGTCAAAAAATATACATAACCAAATACAATATTGTCATTTTGGCACAAACGCTCTTTAGTAGAGATGAAAAAGAGAATAAAAATGCTCAAATGACACTCAACTTTTTATAGTGTGCGTCTGTTTTTCCAATTATCTGGTAGTGTTAGTGAAAAACGAATAATTTTGAATTTTTTTAATGATCGTTTTCGTTTACCAACACATTCAAAGGTTGATATTTTTGTTTAATTATGCTCATGCAAATAATATAAGCAGAATTGTGTAAACATACACACACTTGCGTCGGTTTTGTTGCTAACACATCGCGATCGTTTTTACTATATTTTGGATGTGCAAATTGGTGAATGTTTGATGTACATAAGTTGTATTCGTGGACATGAGAATGGGATGTGGTGTGAAGTGAAGTGCATGGTTAGGTTTTCTGGATTTGTTTTAGTACTACATGGTTTATGTGAATGGTTCCTCTTGTAAGCCAGTAAGTTGAATCTGAGGTGATATCCGGTCCATCCCACATATATTTGTATTTTCTCGTGTTTAGCGAATGGGAACAACTGTAAATTAAGCGTGGAATAAGATGACCCATAGAGGAGGAATGGTTAAGGTGCTCTGAATTTTTTGCTATTGATGACTGAGATGCCATGGAATACGTTGGTGGCAAGTCTGGGGTCGCCGTTGTGTTTGGCCTACGCACAGAGCTATTTTTATTTTATTTATATACAACTTAATTTAATAATCGAAGCAGTGTTGATCGTCACCCAAAGCAGACGTGTTTTTTCTGCTCTGTGTTTATTTTATCAACAATTATAATTTTAAATAATTTATTGAATGTGAAAAATATAAAAATATTCATAAATACAAGTATAGGTTTAATAATTTGTTTCTTTTTTATAGATTTGCATACACCGTTAATATTTTGATTAAACATTGTGTTAAAACGGTGTTTTTTCATTTAACTTTATATTTACTGTTAACACTTTGTGATCGTATTCGAATTAATCTAGTTTTCTCTCCTTTATTTTAGATGGGATTTAATTTTTTTATTTTGTATAGTTTTAATATAAATTAACTTTCTGAGGATCCATTATAAATATTGACTAAGCATACAGACGACAAAAAAATGGAAATTAAGCAAGGTGGTGGTCTCTTCATTTGTTCAGCAATTAAACAAATTAAATTTTAATTTTTGTAAACTTTTAAAGAAACTTTTTAATAAATCTAAATAAATCGACTCGAAATGCTTTAATAAATAACCACATTTCTCATATTGAATAATCTATATCGAGTTAAATATCAAATATTAAAGTAGTTCGTCAAATGTACAGTCGGAATTCACAAAAGACATAGAAAATACTTCCAAAAAAACATTTGCATCCACATTGTTTTTAAAAAATATTCGTTTCGTTGGCAGACCAATTGATGAGTTACACAGTAAGTTGTGCAATAAAAATAGTATTACGAACTTGTCGGATGTTTGGGGAGCTTTTATCGACAATGCTATACCAACTGCAAATTTAATTAAACTTTTTAATAATATTTTGACTGAATTCTCGTCATTTTTCATCAAAATCACCTTTTTAAAATAACTATCATTAAACGTATAACAACAACATATACGATAGTTTACAATATTTAAAAAATTTCAAAATTATTTCGGAACATAAAATATAAGGATTCTAAATAACAATAAAATTACAATTAATGTTTTAGAGCACAAAAATTCATACTTAATGGTCGAATGCATACTAAATGGTAAAACCAACTAAGACTAAGAAATCACTATTAATGTTAATAGAGCACACAAATTATGAGATCGAATGCATACTTATGATAAAACCAACTAAGACTACGTTGAAAATTTATGTTTAAGACTACGTAACAAAGGTTTTAATTATGCACAAACAGCAATGAAATAGAGGTTAATTTTGCTAGCAAAACAGTTATTAAATTAATATTAAACAGTGAGTATTCTAATTGCATAGTCAATGATGGGGACATAATAAAATTAGATTAGAGCACTTTTAGATTAAAAGACCAGTTTAATAAAAGACGGAACTGACGTTTTATGCCAGAGAAATGTAACATACTGCATGATACCGGAAACAACGTTGTACGTGCTTAGAAAACTAAATTGTGATATATGTAGAAAAGTGCCGAAGTAACAACTAAAACCGAAAATTTCATTACAAATAAGAACTTTTTGAAAACTATGAATTTCGGCTCTCTTACAGTGGCAACATCTGAATATTCTGATAAAGCATCTGTTTTGATGTCAATTTTTGAGCAATTAACTTTCATGTCAAGTCCAGTGATTTTTTCCACACCAAAAAATTCTAAATATATTAATAAATTTATTATGATCGTACTTCAACATTCACAATATATTTAGCAACTCCAATTGAAACGTGTTTACCCATTCAATTACTACAACAAAATTGGCGGTCTTTGAAAATGTACAACCACAATCAGAATCGGAATTGATCAAAAAGTGAGCTCGTGTTGCTAGTCTCAATGACATCAAAGCAGGAAATGTGTGTATATGAAAATTTTGAGGTCCATCTCTTTTGAATATTTTAAATTTGAACTTTACATTTTATTACGAATGAGCTTAAAGCTCAAAATAGGATGTATAGTTCAATACAATACGAAATTGCTGTAAATAAAAAATAATTAATAATAATAAATAAAATAAAATAAAAAAAAAAAAAAAAAAAAATTATTAAGAAAATTTCATTTACCTAATGTTTGGTCTAAACAGACAAATGTATATCGGTTGTGAAACTGGATTTCTTAGAAACAATAGTCTATTTCAAAGAGTGAATATTTAAAAAAAAATGTGTACCAACTTAGGCGTCAAAAACATAAAATTTTGAATAGTTAAAAGTCAAAATAAATATGAATTCACATTTAACAGTTTTCCTTTTTCAGTTATATTACACAAACTTTTGATTGATGAAAAGTTCATGGAAAGGGACCATTGAGTTGTGTCGATTATTGTTGAGTTTGCTCCTGTGGTTGGGGCGAATGCTTAGAACTCAACCACAGTACCCACTTCTTGTCGTTAGAGGCGACTAAAATTTGTTATTGGATTGTTGAGCTCCATCCACATCCGTAAAAATTTTTTTCCTTTTTTTTTGTTATTTTTTATTTTCATTATTATAATTTTTACTTGTTATTTACGTTCAGTTTATTATTTCGCCTGCGTTAATTTATTTTAATATTGTAGTTTTGCAATTATTTTTTCATTTTTGATTTTTTGTTGGGACGGTTTTTCGCATTTTTGCGCACAAAAATGTTTTATTTTACAATGAGTATCAAAATTAAAAAATCCCCGAAAAAAGCCTCTTCGGATCGAAGCTTAACGCTGAATTAAGTGAGCGGCTTGTATCTATTAAAATCGATCCTGTGACTAGACTCAAACGTAGTGTGTTGCGAGTTTATGCCCAATTTATAGACCAAGGAAAGATTGTTATTACGACGTTGGCTATGTTGGAATTAAAGGAAAAGCACACTGGTGACTATATAGCAATGGAAGTAAAAAACTAATACGGTTTGGAACTAAAAAAAATTTACATCGTGACAAGTGATAATGGGGCAAATATGCTAAAAGCAATCAATACGTTGGGTGAGAGATTGATAAGAAACAAAAATGGTATACCATATGAGGCCGGTTGTTTATAGAACCAAAGTGGTGACAGTTATATACTCACGGACGGCGAATAGTCAGAAGACGAACAAGGAGAAAATGATGGTGATGACTGCATAGATGACAAAATTTTAGACAAAACGATTAGTTTAAGAAAAACACAATTGATAATGGCTTCGATAAATGACACCAGTATTAGCGTTCGTTTTTTATTGCATACTCTTCAGATAACTATTACAGATAGCGTGCGGATAAATTTCTTTCACACATTAGAACGTTAGTAAAAAAATTACGTACAGCAGGAATATTGCTGTTAAAACAACAAACATTATTGGTTCCACCATTAAATTGCATTACCCGTTGGTCATCAACATTTCGAATGCTTGATACGATTATAAAAAATCAAGAAGCATATGATAATATTGTTGTCAAAATACAACCGAATAATTAGATAAACGCGCAAGATATTAGAGACGCTTTAACTCCTGCAGCACACGCAACCTTGAATTTTCAAGCTGAACAGCAAGCTCTGACAGATGTTTATAAAGAGTGGATAAAATGTAAGCTAGCGACAGCGAAGATCAGCGGCAAATTTACAAAAGTTCTTTTAAAAAATTTAAATCTCAGAGAGCCTAAAATTTTAAACACAAAAGTAATGAAATCGGCGATTTTCTTGGATCCAAGATTTCAGTCAATATTAAACGATGCCGACAGAACTGAAAATAAGTTACATTTACATCTAAAAGAAATATGGCAAAGGATTGAGTCAGTACGAGTACGAGAACAATCCGAACTAGTCTATTATGCTGAGTTTATTGATCAGAACAACAATCATTTAAAAAAATGATTCAACAAATTCCGATGATTAATTAGAAAATCATTTGAAACAAATTTCTGTTTATTAACCACCTGTCGGCTAATCAACAAAAACTAAATATACTATCTTAGCTAGAAGCATTCGAAAATATTCCAATAATTTCTCGAAAATCTTCCATTCTGAATTACTGAGATTTAAAAAAAATTGACTATTCTGAATCGTATGCAATATCAAATATTGTGTTTGGAGTTCCAGCAACACAAGTATCAGTAGAGAGATGCTTTAGTCCCTTCAAATTTATTTTAAGTTCTTTTCGAGAAAACTTTTTAGCTGAAAATTTGGAGAATATACTTTTGATTCGGTTAAATCACGAATTTTAAAAGCCTAAACTTTAATAAATGGCTATTTTGGTATTTACATAACATGTACTGAATGAAATAATAAATTTTTTAATCTATTCTAAGCGTTTTACATTTTTATTCTTATCATACTTTTGACTATATAAAATTATATACAAAACTAGATAAAATTAGACTAGATAAAATTATATACAAAATATAGTAATTGACAGTTCTGGTAAGAAAAATCTGGTGTTTAATAAGAAATAGCGTTGTTTTATAAAACGCTATATTATTTACTTTCTGTATCTGGGTTTTTACTGTCTCAACTTGTTCGAGGTTTTGTGGTTTCAAATTTGATTTGAATCCCATCTGGTTTGAGTAAATTCGGAGTCATACCAAAAAAAATTTCCAAAGAAATTATAATGGTTAATTAATTCAAGATGTTAATTAGAAAAGGACAATTTCCTAAAGAATATGATATGATATGATATGATATGATAGGAGAAGTACAAGCCAACCAGTTACGGTGAATCTGAGATTGTTACCATAATCCTGGAGTATATTCAGCAGAGTTCCAAATAGATATCTGAGAATTTTTACTCCAAAATTATGCGGGCCCAGTCCCTGCTTGCATCTCAACATATAAGGTTTAGGATAAGGAAACAATCACAGAAACGACTAAGGTGATAATCCACAGCAGAGTCATTGCTAACTACATATTAGTAAATTATTATATATTGTTAGTATAATCATTTTCACATTTGGATTTGAGTTTGTTATTATTATTAGTTGGATAGGTAAGGACCATTCTAAATTCATCATATGTATTCGTATCGCCTCAACAGTTAAACTGGAGTATTTTAAAAAACATCTTTGGGTCATCTCATCATATGCTGTATTTAAAGATGTGTCCCTATAATTCCCAATCCATCACCATCTAACGCGTGGGGAATATAAATTTTCGTAATGACCCGACAGCATTTCTATATACAATATGATGATCTAATACATTGTCAATTCGTTTGTAAGGGAAACTATTTAAATAAATAAATAGTTTAGTGCGGTCATAATTAGCTAACCTGATCGATCATTCCATTCCACACTTTCTATCTTTATGTCCGTTTTAAGATTTTACAACAAACAATCACACAATACACAAAAGTAGAATTCTTGTATAACACACTACAGTTCAATGAAAAAAATCACCAAAGCGGCCGTCCGATTCAGAAAGTTTAATAGTTTGTAATAGAATTATTATACAGCACAAAGAAGCTGCTTATTAAAGTAAAATAAACTCTCTGGTCGAGACCACCGGTCAAGTGATCCCCATCCAATGTTAAGAATGTCACTCAAGAAATCTTATATTCATTTACACTTATATGAATAAAGAAAACAAAATTATTTAAATAAATTAGTGTTTTCCATAGAAATAAAGACAAAAGTTATTTAAGACTACAACATACCGTGGTACATATATACACCCAAGAGCAAAATTGTGGACTTTATTGACAAAATAAAATCAAGAGAAATGTTAACCGTTCCTTTAAAACACGATTATCCTAATATATGAACAAGCATCTGCTAAATCGAACTTCAACATTTTATCCAATTCAAATCTCGCCTACAAATAGGTAATTTTACCGATCATATATATTTTCGTCAATATAATGATCGTATAGTGGTAGTGATCGTAGATCGTATTTAAACAATCTTCAGTCCCCTCTACCATTAATATACATGGCACTACATTAAAACCTCAATAGTCTTATAGATATAATCTTTAGTTCAAATTTGATATAAGATACAAATATGAAAGTATCATTTCAAAATTTGTTGAATAGCAAATCCATCAATATGGAAGGTTTTCTGTATTTACCGATATAAATGTATATACATACTAACATGTGTATTATAATATTTAAAAACAAACTGAAAAAAATAAAAGTTAATTAACAAACTTCATTTTGTTGTTCAGGATCAGGACTGATCTGTTTCACTGTCTTCAAACATTATATCTCATGAAAAGTGGTTTGGGCGTTAAATAGATTCGCGCTATAAAAGAAGAAATTTCGCGTTGTACTGAAACAGATTATTTATTTCAAATCGCGATATATCGAAAACGCGTTGTATAAGTACCGCGTTAAACGAGGGATACTTGTTTATATATATTTAAAACAATTTGTTGTTCTTTTTTTCCGTGCAAGTGAACACCTGCACAAAATATAAAATAAAACAAACAAAAATTCTCTAACCAACATAGGAAAGAGAAGGATAGGAATTTTGATGGACGAAACAAAAATATGTTATATACATAATATTAATACATAGGACGTTCAAATGTAGACAGAAATGTATGTGTTTACGTTTTCAACATCAAAAAATGATGTATATACAACACACACAATACACAATACCAACGTATATAAAAATAAAATGTAAGTCGCCAATTACATTGAATATATATATAGTTGCCATTACAACGATCGCACAATGGCAGTGATCGCGTTAAATTTAAATCTCCAAAATCTCTTTTACTGTATGCTTTGATACATACATAAAACAAAATATTAAAAATTGTTTAAAGGAAAGGGGAATGCTATATGTTCTATATGAAGAGCGAATTATGGGATGGGGAATGAGGTAACTAAACGAGACAGAACGAAAGACATATCGCATGCGATCGTTTCCAACGGAATATTGTGAATGTGATGTGGATATGAAAATGATGTATATAGAATACAAAGACAAAACGTTATATACTATAATATATAACGGAGAAACAAGAACAGACTATATAGTATAATAAAATAAAATATAATACTATGTAATAATATATAATGAAATCTAATATAATAATATAATATAATAGCGATACTCATCTGTAATTAGATTTTCAACTACACACACACACACAACGCATTTATTTTATTTAATTTAATTATAGAAACACCGAGCAGACAAAAACACGTCCACTCGGTATGAAGATCCACACAACACTCAAGGACAATTTCCTAAAGAATAATAATATAATAATTTTTTTTAATGAAATCAAAAAAATACTAGTGAATATTGAATAAGAATGAAATCCCAAAGGAAATTATTTTGATTCCACACTGAGTTTAAGTAACAGTTTGTAAATTCAAACAAAGAAAACTTTATCAACAACAACCAAAAATTTAATAATGATTATAACAATTTCAAGAAACATCAAAATAATATTGGCAATAACATTGAAATAAGACGGAAATAATTAGCCTGAAACAGTTATATTTCATAACTTGTTTCATTACTAGATTTTTGCACTGGGGTGATGGATCACATTTAAAGCAATCGGGAATATGCCGGTCTAGAATGCATTATTTTGATACTTAACAAATAATAGTTATATAGTGACATTCTATTCGTAAATTCGTAATTGAAATGTTTTTAGACTCCGCTACGCCCGAGCAATGAAAAGAAGTCGCGTTATACCCAATCATCAAAAAGTTGATTACTTAAAAATTATCGCGCATCTCTTTTGCACAACATAAGTAACTTTTGTAAATTATCTTGCAAGTTATTTTTCTGGCGGAGACTCATCGGTGACTGCCAAAGAAGTTTCATTCAAATTTCGATCGCACTCACTTTTTACTGAACTATCAAAATGGCGAAATTAATATTTATTATTTTTCATAAAACGATGAATGGATTGATATTGTTATGATGAATTGATTGAGATTACTCTTTCTTGTCAAAATAGGACTCAGTTTCAGTGATTACTTAATCATTGGACTTAAATTCCTTTCCAGCAAGCATTCTCTAGAAACCTGAAAACAGGAAAAATCGCTGGGGCTAAATCTGGAGAATATGATAGGTGAGTAAGCAATACGAAGCCCAATTCATTCAATTTCGACATCGTATTCATCGATCTGTGACACGGTGCATTGCCTTAGTGAAACAACACATTTTTCTTTTGCAAATGTGGCCGTTTCTTTGCGTTTTCAGGCTTCAATCGATCCAAAAGTGCACAGTAATAGTCGCTGTTGATGGTGTTTCCTTTTTGGAAAAAGTCGATGAATATTATTCCGTTCGCATCCCAAAATACAGACGCCATCTCCTTAAAGGTCGATTGTTGCGTCTTTGCGCGCTTTGGATTCGGTTCGACGACTGCTGTCCACTCAGCTGACTGTCTTTTGGATTCTGGTATGTAATTTTGAAGCCATGTCTCATCCATTGTCACATATCGATGATGTAACTCAATTTTATTGCGGTTTACCAGCATCAAACACTCTTCTGAAGCATCGATTCGTTGTTTTTGGCGACTGTGAGCTCACGCGGCACCCATTTTGCACAGAGTTTTCACATACCTAAATGTTCGTGTAAAATGGTAAAAACGCTACCATTTGATATCTTTACAATGTCATATATCTTGTGCACCTTCAATTTGCGGTAGTTCATAACCAATTTGTAGATTTTTTGGTGTTTTCTGGAAAAACAGCCTCATTTGTGTGCCTACCTCTGCATCATTTCTGCTGGTACGACCGTATTTAAATTCACTAATCCACTTCTCTACTATGTGTCTCGATGGAACAAAGTTCGGATAATGTTTATATAGCAAATATTCGGTTTCCACTGTATTTTTTTCATCAAAAATTATTAAATTATTATTAAAAGTCGAAATTCATTTTTCTCCATTTTTTTCACAAAAGATGCTTCACAAAAAAAACGATTGACTCACGAATCAAAATTAAAAGGCATTTTATGAATATACAATTTTATTTTTTTTGCGGTTTTTACAGGCCATTATTGGCCCGTACCGTGTCAACAATCTGACTCCCGGTTTCGATCACGAGCCAGCTCTTCAAACCGTTGTAGACAGTTTGAAGATGCCAGATCGCTCTCTACGCCGTGAAGTCATCGCCGCCGACAGCGACCTCTTCGCCTACCGAAAGGCGGTTCTCCCTTAAAGGTTCGCTGTATCATTCGATTCGGATCAGAACGCAGAACGTGTCCGAGCCAGCGTACTCGCTGTCTTTTGATTTCATGCACGATATCAGGAATTTGCATTAAATTCCTGATCTCGTGATTGAAAAGACCTCGGTAAGTGCGATCGTTTTGAGCCATGTATCACACGCATGATTCTTCTCTCAAATGTTAGAAGCCATCTTTCGTACTCATTCGTCAAGGTCCAACTCTCACATCCATACATGACAACGGGTCTGATCAACACTCTGTATAGTTTCAGCTAATCCGCAATTGAAAGATATTTTGATTTCAGCAGTGGATGTAGAGGATACAAAGCCCGATATCCAGCAGCAAGGCGGACTCGCCCACACTATTATCGTGAGTGATGAGAGATCCAAGATATTTGAATCTCATCACTCCTTCAAACGTGTGGTTACCACTACTGAAATCAATTGCGTCTTGGTCTCGAAAACCAGAGATTATATAATTGGTTTTTGACTCGTTGATTTTGAGACCATAACGGAAGCTGAACAGTGTTTCAGTGGATCAAGTATCTCTTTCACTCCGTTGTCATTAAATCCAATCACACAGATATCATCTGCATAAGCAAGAAGTTGATTGGATTGTCGGAATAAGATATTGTCCAGAGGTGTTTCACTTTTACGAAGGATGTATTCCAACATGAGATTAAAAAGTATCAGGAACAGTGCATCTTCCTTGTCGAATACCGGAATTGATTGCAAAAGTTCTCGATAGCCTGTTCTCAACTTCAACACAGCATTGTGACTGCGTTACTGTCATTTTACAGAGATGTACATATTTTTTCGGTATTCCTAAATATTCAAGCGCATACCATAGTCTCGCTCGGTTGATCGAGTCATAGGCTTTCTTCTAGGCCTATGACTCGATAAATCTAGGAATACCTGGTGTACATCGCGTTACTTGGAAACCTTTCCAAGTATCGCGTTACTTTCCAAGTATGTTTCGTATTACTTGGAAAGAATCATCCGCAGCGAAAAAAATTGATCAGTGACTGACCGATTTGGATGGAATCCTCCTAGGTAGTCACCGACAGTTACCTCCGCCAGATGAGTAATTCTTCCCAAGATGACGTATGATAGTAACTTATATGATATGCAAAGGAGAGCTATATCGCGATAATTCTCGCACTTCAAGCGATCACCCTTATTGAAAATTGGGCATAACGCGGCCACTTTCCATTCTTCGGGCATAACTTCATTTCGCCATACCAATCGAACAAGGTCGAAAAGACAGTTCCACAAAGTTAGCCCTCCGTGTATCAAGAGCTCTGAATTAATGCAATCAACTCCAGGTGAACGATTTTTCTTTAATTTCTGCATGGCCATTGTGAATTTCTCATAGGATGGATGCTCAACGAACATCTCTGCGGTCTGTATATGAGGGTATTCAAATACAGCTTGTGATACATGTGGGACATTAAGTAACTCAGAAAAATGTTCACGCCATGTATCGAGTACCGCATCGACGGTACCACAGAGGTTTCCATCCTGGTCCCGAATGGCAGTTGACCGAGATCTTAAGGTATGGTGCAATTCGGTGATTGCTTAGTTGTTGTACTCTTAAGACCTTAGCCTTCCACCATTCGCGTTTCTTCACCATTCGTGGTATTCAAACACAGCTTGTGATACATGTGGGACATTAAGTAACTCAGAAAAATGTTCACGCCATGTATCGAGTACCGCATCGACGGTACCACAGAGGTTTCCATCCTGGTCCCGAATGGCAGTTGACCGAGATCTTAAGGTATGGTGCAATTCGGTGATTGCTTAGTTGTTGTACTCTTAAGACCTTAGCCTTCCACCATTCTCGCTTCTTCAGTCTACAAATTCCTTTAGCTGTCCTCCTAGCAAGAACTGCCTTGTCTTTTCTTGCAATTGTAAACCGAGTCTGCGCTTCAGTGTGGGCTATATTTCGTTGCTCAACAGCAAGACGACACTCCTCATCAAACCAATCATTTTTGGACTTAGTTTTTACTATACCGAGAGTGTGCTGGGCAGCATCGACAACCGAGGTTTTCAATACTTCCTAGACACTGTTCACATCATCAGATAGGTAATTGGATTGCATAATGCTATTGCTGACAAGATCTTGGTATTTTCGTTGCGTTTCTTCATTTATCAGACCTTCACAGGAGAATCGCGTTGTATATTCTCCTGTCCTTCCTGACTTGTACGAAAATTTCCTTCGTAGCTTTGCAGCAACCATAAAATGGTCACTGCCTACGAATTTTGTTGACGACCGATACGATCTCACGTTTTGGACAACCCGAGCCCGCCCTTTTGAAATCAACACATGGTCAATTTGGCTTCGGGATGTTTTACGTGGATGTGTCCATGTTTCCAAATGGATGTTCCACCATTCTCGCTTCTTCAGTCTACAAATTCCTTTAGCTGTCCTCCTAGCAAGAACTGCCTTGTCTTTTCTTGCAATTGTAAACCGAGTCTGCGCTGCAGTGTGGGCTATATTTCGTTGCTCAACAGCAAGACGACACTCCTCATCAAACCAATCATTTTTGGACTTAGTTTTTACTATACCGAGAGTGTGCTGGGCAGCATCGACAACCGAGGTTTTCAATACTTCCCAGACACTGTTCACATCATCAGATAGGTAATTGGATTGCATAATGCTATTGCTGACAAGATCTTGATATTTTCGTTGCGTTTCTTCATTTATCAGACCTTCACAGGAGAATCGCGTTTTATATTCTCCTGTCCTTCCGGACTTGTACGAAAATTTCCATCGTAGCTTCGCAGCAACCATAAAATGGTCACTGCCTACGAGTTTTGTTGACGACCGATACGATCTCACGTTTTGGACAACCCGAGCCCGCCCTTTTGAAATCAACACATGGTCAATTTGGCTTCGGGATGTTTTACGTGGATGTGTCCATGTTTCTAAATGGATGTTTTTATGGGGAAAGAATGTACTTGCTACTTAGAAATCATGAGCGATCGCAAAGTACATCATTCCTTCCCCATTGTCGGTTGCAGTTTCGTGTCGGGAGTAAGGACCTATATTGTTACATAAGTCGGTCTGATTTCCGCCAGCTCTAGCATTAAAGTCACCAATCACCAATTTGACATCGTGCTCCGATATAGAACCCATCAGATTATCCAGATTATTGTAAAATGAGTCTTTATCCTGGGCTTGGCTTACATCAGTGGGCGCATGGATACAGACAATTGACAGGTTGGCTAATCTCATGTGCAAGCGAAGCTTACACATTCGATTATCGACTGCTTGAAAGTCCAAGACAGCCTTTTTTACCTGTGGTCCAATGAGAAATCCAACCCCAAGATTTCCGAGGTCATCTCCACTGTGTAGCAACGTATAGCCTTGGGACACGTGTTCTCCAATTTTAGGCCACCGAGTTTCTTGGAGAGCTACAAGTTCCAGCCGATACTCTTTCATGCATGTGATAAGGCCGTCCAACGCGACAGGTTTTCTTTGTGACTGCACGTTCCACGTGTCGATCCTTAATCTCGTGTCCGGGTACTTAAGCGGGGGTTCTTTTTTTGTTGTTTAGGCGTTATCCAATTTTTTATTTTTGTTGACATTTTTAACAGTTTCACGTTTTTTACGGATGCAGCCCAGCGATCCAACCAGATTTAGTCGCCTCCTACGACAAGCTCTGGATACTGTGGTGGTATTCTATGGTTCTCATGTTTCGTTCGTAATATTTACGAAACACGAGTGACCCAACCACAGGGTTATAAATATACAATACATACAAGTATATGTAAATAATATCCAAAAATGGTAATGATTTCATTATTTTAGATTGACTGTTATACTTTTGAGTTTTAACGAAGTTAAATAGATACTCGATCCACTTCAATGTTTAATCAACGAGTTCAATACGAAATATCTCAGGTCTTAGAGACCAAGACACAATTTATTTCAGTAGTGATAACCTCACGTGTGAATGATTGATGGCATTCAAATAGCATAGAGATAGTGTGGGACGGAATATTAAGGTCAACCTTGCCAGAAGTAATGGGGTTTTATATCTTCCACATTCATTTTTGAAATCTTAATATTTTGCAAATACGGATAAGCAGAAATTATACAAAGGATTGATCACCCCGTTGTCATTTACGCATGGCTCGTTGTCATGTAGGTGCTGGTGCTGACGGATGAGTACAAGAGATGGCTTCCATCATGAAATGAATAAAAGTTTCGCGCACAATCGTCGACATACTTAGGCAAAAACTGAGTAGCATGACTTAACCAGCGATTGAAATGTACATTTAATTATTATTAAATTTGAGCAATCTAGCTTTAAGAGAGTAGTCTCATAGTGCTGTGAACCTGTCATTATTGGAGCACCATCTGTAGCAAACCCGATCATGTTTTATTTATATTTTTTGTTATATTCACTTAAAACTACAATTATTTTTTTGTAATTCCAATTGTGTTGCAATTTTCTATTTTTACAAATGCGAAAAAAAATCTATGATTTTCATTTCGAACAACTTTTGACAGCAACTTAGTCGTCGACACATTTGTCGATTCGTCTACGCATAATGAAAAATGTTTGTTCCTTAATAACTCACAAAGTACTTCCAGCTGGGTTCAGCCAATGACATTGTTGACTATTGCAGTGGTCTTTGTTCTGCCACAAGTTACTTTTTTATATGTTGGAATCAGGAAGTAATTCCTTTAGTAATGGTAAGGTAAATTTTGCTCTGCACAAAAAGCTGCCAGTTTTTCTTTTACCGCATTTTTATGACTATTGTTGACGTCAAGGAATACGTGACTCTTTGAATAATGGAGATTAATCGCCCGTGATAGATGCTTAAAAGTCTTTGCTTGAATTTTTAAATTGGTAATGTCAGCCAGTGCCTTTAGTTCACAGTTGCATATTGCAAAGTGTTAACCAAGTATAGCCAAGTATTAACTAGTGTAGGCAAATAATTGCCTTTCGCACTTTCGTTTTCTATTTAAAGAATATAGACATAAATAATTACGTACATAGAATTAATACTTTTATACTTACGGGATCGCGGTTTCTCCCATCAACTAACTCCGATTGCCGTTTGTGATTTTTATTGGTAGAACTGCTTCCGTCCTATTATTATATTGTAATTATATTGTAATTATAATAAGACGGAAGCAAGTTTTATCCATTTTGATTTTGTTTGTGATTATGTTTCTATTATTATATAAAAAAAATCACCAGCTATGCTACTAAACAAAATGAAATTTGTATCTATTTATTTGCTTTTTGCGACTTCAAGATTCAGTTGATAAATCTGCGGCTTTTAAAACTATTCCTAAATTTACACAAAACGTGTATATCCTCACGTAGTAAATTTAAAAATGTTGACTATGGTGACTAGTTAGTATATTTTACAAGTAACCTGATTTAATTTCCAGTTTAATGAAAAACATACTTTTAATTTTAATCTCTCGCACTGTAAGTACACTAAATGCAATCCTGAATATACTATGACAATAAAAAAATTGAGTAATACTTAAATTATCTTCTTCTATCAAATAGAAGTGATTCTAAAATATGTCAAAATATATATTTTACCAATCTTTTTCAATAGAATAGAATTATTCATTAATGGTGTGGAAATAATTTGAAAATTTTCTAAAGTAAAAATTCATAACCTCAAAAAATATTTTCAGTATCATGTTTAAACATCTAAACAAAAATTCATCATATTTTCACCACTCCCATCTATAGAATATAATAAATATAAAACAAAGGAAATATTATAGGATGCTTTTAAAATAATAATACCCCAATTTTTTAATTATCACCCTTTTCCTGTATCCTATTTTTAAAATGCCCTCACCATAACAACAACTATGAACATCACAAATTTATCTATCACATTGATATTTTTAATTTTAAAAAAAAATTTACGAAATGAAAACGACAAAAAAATCTCTTTACGTTCTAGCTTTTTATGTTTATTGTTTTGATTATAAAGTGACAACAAGAAATAAAAGTATGTATATAAAATATAAGAACCCACAAAAAAAAATGTTTTACACAAAGTAATGAAAGGTTACACGGCAAAACTCGGCAAAAATAATTATAGCTTTTTTGTTTTTTTGCCATTTATGTTTGTTGAAAAAATGAGTGAAAATATATATTTTATCGACATACAATAAATAATTTTTTTCATTATCATTTTTGTTGTTTAATTAAATGAAAAATGATTACACGTTTTGTTGTTCATAGACAAATTTAATACTTTTTTAATTTAATAATTTGAAGAGCCATATATTTATTGGTTGGTTGCTTCGACATGCAGTTAATCCCAATTTTTAAAATTAATTCATAATTATTAAACACATTTCCACCTAAACAGATACGTTAACAAACAAAACTACTGAATTGGAGAAAATGCATACTGAGTCATTGTTTTATGCTAGTGATTACACGGTTATGATTAAACGTTATCGTGATAACCATTTAGATCTATTGAATATTAGAATTTTGAAAACATTTGGTTTAAGCGAAACGGTGCCATAAGACACATAATGCAAAAGCAATGAACGGAATTCCTAACAACGTTTTATGAAATAAAATCTATTGATCGCCGGTCTCTTCTGATTTAACTACTTTCAACAACGTAAAAAGAAAGGTTTTTAAATGGAAGAGAATACGAGAGTGATTTGTAAGAGCTATCCTCTCATATGGAGTTACGAACCTTTAATAGTAACGCACTACCACTTTTTGGAATTATAATTTTAAGTAGTATTTCTATGTTCATGTAATTAAATCATTATATATTTGTAGTTTTAATATGACTCATTTTCATTATTTTTTTTTAAATGGTCAAATGCTAATATAATATGAAACATTTTACCGTTAGAAATAAAATCTTTCTCTTAGCACCCTGTTTTAATTCTTAATACCATTTTAGCTTAGTTTTTGTCAGAAAGGCAAATAGACCAGTCATTCCCGTCCGGACACACAGAAAACAATTTTTTGTTCAGAAAACCAACTGATTTTTATTTGATTAAATTCTATTTATTAGTAATAAAAACTGAACGCATTCAGTTATTTCTCCAAAACAAATTATTGTTAGTACGGAATTTTTATTTCGTTCTAAATGTAAATGTACACCGTACAATTATTACTGCATGTTTCACCTGCGTTTTATATTCTTCTACCTGCATTTTATTCTCATTTAGTATCTAGCAATTTCAGGTTACCCCACAATATTTTCGTAAATGGATATATATATTGTTAACAGTCGGTACATTTTAAAACTGATTCTCATTTTTATGGCACCTCTACTTAGTCTTTTTTAATGATCGTTACGATCCTTATCACAAAACTTTTCCGGTTTAGTGCAGTAGGCTTGGTCCCTGTGCTTGGTCCTTTTATTTCAATTGTGTTTTTAATTTCGTGTTTATAGTAAAATTTTAAATACCATAAAAAATGTCAAACAACTATACACCAATTTTGCTAATTTGATTCAATTGAAACTTTTTTATAATGTTTTTTGTTAACATAACACAAAATTATGTAACGAAGTGAATACATCTAAATTTGATTTCCTCTTAGCTAAAGTAAAAGTTAAAAGTTGGTTTTTTGAATTTATTATATAACTTATGGAAGATAAGTCTCACAGATAGTTTGTCTCATCCAAGAATTCAATAAATCATTATTTATCATCTTATTCTGTCAAACTTATTAATACTAATATGAATAAATTAATTTTAATATAAGATTTTATAGATTTAAAATGATACATGCGGTTTCACTAGTTGTGTCATTAGAACATTTAATTTGATTTTAACTTAAGCCTGATTTTCATGTATTTGCGTGCAAACAATCCCGTAAGGCTAAACCGAAAAATTGAAAACAAAAAAGGGTAACCGAATCGACAAAAAACGAAAACAATTTGTGAAAAAATTGCTTTTTAAAATCAAAAAATAACTTCCAACAAATTGAAAGTCCTGAGAAAGTGCAAACAAACTTTAAATTAGAACCATAACCGTCCAAAGCATTAAAAATGTTTATGATAATTCTAGCCAGGTATTATTTAAAATTCAATTTTACAAAAAAGAACGTTTTTTGTTGAAGGTATTTTCTTCGATCTAACAGCTTTCTAACAATAGTGGTGCAGCACACTATCAGATTTCTCATGATATACATATGTAGATACACTTTTAGAATAAACATTAGAGCCAAGTAATGTTAAAAATCTTCATCAAAGAGTATTTAAGTTTATATTATAACATCCCTTTTTTATTTTTTTTCATATTTTTTTTTTAATTTCAAGCATTAATTTTTTTATATATTTATTTTTTTTTCATTTTTTTATTTCAAGCATTAATTTTTGCAAAAGTTTATATAATTATTAAGAAAATCAAGATCCGTGTAATATAGGAGAAGATCAAGATCCGTTGTATTTTAGTTAAAATTTCAGATCCATTGTTGGATCTTCAGGCTAATTATTTGTTAACTTATAGTGTTGATATGTGAATTAAATGTTGATATTTTGTTACTTAATTTTATAAGATAATATGATTATTTATTGATATGATTCTTGGTCGTGATCGGATCTTTAATAACTTAATTAAAAACAATTTTTAATTTAGTTTTAATTTAAAACATTTTTATATTTCGCGCCAATTGTGTGACGCATCTTCAGAAAACAACAATTACTATTTATATACAATTAGTATTAAGAATATAACATTTATAATTTTTTTTAAATAAATAGAATAAATTATTTTGAAATAAATAGAATAAATTAATAAATATAACATTGTTACAAACAGATTAAAAATTAAATAATGTTTATGTCCGAAAAATAAAAATTGAAATAGAAATTTTTGATTTCGTGTACATTTTAGAAAATTTTTTTGAAACAGTATTTATATTATGTAAAAGAGAGAATCTATATATCTAAAGATAATTATACACAATGTATTTAATTATTTGTGTAGTGGTGAGATCTGTTTATATATGCTCAGTGGACTTAAATATGATTCATTTATATGTTTGACGTCATGCTTTATGTTCACAGTTTGGTGAGTTGAGTAATATGTGCGATGCTTCATCATAATATTTAAAAACATGTTCAGTTTGTTTTGTATGTGAGATAAGTGATGTTTTGGGATAATCGCTATGTATTGTTTTGAGATCGTATTTATGCCTATTTATTCTTGTATTTAATTTTTTAGAAGTTTCACCAATATATAAAGCATCACAACTAGAGCAATTTATTCTGTTTACAACAGCTGATTGATCTTGCCTGTTTATTTTTTGTAAAATGGTGTTTTTAATTTTATTTTGTGGTTTATATGCCATACATATGTTATGATTGTTATGTGAAATAGTTTTATTAATTGATTCTGATAATCCTTTAATATATGTTAAGCTGGTGAACTTTTTGGGTTCTGTGTTGTGATTTTCCATTTGTGGAGGATATGAAAGTTGTGCCAAATTATTGATTTTATACTTTGTTTTCTGAATTAATTTTGTTATAAGTGTTTTGGGGTAACTGTTTTTTGTTAAAATATTATTAATTATTTTAATGTTATTACGTTCAAATGTTTTGTCACTCAGATTAAGTATTTTTGAAATTAAATTCGTAACTACGTTGATCTTTTGTGATATTGGATGAGATGAATGGTAGTTTAAAATGATGTTTGAAGAGGTCGGTTTTGTGTACTATTCAGTTATAATTTTGTTGTGTTGTCCATGTAATCGTTTATCCAGATATGGTAATGAATGATTATCTTCTATTTCATATGTGAATTTTAAATTTTCATGGAAATTATTTATAATTTGTAGTGCTAAGTCAATAGAATTTAGTGGGATTGTAATTAATATATCGTCAACATATTTTTTGATTAAAGATGGAACTGATGGAAATTTAGGTAAATTAATATCAAGTAGATATAAATGTTATATTCTTAATACTAATTGTACATAAATAGTAATTGTTGCTTTCTGAAGATGCGTCACACAATTGGCGCGAAATATAAAAATGTTTTAAATTAAAACTAAATTAAAAATTGTTTTTAATTAAGTAATTAAAGAGCCGATCACGACCAAGAATCATATCAATAATCTATCACGGATCAACAATCAACACAATTTAAAAGATTATTTATATAATTTTTACTATTTATTGGATAAATGAATTGAAGGACAAACAAAAAATCAGAATAAGCTATGTTATTTTATATTTTACACTGAAATAGCTGTCAACAACTGCGGTGTCAATTATTTGAACAAGGTGTCAAAATTGTATATTTTGGAAACATTTAGAAAATACCCTTTTTAGTCTTTTCCCCAGTCACTCAGGCTCGATTTTCCCATTGAAACATCCCTACCCAGACATACACTCTCAGTCACCAAATTTGTTTGACCTTCTAATGAAGTCCAAGATATACGAGATCTTCAAGATCTTCAGTTGAATATAAATTGTGATTCAATGTAGTGCAATCAATAGGTAGAGTATAAAAAACGAAACCAGGAGCACAAGAAGTGCTCAACAATTTCTTCTTCTTTCGGAACATATAAAGTTTAAAAAAATATTAATTTTTGAGTAAATTTGAATTCAATTTTAATAGATTCTCTACATGAAATTGGCTAGATGCTAAATTTAGTGCATATTTCGGCGAAATAGCGACCACATTGTGTACATACTTGTGACTGTCAATAACTGTATGATTTACGTTAGCTAGCGTAAATCATACAGTTATTGACTTGTTACATTCACAGTCACAATTTTCAGTTCAATTAGTTGAAAAGTGTACTTGCTGTATAGTTAACGATTTTATTCATATTCGCGTTCAATCAATTCAAGTATTTTTTGACACTGTTTGGCTAAGAAAATCGCAAAGAAATTTGTTTTAATATCATTTTGCCTTATTTCATATAGCTAATGAAAATCACAAAAAATATGAAAATTCATATTCTATTCATTATGTTTTAAATCATTCTTTATTATTGTCACGACCACCAAATTAGTATAATCAGATTATTTTGCAACAATTTTTTGTGGTATCTTCCCAAACACGTGAAAATTATTTTTCATATTTTCAGTACTTTCTTGATTTTCAGTTTTATTTTGTTTTTTGTTTCTTCGATTTAAAATAAATTCTTCTTGAGGCGGTACGGCATATTTTACTTTACTTTTGTTTCTTATCTTCTGTTACTGGATCGTTTCTGTATATATGTATGTAAGCTGCTGTTATTAAATTCTTCATGAGGAAATTACTTTGTTACTTAGTTTCTTTTCCAAATTACTAATTTGATTTGGTTTTGTGTACGTCGGGTGTTAAGAAAATAAACGATAAAATGGTGGGATGAAAAATATTGAATTTTTCTAACCGGAAGTTTATTATATTAAATTCAGAAGCCGTGTTTTTATCCGCTCTCGATAGCTCCTTTTTCTATACTCATTAATTTTTAATTAAATAATCTTCGAGGGGAGTAACATTCGCTTAGTCGACTAGGAAAAAAAATTATACTTAATATTCGTCCTTTTTATCCACTTCTTAAAACAGTCTCCAAAATCTTGCTTATCAATTTAATACCACATCAATTATCTCCGTCTTATTGTTAACGATATCTGCCCTCAAGTTTGGTCGTAATAAATCTTCCGGCTTTCAAACAAATTTTTGAAATCTTTTGGTTTAAGCAGTCTTCGGTATACCTGATACCATTATGCATTTATACCGACTGAACCTTTTCTGGTGGAATAGCAGCTACAGTTTTTGATCAGGGGAAGTAAACTGACATCATTTCTTTTGTTAGACATTTTTTTTGCTTAGCATTTATGGGTGGGTTTGCACCCCCCGTTGGGTTCTAAACCATGAACTTCTGTTTGTTTTCCGGATCGTACTTATAGAACAAAGTTTTAGTAAAATGCACTCGAACCTCTTTTTGGACCTCATTTGAATTTCGTGAAACCCATCAAGCAGTTTTTTCGTGTATCACAGATGATTATTTAATATTCGCGATACCGCCATGGCATGTAAGATCAATTCATTTCTTGTATGAATTGCAGATTTTCGTCAATTTTGGACTTCACCAGAGCCACAGTAACGTCTCTACAGAAAAATATCTGTAAAGACGGAGCTATCTATATCAAATAATAAAGTGCAACTACAGTGCACTGCAGATTAATAAATAATATATGGCTAACAGACCGTAAACGGCCCTTACCGTTTCTCAATCGAGACCTTACAAACCTTTAATATACGTATTGGTGCACATTTTAGGTGTTCAGTCCAACGAATGCTTTTACACACAATCGTTTTTATATCACCCGATGCATGTTATTTTTGTGTGATAAGACTGCCTGATGAAACTCTCCTAACCATTAATCTTCAACTGGCGACTGCAGATACAATTGTAAAAAGGAAGGTATGCCATTTTCATTTGAAAACGATATCAGTATATCACTATATCCTTTTCATGTAATGTTCTATGACAAATTTGCGGCTGTAGGTCCTCGATAACTTTAAGAATTCCATCTTAATAAGGTCTTGAATTGATTGTGGAATATTGACATCGAACGTATCTTTCACGTCAATCCAAAGAAAAAGTCTAAAGGTAAAATCACTAGATCTCGGTGGCCAACTGTGATCATAACTTCGAGAAATAAAACGGTCAGGAATTTTTTCTTGCAAAATTGCGATTATTTCATTGCTTTTGTGGTAAGTAGCGTGCTGAAAGTTAACGTTGTCCACATCAATATCTTCCAATTCCGACCTTATAAAATCATTAATAATAGCTCGGTAGCACAATCCATTCACCGTGACAAAGTAAGGTCCACTCATACCACCAGGCCAAAACCCACACCAAACAGTGACGTTCAGTATGGAGTAAATTTTTCAATAACCATTCTTGGGTTTTCTGAGCTCCAAATGAGACAATTCTGCTTATAAACATAGCCTCCAAGGTGAAAATGGGCCTTATCACTGAAGATGATCTGTCACATGGTCTCGGTTCTTCACATCATTAATTTGTCCCAACAGCTCAAAGTTTTCCACCAGTTTCACTATTGCCGACCTAGAAGGTGCTTAACGACGACGAAAAAAATGCTTTAGTTTTGCGAACCGTGGTAAAATTTTCAGCATTTTTGGAGTGAATTTTACTCGTAACAATTTCAATGACTTGTTATCAAAAAATAACAGCTCCAAAATTAACAGCTGCCCAAATATCAGGCTATTCAAATTGAAACCTCTTGTTGGAAACCCTTTATAAACGGGAAAAAACTTGCAGTGAGGATTGATAACTATTTTAAGATTTTGATTGTTAACTTCAATCTATTCCATTAAAGTATTAATTTCAAATAAAATTCATTTCGAGTAGACAGACTATAAAATTTCCCACAAACCTATGTAATTTAAAACTAAATTATATTTTCGTATTTAAATTTCTTTCTTTAAACAATTTTAAAGATACAAATATAAATGTTTTACCTTCCATTTGTTAAATATTCTTTCAGTTAAAATTTCAAAACTTACAACCAAAAAATCATCTACCAGCAAGTTTTCGTTTTGTTTATTTTGTCGATTACGAAGAAAACTTTTCTCTTCTCATGTTTAAAGTTACGAAACTGAACTGTATACTTATATAAATAAATAAATCTTTACCGTTGATTACGATATATGTATTTTTAAAGAATAAGAACGAAAGAAATACTAATTCAACGATAAAGTAGATAGTATATATCTTTGTATGTTCTAATAACACTGTTATAAAAGAAAAAAATTGCTTTTTGGTATAAATGTATACATAACATACTCGTAGATATTTTATTTTGTTTCCATAAATTGATTATCCTGTTATGTATAGCGAATTTAATACAAGACAAAGTACGAATTACGAATGATTATTCGACAAAACTATTTATTTTTCTCTATTCTTACGTACGTAACTAGATAGTATTTTGAAAAATGCAGTTTCCCAAATGAAGTATTTTAATAAATTAAATATTTATTTAATTTCGGAGACGTGTTTGGATATTTACAACCTACAAAATACGAACATTCTCATACGGTGGAAAAAGAAAACCTGTTTGTTTTGTATTTATCATATATGACATTTGTTTATGTGTAGTGTACGAGAGTTAATACTCAAAGGAGTTTTGATTAATGTTGGATAGTTTCTCAAATGCATTAATTGAATTAATTTATCCATGTGTATTCATCATTTACATCAGCATGTAGTGGTTATATGAAAACCTTTATAAGTAACGTACCTTATTAAAATTTATTTATAAAATTTATAATTTTAACCTACTTTATAAAAAATTTATTTTTAAAAAAATATTAGAATTAAAATAAATAAATTTACATTAATTTAATTATATTATAATATATATGTATTTAATTTTCATTAAATACATATATATTATAATATAATTATTTAAAACTGAAATTTCAGATGAATAGCATTACTACAAAAAAAAACTTTTTTCTTTTTATATATAGGTGTGTTCGTTCCAAATGATCTGCGTTTGCGTCGTCAATAATTACTATACAAATCATGAGGAAGTCGTAACAATTAGTGTCAGAAGTGGGATTATTGATAATTGACGATGGTTAAATTTAATGTCCTTGTCATTTCCAACGACGAAAGAACTTTGTCGGCGCAATGCAATTACAAGAGGATCAAATGCAAAATTAGTACTAAGGTTAAGTAACATAATAGAAGTTGCGCTAGAAAATCCCGATAAAGTTGAGTTTGAAGCAGAGAAAGCTCCGAGAGGTGATCAGTTACACCAACAACGGATCAGACCAACAACAAGAGCAGCTGGCCGAAATCTTTGTTTAACAACAGCAGAAATTACCATTACGAGCAAACAACAATATTAGCAAGAGCTATTGGAAAATCAACCACAATTTTTCAAAGAACGACTGATGTAACAGGAAAAGCAGTTTGGAGGCCTGAAAAACTACTAGGTAGACTTTGCGAGACATTCAATATAAAAATAACTAACGTTGAATTACGAGTTCAGAGTTTTGCAAGAAAATATCAATACTTAGGTCCAAGACCTGGAGGATCAAAGAGAATTCACTGAATAAAAAAGTTGTGAATGAACTGCGCGGTGATCGAAAGGTTGACAAATCGGAGTAGTTTTTCCAATAACAGCGGCCAAATTGGAACCACCTTGAACAGAACTGCATTTTACCAGACATTCAGAACGTAGTTCGAAATCGCATTGACAGGAGTCGATAAGTACACCAAAATTTTACAGACGCTATCTACGAGCGAGCGGCGATACTAGAATTTAATAGAAACCTTGAAACTGAGGTATGCCAATAATAATGAATGTATGGAATTATTGCAAAAATTGGAAGTCGAAATCGTTCGATTAGTATACTCGAACTACAATGCCGTACTAACAGCGGACATATAACTGCATTGTTTTATTTATATAAATATAAAATAATAACATTTCTTGAATGACATGATTAAGATTCGATACGAGTTACTTGACCGGCACTTAACTCGTTCTTAGTTATATCATTGAGAAATATACTATTAGAGAAGTAATTTCTATGACAGGCCGATGCCGACTAAAATTTTCTTTGGATTGCAATTTCGATCTAAACGAAAAAATATAGATTAATTTTATAATTTGAATATCTCTTTCTATCTAATGCTTTTATATAGCAATAATTTGTTTCATGCATAATTTTACGATTAAAGGAACAAAAAACGAAATGAACAATTTATCAATGAACGGCGTTCTCAGTTTCATTATTTTAAATTCCTATATAGAGTATTTTTGATAATTTTTTATACATAAAATGTGTATGGTATGAAACAATATTTTCTTTGCGGAAACTATGATTTTACATTATTTTTCAATTCAAGGTTTTTCGGTATTTATTTTTCATTACTTCCCAATCAAAAATTTGTATAATAAATGAAAGAATAAAATTATTAAATGTGAATGCATATTTGTTTTGAATTTTAAATTTTTAACTATACTCAAAATTTTAAAGTTTTTTGACGCCTGAATCTTATGGGCTCTGTACCGAAGCGCGATGTCAGAATGGTGGCTTTAATGCCAGAGCTGGCAGAAATAATTCGCAGCTTAAATTGAGATGCGATTGGTCGTGGTACACTAAACACTGCACGTGCGATTTCAGAACTCCTATAATGTTTGTTAAAATTAATTTATTTGTTAACTTTAGGATGTGTAAACGAATATGTATTAAGTCACCAAACAGCACATAGGTGTATGTTCAGAGTTTATTGACAGTTTATTTGTACAGGAGAAATACATAAGTTTCAAGATGTTTCGCATAGGAGGTGAAGGACATATACGCACCTGGAATGAATGTACTAAAACAACTATATATCGTGGCAATATCGCCAGTCGTTTGAAACATAGATTAGGGTTAAAGCTGTTGTTTTGGATCTGATATCAGTAAAGGGTTTTTAATATTAAACACGATCTAAGCAATTATGTCGTTAAAATATAAATCTAGTGGTTAAAAATAAAGAGCGAAACAAGACCAATTCTCATACAAAGTAGTGAGTAAGTGTAAAGATTCTGAAAAACTACCATAGTTTGAAAGTTCAAGTAGAAGAGTGTCGTGAAAATTATGGTGCTACATATTAAATTAAAGGATTAAGAATTAAAATAGTTAATATTAATTTTAAACTTGTGTTTTCGGCTCCAGACAGATCAATGTAGATGGTAAATCATTGCCATCACTTATAATACTGAAAACTAGGAAATAATTTTAAAAGGACAGATGTGGTTCTGGAAAGTTTATTAATGGAGTGGAAGTCTCAAGTATTGAAGACATATTGATGGAAAAATTTATGGTTACAGTAATGATTAAGTTAAAAGTATCAATATGGTATGTGTCCTCCATATGAAAGATACGTATTTTATCCGATTAATGCTTTATTTATTTACCGCAATTTTGTATTGTATTGAACTTTACATCTTATTTTGAGTTTTATATATATATATATATATATATATATATATATATATATATATATATATATATATATATATATATATATAAGTAAATATATATCTTAATATATATTTATATATATATATATATATATATATATATATATATATATATATATATATATATATATTTATATTACACTAATACATATATAATGCTTCCCAGACAGTATTCACTTCGTCAGATTGGCAATTGGATCGCAAAATGCCATTACTGACAAGATCTTAATATTTATAATCGTTGCGTTTCTTCATTTATCAAACCTTTATTGGAGAATTGCATTGTATATTCCCCTGTCCTCCCTGACTTGTACGAAAATCTCCATCGTAGGTTTGCAGTGACCAGATAATGGTCATTGCCTACGAATTTTGTTGAAGACCGATAAGATCTCACGTCTTGGACCACCCGAGCTTGCACCTTGAAAATCAATACATGGTTAATTTGGTTTCGGGAGGTTTTACGTGGATGTGTCCATATTTCCAAATGGTTGTTTTTATGAAGAATGTACTTGCCACTTTGAGATCATGAGCGTTTGCCAAGTACATCATTTTTTCCCTATTTACGATCGCAGTTTCGTGTTTGGAGTACGGACCTATATTATTACATAAGTCGGTTTGATTTCTGCCAGCTCTGGAATTAAAGTCACCAATCTGACATCGTGCTTCGGTATAGAGCCCATAAGATTCAGGCGTCAAAAAACTTTAAAATTTTGAGTATAGTTAAAAATTTAAAATTCAAAACAAATATGCATTCACATTTAATAATTTTATTCTTTCATTTATTATACAAATTTTTGATTGGGAAGTAATGAAAAATAAATACCGAAAAACCTTGAATTGAAAAATAATGTAAAATCATAGTTTCCGCAAAGAAAATATTGTTTCATACCATACACATTTTATGTATAAAAAATTATCAAAAATACTCTATATAGGAATTTAAAATAATGAAACTGAGAACGCCGTTCATTGATAAATTGTTCATTTCGTTTTTTGTTCCTTTAATCGTAAAATTATGCATGAAACAAATTATTGCTATATAAAAGCATTAGATAGAAAGAGATATTCAAATTATGAAATTAATCTATATTTTTTCGTTTAGATCGAAATTGCAATCCAAAGAAAATTTTAGTCGGCATCGGCCTGTCATAGAAATTACTTCTCTAATAGTATTTTTCTCAATGGTTATATATGAAAACAACTTTCATGAAAAACAGGGCCACAAGCCGTTTTAATTTATTTTCTCGTTTGTTTTTAAGTCTGGAGTTTTAGCTCGTTCTCAAAACCCACCAAATTTGGTTAATAGCTCAAGTAAAAGGGGATAAACTGAAATTTTTACCGTTTTGTCTTATTGATAATTGTATATTAAATAAAAAATAAAACAAATTACGATAACTGTCCGTTTGAAATAAATGACTTTTTAGTAAATTCAAAATGACATGATTCATAAAAAATAAGGAAACTCTACCTACACGTTTTTCTTATAATTCAATGAAACAATAACTGTATTTTATTTGTATTATTACAACAACAATCATATAATATATATTTTATTCATACCGGAATAATTTCATTCCAACCTTTTGTTGGTTTTGGATTAATTCTATTCCACTTTTAAATTTTATGTTCAACGCCAGAGTGTTCTTTTTTTATGTGTTGTCGCCCTTATGAAGATTTCTCTGTGATAAATGTCATTTTTGGCAGTTACAAAGTAAGTTTTGGCAGTTCGTTGTTGTTTCCATGACAACTGTTACATAAATCATATAAACTATTCCGTGTCGCTTTATTTAGCATTATTTTCATTCGTATTCCTATTCCAGTGTTCAATAAAACGCAGATAAACGGACCTTTCAGTACATTTAGTCAGGTGGCTTTAAAACAACAGCACCACAAATTTTCAATACTATATAGAAAAGATAATTGATCTAATCTATGGCTTAGAGGCCGTAAACGGCCCTAACGCGTCTCAACTGAGACCTTACGACTCATGTTAACCATTGGTGCACGTTGTAGGTGATCAGCCCAACGAATGTTTTTACACAAAATCACTTTTTATGTTGATTTTTGGTCAACGGTGAGAATCGAGCTCGAAACCGCGGTGTGATGAGAAACTCTCTTAACCATTAACCTACATCCGGCGATATAGAAAAGATACTCAATGTTATGTCCTCAATAGCCTATGCCAAGCAAACGTGGAAGAATTGCAGTTAACATCCGAAATACCGATACATATAAACTTGCATTCTCAGTTTCTCTCAGAACTAGGAGTATCTAAATAAAATCACTGCCTCAAAATTCAGAAATAATTGTATAATGAATTCGCGGGAAGTTTGTCCTAAACTGTCCTAAAATCCAACAATAAATATTGAGGACAGTTTTAGGAAAAACTTCATATTTCAATATAGCAATATGAAGTTCTTCCTAGATACTAAATGTGTTTAAATGTGTTAGTGACGATGAAAGTATAACATTTAATTCTATTTGCCGAAATGTTGGCATTTTTCAAATAATTTGAAACTAAAATAAAAATAACACTGAAATTGTAAATTTTCATAATTATTTTTAAATAAACGCAGACGGCTAACACATCTGCAATCAACAATTACTAATGGTTTAGTGAATAAAAGAATCTAAACACAACAATTATTTGATGGTTCTTTATCATAATCAAAGTTTTTCATGAATTTTTGAATAAAAGAATAAGGTTACCACACCTGGATTGATAATTTTCTAGCCAGGTCTGGTCTGAACTTTTTAAAACATGAGGATTCTTTGAAAAATCTAGGTGAGAAGGTGGTTAGTATTGAATGTTTTTGGGTGACAATTTACTTAGAAATCAAAGATTGTCATGAATTTTCTTTGAAAAAAAAAGGTCACAACACCTGGAATGGCCATTTTCTAACCATATCTGGTCTGAACTTTTCAAACCATAATGGTTCTTTGAAAAGTCTAGGTGGGAAGGTGGTTGGTATTGAATGTTTTGGGTGACAATATACTTAGAAATCAAAGATTTTCATACATTTTCTTTGGATAAAATAAAAAGATTACCACACCTGGAATGGCCATTTTCTAAACAAAAAGGTTCTTTGAAAAATCTAGGTGGGAAGGTGGTTAGTATTGAATATTTTTTTATTCAAAGAAAATTCATAAAAATCTTTGATTTCTAAGTAAATTGTCACACAAAAATATTCAATACTAACCACCTTCCCACCTAGATTTTTCAAAGAACCTTTATGTTTTGAAAAGTTCAGGCCAGACCTGGTTAGAAAATGGCCATTCTAGGTGTGGTAACTGCTTTCTTTTATTCAAAGAAAGTTCATGAAAATCTTTGATTTCTAAGTAAATTGTCACCCAAAAACATTCAATACTAACCACCTTCCCACCTAGATTTTTCACAGAACCCTTATGTTTTAAAAAGTTCAGGCCAGACCTGATCAGAAAATGGCCATTCCAGGTGTGGTAACCTTTTTCTTTTATTCAAAGAAAATTCATAAAAATCTTTGATTTCTAAGTAAATTGTCACCCAGAAACATTTAATACTAGTTCCTTTTTTTATTATGTTATCCTACACGAATACAAATTTTTTATTCCAGTATCTGTGTACATATTATCTCTTGGATATATTGTTATTAGTAACATGTAAAATGTATATTTTCCATGAAAAATGAACCAAAGCGCGCATCAGTTAATTATTTATTAAGTTCTAACATTTCATGTTTAAATATATTGATTTAACGAAAGCATAATTGTATTTTGCCTAAATAAAGACTTTTCACGTGTTGGTTTATCACTACTACATTCTCAATATAAATGTTGTTGTTGTATGGTTAGGAAAGTTAGGACAAACTTCCAATGAAAACCATATATGAAACTTCAAACTAGAGCTCATACCGAGATAGATCTCTTACCGAAAAAGTTGATGGTACCGGTGAGCCTAACAGGAAAAATATTAAGCAGCACACAATCTGCCCTCTGCAGCTCTCCAATATATTGTCAAGATACTGAAGATTTTACCATGATAATTTTATTAGACATCAATGCTATATGAAAGAATTCATTGAATTAGTAAGACCATTCTAAAGTTTGTGTATAGACTCCTTGGCTCTCTATTCTCGTACGAGGAATGGGTTTACATATTTATAATTCTGGATTATTACACCTCATTATTTAGTATTACTACCATACTTTTGGGCTCACAAAACCAACTAGGTATCATATAAACAATATTTATACCAAGAAAGTTACACTGAACATAAAAAAATTGATCATTTAATTTATACACATATGAGTTAATTGTATAGTAGCAAACGAAATAATTTGAAATCAGATCAAAACGAATAAAATTGTTAACTGAAATATATCATAAAATTAAAATAAATCATAATGCTAAGCATTTTAACTTTCCAGATATATCAAAAGGAGTAAATTTGGATATAATAAGAAATGAGTATTTCTCAGACACATTTTAATGACTTGCAATCCATGAAATTTATATCTCATTTTTTTCATATTTTGCATTGATGTTAAGGGACTGCTAAAAAATCATTACTAGAATCGTGATCAACCTATAACTTTCAAGATATATGCAGAAGAGTTAATTTTAATGTATAAGAACTGAGTATTTTTTATCAATCAAAGGCACAATTTTAGTGACACACCGAGTGGACGGGTTTTTTTAACTCTCGATGTTGTAAAATAAAATAAAATAAATGCGTTTGTGGTGTGTGTGTGTGTGTGTGTGTGTGTATGTGTGTGATTTTAAATCGGATCACAGATGAGTATCGCTATTATATTATATTTAATTATTATTATAATTACATTATATATTATATACGCATTGACATCTCAAAGGCAATGTTATATACTAGTATTGGTATTATCAATGCGTATATGTGTACAGCCGTTTCCCATCGAAAAACATGGCCGATCCTATGTATGTGTAATGGGTTAGAAAGTGGTAAATACATCAACAATCGTATGAAAAAGCTGATTTTTTTCGAAATTTTTGACTTTTAACTTCCTATAACTTGGTAGGCAGGCCCGATAACCAATTACTCACTTTCCAGAGTTTGAAAAATGATTATTTATCAACAATCCTGGATTAATAATTTTCATTTAAACCAATATTTTAATTCATGTTTTTAAAGATTTAAGAATCTAGATTTTTATATTTTCGATCGTGAATAGAGAAATAAAACGAAATGAATTTGTAATATCGGGTTTAAATACATATTGTTTGTTATATTGTGCTCTGTTTCCCGTTTACAAGTACTAATATGATTTTATTTTACATCCCGCTCGTTTTTTTTCATTTTCCTTCGTTTCAATATTTTTTAGAAATAATGCAAACAGTTTTGTGCTTCGTTGTCTTTTAGTGCATATCGCTTCATTTTTATTTTATTTTTGATTTTGTTTCCTTGTTTTAGTGATGGGACAAATCGATACTTTTGAGTATCGGTATATACCGATACTTTTACATCGTTAACCTGATACTTTTAACCCGATACTTTTAACCGATCGGCTAATATATATATATATATATATATATATATATATATATATATATATATATATATATATATATATATATATACATATATATATGTATATATACATATATGTATATATATATATATATATACATATATATATATATATATATATATATATATATATATATATATATATATAATATATAAATACATATATATATATACATATATATATATATATATATATATATATATATATATATATATATATATATATATATATATATATATATATATATATATATATATTTATATATTTATATATATATATATATATATATATATATATATATATATATATATATATATATATATATGTATATATATATATATCAAATATATATATATATATATATATATATATATATATATATATATAAATATATATATATATATATATATATATATATATATATATATATATATATATATATATATATATATATATTTATATATTCATCCATAATAAATAAATAGATTTTCGTATTCCGTCAATTCCAAATCCAATTCAAAGTTACTTCGCTTCTAAATGAAAATTTCATAACACCAATTTATTCAAAAACACCGACAAAACGAAATACTCATATTAACCGATCTACTCACAAACACCGACATACAAAAAATTAACCGAGTACTCAAAAACACCGACATACAAAAAATTAACCGAATACTCAAAAACACCGATATAGTCAAATAAACCGGACTACTCATAACACCGATATCGGATATACTCATATATACGTAAAAACACCGATCTACTCATAAACACCGAAATACAAAAAATTAACCGAGTACTCATAAACACCGACATAGTCAAATAAACCGAACTACTCATAAAACCGATATACTCTATACGTAAAAACACCGATCTACTCATATACACCGATATTCAATACCAAACCAAGGTTCACCGACTACAATGAAATAAACATTAAATTTTATCTATAGTCTTGCTCTTTCCGCAAATACATATTTTCCTTTAAAATATTTGCTCTTTTATTATACACCAATATTCTCTTTTATGAGTTAGTATGAGTAAATGGTTAGAAAACAACAAAATTTGTACAATTCGTTCGTAAACTGTCGATTTCTCGCAATTTTTTGACTTTGCTTTGTTGTATCTTACAATACAGGCATTAACATCAATTTTTGTATATGAGGCATCTAAATATGATTATTTATCAAGACTGCTGTACAATAAATTTCCCATTTATTGATACATGCTCAAATTTTTCATTCATAAGAAATTTTCCTGATTTTTATTTTTATTTTCGGCTAATATGTTAGTTCGATAATATTTCGTTTATCGAATATGATCACATGATCAAAATGGTTCAATGTGATTCGAGAAAATGTATAAACAGTGATTATATAACGTTACTCCTCTTTTGCATTTGAATTTTGTATAGGAAAAACACTCTAGCACACAAAGAATACACAAAGTCACGAAAATTATTTTTTTTGTTTTGTTTACGTTGATTTTTTTGTTTCTTTTTGTTTTTGATGGTACATTGTATGTTACTGTTTTTGTATTGTATTGTATGTTTACTTGTCAGTATGAAAAAAATTGACCTAAAATATATTTAATTTTTGGCAAATTTAAAATATATTTGCGAAAATATAAATTTTAATAAACATATAAATATAAATAAATTTGATATTATTCAATTCATAATTTTATTGACTATATCGGTTGACAAAATTTGTATAATTGTTAATTCGTTAATTCTATTTCGAAAAATTAAACGAAACATCAATTTAATTATTTTTGGAAATAATAAAATTAACGTTTTGTTTAATTTATTTCCTAGTCAAAATTCAGATAGATATTATCAAAATCCCTATAAAATTGACAAATATCTATATACCTAAAAAAAAAATTCGAATAGGTAAAATTTTATGTAAATTGAAGATAAATTACGAAAACATAAAATTTATCATAAAACAAATACATCCTTCCTTCGCACCTGCTCGTAGCAAACTAAAACAAAGCAACAAAATCAAAACTAAATTAAGAACGAAACGAATGCACTAAAAGACAACAAAGCACAACAAACGTAATTGACCAAAATATCAATTTTATAATTTTTATAAAGAATGAAAATAATTTAAGTCATACAATTCAAACTGTTTTAATAATCCTAAATAAAAATTCTGTAAGCCTAAAACAAAATTAAAACGCATAAAATTTTATGTAATCTAAAAATATTACGTAAATACAAAATCATACTGACAACGAACACCTGCTTTCGCCTCAAATGCTCGTAGCAAACTAAAACAAGGAAACAAAATCAAAAATAAAATAAAAATGAAGCGAAATGCACAAAAAGACAACGAAGCACAAAACTGTTTGCATTATTTCTAAAAATATTGAAACGAAGGAAAATGAAAAAAAAACGAGCGGGATGTAAAATAAAATCATATTACTACTTGTAAACGGGAAACAGAGCAAGTTATAACAAACAATTGTATTTAAACCCGATATTACAAATTCATTTCGTTTTATTTTGTTATTCACGATCGAAAATATAAAAATCTAGATTCTTAAATCTTCAAAAACATGAATTAAAATATTGGTTTAAATGAAAATTATTAATCCAGGATTGTTGATAAATAATTATTTTCCAAACTCTGGGAAGTGAGTAATTGGTTATCGGGCCTGCCTACCAAGTTATAGGAAGTTAAGGCTGATTTCCATTATGAAAAAAATTTTGTCAGTATTTTTTACTGAAAAAGCAAGAGCGAGAAAAAAATTAAAAATGCCATTAGAGTGACTGAGATCGTTTTTTCCTTTTTTCTTTTTTTTATTTTGACAGATGCGTGTAACATAACCAATAAATTTCAATTTTTTTTTGGTTTTTAATAAAAAAGAACAAAATACTCTTTAAATCTACAACAATAAATTTAAAAAAAATAAAATAAACATAAGTATTCATTATTTCAATTATTTTCACAATGAATTAAGATGAATGACACAAAACGAAATGTTAAAATTATTCATTGACCACAAAAAATCAGCCATCTTTATTTCTCCTATAAGATATTTCTCCAGTATTGAATAAAATTACTTCTCTTGATATATTTTGTCAGTACTGCTATAATTATTTTCTCAGTAACCATAAAAATTTATTCAGTACTGACTAAATTTTCTGTTCTGGAAATATTTTTTATTTCACTCGCACTTTAAGAAAAAATTAATTTTTTATCCCGCCTTGACTATTTTGTCAGTATTTTTTCATAATGGAAATGAGGCTTTAAAAGTCAAAAATTTCGAAAAAATCAGCTTTTTCATACGATTGTTGATGTAAGGCGGTATTCCATTATGAAACATTTTTCTTCAGCACAAAATAGAGCGAGAAAAAAATACGATTCATCAGATGTGCGAATGAAACAGCGAATCTATTTTTGCTAGCGATTTTTTTCAATTGTTGTTGTTGTGCTGCCATAAAATTATAAAAAAATTACTTCTTTGAGTACTTTTTATGGCAGCATACTATAAAATGTGCAAAAAAATTTATCCCCACCAATATTTTTTTCATTTTTTGTTTATGCTGCAACTTCGATAACCAAATGAAATTTAAAAACGAGTGTTGTCGGTTATGTGATATTTAAATAATCAATTGAATAAATAAAGTGAAATATAATATTAATTATAAAAAAGACATTTTTCAAATGGAAAACGGTAAATAATTTTTTTAGTGCATATACATGTATAGTGTTTACATATTTGATTGAATTAAAGTTTTAAATATTTGTTTTTATAATTACAATATATGTACAATAAATAATAATAAGTGTTTTTTATAATTCTAGAAAATAAGCGAGTCTATGTTTTGGAAAATGTACGGGTTGAATCCCGATACAATAATAGTACAATAGCTGACGAAAGTAGTCAAAGTGCCGGTGAGTACTATAATGGTGGTAAGGCTGGTGAGAGCGGTAGCATGGAGAGTTCCAATCATGAGATGCAGCAGTCCCAGCAGGAACAAATAAAACCATCTGGTCAAAAAAGTGATTAATAAACAATTTTTTTTATATTTTGATGGCCTTATTTATGTATAATATAATATAATAATTTTTTTTGTTTCTAGGAAAAAACTATCAAGAAGAGTCGATCGAATTGAAGAGAAAATATGTCAACGCCGTAGAACGAAGATGTGCATCTTCAACGTCAAGTGGCAGTTCAACAGATCCCCAAGACTGCGAGCTTGAAGGATTTTGGGGTATGCTTAAACCAAGTCTAAAAAGATTGGAGTTTCTACCATGCTTCATGGTACAGCAGGAAATTCTAAAAATAGTTGGTGATGCACTCCAAAAACAAGTAATTTGAAAGATTTTTATAAGTAGATATTAAATTTTTAACATTTATTAATTTTTTTTAGCAAACAACACCATAAACAAGGGAATCGAATGAACAAGATATATAGATCAGCTTCATACGTTTTATAAAAGGCGTTCTGTTTTATGTCGCTTATAAAATAAAACTATTCTTAAAATTTTTGTTCTTTAATTTATCTAAAGAAGGTCATAAAAAATAAAATAATCAGGAAAAACCAACATAAAATAAACTAACTATAACTAAATTTAAAAAATAAAATTCTAATAATAGATAATAAAAATATTAAATGCTTTATAATTATAAATGTTTGTATTCTGCCATTCTATTTGTCCCTCTCCAGAAAAATATTTTACAATAAATATTGTACCATAAAAACAATATTGTACCATAAAAAAAACAAAAAAAATTTTGTTGTCTTTATCACACTGATGTTATTTTAGTGTATCGTTCTCTTTCTACTTTCCTGCAAAATATGCTGAAAATAAAATTGTTTCATAATGGAATACCGCCTGTATTTACCACTTTCTAACCCATTACACATACATAGGATCGGCCATGTTTTTCGATGGGAAACGGCCGTATACATATACGCATTGAATACACCAATGCGTATATGTATACGGCCGTTTCCCATCGAAAAACATGGCCGATCCTATGTATGTGTAATGGGTTAGAAAGTGGTAAATACATCAACAATCGTATGAAAAAGCTGATTTTTTCGAAATTTTTGACCTTTAACTTCCTATAACTTGGTAGGCACGCTTGATAACCAAATACTCACTATCCAGAGTTTGGAAAATGATTATTTATGAACAACCCTGGATTAATAATTTTCATTTAAACCAATATTTTAATTCATGATTTTGAAGATTTAAGAATCTAGATTTTTATATTTTCGATCGTGAATAACAAAATAAAACGAAATGAATTTGTAATATCGGGTTTAGATATTAGATTGTGCTCTGTTTCCCGTTTACAAGTGCTAATATGATTTTATTTTACATCCCGCTCGTTTTTTTTCATTTTCCTTCGTTTCAATGTTTTTTTAGAAATAATGCAAACAGTTTTGTTCTTCGTTGTCTTTTAGTGCATTTCGCTTCATTTTTATTTTATTTTTGATTTTGTTCCTTTGTTTTAGTTTGCTACGAGCATTTGAGGCGAAAGCACGTGTTCGTTGTCAGTATGATTTTGTTTTTACGTAATATTTTTAGATCACATAACATTTTATGCGTTTTAATTTTTTTTAGGCTTACAGAATTTTCATTTAGGATTATTAAAACGGTTTGAATTGTATGACTTAAATTACTTTCATTCTTTATAAAAATTATAAAATTGATATTTTGGTCAATTACGTTTGTTGTGCTTTGTTGTCTTTTAGTGCATTCGTTTCGTTTTTAATTTATTTTTGATTTTGTTGCTTTGTTTTAGTTTGCTACGAGCAGTTGCGACGGGAGGATGTATTTGTTTTATGATAAATTTTATGTTTTCGTAATTTATTTTCAATATACATAAAATTTTATCTGTTCGGAATTTTTTTTATAGGTTTTTAGATATTTATCAATTTTATTTGGATTTTGATGTCTATTTGAATTTTAACTAGGAAATAAATTAAACAAAACGTTAATTTTATTATTTCCAAATATAATTAAATTGTTGTTTCGTTTAATTTTTCGAAATAGAATTAACGAATTAACAATTTTACAAATTTTGTCAACCGACATAGTCAATAAAATTATGAATTGAATAATATAAAATTTATTTATGTATATTTATATGTTTATTAAAATTTATATTTTCGCAAATATATTTTAAATTTGCCAAAAATTAAATATATTTTAGGTCAATATTTTTCATACTGACAAGTAAACATTCAATAAAATACAAAAACAGTAACAGACAATGTACCATCAAAAACAAAAAGACACAAAAAATCAACGTAAACAAAACAAAAAAAATAATTTTTGTGACTTTGTGTATTCTTTGTGTGCTAGAGTGTTTTTCCTATACAAAATTCAAATGCAAAAGAGGAGTTACGTTATATAATCACTGTTTATACATTTTCTCGAATCACATTGAACCATTTTGATCATGTGATCATATTCGATAAACGAAATATTATCGAACTTAAATATTAGCCGATAATACAAACAAAAATCAGGAAAATTTCTTATGAATGAAAAATTTGAGTATGTATCAATAAATGGGAAAATTATTTTACGACAGTCCTGATAAATAATCATATTTAGATGCCTCATATACAAAAATTGATGTTAAGGCCTGTATTGTAAGATATAACAAAGCAAAGTCACAAAATTACGAGAAATCGACAGTTTACGAACGAATTGTACAAATTTTGTTGTTTTCTAACCATTTACTCATACTAACTCTTAAAAAAGAATAATCGGCCTGAGCTTTATTGGTATTGAATACACTATACACATATGTATTGGTGAATATGAATGTTAAAAAAACAACGAAGAGAAAGAGAAAACAAAATTAAAAGTAAAAACTCATTTCAATATGTTTGGTTTGATACGAATACACAATACGGATATATTTGGTTCATTTTAACCTGATAGTTTGAAAAGTACTCAAATGACAATCCGGACCGGACTATTTGAGTATCAGGTTAAAAGTATCGGGTAAGAGTAAGTCCGAACATCACTACCTTGTTTTAGTTTGCTACGAGCATTTGAGGCGAAAGCACGTGTTCGTTGTCAGTATGATTTGGTTTTTACGTAATATTTTTAGATCACATAAAATTTTATGCGTTTTAATTTTGTTTTAGGCTTACAGAATTTTTATTTAGGATTATTAAAACTGTTTGAATTGTATACTTAAATTACTTTCATTCTTTATAAAAATTATAAAATTGATATTTTGGTCAATTACGTTTGTTGTGCTTTGTTGTCTTTTAGTGCATTCGTTTCGTTCTTAATTTATTTTTGATTTTGTTGCTTTGTTTTAGTTTACTACGAGCAGTTGCGAAGGGAGGATGTATTTGGTTTATGATAAATTTTATGTTTTCGTAATTTATTTTCAATATACATAAAATTTTACCTGTTCGAATTTTTTTTTTAGGTTTATAGATATTTATCAATTTTATTAGGATTTTGATAATATCTATCTGAATTTTGACTAGGAAATAAATTAAACAAAACGTTAATTTTATTATTTCCAAAAATAACTAAATTGATGTTTCGTTTAATTTTTCGAAATAGAATTAACGAATTAACAATTTTACAAATTTTGTCAACCGACATAGTCAATAAAATTATGAATTGAATAATATAAAATTTATTTATATTTATATGTTTATTAAAATTTATATTTTCGCAAATATATTTTAAATTTGCCAAAAATTAAATATATTTTAGGTCAATTTTTTTCATACTGACAAGTAAACATACAATACAATACAAAAACAGTAACAAACAATGTACCATCAAAAACAAGAAGAAACAAAAAAATCAACGTAAACAAAACAAAAAAAATAATTTTTGTGACTTTGTGTATTCTTTGTGTGCTAGAGTGTTTTTCCTATACAAAATTCAAATGCAAAAGAGGAGTTACGTTATATAATCACTGTTTGTACATTTTCTCGAATCACATTGAACCATTTTGATCATGTGATCATATTCCATAAACGAAATATTATCGAACTAACATATTAACCGAAAATAAAAATAAAAATCAGGAAAATTTCTTATGAATGAAAAATTTGAGCATGTATCAATAAATGGGAAATTTATTGTACAGCAGTCTTGATAAATAATCATATTTAGATGCCTCATATACAAAAATTGATGTTAAGGCCCGTATTGTAAGATACAACAAAGCAAAGTCAAAAAATTGCGAGAAATCGACAGTTTACGAACGAATTGTACAAATTTTGTTGTTTTCTATTCATTTACTCATACTAACTCTTAAAAGAGAATAATCGGCCTGAGCTTTAATGGTATTGATATTATATTTAATTATTATTATAATTACATTATATATTATATACGCATTGACATCTCACAGGCAATGTTATATACTAGTATTGGTATTATGTTACATTCAGTTCTTGTTTCTCCTTTATATGTATAATATTGTAATATATAACGATTTATCTTTGTATCTTATATACCTCATTTTCAAATCACACGCACACCACAATATTCCATTGAAAGCGATCGCATGCTTCATATGTTTCGTCTTCTTTCTTTTGACTAACACATCGCTCTTCATACAATTCTCTTATTTCCCTTTCCTTTAAAAGATTTTTAATATTTTGTTTATGTATGTTTCAAAACATACAGTAGTAGGGATTTTGTATATTTAAATTTTAACGTGATCACTGCCAATGTGCGATCGTTGTGTAGGAAAATGTAAATATATTCAATGTAATTGGCGAATTACATTTTATTTTTTATAAAGTTTTGGATTGTGTTTGTGTTGTATATACATCATTATTTGATTGTTGAAAACGAAAATTTACACACGACTGTCTATTTAAATGCCTAGGTATTCATATTATGTATATAACAAAATTTTCATTTCGTCCATCAAAATTCTGTTTCCTATGTTTATTAGAGAATTTATAATCCTTGACTTACGTCGTAGATTGTCATATACATATATACAGGCGATCCTTGACTTACGTCGTAGATGCGTTCCTAAAAAATACAACGTTACTTAAACGACAAAAGTCGACAAAATATTCAAATATATAATAAAAAAAATATGTTGGTTCTGCACAAAGTACAATGTATTTAAATTCTAAAATCGTAGAAATAAAATAAAATTAAATATAATTCAATAGTATGTACGTAAATTGTTTCGTTATTTGTTTTAATTTATAACTCTTCGAATTCATCAGATGATGAAATACTTTCATCATTTATCCTGCTAGGTTAATAAATTTTCTACGTCAGACAAATCAACATCTATGAAACCAATTCTGTTGGACATATTGATGATTTGAGTTTGTACTTCAGCTACATCTTCAATAGAACTGGTGGACTGATTCGACCAAAGCTTTTCCACGATCCAGACATAGTAGTACCGCTGACTTCATCCCAAGATTTGCAAATATTGAAAAATATGTCATTTCGTGTAGTTTTTCCATTAATCTTTTACAGTGACTTCGTTTTCTTCGGATCTTCGGTCAATTTCAATAAACATTTCAAATCAGTAAAGAGAATGGCGGTAACCCAAGCCTTTCTATAACTTCTTCAAACAACCAGTAAACTTGTTTTGGTGATACCCTTTAAAGCTCTCGGGTTCTCCGAATGGTAAATCGGCAAAGGATTTAACTTGAAGTTGCCGACGGCATTACCACCAAGAAGAAGCGTCAAACGGTCTTTTGCTGCTTTAAAGCCGGAAGCATGTTTTTCTGCTGTGGCCAAATATGTTCGCGATGGCGTTATTTTCAAGTACTAAGAAGCTGTTTCGTCGTTAAATAGTTGATAGCTTAAATGCCCATCTGCAACGATGTTTTTAATTGTTTGCAGAATGGCGTTTGCTGCAGCTGTGCCTGCGCTAGCTGACTCACCTGAAATTTTAATATTTAGGAATTCGTTCCGATTTTGAAAATTTTGGAGCCAACCCCGACTATATTGGAAAGTATTTGTTTCTTCGTTACTTAGTTTGGCAAGAGTCCCGAAAATACTCTTAGCTTTGGTTTGGATGCTCGACGTTCTAAATGTAATATTTTTTTGGATTGCGTCTTTTATCCAATCTATCAACAATAATTCCACTGTCTCGATTGTAAAATTAGAAAAAAATTTCGCACTTTTTGAGGTTCCCGCTTTAGCATGATTTAGGTTCCCGCTTTAGCATGATTTAAAGGTTCCCGCTTTAGCGAATATTTTTTTCTTGCGTAAAAATTGTTCTTTCAGTTGTTGGTGGGATATTTAAATTTCTGGAAATTTGTTTTCTGTATTCCAATTCAAAAGAGTGCGTGTGTGTGACACATAGTTAATAAGGAAGATGTACACGTCCTTAGGGATTTTGTAGGACAGGAGTGTCTAAATTTGGTGCAGAACACGGGCATGTATCTTCGATTATCGGAGTTACATTTTGGGATTGTGGTGCAGGGTTGTTTTAGTCTGGAAGATTGTGACGGGTCGGGCGGGGATTTGATTTTAGTGGCGACGATTTCTTTCTTTATTCTTTATTTTCTTTCTTTATTTCATTTTATAATTATAGTTTACAATAATACTAACAAGAATTACATAAATATTAAATAATAATTACAAAAATAACATGTTTAATAAATAAATTAACAAATAAATAAAATGAAATAAAGTAAAGCTCCGAGAAGATATATATCTGTGGTGGAGCATTATAAATTAAAATTACACACAATTATATTCTAGGTTAAATGTAAAAATACTTGCATAACAAACAATTTTGGGATGTAATATTGTACATTTTGTGTGTTTTCTAAAAGTAACTCTCGATATTGTTAATTTTAAGTGGCCAAGTTCGCATTTCTTTCGCAAAATAATGTTTGCGCTCAATTGTAAAGGATTTTAAGTGTATTGGTAGCTTATGAAACCAAAATGGTGCCATAAAGATAAAGAACCGTTTGCATCTTTCGGTGTTGCATCGAAAACGGGTAAAATTATTTGGATTTCTCATGTAATAATTGTGCGTTATCCGACTATGAAAACTACTACTTCTAACGAAAAATAATTTTAATACTTTATAAATGTAAAGGTATCTTAGAGGTAGCAGGTTAAATTTGCGGAACAAAGGATTTTCGGGGTGGTATTCGCATTGCCCAAAAGCGAATCGTTAAATTAATCTAACGATTCGCTTCTGGGCAATGTAGAGATCTTTTAAGTGAGAAAGATAAATTCCTCCCCAACTGGTAATACCGTACACCAGGCTAGACTCTACTAGTGCATGATATAGCCGTCTTAAAATGTTTAAAGGGCAAAATTTTCTGAGATTATAAAATTTATACACGGTGGTAATAACAATTCTTTTTAATTTACCTAAGTGACAATTCCAATTAAGTTGGGAGTCGATAGTTAATCCCAAATATTTGAACTCGTTTACAGTCTCCAACTGAAAACACATCGTTAAACATAGGATACCATTACACGGATAAGTATGATACATAGAACGATTTCATGTTAAAGTATCATTAGTCCGCCCAAAGTCAATAGCCTTGATTTGTCACTGATCACAAGCTTATGGTAATAAAACCATTTACTTAGGCTATCTTGTTTTAGTTTGCTACGAGCATTTGAGGCGAAAGCACGTGTTCGTTGTCAGTATGATTTGGTTTTTACGTAATATTTTTAGATCACATAAAATTTTATGCGTTTTAATTTTGTTTTAGGCTTACAGAATTTTTATTTAGGATTATTAAAACTGTTTGAATTGTATACTTAAATTACTTTCATTCTTTATAAAAATTATAAAATTGATATTTTGGTCAATTACGTTTGTTGTGCTTTGTTGTCTTTTAGTGCATTCGTTTCGTTCTTAATTTATTTTTGATTTTGTTGCTTTGTTTTAGTTTACTACGAGCAGTTGCGACGGGAGGATGTATTTGGTTTATGATAAATTTTATGTTTTCGTAATTTATTTTCAATATACATAAAATTTTACCTGTTCGAATTTTTTTTTTAGGTTTATAGATATTTATCAATTTTATTAGGATTTTGATAATATCTATCTGAATTTTGACTAGGAAATAAATTAAACAAAACGTTAATTTTATTATTTCCAAAAATAACTAAATTGATGTTTCGTTTAATTTTTCGAAATAGAATTAACGAATTAACAATTTTACAAATTTTGTCAACCGACATAGTCAATAAAATTATGAATTGAATAATATAAAATTTATTTATATTTATATGTTTATTAAAATTTATATTTTCGCAAATATATTTTAAATTTGCCAAAAATTAAATATATTTTAGGTCAATTTTTTTCATACTGACAAGTAAACATACAATACAATACAAAAACAGTAACAAACAATGTACCATCAAAAACAAGAAGAAACAAAAAAATCAACGTAAACAAAACAAAAAAAATAATTTTTGTGACTTTGTGTATTCTTTGTGTGCTAGAGTGTTTTTCCTATACAAAATTCAAATGCAAAAGAGGAGTTACGTTATATAATCACTGTTTGTACATTTTCTCGAATCACATTGAACCATTTTGATCATGTGATCATATTCGATAAACGAAATATTATCGAACTAACATATTAACCGCTTCATAATTGTCGTCGCCTCCGGGTCCTCGTTCGTTAGAACGGGTGGGTAAAGTGACCTAGGTGTGGGGCGGGTCACGCTAAATGACGGCAGATGGGCTGGTTTACGGTGTTACGCGATCCGTGCCAACAAACTACCAGGCTGGGGGCCCATTTAACAAAGCCCAGTCGCAAACGGAGCCCTCTGGATACCTGGCGACCTCCAGTTGTAAGTAGCCTTACCTGCGTAAGCGGATCTCTGCGCAGGTGGACCATATATTTCTCCGACACTCGTGGGAACAACATGGAATCCAATAAAAACAAAACCGAGACCGGCACTCTCCAAAGGCCGGAAAAAACCGAGACCGGCACTCTCCAAAGGCCGGAAACAAAAAGTGAGAGCTCAAACCGTAAAGGTGGGGCTCCCTCAAAGACACCAGGGGGAAGCAAGTTCAAGGCTTTTAAGCCAGGAACGAGCGGAACTCAGGGTAAGTTAAGGGCTGCTGAGGGAGGTTCGACTAACGTCAACCAATCGAAGCAGCGCTATAGAGATAGACGCGCGGCGTTTAGAGTTTTGGACAGGTGGGCTGCAACCCCTGAGGGGCAGCTTACGGCTGAACAAAAGCAATCCGTGAGATGGGCCAAGAAAACGGTCGAAAACTCAGAGAGGGACCATGTGTCAAAAAGACAGCGGTCCCAGGATGAGTTGGAGTTCGTGGACACAAAACGGCCCAAAATGCAGGCGGAGAAGGAAACTCCTCACAAGGTTTTGCCTCCTAACAAGGCTAGACCAAAATCCTTCAGGGATATTGTGAAGGACCGTTTGTTGGTGCTAGCCGTCATTGACAGGAGTCATGAAGATGGGAGCATCACCATGGGAAAATGGAGTTTGGTGTACAATGCACTAAACTCCGTTTTCCTAAGGATCCTGAGCGAAAATCCAGGACCCCCTCCATCCTGCAGAGATGCGGGCTGGCATCAAAGGCGCGTTAAACTTATAGCGTGCTCTGATGCCAGATCAGTGGAGCTTTATAAAAAGGCGGTAGCGGAGGTGGGAGAGGTGTGGCAAGGCGCGAAGCTGGCGGCTGTAGGCAGGGAAGAGATTCCTAGCAGGCCAAGAGCACGCGTCTGGCTGCCAACCGAACCAGCTAGCCCAGAAGAGATTCTTGAGATAATCAGAATCAGCAACCCCGATCTTCCGACAGGAAACTGGAAGATCGTGAGGCAAGAGGATGCAAGGGGGGGCTCCAGATTATCAACGATGATAATCAACACGGAGTCCCTGGCGCCGCTTGCCGCGACTAAGGGAGTAATCGACTTCGGTTTCGGGTCGATTACTCTCAAAGTATACAAAAAAGACGAGGCTGAAACACGAGAGGAAGGCAGCCCGTCCACAACTGATGCAGTTGCACTTGGAGGAGAGACAGCCCAACCGATGGAGCTCTCCGAGGTGACCGCACTTGGAGAGGAGATGGGCAGCCGACTGTCCCTGGCGTCAGACGAAGAAAACCTGTCGGACCCAAGGGACGGAAGGACTGCAAACGTCGGGGAAACAAGTTCCATGGGGGGGCGAGACGGGAGAAACCGGCGACTCCAATGGAAACAAAGGAAACTAGCCTGCGGTAGCGGGGAGTAAACAGGTAAGTAGGCTGAACTTGGTAAATTTATGCTAAATTTAATACAAATTAACCTACACCATTCAAAGGCGGCGTCGGCCGCCTTACTCCTCAGACTGACTAGATCAGAAGAGGACGTGGTCCTTATTCAAGAACCTTGGATAAACACCAACAGGATCTGTGGCCTTAAAATGAAGGGGTATAACTTATTATACTCAAGAAATTCGGGGAATATCAGATCCTGCATTCTTGGAAAAAATAATTTAAATATGTTCCTTCTTCCTCAATACAGCAATGGTGACGTAACTGCGGTCAGCCTAGAGGTTGATGGCAGTATATTTTGGCTGGTCTCAGCCTATTTGGACCGGGACAAACAGGTTCCGCCGGATAACCTGGGGGACCTGGTCCTCACCCGGAAACCTTTCAAGAATCCCAGAAAGACAAACTGGAGCAAGTACGGGGAAACCCTTATAGGACTACTATTACCAGAGACCCCTGAACCACCAGCGACAGTGAAGGAACTGAACAGCATAGTGGAAACTTTCACAATTGCTTGCAATCGGTCCTTCAACGCTGCTTGCCCAATAGTTAAACCCAGGGGCAAGCAAAAACCGGCATGGTGGTCTAAGGAACTGGGGACCTACCGGAAGGCGTGTAGGAAAGCATTTAATAGAGCCAAAAGTACGAGAGAGGCTCAGGACTGGGACTCCTACAAGGAGGACCTCAAGATATACAAAAAAGAATTAAGGAAGGCACAGAGGAAATCATGGAGACTCTTCTGTGACAAAATAGAAGAAGTCTCCGAGACCTCTCGTCTTAGGAAGATTTTGTCTACCAATCCTACCAGTCCCAGTTATTTAATTAAACCAGATGGATCCTGGACTGCTTCTAGTAAGTAATCCTTGGAACTTCTCATCGAAACCCACTTTCCGGGAAGCTTCGATGACTCGACAGGGACTGGTACTCATCAAGAAGCAAACATAATGCGCATAGAAGATATCGTAACCAAAGAACGGATCCTATGGGCAATTGAAGGGTTCAAACCCTATAAATCGGCGGGCCCTGACCGTATTATTCCCGCGGAGCTTCAGAAAAACTCGAGGGTTATGCTCCCCTGGTTGGAGGTAATCTTCAAAGGGTGTTTAAAACTTGTCTGTACTCCGCGGGAGTGGATGGAGGTCAGAGTGATTTTTATTCCGAAAGCGGGTAAATGCTCGCAGGGCTACCCTAAAGACTTAAGACCAATAACTCTATCATCCTTTCTATTGAAAACCTTGGAAAGGCTGATAGATATCTACATACGCTCAAAAATTAGACCTAGTGACTGGGCTCAGACTCAGCACGCTTACTGTAAAGGGAAGTCTGTGGACACAGCTCTGCATGCCCTGGTAAGTACAATTGAGAAATCATTATTCTCGCAAGAGTTTTGTATGGTGGCGTTTCTTGACATTGAAGGCGCCTTTAACAATGTAAGGAAGGAGGCAATTCTGGAGGGATTGTCGCTACTAGGTGTGGATTACCCTATAAGTAGGTTAATCAATCATATGCTTGGGTGCAGGATGATTAACTCAGAGCTGGGGGAATCCACCATCAGGAGACGGGTGACTAGGGGAACCCCACAGGGAGGTGTTCTGTCTCCTCTGCTCTGGAACATAGCAATCAATGAGCTGCTATTAAAGCTGGAGAGAGAAGGGATCGGAGTGATTGCTTATGCAGATGATGTAGCGATAGCTGTCTCTGGGAAATACATAAGCACAGTGGCGGAGGTAATCCAAAATGCCCTCCTAATTATAACGAGGTGGGCCACCAAATGTGGACTGGCAATTAGCGCGTCTAAAACTGAATTGGTACTATTTACGAGGAAATATAAAATCCCTGTAGTAGATCCACCTCTCCTAAATGGTAACAGACTAGCTTTTACGGACAAGGCAAGATTTCTAGGCGTAATCTTGGACAGTAAGCTAAGCTGGAAGCCCAACATTCTGGAAAGAGTAAACAAGGCCAATATAGCTTTGTGCTCGTGTAGGAACGCCATCGGAAAGAGATGGGGCCTGACGCCGGAGCTGGTACACTGGCTATACACTTCCGTAGTAAGACCTGTACTTATGTATGGGGTGAGCGTGTGGTGGCCAGCTCTTGATAAAATAACATACAGGAAAAGGATTGAGAAGGTGCAAAGAACGGCCTGCATGCTCATAAGCGGGGCACTGAGGACAACACCTACAAGTGCCTTAGAGGTCTTGTTTCACCTTCTCCCCGTGGACATTTATGGTAAGCAGATGGCGTCGATTACGGCCACTCGACTATCAGCCATATCTCAGTGGAAATGTCTTCAGACAGGACACTCGACGATAGTCAGATCGCTGAGGAAAGAACTGGCGAATATTGACTATGTTACACCAACTCTGTGCTTCGAGAAAAGGTTCAAAACCACCTGCCCTTCAAGGGAATCCTGGAGGAGCGGGTTGGCAGCTGAAACGGGAGCATTGCAGTTCTTTACGGATGGCTCCAAGCTAGACGGTAAAGTAGGAGCTGTAGTCTTCTGTGATAAACTAGAGGTAGATATAGCAGTTCGCCTCCCTGATCACTGCAGTGTGTACCAGGCAGAAGTGATAGCGATTGAAGAGGTCCTGAACTGGTTGAAACATAATGTGGTATCCTCGACTGATATCGCAATTTATGTGGACAGTCAGGCGGCAATCAAGTCGCTGGATTCTGTTTCTCTAACTTCTAGAGTGGCGTTGGGTTGCCGCTCGTCTCTTAATGAGATGAGTGAGCATTTCAACATCCAGGTAGTCTGGGTCCCCGGCCACTCAAACGTTATGGGAAACTGCAGGGCGGACGAACTAGCGAGGCACGGTACAACTCTCCAACTGCTACCGGAAAGGGCGAAGTTGGGGAGACCCATCAACGCACTAAGGACTGTGCTTAAAAAAGAGGCGGAAGCCTCTGCGAACAATAGGTGGACGAACACCCTCTCATGTAGAGTGGCAAGACAAGTCTGGCCAAAGCTGAACTTGAAACGCTCAAAGGCACTTATCTCCCTGCGAAGACGTGAACTTAAAACGGTCGTGGGGATACTCACAGGACACTGCCTTCTTGGAGAACATGCGAGAAGGCTGGGTCTGGAAGTAAATGACTTTTGCAGAAGCTGTAGGGACGAGGAGGAGGAAGAGACGTTAGTCCACCTCCTATGCTCATGCCCGGCTTTGGCACACAAAAGACATAAATATCTGGGTATGTTTTTAATGGACTGCCTTTCCGATCTCGAGAACTGTAATGTGCGAGACTTATTACGCTACGTAAGCAGCTCTAACTGGTTCTCATAGGGGTAAAAGGGGAGTAAGATCCTGTGGTATCACAACGGACCGTTTCCGGTCTAAGTGTGCTGTAGCAGCCACTCAACCTAACCTAACCTAACCTAACATATTAACCGAAAATAAAAATAAAAATCAGGAAAATTTCTTATGAATGAAAAATTTGAGCATGTATCAATAAATGGGAAATTTATTGTACAGCAGTCTTGATAAATAATCATATTTAGATGCCTCATATACAAAAATTGATGTTAAGGCCCGTATTGTAAGATACAACAAAGCAAAGTCAAAAAATTGCGAGAAATCGACAGTTTACGAACGAATTGTACAAATTTTGTTGTTTTCTATTCATTTACTCATACTAACTCTTAAAAGAGAATAATCGGCCTGAGCTTTAATGGTATTGATATTATATTTAATTATTATTATAATTACATTATATATTATATACGCATTGACATCTCACAGGCAATGTTATATACTAGTATTGGTATTATGTTACATTCAGTTCTTGTTTCTCCTTTATATGTATAATATTGTAATATATAACGATTTATCTTTGTATCTTATATACCTCATTTTTAAATCACACGCACACCACAATATTCCATTGAAAGCGATCGCATGCTTCATATGTTTCGTCTTCTTTCTTTTGACAAACACATCGCTCTTCATACAATTCTCTTATTTCCCTTTCCTTTAAAAGATTTTTAATATTTTGTTTATGTATGTTTCAAAACATACAGTAGTAGGGATTTTGTATATTTAAATTTTAACGTGATCACTGCCAATGTGCGATCGTTGTGTAGGAAAATGTAAATATATTCAATGTAATTGGCGAATTACATTTTATTTTTTATAAAGTTTTGGATTGTGTTTGTGTTGTATATACATCATTATTTGATTGTTGAAAACGAAAATTTACACACGACTGTCTATTTAAATGCCTAGGTATTCATATTATGTATATAACAAAATTTTCATTTCGTCCATCAAAATTCTGTTTCCTATGTTTATTAGAGAATTTATAATCCTTGACTTACGTCGTAGATTGTCATATACATATATACAGGCGATCCTTGACTTACGTCGTAGATGCGTTCCTAAAAAATACAACGTTACTTAAACGACAAAAGTCGACAAAATATTCAAATATATAATAAAAAAAATATGTTGGTTCTGCACAAAGTACAATGTATTTAAATTCTAAAATCGTAGAAATAAAATAAAATTAAATATAATTCAATAGTATGTACGTAAATTGTTTCGTTATTTGTTTTAATTTATAACTCTTCGAATTCATCAGATGATGAAATACTTTCATCATTTATCCTGCTAGGTTAATAAATTTTCTACGTCAGACAAATCAACATCTATGAAACCAATTCTGTTGGACATATTGATGATTTGAGTTTGTACTTCAGCTACATCTTCAATAGAACTGGTGGACTGATTCGACCAAAGCTTTTCCACGATCCAGACATAGTAGTACCGCTGACTTCATCCCAAGATTTGCAAATATTGAAAAATATGTCATTTCGTGTAGTTTTTCCATTAATCTTTTACAGTGACTTCGTTTTCTTCGGATCTTCGGTCAATTTCAATAAACATTTCAAATCAGTAAAGAGAATGGCGGTAACCCAAGCCTTTCTATAACTTCTTCAAACAACCAGTAAACTTGTTTTGGTGATACCCTTTAAAGCTCTCGGTTTCTCCGAATGGTAAATCGGCAAAGGATTTAACTTGAAGTTGCCGACGGCATTACCACCAAGAAGAAGCGTCAAACGGTCTTTTGCTGCTTTAAAGCCGGAAGCATGTTTTTCTGCTGTCGCCAAATATGTTCGCGATGGCGTTATTTTCAAGTACTAAGAAGCTGTTTCGTCGTTAAATAGTTGATAGCTTAAATGCCCATCTGCAACGATGTTTTTAATTGTTTGCAGAATGGCGTTTGCTGCAGCTGTGCCTGCGCTAGCTGACTCACCTGAAATTTTAATATTTAGGAATTCGTTCCGATTTTGAAAATTTTGGAGCCAACCCCGACTATATTGGAAAGTATTTGTTTCTTCGTTACTTAGTTTGGCAAGAGTCCCGAAAATACTCTTAGCTTTGGTTTGGATGCTCGACGTTCTAAATGTAATATTTTTTTGGATTGCGTCTTTTATCCAATCTATCAACAATAATTCCACTGTCTCGATTGTAAAATTAGAAAAAAATTTCGCACTTTTTGAGGTTCCCGCTTTAGCATGATTTAGGTTCCCGCTTTAGCATGATTTAAAGGTTCCCGCTTTAGCGAATATTTTTTTCTTGCGTAAAAATTGTTCTTTCAGTTGTTGGTGGGATATTTAAATTTCTGGAAATTTGTTTTCTGTATTCCAATTCAAAAGAGTGCGTGTGTGTGACACATAGTTAATAAGGAAGATGTACACGTCCTTAGGGATTTTGTAGGACAGGAGTGTCTAAATTTGGTGCAGAACACGGGCATGTATCTTCGATTATCGGAGTTACATTTTGGGATTGTGGTGCAGGGTTGTTTTAGTCTGGAAGATTGTGACGGGTCGGGCGGGGATTTGATTTTAGTGGCGACGATTTCTTTCTTTATTCTTTATTTTCTTTCTTTATTTCATTTTATAATTATAGTTTACAATAATACTAACAAGAATTACATAAATATTAAATAATAATTACAAAAATAACATGTTTAATAAATAAATTAACAAATAAATAAAATGAAATAAAGTAAAGCTCCGAGAAGATATATATCTGTGGTGGAGCATTATAAATTAAAATTACACACAATTATATTCTAGGTTAAATGTAAAAATACTTGCATAACAAACAATTTTGGGATGTAATATTGTACATTTTGTGTGTTTTCTAAAAGTAACTCTCGATATTGTTAATTTTAAGTAGCCAAGTTCGCATTTCTTTCGCAAAATAATGTTTGCGTTCAATTGTAAAGGATTTTAAGTGTATTGGTAGCTTATGAATCCAAAATGGTGCCATAAAGATAAAGAACCGTTTGCATCTTTCGGTGTTGCATCGAAAACGGGTAAAATTATTTGGATTTCTCATGTAATAATTGTGCGTTATCCGACTATGAAAACTACTACTTCTAACGAAAAATAATTTTAATACTTTATAAATGTAAAGGTATCTTAGAGGTAGCAGGTTAAATTTGCGGAACAAAGGATTTTCGGGGTGGTATTCGCATTGCCCAAAAGCGAATCGTTAAATTAATCTAACGATTCGCTTCTGGGCAATGTAGAGATCTTTTAAGTGAGAAAGATAAATTCCTCCCCAACTGGTAATACCGTACACCAGGCTAGACTCTACTAGTGCATGATATAGCCGTCTTAAAATGTTTAAAGGGCAAAATTTTCTGAGATTATAAAATTTATACACGGTGGTAATAACAATTCTTTTTAATTTACCTAAGTGACAATTCCAATTAACTTGGGAGTCGATAGTTAATCCCAAATATTTGAACTCGTTTACAGTCTCCAACTGAAAACACATCGTTAAACATAGGATACCATTACACGGATAAGTATGATACATAGAACGATTTCATGTTAAAGTATCATTAGTCCGCCCAAAGTCAATAGCCTTGATTTGTCACTGATCACAAGCTTATGGTAATAAAACCATTTACTTAGACTATCTTAGTCTTTTTGTATTAGCAAACCCAGTGGTACGTCGGTAAAACTATTATTTGGCGAATAGCTAAGGGCCAAATCATCCGCGAATGCTGTGGAGTGACCAATAAGACCAGCCACAAAGACGGAGGTAAAATATATTAAAAATAATAGCGGTCCAAGCACTGACCCTTGAGGTACACCACATTTTATAAGACCTTGACAACCTGTCGCCGGTTAGCTAGGTAGCTTCTAAACCAGTTAAGGACATTACCTCGTATACCGATGTCAGATATTTTTGTAAGAAGAATATGATGGTCAACGGTGTCAAACGCTTTAGTAATATCTATGAACAGAGCTGAGGGAAACATCGAGTCATTTAAATAAGAATGGATCGGACTCAAGAAATGTAACAGTGCTTGTTCCGTTGATTTCCCAACCGTAAACCCAAACTGATTCTAATTCATGAATTTAATTTTATCCAGATAACTGAGAAGTCTGCGCTTTATTATCTTCTCTAATACCTTAGAAAAAGAGCTCAGAAGGGATATTGGTCGGTAGTTGTTTAATAGAAGTGCGTTATCCTTCTTAAATATAGGAACTACCATAGCTAGTTTCAGTTCATTTGGAAAAATACCGCTATCCAAACTCTAATTAAACAAATAACTTAAAACATCTATTAGGTAAACCATAAACACTCTTTGAGTAAAAAATTATCAATTCCGTCACTACCTTTGGATGGCGCGTGGTTTTAAATCGGATCACAGATGAGTATCGCTATTATATTATTATATTATATATTATTATTATTGTAATTACATTATATATTATATTATATTGTGTTGTATTTAATTATATTTTGTACGATACTATTACATCTCCATACGCTATTACGCATTGACATCTCACAGGCAATGCTTTATACAAGTTTGGTATTATTGTGTTACATTCAGTTCTTGTTTCTCCGTTATATGTTTAATATTGTAATTTGTAATATATAACGATTTGTCTTTGTATCTTATGTACATCAATTTTCAAATCACACGCACACCACAGTATTCCATTGAAAGCGATCGCATGCTTTGTATGTTTCGTCTTCTTTCGTTTGCCTAGCACATCGCTCTTCATACAATTCTATTATTCCCCTTTCCTTTAGATGTTTTTTTATATTTTGTTTTATGTATCTTTCAAAACATACAGTAGTAGGGATTTTGTATATTTAAATTTTAACACGATCACTGCCATCGTGCGATCGTTGTGTAGGAAAATGTTAATATATTCAATGTAATTGGCGAATTACATTTTATTTTTATACATTTTTGGATTGTGTTTGTGTTGTATATACATCATTATTTGATTGTTGAAAACGCAAATTTACACACGACTGTCTACATTTAAATGCCTAGGTATTCATATTATGTATATAACAGAATTTTCGTTTCGTCCATCAAAATTCTGTTTCTTATGTTTATTAGAGAATTTTTTTTTTTTTTTTTTTTTTTTTTATTTTATATATTTTATGCAGTTGTTATATATACATATATACAGGTGATCCTTGACTTACGTCGTAGATTATCATATACATATATACAGGCGATCTTTGACTTACGTCGTGGATGCGTTCCTGAAAAGTTCAACGTTACTTGAAACGACGTAAGTCGAAAAAGTATTCAAATATGTAATGAGGGAATATGTTGGTTCTGTGCGGGGTACAATGTATTTAAATTCTAAATGTAATTTAAATACATTGTACTTTTACGTTGCCGGCATGTTTTTTCATTGTATATTTGAATACTTTAATGTAATGTAATCTTATCAGATGATGAAATACTTTCATCATTTATCCTGCTAGGTTAATAAATTTTCTACGTCAGACGGATCAGCATCTATGAAGCCAGTTTTTTTGGCCATGTTGATGATTTGAGTTTGTACTTCAGCTGCATCTTCGATAGAACTGGTGGACTGATTCGACCAAGGCTTTTTCCACGATCCAGACTTGGTGGTGTCGCTGACTTCATCCCAAGATTTGCTAATGTTGAAAACATGTCATTTCGTGTAGAGAGACTGGCAGTAACCCAAGCCTTTCTATAACTTCTTCAAACAACAAGTAAACTTGTTTTTGTGATACCCTTTAAAGCTCTCGGGTTCTCCGAATGGTAAATCAGCAAAGGATTTAACTTGAAGTCACCGACGACATTACCACCAAGCAGAAGCGTCAAACGGTCTTTTGCTGCTTTAAAGCCGGAAGCATGTTTTTCTGCTGTGGTCAAATATGTTCGCGAGGGCGTTATTTTCAAGTAATAAGAAGCTGTTTCGTCGTTAAATAGTTGATGGCTTAAATGGCCATCTGCAACGATGCTTTTAATTGTTTGCAGAATGAAGTTTGGTGCAACTGTGTCTGCGCTAGCAGACTCACCTGAAGTTTTAATATTTAGGAATTCGTTTCGATTTTTAAAATTTTGGAACCAACTCCGACTATATTGGAAAGTATTTGTTTCTTCGTTATTTAGTTGACAAGAGGCCCGCAAATACTCTTAGCTTTGGTTTGAATGATCGACGTACTAAATGTAATATTTTTTGAATTGAGCCTTTTATCCAATCTATCAACAATAATTCCATTGTCTCGATTCTAAAATTAGCAAAAATTTTCGTACTTTTTGAGGTTCCCGCTTTAGCATGATTTAGATTCTTTAGCGAATTTTTTTTTTTTTTTTTTTTTGCATAAAAATTGTTTTTTCAGTTGTTGGTGGAATATTTAAATTTCTGGAAATTTGTTTTCTGTATTCCAATTCGAAAGGGTGCGTGTGTGTGACACATAGTTAATAAAGAAGGTGTACACATCCTCAGGGATTTTGTAGGACAGGAGTGTTTAGATTTGATGCAGAACACGGGTATGTATCTTCCATTATCGGAGTTACATTTTGGGATTGCGGTTGAGGGTTGTTTTAGTCTGGAAGATTGTGATGGGTCGGGCGGGTATTTGAATCTAGTGGCGAGGATTTGGAACTATTTAAATATTTGGATGTCGGCGGGATCGTAGCTGTTTTGCAGTGGTGGTTTGGAGGCATTCAGTTTTGCAGAGTGGTGGGAGGTTTTGATGTTTTGGTTGGATTTTTGAAGGATGTCGGAAGCGGTTTGAAAGAAGCGGTTTTTGTAGGTATGCTGGTGATTTGTTCTTTGACTCATGATACTGCTGCGGTTCGCGGGGGGGAGGGGCGTTTTCGAAGCTGGATTTGATTGAGACGGGCATGAGGGTTAATCTAGTTGCGGTGGCGGTTGGGAGCCTCTGTTGGCATGTGGAATTTTGGACGCGAGTGGGATTTATTGGGGCCTGGAGGATTCGCCGGAATGTGGGGTGTTTGGATGAATTTCGGTTTGTTGAAAGTCAGTTGAGATATGTCTGTACTCTCTTTTCTTATTTTTTTAAGGTTGGTGTTCCGTTGTTGAGGGTGCTCTGAAAGAGTTTGTATTTTGGATGCTTACGATTGGGTTCTCGTGTTAGAGTTTATTTGCTACTAATAGATGTATGTTTGGTTGAATGTTGAGTTTGGATCGTGTTTGGTTTGCTTGAATAGGGTTCGCTTCGAGGGGTGTCGATTTCCTTCACTTTTTGGGGTGCTTCTGCTCCATTGCATTATGTGGCGTCCCTGCCTGCTTTATTGCCTGTGTGTCGTGCATACGTGTCTGTGGGTTATCCATGCGTAATTTCAATTTATTAAGTTTCGTATTTGGATTTAAGGGTGCTTTTTGAAGACAATATCAATTGTTCTTTTTTGATTTATGAACGGTGAAGGTCGGAGCGGATCTACTACATTTGTAGTAAAGTGACATCCCTGATCACGACCATAATACGGGCATTGCATTACAATTACATTGTATTGCAGAAATATAAAAAATTTATATTTCTGCAATACAATGCATTTAAATAATAATAAAGCATAATTTAAATAATAATATAAAAGAATAATAATAATTTATGGAAAAGGTTTGGTTTTAATTACTTATATAAGTGTAAATATGATTATAGTTGGAGAGGGTTTACAAGGAAAGTTTATTTTATTTTTAATAAAATGTTGCATAATTTTGGAATGTAATACGTTTTAAGAGAATTATTTGGATTTTCTGATAAACATATTCCAATCCAATATCAGCGTAATGGTTGACGGGTACTTAATCTAGCATACCATATTAATTTAATTTATGGTTACAGATTCAGGAGCCGTAAGTTAATTAATTAAGAGTTTTGAATTTTATTTTAACTTTGATAGGTGTACGGACTGGATTTTAAATAAATAATAAAATTAATAATAATTAAGTTACAGATTCCTATCTAGTAAATTTATTTTTAGACATTTATTAAATGATTTAATTTTAATACGTTATAGCTAAGTTGCAGGTAATATCTAACTTACTCAATTATTTATTTGTATAATAATTTACCCTATACACGAATGTATGTATATGAAATGCTGTCGGGTCATAAAATAAATAAATATTACCCCACGCGTTAGATGGTGGTGGATCTGTAAATATAGGGACGCAAATTTATATGCAGCATATGATGAGAAGACCCCAGGATAATTAACCTAAATACTCCAGTTTCAACTGCTGAGGTAACACCAATATATATAATGGAATTGGAAATGTCCTTCCTATCCAAAAAAAAATAATAACCAATGATAATGTGAAAATGATATAGATTTTACTAACAAATTATATTATTGTAATAATTATGTAACAGGAAAATGGTTCTGCTGAAGATTGTCGTCCTATAGTCTATTTTGACTCTCTGATGAGCATGCTACAGTATTATGGTAACATTATCGTAATTGATGGCTTAAACTATCAAACTAAATTAATTAAATTGTTTCAGATACCTGAGCGATAAGTTAAAAAAAAAATTCTTTCAGAGTTCTGTACTTATGTTCTAATTAGGTTTGTTGTGCGGATGGGAGTTCAAATAAATAATAAAACTAATTAATTAAGTTACAGATTCCTGAGCGAACTAATAAATTTATTTTAGAATTTTAATTTTAATTTAGTTTTAATTTTATTCAAAATACAGAAGAGCGGATAGGCGTTGCGGACTGGAGAATGCTGAGTGGCGATTGCAGACTAGCAGATTAAAATTGTGATTGTCTTGTGATAATAGTAGTTTAGTACCGACTGTCATGGTGTCTGTAACCGGGTCGCTCTTTCCTAACTAACATACCTTCCAATCCTTACCTATCGTTTTATGTAAACGGCTGTAGGAATAGGCCCGGCGTTATCCGGGAATCTTGCCTAGCGCTTGGTCCTACAGTCCTATCAATCAATCAATCAATCAATTCCGTCACTACCTTTGGATGCCTTTTTTTCAATTTCCTAATTTCGAATGTCCAATAACATATTTATGAAATTTATTATTGTCAAAGCTAGAATTAGGCATGATAAATTTAGATGTGACGTCAGTAGAAACAGAGATGAAAAACTTTTTGAATTCATCAGCAATTGTTTTCGGATTGGTTAGCAAGGTTTCAGAACTACGATTATAAATTTCTGTTATCGGCAGTTTTTCTGTACATTTCCCTAAAGCGTCATCAATAACTCTCCATGTAAGTTTATAGTTGCTATGGACAGATTAAAATTTGTTTTTGTAATATGCGTGCTTAACCGTTCTGATATTAAACTTAACTTTCTTAGATAGTTTAATAATGAAACTTTCTAATCTAGCATTAGTTGGATGATGTTAGTAAATTTAAATTCATTCATGATTTAAGTTTATTCTTATTTGTATGAGAGATTGTATATCTTGACAAATCCTCGTGTGATTTTAAAATATTTAAAAAGTTGGTAAACGCATTATTATAATCGTTTTCGGAGTAAACAGACTCCCAATTTTCAAATTGTAAGAGATCTTTGAGCTGATTGTAGTCTACACGAGAAATTGAAGTGGTACTAGGTAATATTGGTATACTAAACGATGGCGAAATATTAAGTTTGATTAGGTTATGATCCCTAAAATGAATGGGCAAGTTATCAGTATTAAAATTATATACATTTGGACATTTAATAAACAGATGATCTAAACATGTAGAATATCTAGTCGGAGTATTAATGAGACTGGTAAATCCATATGAAGCTAAGATAGTCTGGTAATTGAAGCTTTCACTGATGTTTAATAAGTTAATATTAATATCACTTACAATAACTATTCTTTGAATACCAACTAATTTTAACAGCATCTCAAGATCAACACAAAAAACATTTATATCCTTATTATGAAAACGGTAAATTGCAATTAAAAATCCACTCATCTTTGCCAATTTTAATATTAAGAATGAGCACGTCAGCTAAAGACCAATTGAAACATTTAATTGAAAATTTAGTAAGATCCTTATGAATGTATACCCCAACACCTCCAGCACAATAGGAATCATTACAACAGGCTTTAAAGTAATAATTCGACAAGTTAAATAGAGAACACTCGTTCGAGTAGATCCATACTTCTGATACAAAAACCAAATTTGGCTGTGTAGTAAGGCTAGCTAAATAAACACTCAAGACATCAAGATTAGCCCTTAAACTCTGAATATTTTGATGTAATAAACTTATTATATTACTCTGCATAACTATAATAACACAAGAAATCACAATTAAGTAAACGTAAAGAAACTAGTTTTATAAATAAGGTAGAAACGCACTAAAAAATAAACGAATATCATCTCGTAATACATTACAATAAAAATTGCCAACACTTGAAAAGAATATAAATAAATAAATAAATTGCGAAACTTGACCATTGTAGAGTAAATGCTTAGGTGTATCAAAATTAGGATGTTTTTTATCATAATTACCATTACAAAAAATTCCATATTAAAACCCGCGAATGAATTATGCAATCGTGGAAAAAGCATTGACAAATAATTTAATTTAATCTCATAATTCATTGCATTCAATGGGCGTATCCAGCACGTTAAGATCTCACTAAAAAAAGTAGAAATCTCACAACTCAATGTACTGTATGCAAAATATCTAACTAAAAAATCTCACTTTAGTGAGATATGAAATTTATATCTACAATTTGTAGATATTTTATGGTTTAAGTCTCTGGTATTTTTTGACAGCTATTTATATTGGTGAAGTACAGAAGAAACAATTCATCAATTTAAATATAAAGGACGAAAATCAATTGTAAATTCGCAATGGACACAAATAAATGCGAAAATAATATATATAATAGAATAATATGTCTTTTATATAACATCTCTGACTGACAGCTTAGTGAAGACCTAAACCTAAAATAAAATATAGATTAAAGCACATTGTATGATTGTCTACAATTGAGACTATTCTACATTGAAGAATATTTAATAAGTAGATCTCAACGTGCTGGATACACCCAATGTTACCAACTTTTGGAAAAAATAACAACAAAAATAAATATACGGTATTAAAATAAAAGCAAAAGCTGTCAAATCTATGTAAACAAAAGAGATTTTGTGTAGTGCAAGAAAAAATAATTTGGATAAAATCTTAGCTTTTAAAGGTATGTAATTAGTTCTACTTAACATATGTTGTATTTCTAGATTGACCAATTGCTCAGCAAACATCAGAGCTCTCCTCGATCGGATGATCATTGCTTTGTAGCAGAAAAATATCGTTCCAAGAATAAATATTACGATGAATATCAGTATCGGTAGTCTTCCTCAGGTAAATTTGACCATTTTTGACCCATAAAAATTAGTAGTTAAATTTTGTTTTTATATTTTTAGCCTCACCGTAAAGTTTTGATTGGAATTTGGTGAAGTGCTGCATGATGAAGATACGCTGCTGTTGATGGTATTGAGGCAATAACACATCGAGATTACTAGTGTACAGTGATTTTGTTTACGCATTAGTGATAGTATATTGTTTTTTAAATCTGTATTTTTTAGTTTTACAATAAAAAAGTCGTGTAAAATCATGTTACGTGTTTTTGATTTAAATGTAGTTGATGTAGTGGCTGTCATCAAATTTCTGTGAACTGTCTCAATAGATAATATGTCATCTGCTTGTACAGATTGATTAATTTTGTTGATAGTATTTAAAATCATCCCATTGATGTCTCCATGTTTCATGGGAAGCCCACTGATAGCAATGCTGGTGGCGTTATTTATCTGATTAGGCTTATCGTTTAAGGCTTCTAGTAAATTCAGCTTTGACGTTTCGTTTCCAACTGTGCCTCTAATTTTTGCATTTTATTCAATAGAAACTTGTTTTCTGCTTTCATTAGTAAGACATTTTCCTTAAATTCATCAAATGCCAATAGTTTTTGTTCCATTATTTTTAATTGGTCCATAATATCAGCCAAACTGACATTCGATGTATCTTCAAACTCGCTTTCTATAAGTGATTTATGAAGTGATTCTATAAGTGATATAAGTGAGATTTGTTAGGGGCTGGTGGATGCGCCGGAATGTGGGGTGTTTGGATGGATTTCGGTTTGTTGGATGTCAGTTGAGATAGGTCTGCAATTTCTATTTTTATTTTTGTCTAGGTTGGTGTCCCGTTGTTGAGGGTGCTCTGAATGAGTTTGTATTTTGGATGCTTACGATTAGGTTCTCGTGTTAGAGTTGGTTTACTACTAATAGATGTATGTTTGGTTGAATGTTGAGTTTGGATCGTGTTTGGTTTGCTTGAATGGGGTTCGCTCCGAGGGGTGTCGATTTCCTTCACTGTAGGGGTGCTTCTGCTTCATACTTTCTGCATATATGTGGCATCCTTACCTGCTTTATTTCCTGTGCAAACGTGCCTGTGGGTTATCCATGCGTAATTTCAATTTATTAAGTTTCGTATTTGGATTTAAGGGTGCTTTTTGAAGACAATATCAATTGTTCTTTTTTGATTTATGAACGGTGAAGGTTGGGGCGGATCTACTTCATTTGTAGTAAAGTGACATACCTGATGACGATCAAAATACGAGCATTGCATTACAATTACATTGTATTGCAGTAATATAAAAATAATACTAATAATAATTTATGGAAAAGGTTTAGTTTTAATTACTTATAAGTGTGAATATGATTATAGTTGAAGGGGGTTTACAAGGAAAGTTTATTTTATTTTAAAAAAAATGTTGCATAATTTTGAAATGTAAAACGTTTTCAGAGAATTATTTGGATTTTCTAATAAACTTATTCTAATATTATGGTATCATAATCGTAATGGTTGACGGGTACTTAATCTAGCATACCATATTAATTTAATTTATGGTTAAAGATTCAAGAGCCGTAAGTTAATTAATTGAGAGATTTGCATTTTGGTTCAACTTTGATAGGTGTACGGACTGGAGTTTAAATAAATAATAAAATTAATAATAATTAAGTTACAGATTCCTATCTAGTAAATTTATTTTGTTAGAATTTTGTGTAAATGATTTAATTTTAATACGTTATAGCTAAGTTTTAGGCAATAGCTAACTTACTCAATTATTTATTTATATAAATAATTTACCCTATACACGAATGTATGTATATGAAATGCTGTCGGGTCATAAAATAAATAAAAACTGCCTCTCGCGTCAGATGATGTGGTGGTGGATCTGGAAATATAGGGACGCAACTTTATATGCAGCATATGATGAGAAGACCCCAGGATAATTAACCTAAATACTCCAGTTTCAACTGTTGAGGTAACACAAATACGTATGATGGAATTAGAAATGTCCAAATAAAAATAATAACCAATGTTAATGTGAAAATGATATAGATTTTACTAACAAATTATATGCGGTGTTGCGGACTGGAGAATGCTGACTGGCGATTGCAGACTAGTAGATTAGAATTGTGATTGTCTTGTGCTAATAGTAGTTTAGTACCGATTGTCATGGTGTCTGTAACCGGGTCGCTCTTTCCCAACTAACATACCTTCCTATCCTTACCTATCATTTTATGTAAACGGCTGTAGGAATAGGCCCGGCGTTATCCGGGAATCTTGCCTAGCACTTGGTCCTACAGTCCTACTAATTAATCAATCAATCAAAGACACAATTTTAATGACTTGCATATATTCTCCTAATATTTGGATCTGATATGGTACAAGGCAGGTTAGAATTAATGTTTCATTTAACGGTTTACATTTAATGCTTAAATTTTGATTCAAAATTTCTGGGATTCATATTAATTCACTGGTAAAAATATTGATTTTAATAAACTTATTTTTATTTCTTATACATTGCATTTATTTTTCTATTGTGATCATTTCTGTATGTTATAACTAATATAGAAGTATTACCAACATTAAAAATCACAGTTTATTGGAATGAATTTTTCAAAACTGAATTGTTAAAGAATGGTTACAAAAAAAAAAAAAGAAAAGCCCTCTAATGTTTCTTATCAAGTTATCTATCAAAATATCAAATGATGCAATTAATGTTTATGAAATTATTTAGTGATTTCTAAAGTTGTTTAATATAAAATTATTTATGAAATTAATTTAGACGATCGTAAACGTACTTTTTATAGTTCTTGGTTGTTAGTTAAAAATAAAAAAAGATAAAAAGTAAAATACATATACCAAATACAGATTCATTCAATTCATCAGAATTGATTCAAATTTTGATGATCTGCAGATTATTTTCAAAATGATCAGTTTAATTTTAATATCCCATACTGAAATCTTGTTATATTTTTATTTGTGTTAAGAGTGGTCTTAATTTATTAAAATTAGCTTGGTATGACATTGTAAAATTATAGTTTTGTTGGCGTTTCGTCTAATTTATAATTTTTACATTGAGTAGCGCGATGTTCAAACTATCTAAGTAAAGATAATTTTTCCGTATCGTTTTTTCGTAATTTAAATTCTATTTTGTATGCTTATATTTTTGGTACAAGCCAAACTTGACGCATATATATGCTGTAAGAAACTATCAACCTTTAGCGATATTGGTAAATAGTCTTTAATTCGTACACGATTGCGAAAACAGTATAAAAAAAACAAACGCATACCACCAAAGAATTATTATGGAAAAATGCATCGTAAAGAATGGGAATATCTCATTAGTTAAAAAAAAAATGAACATAATGTAATGCAACATTTTCATTTTGACGCAATCGCTCTTATAGAGATGGAAAATTTTTCATTTTAAATTGTATATTTGATACAATTGGATTTAACAAACAGATAATTTACATACATATAATATTATTTGTTTGTCAAATAATCTGTTTGACAATGATCTTTTCCAAACAAAAATTTGATTAATTTATAGCTTGTGGAAAATTAATTATTTATCATTATTATCAAACTACAAATCAAAACTAAATTACTAAGGCAGTTAGATGGAATGTTTTATTTATTTGATAAAATCTCAAATAAATTCTAACGAAAATTTAATAAAAATTTTCAAATATTAAAAAGAATTTAGAAATATTTTATAATTTTTATAAAATATTTCTAAATTCTTTTTAATATTTAATTTTTATATATAATTAAATATATTACAAATTTTTATCGTCAGTCATTTTTAGTCTCTGAAAAATAAAGTTTATTTACAAGCTTTTTTATAGTTTGGGAGAATGAGGTATATTTTATGGTATATCATTCAAAATAAGTTCCTATAGTTTGTTCGTCATAGCATTAATGTATTTGTTAAATTTTTACAATTTGTATAATTCTTCTAACCTGTTCATATTATGAATTTCAATAATTAAAATCAACCAATCACGAATGTGATTGATTATTTAAACACCTTAGTCAAACTAAGTTGTTACAAAAAAAATCTATTTTTCAACAAAATATGAAAACGGAAAAACGTTCCATCAGGATACCAATTAAGAACAAATTTAAACCAGCAAAAATAACAAAATCTAAAGATGAATATTTTCGGCTTACAAACGAAATTAAAGTAATTTGCACCAAAATAAACCGACTAACAATGAAATTGTATAACTTACAACTTCAAATATGTAAAAAATGCACTATATTGAAAATATAAAAATATTTGAACATATCGTTTATGTCGATAAAAATGTAAAAAACTGTTAATATTAACTTAAAAGCAAATAAACAATGATGATAAATTATATAATATACACCGAACATAATAAATAAACTTTTACCAACGGACAGAAAATTATACTAACATCCAATATAGCAACAATGAAAAATCTTCATTGGAAAAATTATTAAAGTTAAAATTATAATGTTCAAGGTATCTAAACATCAAATCATTATCAACAGTTGAAACTAAATCATCACCTAAAAATTATAAAAGATTATATAATCTTGATAAACTTTTAATTAATTAACCTGAATTTATTCATTGTGAATCCAATTTGAAATTATAAGGAGTTTTAATTATATTATACATATTAAGATTATGAATTTATATTATATACATACTTATCTTTAGTTATTATTTTAGTTATTCATACACATGTCGAATTTGAGATTAATCCTGTAAATTAATTAATGGCTCGCATACACTCTACAAATTTGTTGCACGCGAAAATAATGATCCTAACCATTTTGACCACATGAAATTTTGACTTTTACGTTTCTAATATATTCTAAATAGATGTATTATAAAGTTCTGTGATTTTTATTGCTTTGATAAGTTGTGATATGACAAGCACCAAAATTATTCAAAAAAATTCATTTCTAGTTCACGTGAAAAGGCTCAGATCGATTTCGCGTGATATTTCCATACAATTTTACCAAAGTGAACTCAGAAATGAAAAATTTCATTTCTGTTTTCACTAAGCAGTACTCAGTTGATTAGCGCAAAAACTATAGTTATCTCAATAAACCAAAGATGGGGCGCATAAAATCTACAAATTTGTTTCACGCGAAAATAATGATTCGAACCATGTTTTTCACGTAAAATTCGAACATTTGAACTGTTTGAATATTTGAATTCTCCAAAAACAAATTCATTTTTATTTTACGCGAAAACAAATAAATTTTTCGAGACCGCGGTAAATTTTTATTTCACTTTGATCTGAGTACTAGCCTAAAATAAATAAATGTTTGGAAACCGTGGTAAAATTGCATTACACGTTGTTCTCAAGTACTAGGCTAAAAGAGTCAAACTCCTGTAGGCAATGATTAAACCCACTTTTGATTTGCTTGGTTGAGTTTTCAATGAATCCGGCAATGATATATAAACATATCAATACACACACATTCATAAAAAGAGAACAAAACTAATAAACTATAATATAATAATAAATAATGATACTACTATGAAATTCTTTACTATAATAATACAATTATTATTATTAATATTTAATTAAAATTAAATTAAAAGATTAAAATTAAAAGATTTTAAATATATTTAAATAACAAAAATATAAACCAACCAGAAAAAAAACGTCCACACCGTGTGATAATCAGTACTAAACTTCCGAAATATATTTAATTATATAAAACAAAAAAACAATTATAATAATACCACTATAACGAATAATTTATGAATAATAATTAAAATATGTTAACAATATTTTATTAACAAAAGTGGAATAATAATAAATTCAATATGGAAAGCGATATTGCAGTTAGAGAAGGACCATGTGTCCAGCTCGAATGTTTACATATGTTTTTAAAATATCTCATTTATTAAACAAATCAAAGCATAAAAAGTAGAAGGTATGTCTAAAGTTAAAGATAAATATTATAAGAAATCGATGATCAAATGTTGGTTTTAGTTTAATGGTTAAGGAAGTTTTTCATCACGCGTCGGTCTCGAGTTCGATTCTCATCGTTGACCAAAAATTAACATTCTAATTGATAAAATACTATTTAGTATGTTAATTTTAATTTAACGGACAAGGCAAGATTTCTAGGCGTAATCTTGGACAGTAAGATTAGCTGGAAGCCCAACTGGAAAGAGTAAACAAGGCCAATATAGTATTGTACTCGAGTAAGAACGCCATCGGAAAGAGATGGGGCTTGACGTCGGTGCTGGTACACTGGCAATTCACTTCCGTAGTAAGACCTGTACTTATGCATGGAGTGAGCGTGTGGTGGCCAGCTCTTGATAAAGTAACATACAGGAAAAGGATTGAGAAGGTGCAAAGAACGGCCTGCATGGTTATAGGCGGGGCACTGAGGACAACATCTACAAGTGCCTTAGAGGTCTTGTTTCACCTTCTCCCCGTGGACATTTATGGTTACAGATGGCGACGATTACGGCCACTCAACTATCAGCCATATCTCAGTGGAAATGTCTTCAGACAGGACACTCGACGATAGTCAGATCGCTGAGGAAAGAACTGGCGAATCTAGACTATGTTACACCGACTCTTTGCTTCGAGAAAAGGTTCAGAACTACCTGCTCCTCAAGGGAATCTTGGGCGAGCGGGTTGGCAGCTGAAACGGAAGCATTGCAGTTCTTTACGGATGGCTCCAAGCTACACGGTAAAGTAGGAGCTGTAGTCTTCTGTGATAAACTAGAGGTAGATATAGCAGTTCGCCTCTCTGATCACTGCAGTGTGTACCAGGCAGAGATGATAGCAATTGAGGAGGTTCTGAACTGGTTGAGACATAATGTGGTATCTTCGACTGATATCGCAATTTATGTGGACAGTCAGGTGGCAATCAAGTCGCTGGTTTCGGTTTCTCCAACGTCTAGAGTGGCGTTGGGTTGCCGCTCGTCTCTAAATGAGATGAGTGAGCATTTCAACATCCAGGTAGTCTGGGTCCCTGGCCACTTAGACATCATGGGAAACTACAGGGCGGACGAACTAGCGAGGCACGGTACAACTCTCCAACTGCTACCAGAAAGGGAAAAGTTGGGAAGACCCATTAACGCACTCAAGACTGCGCTTAAAAAAGAGGCGGAAGCCTCAGCGAACAATAGGTGGACGACCCTCTCATGTAGAGTTGCAAGACAAGTCTGGTCAAAGCTGAACTTGAAACGCTCAAAGGCACTTATCTCCCTACAAAGACGTGAACTTAAAACGATCGTGGGGATACTCACAGGACACTTCCTTCTAGGAAAACATGCGAGAAGGCTGGGTCTAGAAGTTAATGACTTTTGCAGAAGCTGAAGGGGCGAGGAGGAGGAAGAGACGGTAGTCCACCTCCTATGCTCGTGCCCGGCTTTTGCACACAAAAGACATGAATATTTGGGTAAGTTTTTAATGGACTGCATTTCTGATCTCGAAAACTGTAATGTGCGAGACTTATTACGCTACGTAAGCAGCTCAAACTGCTTCTCATAGGGGTAAAAGGGGAGTAAAATCCTGTGGTATCACAACGGACCGTCGCCGGTATAAGTGTGCTGTAGCAGCCACTCAACCTAACCTAACATATGTTAATTTTTGGCCAACGGAATGAATAAGTATCATTTTATATTTTAAATAAAATATTAAAATATCAAATGATACATGAAGCTAAGTATATTCCAAAACTATTTGGGCCCAGATCCTATCTGCGTCTAAATCAAAAAGGTTCATAAGGATGTTAGTACAAAAACAACTGACCTCGATAACCGCTTAAAAGTCATTATCAAACTATTTATTTATATGAATAAGGCTAGTAATAACGATTGAATCACCTTAATGAATTGAATTTGTAAGTTATTGGTATAAATATTAGTTGTGATTAGGTTATATGGTAATGCTATTTCATCATATATATGTTTGGTATTCTTCAACAGTAGCTTAACTGGAGTAATTTATTTATGTTACATCTACAGATCATCTCATATTATACTGTATTTAAAGATGTGTTCTTATTCGCCAACCCTACATCATTAAACTCGAGTATAATTTGTATCGTAGTGACCACCGACAGCAATTTTTTTACAATATGATGATCTAACACACTGTTCGTTTATGATCTAACACACTGTTCGAAACTACACTTCGCCAATTAAAAAACGGAACAAAAATTGTCTTCGAAAAAAACTAGATTTGAACGCTTGCATCTTGGTGAAATAACCCACTTAAAACCAAATTGTGTCTAGTTAAATGAAATTTGGTTTTCTTTTCGATACTGGAACCCGTTTTATTTTATTATTATTTGTTTTGACTTTTTTGAATAAAACAAAAGGTGTCTAAAGAAAATTTACTACTGTTTGAAACTGTAAACGAACTTGCTCGATATTTCATTCAAAAATCTAAATCGGCCATTTTATAGAAAATTTAGAAACCTTGCAAAATAATGCTAGAAACATTTTTGTGCAGCCACTCCTTTTCGAGTTATTGAAGTTTCAGGGAAAATGTATCATAAAGCGTATACAAGTGTTAATATTAGTATATATCTTATTTTTTTAGAAGAAAATTTCTGTTCCGTTTTTTAATTGGCACAGTGTTTTTAAATACATAAATAGTTTAGTACAGTCATATTTAGCTTACCTGAGCATCCATTCCATTTACTCATTCCATTTATTCTTATTTAAAGGAAGTTTCAAGTCGGAAACAAGTCGAATAAATAGGAATAGTTCTATTTGTTAAAAAAGATGATAATCAAAACACTCTCAATCATCTACCTGTCGAAACTATAAACTTATCTGATTATAAATGAGCACTTTTGCGTTTATTAAAACAACTAGAAGTTTTACGACTCTAAAAATATAACTAAGATATTAACAAACTAAAATTATTACAAGAGATTATTTAGTTTACAGAAGCTTCTATCTCTATATGGTATAACTCTATCTCTACGGTACAAATATTAATTTATAACAAGAAGAAATAAAACTGATTTCGATTTTTATTTAATTTGTTAGTTTTTCAATATTTTTGTAATATTTAAATTGAATTTTACAAAATAAAGTTATATTTATTATATTAATCTAACAAAATTATATTATATAATAAGCAATTAAAAATTGTTTACGATTTTTCAGGTTTGGTTAAGCTTTAAGGCGACTAATATAGTATAATTGATTCAAAAATTTCAGTAATCACAGGCAAAGAGAAAGTGAATCCCTTTTGTATCACTAAAAAGCTTTACTAAATGTTGTATAATACATATCACTACATCGTTGATGATGGGCAACCAGAACGAAACCGACAGCTGAAAATCTATTTTGTAATTTCATAAAGCTATCCGCTTTTTGAAATGAATTGTTTGAAATTGTTCAATGATATGCGACTGAGAATTCTTTACATACCGATGTTCTATGTAGAACTTTCTTTCTACTTCACCAACTCAATCTTGAAATCCGTGATTCAGGATCGTAGGGATATTTCCATTTTATGTATACGAGCTATTTTTAACCCCGTGGTTCATTATTTTCGGCTTGGAAAAATATGTCACAAAACTTTTTCACATTTCGTGACATAAATCTATAAATATTTTTTATTATTGTAGCAACAATTTATTTTTCTAACCCGACACATATTTTTTTCTTATTTTGTAGTAAGTGTAAATAAGAAGTCAATATTAAAGGTACTTTAAATTTTAAAGTTTTGAAATGACAAGAAAAATGTTGTTTTGATTCACATAATTTTCAAATTAAATTCTTTTGATTAAATTAAAATTTAAAATTTATTAATATTTTACTTTTTAATGTATTTAGTTCTTATACATTTTTGTTGTTATATAACATTGAACATAAAATAAATTGTTGCTTATTACTGAGTGTTAAATTACTTACTTACAGTCAATAATTTCTGAGAATCTTAAGCTTACCTGTAAATAAAAAATATATAGATTTTTATTAAACAATTTATAACTAATAATTTAACGTAGTTTTATGAAACCATAATGCATGATCTACTATTAAGTCCAAATTTCTTACTCGTTAGCAAAATCCTAACCATCTTAAACTAATAAACGAGTGATAGATTGATCAGAAACAATTCTTTACTCCCAGCAAACTAACAGAAAATAAAAAAGCGGATTAAGCAAATTTTATTGTTTGAATATTATTAAATAAATTCACTTTACAAACGATGAAGAAACTTAGATAAATATAATATTCAGTAATAATGGTGTAATTTAAATTTTTTTATTACATTATTATAAGATGTTATCAAAACGAGGCTAAAAGAAATAAACTGAAATTTCCATGAATTTTTCATCAATTTAATGTTTATATATTTCCAATTGAAATGACTGTGGTGAGAATTCATTTGAATAAAACAAATATTCTCACCAACGCAAATTTAACCCAAGAACATAATAAATAGAAATACTCATATTGGATAGCCAATAAAAAAACAACTCGTGTTTAAAATTGGATTGACCTTAATGGTAATGGGTATCTTAACACATTAATAATATTTTTATACATAGAATATATCAAATATGTTATGTTTGTTGAACTACAAACCACACCACAGTCCTCTTACAATTTTAAATATTAAAATCATATAAAATGTAATTTTTGAAAATATATTGCACAAAAAGTAGTGATCATATACCATACAAAAGAAAACTCAACAGAAAAATAGCTGAAAATTGAAAAATGCTATTAACGTACGAACGTGTCAAAAAGCTTAAAGCACATATAAAATTTTGTAATAAAAATGTATCTTGAAATAAGTACGAAGAAAACATGGTGTACAATGTTAAATGAATTTGTATGTTTATTTTATTTTTTCCAATTTTCTTTCGTTACTCGTATGTACCATATCACATTTTTTACGTTGTATGTATATGCGTATTGCGTTGCCTAAAAATAATAATAAATACTCGTACATACAGTTTTACGCACATGAAACGTAGCACATATACATAAACCTAAGATGAATGTCAATCTTAACGTTTCCTTTTCTTTCCCCCCCTTTTTTAAGGTTAGTTAAACTTGAATATGTTTAAATGATAAAATTTTATAGTTATTGTGTGCCTTAAGATACAGAAGGATAGATACATACACTAGAAAGAGGAATAAAGTTTTTCATCTTTAAATTCCAAGCAAAATTATTAAATGGTTTGTTCAAGCTAAAAAACAGAAACACCCAAGAAGCAGAAAAATAATGATTGAAATTACATTTCATGAACTTTTTTCGAAAATTTTCATGAATCCCATTTCTCTTAGAACCCGCGTGTTGGGTTACCACAATCATATAAAATAATTAATTTCATCATTGGGGTTATATATCGTTTAAATTAATTTAGTCCTTAATTAATCCATACTCAGGCAAATTTCCCTGTTTTCATTATTATTATTACACACACACACACACATATATATATATATATATATACATATATATATATTTATATATATATATATATATATATATATATATATATATATATATATATATATACATATATATATACATATATATATATATATATATATATATATATATATATATATATATATATATATATATATATATACATATATATATATATATATATATATATATATATATATATATATATATATATATATATATATATATATATATATATATATATATATATATATATACCCAAGTAACAATGGAATTTCTTTTTAGCTTTTATAGCATTATTTTGTAACTTTTTTGGTCACATTGACCAGTTTCTATGACTTAATAGTTTATAGCCTTTTAACATTACTCATAAGTCAGAAAAACGTTTGTTTGACCAAAAATATAGCTAATTTTCGGATATTACTAAAAAGTTTTTATATGAGCAATTTACTCCCACAATAATTGCAGAGTAGTCACTATGATAGCCATTCGGCTTAATAGCAAATAAAGATCCATAAAAGGTAATATCCTATATTGTTGCTAATTTGCATTTATGTCGGCAAATTAACAAGAATAAAAATAACACAATAACCAGGATAATAAAACATTGGTCAATACTTGGTTTTTTTTAGCACATTACCTGTTGTAATTTGCTAAAAAAAACCATTAGTAAGAACATAATTTTTGACATCATTTCCAAGTTGTGTTTCTTATTTTTACTTTTTAAGTTATAGCAAAAACTAAATGGAAAAATACTTTTACTCTTAAAAAATATAAATACTCTTCGACATACAACAGAATATTTTTGGTGTAGATTCTATTTCATGTAATATTCATAATTTGTGTCATTTAACAGAAGAAGTATCACGATTTGAACCGCTATCTACATTTAATGCATACGATTTTGAAAGTAAATTATTCCAAATAAAAAATTTACTACGCAGTGATAACGCTTTTAGCCCAAGTGGCTTGCCGAATGACAGAGATCAACCATATATATCTTTTAGGAAATGTAGAAAATACTAATAATTATTCTTATCTATATAGCACCGTTAAAACCATTTACCCTAAATTACAAGACTAAATTCTACAAAAAGATCGAAATAAGGAATGGATTATCTTTGGCAATTACAAAGGGAAATAATTGGTTTTTAACTACTAATGATGGTATAGTTGCATTGAAATATGCTGTTGATATCAAGAATAAAGTATATATTTTGCGAAATTTAGTGCAGTTAAAGGACAATTTTTTCACAGAGCCGATGCATTCTTGGAGACTTGGTATATTTGTTTCGGATCGTATATCATGAATATTGACGCACTGGGTACACCTGCCCAAGTAAAATAAAAATTTGTATGCATTGAGTATGAAATGAACCTAAAAGAAAGCTCTATGTACCCCATTGTACATATCATTTAATATTTAATTTCTTAGCTTTTACTGATTTTACTGATTATTTATTATAAAAAATTCGATTTTGGAATCGAAAGCGGATTTTGCTATTATGAAACTAAAAAGACACAACGAAATCCGAAAATCGAATTTCAAAATCCGACTGCTATAATAGGGCCACAGAATAGCTAATTTATAATAAAATGACTATAGTTATAATTCTACGTGACCATTTTTCCATATTGATATTTCTGCCTCTACTTCAGCAAATATGCCATGCGCATTTTGAAAAATTATTTTATTATTTATTATTTGTTGTGTTGATAGCCATTTAGTCATAGGGCAAACCCATATTGCTTTTCCGACGAATAATTTGCTATAAATGCTATTGGTAAATCTTTGGTGACAACATACCATTTTTCCATTGCATTTTGTCCCCAGAATAAATAATTAGCTGCAGCATGAATATTTAGCAATCTACGTGAATATTATAACATATTGACATTCTTGCTTCTGCTAATGCTATTATGAAATGGGTGCCATCTTTTCCTGTTTATATGCCAGAACTGCCATCTTTTCAGATTTTTGCATTATATATTTTCTTATTTTTCTTCGTTTTTCTCTATCGTTTATACATTTTCATTCCGATTTTTCAATTTCCTATCGATTGTATTTAGAAACTACTCCCAATTATTCAATATTTTAGAATTTTTTGAAAAAATCTATTTTTTGGATACAATAAATTAAACATATTTCTACGGGGCAATATATTTTTAAGACCTGTTTTTAAAAACTACCTGATGAAACATTATTCCCATTTATTTTGTATTTAATTAAAAAAAATTAAAAAACATTCATTATTTCATTAAAAACAAAAACAAATACAAAACTAAATCACAAAATTATTTATGCATGATAATTTTATCACAAAATTTTTTGTGCATAGTACAAATAATCTATAAAATTGACTAAATAGTGTAACGCTTCTTCGTGGTTATATGATGCACATGCTTGAGTATCTGTAACCAGAGAGCTCAGGGCTGGTAGGGTTCGTAAGAAATTAGTTACCACTTATATTATAAAAAAACATTCATGTGCAATAAAAAAAAATCCGGTTGACTATGGCAACCTCACCGGCCGACCCAGTCATGTTAACTTCCCCTTAAAAAAAATAGACTTAAGCCAAAATTTACTATCACTAACACACTTGTAATATATTATAAATAATAAATTAATTTAATGAAGATAATATATACATATCTACGTGTATATGTATTTATGGCACATAATTTCGTTTTGGTGAAATAAGAAAAAATAACAACAAAAAAAAAATCACTTACCCACGACTCCAGAGCGCTCAGGGTTGCGGTGCATCGGACAAAAACTCATCCGTTAAACTGCTAAAAAAAATAAAGCTTTCTAATCACAACAAACAGTGAAATGAGGCACCATAAAGTTTTTTTTTCAATTCAAACTGAATTGTGGTAAATTTTGGTTTTTCTTTTAATTTAATTAACTGACACAGGCTCTATGGCATAATTTCTAGATAATAAAAATATTATGCATATATATGCATGTAGGATGTATAAATTTTAACACTAATTGTGGCACTCAATTTAGTTCATAGTGCATGACCGGAACTATATAATCACACATATAAACTACATATGAAGAAATTGGCTCAAATATGTAGGTAGTAACGATTCCCCGGTATCCGATTAGATTCTAATACCTTATCATCCACGCCACTTATGATTTGGTATTAGTTTGTAGGAAAACTTCTATCGTCTTAAAAGTATGCATGCAAAGCACCCAAATTTTTACAGCCGGCCGTTAGTTGAACAGTGAGGCCTAGCGTCACCCCACAAATATATAATGTGTTTTTTTCCCTTGGTTGTTCTTGGTTTCCAATTGCAACAAAAAAACTATAATGTAAACAACCGGATAGGGAACTAAGAAGAAAACAACAAGACAATTGATAAATATGAATTTAAGTTCGACTATAAATATCTCACAGAAATATAAAATGAGTATTTACCTTGATCTCAGTATAAAAGGTGATTACAGGAAGTAAAAACAAATAATTGATCCAAAAAGTAATTGATCCAAATAATGCCGTCAGACGCTATTTAATTCCCTATTTAATTCGCTATTTATTTAATAGTAGGCGATGGTGATCATTTGCAAGTCATTTAAGAAAAAAATGCGATTTTAGTCTTTCCGACATGTATTCGATTTATTCATTATGCACAAGGTGTGGTGGGAGGAAAAAACCGGATACGAAATTACACGATTAAATCAAGCGGATGAATCACACTGATGAATTCCCACAACTAACAAGTAACAATTAGACACTTTCTGATGAATTTTGGAATTTGTTGGAAATTCATTCCTCTACATTTAGGAGTTAATTAAATCGAATTCGAACTTATATGTGAAAAAAAAAATTACATCTCTCCAATGTTACAATAGCTATGAATAAAAATAAATTTTCAAATTAAGTCAATATGAAGTATTCCCACCATTGTTTTCAATAACTTCATGAAGATGCTGTGGAATGGAATTTCAACCGAATTTCGATGGCAGTTGTACATCCGTGCCAATTCTTTTATAGGCATCCCGGCAGAATAGCCCCCTACAATCGCAGATCTGACTTCCAAAGATAATTCCTTAGTTCTAACCATTTTAAAAAATATCGACTACAAAATTTTAATGAAAAATAATAACTAAACGGATAACCTGTAACATTTTAGTCAAAACATGAAAAAAAAATCGGAATTCCCGTTATGAGATAATTTTTTCTTGCGATGCACAAATAATTTTGTGATTTAGTTTTGTTTTTGTTTTTAATGAAATAATGAATATATTTTTAATTTTATTTTTAATTAAATACAGAATAAATGCCAACAATTTCAAATAACAAATCCATCATTAGTTTTTTAAAGTTAAATTTTAGGTCAACAGTTTAAATTTTCTCGAGTGAATTGTTAAATTTTTGCGATGCACCAATAATTTTGTTAAGGACTGTATATATATATATATATATATATATATATATATATATATATATATATATATATATATATATATATATATATATATATATATATTATATATATATATATATATATATATATATATATATATATATATATATATATATATATATATATATATATTATATATACATATATATATATATATATATATATATATATATATATATATATATATATATATATATATATATATATATTATTTCAAACGTTTTATTATATATATTATTTCAAACGTTTTGCAGAATCGAATGCGTGTGTTCTAAGAAGAAGAAAGTGAAAAAAATTATTTCGTCGATTACAACGCCATCTATCATGAACCGAACAAAATATTTCATTCAAATCATACGTACTTTTAGTCGTAGAATCCGTATCTGCTATAAAAAAATATGGCTTCCTATCTTAGTTTAAAAGTTACCTCCGCCCCAACTACAAAGCGGGGGATGGGGGACTGCTTTTTTCACTAATATATTTCCCCCGCGGTATGATTAAATTTGATTATGGACATTTTTTCCGTAGAGTGGCTATTTTTCGAGATATTTGATCGTCTCAGTTTAAAAGAAACACCCGGTATATACATATATATATATATATATATATATATATATATATATATATATATATATATATATATATATATATAAATATATATATCTATATATATATATATATATATATATATATATATATATATATATATATATATATATATATATATATATATATAGTAGATCGACCTCTCCTAAATGGTAACAGACTAGCTTTTACGGACAAGGCAAGATTTCTAGGCGTAATCTTGGACAGTAAGCTAAGCTGGAAGCCCAACATTCTGGAAAGAGTAAACAAGGCCAATATAGCTTTGTACTCGTGTAGGAACGCCATCGGAAAGAGATGGGGTCTGACGCCGGAGCTGATACACTGGCTATACACTTCCCTAGTAAGACCTGTACTTATGTATGGGGTGAGCGTGTGGTGGCCAGCTCTTGATAAAATAACATACAGGAAAAGGATTGAGAAGGTGCAAAGAACGGCCTGCACGCTTATAAGCGGGGCACTGAGGACAACACCTACAAGTGCCTTAGAGGTCTTGTTTCACCTTCTCCCCGTGGACATTTATGGTAAGCAGATGGCGGCGATTACGGCCACTCGACTATCAGCCATATCTCAGTGGAAATGTCTTCAAATAGGACACTCGACGATAGTCAGATCGCTGAGGAAAGAACTGGCGAATATTGACTATGTTACACCGACTCTGTGCTTCGAGAAAAGGTTCGAAACCACCTGTTCTTCAAGGGAATCCTGGAGGAGCGGGTTGGCAGCTGAAACGGGAGCATTGCAGTTCTTTACGGATGGCTCCAAGCTACACGGTAAAGTAGGAGCTGGAGTCTTCTGTGATAAACTAGAGGTAGATATAGCAGTTCGCCTCCCTGATCACTGCAGTGTGTACCAGGCAGAAGTGATAGCGATTGAAGAGGTCCTGAACTGGTTGAGACATAATGTGGTATCCTCGACTGATATCGCAATTTATGTGGACAGTCAGGCGGCAATCAAGTCGCTGGTTTCTGTTTCTCTGACGTCTAGAGTGGCGCTGGGTTGCCGCTCGTCTCTTAATGAGATGAGTGAGCATTTCAACATCCAGGTAGTCTGGGTCCCCGGCCACTCAGACGTTATGGGAAACTGCAGGGCGGACAAACTAGCGAGGCACGGTACAACTCTCCAACTGCTACCAGAAAGGGCGAAGTTGGGAGACCCATTAACGCACTAAGGACTGTGCTTTAAAAAGAGGCGGAAGCCTCTGCGAACAATAGGTGGACGAACACCATCTCATGTAGAGTGGTAAAACAAGTCTGGCCAAAGCTGAACTTGAAACGCTCAAAGGCACTTATCTCCCTGCGAAGACGTGAACTTAAAACGATCGTGGGGATACTCACAGGACACTGCCTTCCTGGAGAACATGCGAGAAGGCTGGGTCTGGAAGTAAATGACTTTTGCAGAAGCTGTAGGGTCGAGGAGGAGGAAGAGACGTTAGTCCACCTCCTATGCTCATGCCCGGCTTTGGCACACAAAAGACATGAATATCTGGGTAAGTTTTTAATGGACTGCGATCTCGAGAACTGTAATGTGCGAGACTTATTACGCTACGTAAGCAGCTCTAACTGGTTCTCATAGGGGTAAAAGGGGAGTAAGATCCTGTGGTATCACAACGGACCGTTGCCGGTCTAAGTAGGCTGTAGCAGCCACTCAACCTAACCTAACCTAATCTATATATATATATATATATATATATATACCCAAGTAACAATTTGTGTTCAAAATTTGGTCACATTGACCAGTTTTTGTTGGCTAATTAGCATTTTTTTTTTTTTTTTTTTTTTCGTTTTATTTCTATGCCATCTGTTTTTTTTTTTTGGGGCTCAAGGCACTCCCAACTCTTTCGCGGTTCGCTTATTTACGTCCTTACCTTACGCTTTGCAGCCAAATCGAGGACGTACGGCTATAGGTCCGATTTTCCTAACCATCTGCACATTGCATAGCTCCATGCCAGCCTATAGTACTGACATGGAAGATGGGTCGGCCCATGGATTCTGCACTCCAACAGGGGGTCATAGTTGTGTTCATTCACACCACCGATCGTAATCAAGTGGTGAAAAATCCCTTTTGCAACCTGCCCCTATCGGGATTCGAACCCGGTACCTCCCGCTCCAACTGCCACAGCTTTAACCACTGCGCCACTTGGGCGGTCGGCTAATTAGCATTGCTATTAATGCTAAATGTCAAGATAACGTCAAAATGACTAACAAAAACTTGTCACGCTGAAAAACTACCTGATGAAACATTATTCCCAACTAATTTTAGGTCGACATATGAGCATATTTATAAGAAGATACTATCATTTTAATTTCATTCCGTTTAAAAATAATAAATTGTTCAAAATAATAAAGTGTCAATAAAAAAACAAAATAAGAATAAAAATACTAAAGTAATAATTTTTTACACAAATATGCTTTTACAAATGTTGCTTTGTAGTTTTGGCAAACAATTTAATTTTTTTATTACTCTATGGTCATTTTTGATTCTTAACCGTGTAAAATACTTAAATGTTTCTTTGTCGAAATGACTACACGAAATGCTATCATGCCAAAAAATACTTTTGCCTTTCAAATGACTAGTTTGCCATCAATGCTATTTTGTCATGAATATTTCAAATAAGCGACAAAACCTATAGCTATGTAAATGACTATTATAATTTATAGTATTTTAGATAAGCAACATTATAGTCTAAAAATTTAGGATTTGAGAAAGCTAAAATCATTCCCCACTTTGATCAGCGTGACAAGTTTTTGTTAGTCATTTTGACGTTATCTTGACGTTTAAGCATTAATAGCAATGCTAATTAACCAACAAAAACTGGTCAATGTGACCAAATTTTGGACACAAATTGTTACTTGGGTATATATATATACATATCTATATATATATATGTATATATATATATATATATATATATATATATATATATATATATATATATATATATATATATATATATATATATTTATATATTATATATATATATATATATATATATATATATATATATATATATATATATATATATATATATATATATATATATATATATATATGTATATACCGGGTGTTTCTTTTAAACTGAGACGATCAAATATCTCGCAAAATAGCCACTCTACGGAAAAAATGTCCATAATCAAAATTTAATCATGCCGCGGGGGAAATACATTAGTGAAAAAAGCAGTCCCCCATCCCCCGCTTTGTAGTTGGGGCGGAGGTAACTTTTAAACTAAGATAGGAAGCCATATTTTTTATAGCAGATACGGATTCTACGACTAAAAGTACGTATGATTTGAATGAAATATTTTGTTCGGTTCATGATAGATGGCGTTGTAATCGACGAAATAATTTTTTTCACTTTCTTCTTCTTAGAACACACGCATTCGATTCTGCAAAACGTTTGAAATAATATATATATATATATATATATATATATATATATATATATATATATATATATATATATATATTTATATATATATATATATATATATATTATATATATATATGTATATATATATATATATATATATATATATAAATAATATATATATATATATACATATATATATATATATATATATATATATATATATATATATATATATATATATATATATATATATATATATATACAGTCCTTAACAAAATTATTGGTGCATCGCAAAAATTTAACAATTCACTCGAGAAAATTTAAACTGTTGACCTAAAATTTAACTTTAAAAAACTAATGATGGATTTGTTATTTGAAATTGTTGGCATTTATTCTGTATTTAATTAAAAATAAAATTAAAAATATATTCATTATTTCATTAAAAACCAAAAACAAAACTAAATCACAAAATTATTTGTACATGATAATTTTATCACAAAATTATTTGTGCATCGCAAGAAAAAATTATCTCATAACGGGAATTCCGATTTTTTTTTCATGTTTTGACTAAAATGTTACAGGTTATCCTTTTAGTTATTATTTTTCATTAAAATTTTGTAGTCGATATTTTTTAAAATGGTTAAAACTAAGGAATTATCTTTGGAAGTCAGATCTGCGATTGTAGGGGGCTATTCTGCCGGGATGCCTATAAAAGAATTGGCACGGATGTACAACTGCCATCGAAATTCGGTTGAAATTCCATTCCACAGCATCTTCATGAAGTTATTGAAAACAATGGTGGGAATACTTCATATTGACTTAATTTGAAAATTTATTTTTATTCATAGCTATTTCATATTTTTTTAATACTTCAATGGTTTTGTATTAATCGTGGTGTTAAAGGATTTTGGTATAAATCGTTCAAAACTACGTTCAAATGGATAAATAATGAATAAAAACACCAAAAGGAGAGATGTAATTTTTTTTCACATATAAGTTCGAATTCGATTTAATTAACTCCTAAATGTAGAGGAATGAATTTCCAACAAATTCCAAAATTCATCAGAAAGTGTCTAATTGTTACTTGTTAGTTGTGGGAATTCATCAGTGTGATTCATCCGCTTGATTTAATCGTGTAATTTCGTATCCGGTTTTTTCCTCCCACCACACCTTGTACATAATGAATAAATCGAATACATGTCGGAAAGACTAAAATCGCATTTTTTTCTTAAATGACTTGCAAATGATCACCATCGCCTACTATTTTGGTATTAAATAGCGTCTGACGGCATTATTTGGATCAATTACTTTTTGGATCAATTATTTGTTTTTACTTCCTGTAATCACCTTTTATACTGAGATCAAGGTAAATACTCATCTTATATTTCTGTGAGATATTTATAGTCGAACTTAAATTCATATTTATCAATTGTCTTGTTGTTTTCTTCTTAGTTCCCTATCCGGTTGTTTGCATTATAGTTTTTTTGTTGCAATTGGAAACCAAGAACAACCAAGGGAAAAAAACACATTATATATTTGTGGGGTGACGCTAGGCCTCACTGTTCAACTAACGGCCGGCTGTAAAAATTTGGGTGCTTTGCATGCATACTTTTAAGACGATAGAAGTTTTCCTACAAACTAATACCAAATCATAAGTGGCGTGGATGATAAAGTATTAGAATCTAATCGGATACCGGGGAATCGTTACTACCTACATATTTGAGCCAATTTCTTCATATGTAGTTTATATGTGTGATTATATACATAGTTCCGGTCATGCAATGTGAACTAAATTGAGTGCCATAATTAGTGTTAAAATTTATACATGCTACATGCATATATATTTTGGTTTCTTTTGAATTATTTTTTTTATTATCTAGAAATTATGCCATAGAGCCTGTGTCAGTTAATTAAATTAAAAGAAAAACCAAAATTTACCACAATTCAGTTTGAATTGAAAAAAAAACTTTATGGTGCCTCATTTCACTGTTTGTTGTGATTAGAAAGCTTTATTTTTTTTAGCAATTTAACGGATGAGTTTTTGTCCGATGCACCGCAACCCTGAGCGCTCTGGAGTCGTGGGTAAGTGATTTTTTTTTGTTGTTATTTTTTCTTATTTCACCAAAACGAAATTATGTGCCATAAATACATATACACGTAGATATGTATATATTATCTTCATTAAATTAATTTATTATTTATAATATATTACAAGTGTGTTAGTGATAGTAAATTTTGGTATTCATTCAAATTTTGCTTAGATTATCATGGATATATTTTTGTTGTATTATCATTAAGTTATTACTTATTGGTTATTGTTTAACCATTTGATGAATTCTTTAAAATAAAAGACCTATAAATTTAACATGGTGGCTTAAGTCTATTTTTTTTTAAGGGGAAGTTAACATGACTGGGTCGGCCGGTTAGGTTGCAATGGTCAACCGGATTTTTTTTTATTGCACATGAATGTTTTTTTGTAATGCGTAAAGTGGTAACTAATTTCTTACGAACCCTACCAGCCCTGAGCTCTCTGGTTACAGATACTCAAGCATGTGCATCATATAACCACGAAGAAGCGTTACACTATTTAGTCAATTTTATAGAATATTTGTACTATACACAAAAAATTTTGTGATAAAATTATCATGCATAAATAATTTTGTGATTTAGTTTTGTATTTGTTTTTGTTTTTAATGAAATAATGAATATTTTTTAATTTTTTTTTAATTAAATACAAAATAAATGCCATTTCAAATAACAAATCCATCATTATTTTTTTAAAGTTAATTCTTCCAGGTGGCCGCCCAGGTGGCGCAGTGGTTAAAGCTGCGGCAGTTGGAGCGGGAGGTACCGGGTTCGAATCCGATTCGAGGCAGGATGCAAAATGGGTTTTTCACCTTCGATCGTTTGGGCGGTGCGATCGGTGGTGAAAAACAAACATAATCTGGATCCTCTGTCGTGTTTAGAATCCTTGGGCCGACCCATCTTCCATGTCAGTACTATAGGACTGACATGGAGCTATGCAATGCGCAGATGGCTCTACGGAAAGACTCGGACCTATAGCCGTATATAGTGGTATCACAACGGATCAAATTTGGTCTAAGTGTGCGATGGCAGCCACATCAACTTAACTTAACAACTTAACTTAATTCTTAGATCAACAGTTTAAATTTTCTCGAGTGAATTGTTAAATTTTTGCGATGCACAAATAATTTTGTTAAGGACTAGATATATATATATATATATATATATATATATATATATATATATATATATATATATATATATATATATATATATATATTTATATGTATGTACATATATATACATATATATATATATATATATATATATATATATATATATATATATATATATTTATTTATATATATATATATATATATATATATATATATATATATATATATATATATATAAATATGTTATATATATATATATATATATATATATATATATATATATATAAATATGTTATATATATATATATATATATTTATATATATATATATATATATATATATATATATATATATATATATATATATATATATATATATATATATATATATATATATATATATTTGTGGTATGGGGTAGTAATAAGGCTTATCCAAAGAAAGAAGAAATGTCATTTTCTTTCATTTTAACATAAAAATGTTGCAAGCCAAATGTTGAATGAACCGTTGCACAGTATTTGCAATTTCTATAAACTGAGGATTGAGTCGGTATCGTACACATATTCGATCTACTTCACAGTCTATAAACATGCGGTATGTTTTATATTTAAGGTATCTTGTTTGTTTTAATTAGGTTTATTTTTATTGAAAATATCGTCTCTGATTTCCATGTTGTTAATGCGGACGAGGGACATTGATCCTGACAAAGTATCAAACAGTCCAACGTGAGGAGATTCGCGGTAATGGGTAGTTGTCTTTGATCGTTACAGCGTTCAGCCATCGGTATTTTATGCAAAACCTAGTTTACTATGACACCGTCCAAAAGTCCTTTGGTGATCCAGACAAATCTTCAACGATTCTTCGACGGTGTAATGACTTCTTTTTTCTTCGTCAATATCTCCTGAACTTTGGTTTGGTTGGGTAGCGATAATCTTCTCGGTGGATGTTTGATGTTTAGGGTATTCCCAGTCTTTAGTTTTATGTCAGACAACGTTCGTTCTTTCGACATCTTCATCCTCTTTCGAGAAAAAGCTGCTCATTTTATCAGCTTTCTTGAAATCTCTGAATTTCGTGGGCTACAAACTATTTTTCAGGTTTTGTAAAGTTTGGATGATTGCTGGATTGTCGGTAACTCCGCTTTGTTTTTGACCACCGGGAAAATTGATAATCTCATCCACCGGTTGGCATTTGATAATACGTTCGCAACTGATGTTTTTTTACAAGTTTATCAATTAAATAAGTACCACTCCTATCTGTGTAATTAACATCAGTGATTTAGATGTATTATTTTTTTAAAGTTTAGCCCATACTTGTGCTTGTGAAATTTCGTCTTCTGCTATTTCGACTTCTGTTTCATTGAGCACTCGATCTGTCAAACTATTCTCGGCACAAGTATGTAGAATAATTTTTATTTGATAATATTGCAATGTACTGTTTGCAACAAAAACTGGTTCTGTTTCATAAAATTCAATCCGCTTAATTGTTTTTTACAGTGAAATCCATATTTAAATCTCTATGGAGGTTTTTCTCACGGTGCATTAACTATTCCACGTAGGACTTTCCATTGGAATTACTCAATGATGTTGACGTTTATTTGCTTTGTGCAGCCCCAGAGTTGAATGGCGTAAGTCCAAATAGGGTTAAGAATTTGAAGGTACAATTTATTCTGTAAAGTAAGCTCAGAACTTCTCCCTAAGAATATCTTTCTATATCTAATGTTTAATTCTTCTTTTTTCTTTTTCACATGTTCTTTCCTTTTTAGTTTCGCGTCAAGAGTCAAGAAGCATAGGTATTTTACTGTTTTTGCTTAAGGAATATACTAAGAGTTCAGTTGTACTGGTGGTATCCAATCAACCTTTTTAGTGGTGTAATTTACATGAACAGATTTTGCTTCATTCAGTTTCATTCGCCACCTTTCGTCGTAGTGTTGACCAAATTAGTCCTATTTACATTTTAATTATGGATTCTTCCATGTTATCTGCAAACGTTGCTACTATTGTCTGTTCTATCGTTGGCAGATCAGAGGTATATAGTACATATAAAGCCCGTCGCTGCTTTCTAGGTATATGTAATTCTCATCTATACCTTTGGTGACAAAGAAGTCTACAAGATTGGGTAATTTGTTTCTATCCTTAGGCCAATATGTTGGTTGATCTCCCGACTGAAACTCGCAGATTACTATTCTTAATATTTTATTTATTGCTGTTGAAACATTTTAATACATAATGATGCCATTTCATTTAGAGAAGCTTGCTTGTCTAGCCGATTGATTATGGCTTCAAGACATTTCTCTTGTGTAGCTAGTCTAATGTTAATTGCTTCCATGCTTGTTAGTATCTTTTGAAGCATGGATGTATCCTCAGTGCTCGTTCCAATTATTGAATTCGGCATTACTACTAACGAGTAAAGTTTCCCTTATCCTGCTTTATTTGGTTCCTCTTTGGTGAAAGCTTGATTAGTTTTCCGGTATTACTGGATTTTGCTTTCGCGATTTATCTCTTAATCTCTGTAGCTTCTTAGCTATTCCTCATTCCCTGTAATTTTCCGGATGTAAGCAATTAATCCATTTTGCAAAAATATTTTACCAACCGGGCATACTGGAGCGTAATGTTTACCAGCACACCTTACATATCTAGCATCTCTTTGGCCATATGGTTAAAACCTTGTCATTTTTTGCACTGCAGTATGCGACCGCTATTTTTTTCAATGGCTCTATTTTAACTCGCATGTTTAGTACTGCCTTGATGGCAATACATCGATAATTTTCTCTGTTGCGCAGGTTGGATGAAGACCCCTAGCCATAACCTTTATTGGACGATAATTCTTGTATTCACAAAAAAAACACTGATATCCCTCGGAATTTAGCTTCGTAGTTAAGTAAAAGCTCTATAGGTGTTGGAGTCACATTAATTTTCCAGACTCTATTGCTTAGAGATACGAGTTTATGCTCAGCTGTCGTAATCGATTTCATAATCGATTGTATATAGTGGAATAATTAGATATTCCTACGATGCTAATTGGTGGAGGTACTTTCTCTTTTGGTTTAGATGGTTGTTCTTCAAAAGTTAGTCGCTTTTAATTATTATCTGGCTTCTAGAAACATCTCTTGAAGTTGAAGGTACATTTTCTGCCATTTCCGGATAGCGTTGAGCTTTCCTTTTCTTGCTTGGTCTTCTAATTTGATGTAGGACCCAATTAGTACCTCTTTGATGTTCTTCTTCGTCCGTATGGAATGAATCTCTGACATCTTCTATTCTAGGTTTAAGTGTCGTCTCAATTACTGCAGGTGTTTGTACAGCTTTCTTAAGTTCTTCATTTTCTTTCTTTACGATTTTAAATTGTTATTTCAATTTAGCAGCGAACTCCTTTATTTTTCTCAGTTTATCGCGGAGCTCGACGTTTTCTTTTTCGTACTGAAATATATAAGGATTTTGGTGATCCAGTTTGGAACTTCGTCCAAATGGGTTAAATAATGATTGCCCCACCCCAGAATCCTTTTGGGCCCACCAACCTCCAAGATTTGACAGCAACTTTTGGAAAAATTAGTCATCATTATACTATCGATGGTTTTGGTATTGCTATTAATTTCATGCATAATGATCTACGTAATTATCATTTTATAATGCACTCACTTCACATATGATATGCACAATAGAGTTTTTTATGAACACTGCACTCTTTTAATAATAAATGCACTTTTAATAATAAACTAATATTCGGTATTAAGTAATCTTTACTCCACACCTCGTTAACACTTCTCAAACTGAAAGCGATGTCATTTCCACCTGAGATGATGTGTAGATTATTTACGATATACTCCTACCAACTAACTTATAAGGGAAACGCTATTAAAAATCAGAGAATATTTGAAGTGTAAATTATAAATCACAAATGATTCTTTTGATTTTTATTTGTATGCCACCATTTGACAATTTGACATTAAAAAGATAAAAAACCAAAATTTAACAGCCAAACACACAAATTTTATCGAATTGCAGCGAAATGCATATAGGTTTTCAGATGTTAATAGCTAAACACAGGGACCGTGTAAAATTTATAAATCGTTATTTAAATCATTTAAAGAAGAAGAATTTTTTGCTCTAATGAATATGACGAAAAAGAAAAAACGATCCATGTTAACAAAAGAGAGGATCCAATCCAAACATAAACAATGTTTCAAGCTGTAAATCAAATCAACCTCAAATTTTCAATTCATTCGTGGAACTTAAAGTCAGGTTAAGTATTACTCTAATGAATATGACGAAAAAGAAAAAACGATCCATGTTAACAAAAGAGAGGATCCAATCCAAACATAAACAATGTTTCAAGCTGTAAATCAAATCAACCTCAAATTTTCAATTCATTCGTGGAACTAAAAGTGGATTTGAAACTTACCACCTAAAAAATATCACCAATATAAGAACATAAAATTTATATTGTCAACTAACGGTAAGAAAACCAGCTTGACTACTAAATGAATGGATGAAGGAAGTGTGACTGCACAACAACAAACATGATATCAAACTGTTGATTTATCCGAGTCAATATTAAACACCATTTTAAACTACTGTTTCAATTTAAGATAAAGACAATGAGCGATAGAGCAAAATAAACACGATTTGGTCTCTATCATCAGTCGAATTGAGACTAATTAGTCAAAAATTCTAAGTGAAATCGAAATTTTAAAAGAAGTCTTTAACAACCTGAAGGTATTCTGGGCAGCGTTGCCATATTTATTTTATTAAAAACTGAACAAAAAACTGATTTTGATGTAAAGAATCTGAATACACTGAGTTCGAAAAAAGAAATCTGACAAACAAATAAACCAAAAAATAATTTTACTACTAAAATTTTACTGTTTATATTCCAAATTTTGCCATGGCATTTTAAATATAACAAAAAAAGTTTAAAATACAGTATTTGCAAATGCAATATAAAACAGTCCAATTAAAATCTGCTTCATAACTTTCAGACTATGAATGAGGTGATTCAAATGCCGAAATTGCAGTTCCAAAATTAATATCGTTCGTTTTAAATGGTTTTTACTGGACAATATATTAATATTTTCTGGACATTTCACAATAAATCTTTTGAATTTTGATCTATATGTTTGTTGTCAATAATAATGTGGAAGAACGTAGGAGAATGTATAACAAAATCCAAATAATCTTAAATTTATTTTTTCCGACAGAAAGCATAGAAAATGATTTGATTTCTTTCAAAAAAATATATGTATTTATATAAATATATATATATATATATATATATATATATATATATATATATATATGTATATATATGTATATATATATATATATATATATATATATATATATATATATATATATATATATATATATATATATATCGGTTTTTACAGGCCATTGTTGGCCCGTACCGTCTCAACAATCTGACTCCAACTCAACAATCTGACTTCAAATCTTTATACTGTTGCAAGCAACCTGAAGAAGCCAGATCGCTCTCTACGCCGTGGAGCCATCGTCAGCGACAGCGACCTCCTCGCCTACTGAAAGGCGGTTCTCCCTTTAAAGATCGCTGTATCATTCGGTTCGGATCAGCACGCAGAACGTGACCGAGCCAGCGTACTCGCTGTCCTTTGATTTCTTGCACGATATCAGGAATTTGCATTAAATTCCTGATCTCGTGATTGAATAGAACTCGGTATGTGCCGTCAACGTCGCGTTTTGGGCCATATATCACACGCATGATTCTTCTCTCGAATGTTAGAAGCCATCTTTTGTACTCATCCGTCAAGGTCCAACTCTCACATCCATACATGACAACGGGTCTGATCAACACTCTGTACAGTTTCAGCTTATCCGTATTTGCAAGATATTTTGATTTCAGAAGTGGACGTCGACGATACAAAGCCCGATTGCCAGCGGCAAGGTGAACCTTGATATCATCTCCCACACTATTATCGTGAGTAATGAGAGATTCAAGAGACTTGAATCTCATTACTTCTTCAAACGTGTGGTTCCCACTACTGAAATCAATTGCGTCTTGGTCTCGAAAATCGGAGATTAGATATTTGGTTTTGGACTCGTTAATTTTGAGACCAACGGATGCTGAAAACTGTTCCAGTGGATCAAGTATCTCTTTCACTCCGTTGTCGTTGAGATTAAAAAGTATCGGGGACAGCGCATCTTCTTGTCGAACACCAGAAGTAATTGCAAAATTTCTCGATAGCCTGTTCTCAACTTTGACACAGCATTGTGACTACGTTACTGTCATTTTACACAGATGTACACATGTTTTTGGTATTCCTAAATATTCAAGCTCATACCATAGTCTCTCTCGATTGATCGAGTCATAGGCTTGCTTGAAATCTAGGAATACCTGGTGTGCATCGCGAGATGTTTCATAGTACTTGGAAAGAATCATCCGTAGCGAAAAAACTTGATCAGTGACTTATTTGATCAGTGACATATAATTGTCACTGCCTACGAATTTTGTTGACGACCGATACGATCACACGTCTTGGACAACCCGAGCCCGGTCTTTTGAAATTAACACATGGTCAATTTGGCTTCGAGATGTTTTACGTGGATGTGTCCATGTTTCCAAATGGATGTTTTTGTGGCGAAAGAATGTACTTGCCACTATGAAATCATGTGCAATTGCAAAGTACATCATTCTTACACCATTTTCGGTCGCAATTTCGTATCGGGAGTACGGACCTATGTTATTACATAAGTCGGTCTGATTTCTGCTATCTCTAGCATTAAAGTCACCAATCTGACATCGTGCTCAGGTATAGAGCCCATCAGATTATCCAAATTATTGTAAAATGAGTCTTTATCTCGGGGTTGGCTTACATCAGTGGGCGCATATACACAAACAATTGACAGGTTGGCTAATCTCATGTGCAAGCGAAGCTTACACATTCGATTATCGACTGCCTGGAAGTCCAACACAGTCTGTTTTACCTGTGGCCCAATGAGAAAGCCAACTCCAAGATTTCCGAGGTCATCTCCACTGTGTAGCAACGTATAGCCTTGGGACACATGGTCTCTACTTTTAGGCCATCGAGTTTCTTCTATAGATCTCATGTTTCGTTCGAAATATTAACGAAACAAGGCAGCCCCCACCCACAGGGCTTAAATATATATATATATATATATATATATATATATATATATATATATATATATATATATATATATATATATATATATATTGTTACGGGCACGGGTGACATCTATGATTGAATAGAAGTACTAAGCTCGTATTTGGAAACTCCTCGGAAATAAAGAAAATATCAGCAGAAGTACCACAAGGTAGTGTTGTAGGACCAACTTTATATGTACTATATACCTCTGATCTGCCAACGATAGAACAGACAATAGTAGCAACGTTTGCAGATAACATGGAAGAATCCATAATTAAAATGTAAATAGGACTAATTTGGTCAACACTACGACGAAAGGTGGCGAATGAAACTGAATGAAGCAAAATCTGTTCATGTAAATTACACCACTAAAAAGGTTGATTGGATACCACCAGTACAACTGAACTCTTAGTATATTCCTTAAGCAAAAACAGTAAAATACCTATGCTTCTTGACTCTTGACGCGAAACTAAAAAGGAAAGAACATGTGAAAAAGAAAAAAGAAGAATTAAACATTAGATATAGAAAGATATTCTTAGGGAGAAGTTCTGAGCTTACTTTACAGAATAAATTGTACCTTCAAATTCTTAACCCTATTTGGACTTACGCCATTCAACTCTGGGGCTGCACAAAGCAAATAAACGTCAACATCATTGAGTAATTCCAATGGAAAGTCCTACGTGGAATAGTTAATGCACCGTGAGAAAAACCTCCATAGAGATTTAAATATGGATTTCACTGTAAAAAACAATTAAGCGGATTGAATTTTATGAAACAGAACCAGTTTTTGTTGCAAACAATATATACAATATATATTATATATATATATATATATATATATATATATATATATATATATATATATATATATATATATATATATATATATATATATATATATATATATATATATATATATATATATATTCGTAATCATTGTTTTGTGTTAAATTAACTTAATTTTACTCATCCCCTTTAATTTTTATATTTTGTGCTTAGTATACTTGGGAGATTTAAAAATTTCTAAAATAAACATTTCGTCGTTCTACTTTTTCGTAGGTTTTATTTTCTTCATTATTAAATGGATTAAAATACTTTATCCTGTTTTTTACGACAACTAATTAAAATCGACACTGTTGTGGTTATAAGAAAAAAACAAAAACGAATGGAATGCGACGATATATCCGAGTACTACGTACAAAAGAGTTTATAATAAAATAAAAAATTATTAATTAAAAGCATTGTTACAATAATAAAAATTAACCATTCCAAGAAAATAAGAAAAAATATTAATGGAATTTTCAGTACGAGTATTTTTAATTATTTCTCACAATTGAGTTAATTTCAGTTTTTTCGTTTTGTTTTGTTTTATTATTTATTTTTGGTTAAATTTTAATTTAAGATAAATTTCAACAAAAATTTATTGTAAATAATCGATCCCATAAATTTGAAAATAAAAATAATTTGACATCTTCCATGTCAGTACTATAGGCTGGCATGGAGCTATGCAGTGTGCAGATGGTTCTACATAAATCGGACATATAGCCGTACGTCCTCGATTTGGCTGTAATGGCGTAAGGTAAGGACGTAAATAAGCGAACCGCGAAAGAATTAGAAGTACCTCGAGCCCCGAAACAGATTGTAGAGATAAAAACAAACAAACAAACAAAATGTTTGTATAAAGACAAGTGACACTAAAAAGAGTATAATTTTAAACTATGTATCTATATTTAGTACGAACTTATAATCAAAAAATAGAAATAGTTAGTGATTGCAAAACCGGTGTTATCGAAACCGGGTTGTTTTAAAAAAGCGCGTGAAGTTTTATGATTTTGGTTTGACTTGTTGTTATGATCTCTGATTGTATTCAGCTACGCTGGGTTTCAATGTGACGGTGACGTCGATGAGTTTCAATCTAATGATGAAGGGCAGCACCATGAAAAATATCAAATCCATATGTCACAAGGAATATGCTACCAGACTTGTAATTTATATTTTGCCATTTAAATAATCATATTTTTGAGTACAATGATAATTTCATTATTTGTGAACGCTATATTAAGTTATATTTATTATAAGAAAAAATACAAATAAATTTATAAACATTTATTCGGTTATAAATAAATTCGTGTCTTAAGAAAGTTATTAAAAATAAAATTTCTTAAACGAATATCTTAAAATTCTAAAAAAATGGACAACAAATATTGAAATGTAGCTATGTAACTTCACTCTAATTCTAAAAATAAAAGTTTGTAACCTTTTCGAGTAACAACTTTTATTTAATTTCAAACAAATAAGTATGCTAAAAAAATGTCAATCATTAGTATTGTATAATTATGTAATAAATGTGCTTTAGTGTTGGGCAACATAGACTAAGCTTTATATAGGCAAGCAGTTGAACGAATTTCTAAATAAATAAATGTTAATGATAGACGACTAATGTTTTTACATAGAATAAAATTTTTTAAATACAATTGTTTAATAACTAATCAATATTAATTATTTTATAAGCATTAGTACTACTATATATTAGTCATAATAACTTCAATCTTCTCTATTCGTTATATTGAAATAACTATTTAATTTCTCAAAATTTAAATTTACTTACACACTGTTATATGGTATTGTGTGCGAACCATTAATGTATTGTATAATAAATCAATTTTTCTTTTCTTCTGTCTTTACCAGAATTTGTAAAATTATATAATAGGTATATATGTATATACATATGTATATTCAATTTTATATATTGTATTTAAGTACTTATCCGATAACGATTTCCATTTTAATATATAGTGTAACATTTTTGCTCTCTAAAGATATACTCGTACTCGATTTTTTGGTTGGTCTGTTATATAAAAATATTATATTAATCAAGATAAGAAATGTTGAGATGTGTTATTGTTTTTTGCATTCTTCTATCCATATGTACACGTAAATCTCTAATATCTTGTATGGAATATATTTGATATATGGTATATTATATTTTGGGATCTTATAGTTAGTCCATAAGTTGAATATATTTAGTAGGATTTCAATACCTTATTATTATAAGATAGTTCCAAATTTATGAACGTCTACCAGATATGAATTATCCTTAAATTGTAATATCGAAAATAACATTTTAAAAAATTCACGCAAGTTCATTTTAGGCATATTCTTGAGACATTTCCTATTTTTAAGTACAAGTAATATCGTATATGTTATA
>OZ010737.1:104244044-104285206 GCA_963932295.1 Tipula lateralis
AAGTCTACGAGTAACAGACTTAATTAATTAATAAATTTATTAATTTATAATGAATTTCCATAATTAGTAACAGACACTTTAAAGGTTGTTTGAATTAATTTAAAGAGGAAATAAGAAATTTTAAGGAGAAATAAATGATATATTTCTATGAACTTTTTATACGAAGTGGTTGGAACACTTCCATATAACGTATATAAACTGGAATTAATGTTTTATACATTTATTTCAATAAATTAATTAAAAACCTGTAAATTATAAAAAAAAACAGTAAAATTGAATTGATTTCTGTAATTTTTAAATTTATATTGTTTTTTATATTATTTTATTTAACTAATTTTAATGTGTGTGAATATATTCTAAATAATATTTTAATGTTCTTTCTCAAACTTGTATACGATGACACGCATCCATCATTTCATACGAATTGAAATATTAAGTATGTTGTGAGGTTTATTAGCATTTTGCTACTCTATAGTTTAAAAGTAATTGTATTTAATAATTTATATTTTATAATAATTATGTTTTAATAATAAATTAAATTAAATTCGTAGTTTTAATTTAAAACTCACAACCAATTTCATTGAACACACCATCAAGGTGTCAAAAATGCAGACAAAAATTAATGGTGAAATGGATATTGTAGTCTTTTTCTTATCATATTTAGTGATAAAAACTGTGGATGGATGGATGGATCAGACAAAGCGGAAGGATCTTCGCAATGGAATTGAAAACGATCGAAAAATTATTTATATGATGGATTACTTCTGAGTTTGAACTACATGTTTTTAGATGCGATATGAATTGTCATACAGTTTTTTAGCATCCTCAACACATTTAGTTCTACTTATTTAATTTCAATCTAAAGTAAAGTTTCATCAATCCTTTAATTGAGCTTACCTAGAAAAGGATTATTGGGTGCTGTTTTATTATATTGAATTCGTGAGTATTATATTGAGCCCTTGATAATTATGGTTTTCTACGTGTCAGAGGACGAATAACCGATGAATAACTCTCTAGGACGAATAACCCTCTAATAATAATCAGAAATTCTACTTTGCAGTAAAACTATTCAAAGAATGATAATGTGGGTTGCACATATTACCTAGCTACATGTGGGATACGCCTTATTGATTGGATTAGAACGACAAAAATGTGGAATAATCTGTAGGTTGAATTAGCACGACAAAAATGTAGGATATAAGATGCATTAGATATCAAACAAAATTGGAGCAGCAATTAATGGTAGATCTACTTGAGGCCCCAATAAGATATTCACACCTCTTGAGTTGGCATGAATACTGGCTTAATAACACTTCCACCTCAGCTACTCTAAACATTACTGCGGTCTTTCTTCTCATTGTTTAATTTCAATATAGTTTTTACGTTATTAAAGCGTTACGTTGATTTAAAATCTTTACAAATTTGTAAAGATTATATTCTATTAAACATTGGATCATTCCGTTTCCAAGTCAGTAAGAAACCACAATAGTAGCACCTTCTAATACCACAACCAATTTAATTTTGCTAACTAATATTTGGTTACTTATTTTAGTCTATCTAAAACGATGTTAACTAATAGATTGTCTACCTCACGCTAAAGTTGCTTGATCTAAGGAATTGGTTAAAACTGAATTTCCTTACAAGTTTATTATTATTATTATTTTTTTTTATATGTAGCTTTAATTATGCCTGTGAAGTTTTCTACAGATTTTTCTACATATATACGTATACAAATCCAATTGGAATTTTTGTGATCCTATTCGATTCTGATTGATTGCGTTAGTATTGGTGCAGAAAGTACACTGTTATGAAATTAGATTTATTTAATCCAATATACATGTTTTCCAAATAAAAAAATATGTTTTCAAACTTTATGAATTATTATTTAAATGTTTAATAATCAAACATAATAAAAAATTTAAATAAAGTAAGCAATATAAAATTGATAAAATTATCGTAAATCACGACACGAAATACTTTAAGTTGAAGATGTTATATTATAATCCATCAATATCTTATAAAAGAAGGAGTCATATTTATAGTCTTACGAATATGGAATTTATATCAAATGATATTCAGAATTGCACTTATATTGGATAATATTAAAAAATATAATATTAAATAGGATTCCAATTGATCAAAGAAACAAACCGCCTAAGAAACCCACCAGAAATAAATAATATAAATAATATCAATAAGAATTAGTACTAAACCAACTAAAATCCAATTAGAAATTGTGAACGAGTATTCAAACAAAATTTTGAGCCTGTGAAGTTTCTAACAAAAAATATTCCTATTGGAAATGTATATGTATACAATGTCAATGGGATAATATGGCGGCTGAGTAAATCGTATTGGAATCCCTTACATTTAAATATGTATTTGTGTATATAATGTATCTGTCTCTTTCTTTTTCGATGTATGTGTCCCTTTTTTTTAATATTTTTCACTCAAAATTTAAAAAAATGTCTATATTTTTGATTTTTTAAAAAGCTTAACAAAATAGAATAAACCTGTATGTAATAAATAATAAAGAATAATTGAATTTATTAATGAATATCATTTAAATTTATTCCAAAACGGAGACCGTGGATACTTGTTAATACCACTTTTTCGTTTTGGAGTGTTGAGTTAAATTTTCGAATTTTTCAATTAACTCATATTACAAGAGATTTGGGCAACATTCGGCAATATAGGTGAAGTGTGCCCATATATGGCCCATATTATCCATATGATGCGATCCCCAAACGGAGACCGTGGATACTTATTAATACCACTTTTTCGTTTTGGGGTGTTGAGTTAAATTTTAGAATTTTTTAATTTACCCCTATTACAAGAGATTTGGGCAACATTCGGCAATATAGGTGAAGTGTGCCCATATATGGCCCATATTATCCATATGATGCGATCCCCAAACGGAGACCGTGGATACTTGTTAATACCACTTTTTCGTTTTGGAGTGTTGAGTTAAATTTTAGAATTTTTTAATTTACCCCTATTACAAGAAATTTGGGCAACATTCGGCAATATAGGTGAAGTGTGCCCATATATGGCCCATATTATCCATATGATGCGATCCCCAAACGGAGACCGTGGATACTTGTTAATACCACTTTTTCGTTTTGGGGTGTTGAGTTAAATTTTAGAATTTTTCAATTAACTCATATTACAAGAGATTTGGGCAACATTCGGCAATATAGGTGAAGTGTGCCTATATATGGCCCATATTATCCATATGATGCGATCCCCAAACGAAAACCGTGGATACTTGTTAATACCACTTTTTCGTTTTGGGGTGTTGAGTTAAATTTTAGAATTTTTTAATTTACCCCTATTACAAGAGATTTGGGCAACATTCGGCAATATAGGTGAAGTGTGCCCATATATGGCCCATATTATCCATATGATGCGATCCCCAAACGGAGACCGTGGATACTTGTTAATACCACTTTTTCGTTTTGGAGTGTTGAGTTAAATTTTAGAATTTTTCAATTAACTCATATTACAAGAGATTTGGGCAACATTCGGCAATATAGGTGAAGTGTGCCCATATATGGCCCATATTATCCATATGATGCGATCCCCAAACGGAGACCGTGGATACTTGTTAATACCACTTTTTCGTTTTGGGGTGTTGAGTTAAATTTTAGAATTTTTTAATTTACCCCTATTACAAGAGATGTTAATTGAAAGTTGATGTTAAATGAGTTAATTGAAAAATTCTAAAATTTAACTCAACACCCCAAAACGAAAAAGTGGTATTAACAAGTATCCACGGTCTCCGTTTGGGGATCGCATCATATGGATAATATGGGCCATATATGGGCACACTTCACCTATATTGCCGAATGTTGCCCAAATCTCTTGTAATATGAGTTAATTGAAAAATTCTAAAATTTAACTCAACACCCCAAAACGAAAAAGTGGTATTAACAAGTATCCACGGTCTCCGTTTGGGGATCGCATCATATGGATAATATGGGTCATATATGGGCACACTTCACCTATATTGCCGAATGTTGCCCAAATCTCTTGTAATAGGGGTAAATTAAAAAATTTTAAAATTTAACTCAACACGTGAAATTGAAAAATCAAGTTTGATTAATATGAACATCTTTTTTAGGTTTTTTAATAATTTGTTGCATATATATTGATTTATTTGAAAAATACGTGTGATATTAGTTCATTTACATAATTTCGGCATTATATTTTAATATTTTATAAATTGTTCTATTTCAGATTAATAATTTATAATAATTTATAAAGCTATCTAAAAATTCATTATTTAATCTAAAAAAGGAGATAGAATTAAAATTTTCCTTATAAAACCATCAACTGAATGAAAGAGATGAATATACTATTATCTTTTCGAATTAACTCAAAATTTTCTAATAAGAATATCGTTTGAGTGATACTAATACATATTTATATTTTTTGTTATTAACAAATTTTGTTAGAAACTTCACACCGGTAAAATTTTTTATTAATTGAATTCAAATCTAATTTACCATGTATAAAAATTATTGGATTGGGATTGGGAAACACAACTTACACTAAAAAGATAAGGAATTCATTCACCTATTTGATGTATTAAACGAAACTAAATCCAAATCTCTAACATTGGCCGATAATGGCCTTCAAACAGTTGGAGTCGAAATTGTACTTGAACGAATAAAATTTTGGGGCCAATTTCCTACGGAGGTTGGAGACCACCACTTATGCTCATTAGATGAGGAATTTAATTGCCTATTTGATGTATTATCCCAACCTGAGTCCAAATCTCTAGCATTGGCCGATAATGGCCTTCAAACAGTTTGAGTCGAAATTGTACTTGAACGAATAAAATTTGGGGCCAATTTCCTACGGGGGATGGAGACCACCACTTATGCTCATTAGATGAGGAATTTAATTGCCTATTTGATGTATTATCTCAACCTGAGTCCAAATCTCTAGCATTGGCCGATAATGGCCTTCAAACAGTTTGAGTCAAAATTGTACTTGAACGAATAAAATTTGGGGCCAATTTCCTACGGGGGTTGGAGACCACCACTTATGCTCATTTGATGAGAAATTTAATGGCCTATTTGATGTATAATCCCAACCTGAGTCCAAATCTCTAGCATTGGCCGATATTGGCCTTCAAACAGTTTGAGTTGAAATTGTACTTGAACGAATAAAATTTGGGGCCAATTTCCTACGGGGGTTGGAGACCACCACTTATGCTCATTAGATGAGGAATTTAATTGCCTATTTGATGTATTATCCCAACCTGAGTCCAAATCTCTAGCGTTGGCCGATAATGGCCTTCAAACAGTTTGAGTCGAAATTGTACTTGAACGAATAAAATTTGGGGCCAATTTCCTACGGGGGTTGGAGACCACCACTTATGCTCATTTGATGAGAAATTTAATGGTCTATTTGATGTACTATTCGAACCTGAGTCCAAATCTCTAGCATTGGCCGATAATGGCCTTCAAACAGTTGGAGTCGAAATTGTACTTGAACGAATAAAATTTGGGGCCAATTTCCTACGGGGGTTGGAGACCACCACTTATGCTCATTTGATGAGAAATTTAATGGCCTATTTGATGTATTATCCCAACCTGAGTCCAAATCTCTAGCATTGGCCGATAATGGCCTTCAAACAGTTTGAGTCGAAATTGTACTTGATCGAATAAAATTTGGGGCCAATTTCCTACGGGGGTTGGAGACCACCACTTATGCTCATTAGATGAGAAATTTAATGGCCTATTTGATGCCAACCTGAGTCCAAATCTCTAGCATTGGCCGATATTGGCCTTCAAACAGTTTGAGTCGAAATTGTACTTGAACGAATAAAATTTGGGGCCAATTTCCTACGGGGGTTGGAGACCACCACTTATGCTCATTAGATGAGGAATTTAATTGCCTATTTGATGTATTATCTCAACCTGAGTCCAAATCTCTAGCATTGGCCGATAATGGCCTTGAAACAGTTGGAGTCAAAATTTTACTTGAACGAATAAAATTTGGGGCCAATTTCCTACGGGGGTTGGAGACCACCACTTATGCTCATTAGATGAGGAATTTAATGGCCTATTTGATGTATTATCTCAACCTGAGTCCAAATCTCTAGCATTGGCCGATAATGGCCTTCAAACAGTTGGAGTCAAAATTGTACTTGCACGAATAAAAATTGGGGACAATTTGCTACGGGGGTTGGAGACCACTACTTATGCTCATTAGATTAGAAATTTAATGGCCTATTTGATGTATTATCTCAACCTGAGTCCAAATCTCTAGCATTGGCCGATAATGGCCTTCAAACAGTTGGAGTCAAAATTGTACTTGCACGAATAAAAATTGGGGACAATTTGCTACGGGGGTTGGAGACCACCACTTATGCTCATTAGATCAGAAATTTAATGGCCTATTTGATGTACTATTCGAACCTGAGTCCAAATCTCTAGCATTGGTCGATAATGGCCTTCAAACAGTTTGAGTCGAAATTGTACTTGAACGAATAATTTTTGGGGACAATTTGCTACGGGGGTTGGAGACCACCACTTGTATTCATTAGATGAGGAATTTAATGGCCTATTTGATGTATAATCCCAACCTGAGTCCAAATCTCTAGCATTGGCCGATAATGGCCTTGAAACAGTTGGAGTCAAAATTGTACTTGAACGAATAAAATTTGGGGCCAATTTCCTACGGGGGTTGGAGACCACCACTTATGCTCATTAGATGAGGAATTTAATGGCCTATTTGATGTATTATCTCAACCTGAGTCCAAATCTCTAGCATTGGCCGATAATGGCCTTGAAACAGTTGGAGTCAAAATTTTACTTGAACGAATAAAATTTGGGGCCAATTTCCTACGGGGGTTGGAGACCACCACTTATGTTCATTAGATCAGGAATTTAACGGGGTTAAATTCCTGATCTAATGAACATATGCTACGGGGGTTGGAGACCACTACTTATGCTCATTAGATCAGAAATTTAATGGCCTATTTGATGTATTATCCCAACCTGAGTCCAAATCTCTAGCATTGGCCGATAATGGCCTTCAAACAGTTGGAGTCAAAATTGTACTTGCACGAATAAAAATTGGGGACAATTTGCTACGGGGGTTGGAGACCACTACTTATGCTCATTAGATCAGAAATTTAATGGCCTATTTGATGAACTATTCGAACCTGAGTCCAAATCTCTAGCATTGGTCGATAATGGCCTTCAAACAGTTGGAGTCGAAATTGTACTTGAACGAATAAAATTTGGGCCCAATTTCCTACGAGGGTTGGAGACCACCATTTATGCTCATTAGATAAGAAATTTAATGGCCTATTTGATGTATTATCTCAACCTGAGTCCAAATCTCTAGCATTGGCCGATAATGGCCTTCAAACAGTTGGTGTCAAAATTGTACTTGCACGAATAAAAATTGGGGACAATTTCCTACAGGGGTTGGAGACCACCACTTATGTTCATTAGATGAGGAATTTAATGGCCTATTTGATGAATTATCTCAACTTGAGTCCAAATCTCTAGCATTGGCCGATAATGGCCTTCAAACAGTTGGAGTCAAAATTGTACTTGCACGAATAAAAATTGGGGCCAATTTGCTACGGGGGTTGGAGACCACCACTTATGCTCATTAGATGAGGAATTTAATGGCCTATTTGATGTATTATCCCAACCTGAGTCCAAATCTCTAGCATTGGCCGATAATGGCCTTCAAACAGTTTGAGTCAAAATTGTACTTGAACGAATAAAATTTGGGGACAATTTGCTACGGGGGTTGGAGACCACCACTTATGTTCATTAGATGAGGAATTTAATGGCCTATTTGATGTATTATCTCAACCTGAGTCCAAATCTCTAGCATTGGCCGATAATGGCCTTCAAACAGTTGAAGTCAAAATTGTACTTGAACGAATAAAATTTGGGGCCAATTTGCTACGGGGGTTGGAGACCACCACTTATGCTCATTAGATGAGAAATTTAATGGCCTATTTGATGTATAATCCCAATCTGAGTCCAAATCTCTAGCATTGGCCGATAATGGCCTTCAAACAGTTGGAGTCGAAATTGTACTTGAACGAATAAAATTTGGGGCCAATTTGCTACAGGGGTTGGAGACCACCACTTATGTTCATTAGATGTGAAATTTAATGGCCTATTTGATGTATAATCCCAACCTGAGTCCAAATCTCTAGCATTGGCCGATAATGGCCTTCAAACAGTTGGAGTCAAAATTGTACTTGAACGAATAAAAATTGGGGACAATTTGCTACGGGGGTTGGAGACCACCACTTATGCTCATTAGATCAGAAATTTAATGGCCTATTTGATGTATTATCCCAACCTGAGTCCAAATCTCTAGCATTGGCCGATAATGGCCTTCAAACAGTTTGAGTCAAAATTGTACTTGAACGAATAAAATTTGGGGACAATTTGCTACGGGGGTTGGAGACCACCACTTATGTTCATTAGATGAGGAATTTAATGGCCTATTTGATGAATTATCTCAACCTGAGTCCAAATCTCTAGCATTGGCCGATAATGGCCTTCAAACAGTTGAAGTCAAAATTGTACTTGAACGAATAAAATTTGGGGCCAATTTGCTACGGGGGTTGGAGACAACCACTTATGCTCATTAGATGAGAAATTTAATGGCCTATTTGATGTATAATCCCAATCTGAGTCCAAATCTCTAGCATTGGCCGATAATGGCCTTCAAACAGTTGGAGTCGAAATTGTACTTGAACGAATAAAATTTGGGGCCAATTTGCTACGGGGGTTGGAGACCACCACTTATGCTCATTAGATGAGGAATTTAATGGCCTATTTGATGTATTATCCCAACCTGAGTCCAAATCTCTAGCATTGGCCGATAATGGCCTTCAAACAGTTTGAGTCATAATTGTACTTGAACGAATAAAATTTGGGGACAATTTGCTACGGGGGTTGGAGACCACCACTTATGCTCATTAGATCAGGAATTTAATGGCCAATTTGATGTACTATTCGAACCTGAGTCCAAATCTCTAGCATTGGCCGATAATGGCCTTCAAACAGTTTGAATCAAAATTGTACTTGAACGAATAAAATTTGTGGACAATTTGCTACGGGGGTTGGAGACCACCACTTATGCTCATTAGATGAGGAATTTAATCACCCATTTGATAGATTATCCAATTTAATACGCGGTTTTTAATATGCATGTCTATTGGATAATGTCTTAGGTTATAATCATACCTATTAGATTTTTCTAATAAGATATTTTAGTTTCTTTCATTTTATCCAATACTCAAACCTATTTAGTTTTATAATTTTAGTACTGAGTAATTAAATTTGTTAGATCATCTTCCGCTACAAAATATTTGTTTTTATTTTAGCTAGATGTCGCGCAGATCTTTGTCATATATATTTTTGGTGGTTCTTTGTGAAATAATATTTAGATTTAGGTAAACGCCGATTCATTTTGAATTTCTTTCGATTATTTACATAAGTTGTTTGGACTACTTTCTATTTCACTTCCTATTTAATTATTTCATAAGTGCGCAGAATTACATAAAACAAATGATTTGGGCGTCATCAGGTTTTATAGCTTATACAGGTATCTTACAAAATCAAGAAAATAAAGTAAACACTCGTTTAAAATGTGTTATTTTTTAAGGTTTTAGTAATGATATTTAAAACCCTTGTAGAGTATTTTATTATAAGTCATAAATCAACATTATACCTATATTTCAATAAACATATTATTCATATATTAGTAGTAGAATTTTTTTGTTGAAAAATTTTCAACAACGACATTTAATAGATTTACGGATTAGTTTATGATATATAATAAACTATTCTATAAGGGTTATAATTATTATTACTCAAATCAATAAAACATTTGAAGCAAATTCTTTTTCTATTTCTTTATTTGTTAGGATACCTGTATAAACAAAAGGAACCGATGCCGCCCAAATCTTTAATTATTCAATAGAACACCTGTAGTATTGCATATGATATTTTTAATTGGTTCACTAAACATAAAACGTAAATTTATGTCGTTTTCATTTAAAAATGTCCGAAATGACAATTACCTAGATGACAATTTCGCAACTCTAAATGTGGTGTCAGCGTTGTGTTCCTTCCTTCGCTACTTCATTCCATTTGAATAGTTTTATTTTCGATATCATGATCGATAGAAAAAAATTCAAAACGATTATGCAGCCATCTATAGCTTAAAAATATTAATTATTGTCATTAATCTTCCATGATTGATATTTTTACATTAGATATTAGAGCATTTTTCTCTTTCTCGTCATTTCCGTTCCATTCAAAAGATAAAGTTAGCCCAACTTGATGAAAAAAATTCACAAAAACAAACCTTTTCACAAAAACAAGTCTTTGCAACCAATGAAATTGCTTAAAAAATTTTCGGACTGAAAAGACGAAGGAAGAAACGCAACACTGAAGCCGCTCAATGAATTACAAATTGACTACGCACTGATTATATACGCTTTCAACTAGAAGAAACTAAATATTAGATGAGATACTATCTTATATTTCAAAACACTATTTCAGCTTGAAACTTTTTTATGTTATTTTAGTGATTTAACAATCGTTAATTGCAATTAAAATAATTTTTATTGTATTTTAAATGTGTGGAGTGGACAGATTTGAATTGCAATGGGTGTGGCTGCGCCTTAAAATATTTAATAGTTGGTGATGCTGATGTGTATTACTTTTCTATTTAAATATAAAGGTATAAACAGAACAAGAGCGACAACGATTGGCGTCGACGAATAAATAAAATATATCGCCGCGATTTCGCTGTAGTTAACATAGGTGGAGCGTTAGCGCATGGCGATATGATAATACGTTAAAAGGATTCTGTAAGTTAGCGTACTCAAAAAGTAATGATTGGGAAAATCATCAATTTTTTATTAAATACCTGTTCACACAGTATCTGACATCTAGTAACTACACATCGAAAAAATAATTGCAATATCTACTCACTACAGTAGAGCGAGCGTAACAACTGGTATGGTTACGTAAAATGAGTTGTATTGTTAAAGTAAAAAGAAGAATTCAAAATAACCTTGAACTTATAAATTTTGGTTTATGGTTTGGGTTTTTTAAATTTTATGGTCTTAAAATTGTTTTTTACGTACCGTGTCAACAATTTAACTCCATCGGTTTCGATCACGAGCCAGCTCTTCAAACCGTTGTAGACAGTTTGAAGATGCCAGATCGATCTCTACGCCGTGGAGCCATCGTCGCCGACAGCGACCTCTTTGCCTACCGAAAGGCGGTTCTCCCTTAAAGGTTCGCTTTATCATTTGCTAAGGATCAACACGCAGAACCTGATCAAGCCAGCGTAGTCGCTGTCCTTTGATTTCATACACGATATCCGGAATTTATATTAAATTCCTGATCATGTGATTGAAAAAAACTCGGTATGTGCCATCGACGTCGCGTATTGGGTCATATATCACATGCATGATTCTTCTCTCGAATGTTAGAAGCTATCTTTCGTACTCATCCGTCAAGGTCCAACTCTCACATCCATACATGACAACGGGTCTGATCAACACTTTGTATAGTTTCAGCTTATCCGCATTTGCAAGATATTTTGATTTCAGCAGTGGACGTAGAGGATACGAAGGTCGATTGACAGCGGCAAGGCGAACCTTGATATCCTCTCCCACACTATTATCGTAAGTAATGATATATTCAAGATACTTGAATCTCATTACTCCTTTAAACTCCTTCAAACCACTGTGGTTACCACAACTGAAATCAATTGCGTCTTGGTCTCTAAAACCAGAGATTAGATATTTGGTTTTGAACTCGTTGATTTTGAGATCAACGGAAACTGAAAACTGTTTCAGTAGATCAAGTATCTCTTTCACTCCGTTGCCATTTAATCCAATCACACAGATATCATCTGCATAAGCAAGAAGTTGATTGGATTGTCGGAATAAGATATTGTCTTGAGGTGTTTCACTTTGATGAAGGCTGTGTAGCGACCATAGGAACTAAAATAAATCGCAAATTAGCTCACGCAATTCATAAAATCGATATTTCGAGTTAAGTTCTTGTAATTCACTAGTACTGTCGTGTCACGACTGAACGTATATATACGAATTGCACACAGTATGAATATCAAGTGCGGTAGTATATGCCTGATGAGATGAATTTGATCTTTTTGATCACGCAATCATTCAATGACGTCATCTCGAAGTACACCAGCCATTCAAAAATTACATAAAGCTACACGCTTCAGATGTATTCCAACATGAGATTAAAATGTATCGGGGACCAAGCATCTCCTTGTCGAACACCAGAAGTAATAGCAAAAGTTCTCGATATCGCGTTACTGTCATTTTACAGAGATGTACATATTTTTTCGGTATTCCTAAATATTCAAGCGCATACCATAGTCTCTCTCGGTTGATCGAGTCATAGGCTTGCTTGAAATCTTGGAATACCTGGTGTACATCACGATCACTCTTCTTGAATATTGGGCATAACGCGGCCACTTTCCATTCTTCGGGCATAACTTCATTTCGCCATACCAATCAAATGAGGTCGAAAAGAACTCTGAACTAAGACAATCAACTACTGGTGAACGATTATTTTTAATCTCTGCATGGCCATTGTGAATTCCTCATAGGATGGATCCTCAATGAACATCTCTGCGGTCTGTATTTGAGGGTATTCAAATACAGCTTGTGATACATGTGGAACATTAAGTAGATCAGAAAAATGTTCACGCCATGTATCGAGTACCGCATTGACGTTAACACAGATGTTTCCATCCTGGTTGTCCGAATGGCAGTTGACCGAGATATTAAGGTATGGTGCAATTCGGTGATTCCTTTAAAGAAACCACGCGAATTGTGCTCATTGCTGAGTTGTTGTACTCTTAAAACCTTAGCCTTCCACCATTCTCGCTTCTTCTGTCTACAAATTCGATTAGCTGTCCTCCTAGCAAGGACTGCTTTGTTTTTTCTTCCAATTGAAAACAGAGTTTTCGCTTCATTGTGGGCTATATTTCGTTGCTCCTCATCAAACCAATCATTTTTTGGCCTAGTTTTGCACTGTACCGAGAGTGTGCTGGGCAGCATCGACAACCGAGGTTTTCAATATTTCCCAGACACTGTTCACATCATCAGATTGGTAATTGAATCGCAAAATTCTATTGCTGACAAGATCTTGAAATTTTCGTTGCGTTTCTTCATTTATCAGACCTTCACAGGAGAATCGCGTTGTATATTCCTCTGTCCTCTCTGACTTGTACGAAAATTTCCATCGTAGCTTTGCAGCAACCATAAAATGGTCACTGCCTACTAATTTTGTTGACGACCGATACGATCTTACGTTTTGGTCAACCCGAGCTTGCCCTTTAGAAATGAACACATGGTCAATTTGGCTTCGAGATGTTTTACGTGGATGTGTTCATGTTTCCAAATGGATGATTTTGTGGGGAAAGAATGTACTTGCCACTTTGAGATCATGTGCGATCGCAAAGTACATCATTCTTTCCCCATTTTCAGTCGCAGTTTCGTGTCGGAAGTACGGACCTATATTGTTACATAAGTCGGTCTGATTTCGGCCAGCTCTAGTATTAAAGTCACCAATTACAATTACCAATTTGATATCGTGCTCAGGTATAGAACCCATCAGATTACCCAGATTATTGTAAAAAGAGTCTTTATCTTGCGATTGGCTTACATCAGTGGGTGTATGTATTCAGACAATTGACAGGTTGACTAATCTCATATGCAAGCGAAGCTTACACATTCGATTATCAACTGCTTGAAAGTCCAAGACAGCCTTTTTTACCTATGGCCCAATGAGAAATTCAACACCAAGATTTCTGAGGTCATCTCCGCTGTGTAGCAACGTAAAGTCTTGGGACACATGGTCTCCACTTGCCGTCCAACGCACCAGGTTTTCTTAATGACTGCACGCTCCACGTGCCGATCCTTAATCTCGTATCCGGGCGGTATCCGATTTTTTTATTTTTGTGAACATTTTCACTTTTTTTTACGGATGCGGGTCGTCAGCCCAGCGATCCAACCAGATTTAGTCGCCTCCTACGACAAGCTCTAAATACTGGTGGTATTCTATGGATCTCATTTTTCGTTTGAGATATTTACGAAACATGGGCCATCCATATTTATTTGATATTTTCTCTCCTTATATCTTCGACAATCTTACGACAAAAAAATTACCTGGATTTATTTATGATTTATCCTTTTTCTGTAGGTCATAATTTTTACCGTAATGCATAAAAAATGTTTCATAGAAGAAAATATTATTATTTAAAAAACTAAGACCATAAAATTTAAAAAACCCAAACCATAAACCAAAATTTATAAGTTCAAGGTTATTTTGAATTCTTCTTTTTACTTTAACAATACAACTCATTTTACGTAACCATACCAGTTGTTACGCTCGCTCTACTGTAGTGAGTAGATATTGCAATTATTTTTTCGATGTGTAGTTACTAGATGTCAGATACTGTGTGAACAGGTATTTAATAAAAAATTGATGATTTTCCCAATCATTACTTTTTGAGTACGCTAACTTACAGAATCCTTTTAACGTATTATCATATCGCCATGCGCTAACGCTCCACCTATGTTAACTACAGCGAAATCGCGGCGATATATTTTATTTATTCGTCGACGCCAATCGTTGTCGCTCTTGTTCTGTTTATACCTTTATATTTAAATAGAAAAGTAATACACATCAGCATCACCAACTATTAAATATTTTAAGGCGCAGCCACACCCATTGCAATTCAAATCTGTCCACTCCACACATTTAAAATACAATAAAAATTATTTTAATTGCAATTAACGATTGTTAAATCACTAAAATAACATAAAAAAGTTTCAAGCTGAAATAGTGTTTTGAAATATAAGATAGTATCTCATCTAATATTTAGTTTCTTCTAGTTGAAAGCGTATATAATCAGTGCGTAGTCAATTTGTAATTCATTGAGCGGCTTCAGTGTTGCGTTTCTTCCTTCGTCTTTTCAGTCCGAAAATTTTTTAAGCAATTTCATTGGTTGCAAAGACTTGTTTTTGTGAAAAGGTTTGTTTTTGTGAATTTTTTTCATCAAGTTGGGCTAACTTTATCTTTTGAATGGAACGGAAATGACGAGAAAGAGAAAAATGCTCTAATATCTAATGTAAAAATATCAATCATGGAAGATTAATGACAATAATTAATATTTTTAAGCTATAGATGGCTGCATAATCGTTTTGAATTTTTTTCTATCGATCATGATATCGAAAATAAAACTATTCAAATGGAATGAAGTAGCGAAGGAAGGAACACAACGCTGACACCACATTTAGAGTTGCGAAATTGTCATCTAGGTAATTGTCATTTCGGACATTTTTAAATGAAAACGACATAAATTTACGTTTTATGTTTAGTGAACCAATTAAAAATATCATATGCAATACTACAGGTGTTCTATTGAATAATTAAAGATTTGGGCGGCATCGGTTCCTTTTGTTTATACAGGTATCCTAACAAATAAAGAAATAGAAAAAGAATTTGCTTCAAATGTTTTATTGATTTGAGTAATAATAATTATAACCCTTATAGAATAGTTTATTATATATCATAAACTAATCCGTAAATCTATTAAATGTCGTTGTTGAAAATTTTTCAACAAAAAAATTCTACTACTAATATATGAATAATATGTTTATTGAAATATAGGTATAATGTTGATTTATGACTTATAATAAAATACTCTACAAGGGTTTTAAATATCATTACTAAAACCTTAAAAAATAACACATTTTAAACGAGTGTTTACTTTATTTTCTTGATTTTGTAAGATACCTGTATAAGCTATAAAACCTGATGACGCCCAAATCATTTGTTTTATGTAATTCTGCGCACTTATGAAATAATTAAATAGGAAGTGAAATAGAAAGTAGTCCAAACAACTTATGTAAATAATCGAAAGAAATTCAAAATGAATCGGCGTTTACCTAAATCTAAATATTATTTCACAAAGAACCACCAAAAATATATATGACAAAGATCTGCGCGACATCTAGCTAAAATAAAAACAAATATTTTGTAGCGGAAGATGATCTAACAAATTTAATTACTCAGTACTAAAATTATAAAACTAAATAGGTTTGAGTATTGGATAAAATGAAAGAAACTAAAATATCTTATTAGAAAAATCTAATAGGTATGATTATAACCTAAGGCATTATCCAATAGACATGCATATTAAAAACCGCGTATTAAATTGGATAATCTATCAAATGGGTGATTAAATTCCTCATCTAATGAGCATAAGTGGTGGTCTCCAACCCCCGTAGCAAATTGTCCACAAATTTTATTCGTTCAAGTACAATTTTGATTCAAACTGTTTGAAGGCCATTATCGGCCAATGCTAGAGATTTGGACTCAGGTTCGAATAGTACATCAAATTGGCCATTAAATTCCTGATCTAATGAGCATAAGTGGTGGTCTCCAACCCCCGTAGCAAATTGTCCCCAAATTTTATTCGTTCAAGTACAATTATGACTCAAACTGTTTGAAGGCCATTATCGGCCAATGCTAGAGATTTGGACTCAGGTTGGGATAATACATCAAATAGGCCATTAAATTCCTCATCTAATGAGCATAAGTGGTGGTCTCCAACCCCCGTAGCAAATTGGCCCCAAATTTTATTCGTTCAAGTACAATTTCGACTCCAACTGTTTGAAGGCCATTATCGGCCAATGCTAGAAATTTGGACTCAGGTTGAGATAATACATCAAATAGGCCATTAAATTCCTCATCTAATGAACATAAGTGGTGGTCTCCAACCCCCGTAGCAAATTGTCCCCAAATTTTATTCGTTCAAGTACAATTTTGACTCAAACTGTTTGAAGGCCATTATCGACCAATGCTAGAGATTTGGACTCAGGTTGGGATAATACATCAAATAGGCCATTAAATTTCTGATCTAATGAGTATAAGTGGTGGTCTCCAACCCCCGTAGCAAATTGTCCCCAATTTTTATTCGTGCAAGTACAATTTTGACTCAAACTGTTTGAAGGCCATTATCGGCCAATGCTAGAGATTTGGACTCAGGTTGAGATAATACATCAAATAGGCCATTAAATTTCACATCTAATGAACATAAGTGGTGGTCTCCAACCCCTGTAGCAAATTGGCCCCAAATTTTATTCGTTCAAGTACAATTTCGACTCCAACTGTTTGAAGGCCATTATCGGCCAATGCTAGAGATTTGGACTCAGGTTGGGATAATACATCAAATAGGCCATTAAATTTCTGATCTAATGAGCATAAGTGGTGGTCTCCAACCCCCGTAGGAAATTGGCCCCAAATTTTATTCGATCAAGTACAATTTCGACTCAAACTGTTTGAAGGCCACTATCGGCCAATGCTAGAGATTTGGACTCAGGTTGGGATAATACATCAAATAGGCCATTAAATTTCTCATCTAATGAGCATAAGTGGTGGTCTCCAACCCCCGTAGCAAATTGTCCACAAATTTTATTCGTTCAAGTACAATTTTGATTCAAACTGTTTGAAGGCCATTATCGGCCAATGCTAGAGATTTGGACTCAGGTTCGAATAGTACATCAAATTGGCCATTAAATTCCTGATCTAATGAGCATAAGTGGTGGTCTCCAACCCCCGTAGCAAATTGTCCCCAAATTTTATTCGTTCAAGTACAATTATGACTCAAACTGTTTGAAGGCCATTATCGGCCAATGCTAGAGATTTGGACTCAGGTTGGGATTATACATCAAATAGGCCATTAAATTCCTCATCTAATGAGCATAAGTGGTGGTCTCCAACCCCCGTAGCAAATTGGCCCCAAATTTTATTCGTTCAAGTACAATTTCGACTCCAACTGTTTGAAGGCCATTATCGGCCAATGCTAGAGATTTGGACTCAGATTGGGATTATACATCAAATAGGCCATTAAATTTCTCATCTAATGAGCATAAGTGGTGGTCTCCAACCCCCGTAGCAAATTGGCCCCAAATTTTATTCGTTCAAGTACAATTTTGACTTCAACTGTTTGAAGGCCATTATCGGCCAATGCTAGAGATTTGGACTCAGGTTGAGATAATACATCAAATAGGCCATTAAATTCCTCATCTAATGAACATAAGTGGTGGTCTCCAACCCCCGTAGCAAATTGTCCCCAAATTTTATTCGTTCAAGTACAATTTTGACTCCAACTGTTTGAAGGCCATTATCGGCTAATGCTAGAGATTTGGACTCAGGTTGGGATAATACATCAAATAGGCCATTAAATTTCTGATCTAATGAGCATAAGTGGTGGTCTCCAACCCCCGTAGCAAATTGTCCCCAATTTTTATTCGTGCAAGTACAATTTCGACTCCAACTGTTTGAAGGCCATTATCGGCCAATGCTAGAGATTTGGACTCAGGTTGGGATTATACCTCAAATAGGCCATTAAATTTCACATCTAATGAACATAAGTGGTGGTCTCCAACCCCTGTAGCAAATTGGCCCCAAATTTTATTCGTTCAAGTACAATTTCGACTCCAACTGTTTGAAGGCCATTATCGGCCAATGCTAGAGATTTGGACTCAGATTGGGATTATACATCAAATAGGCCATTAAATTTCTCATCTAATGAGCATAAGTGGTGGTCTCCAACCCCCGTAGCAAATTGTCCACAAATTTTATTCGTTCAAGTACAATTTTGACTCAAACTGTTTGAAGGCCATTATCGGCCAATGCTAGAGATTTGGACTCAGGTTCGAATAGTACATCAAATAGGCCATTAAATTTCTCATCTAATGAGCATAAGTGGTGGTCTCCAACCCCCGTAGCAAATTGTCCCCAAATTTTATTCGATCAAGTACAATTTTGACTCAAACTGTTTGAAGGCCATTATCGACCAATGCTAGAGATTTGGACTCAGGTTCGAATAGTACATCAAATAGGCCATTAAATTTCTCATTTAATGAACATAAGTGGTGGTCTCCAACCCCCGTAGCAAATTGTCCCCAAATTTTATTCGTTCAAGTACAATTTTGACTCAAACTGTTTGAAGGCCATTATCAGCCAATGCTAGAGATTTGGACTCAGGTTCGAATAGTACATCAAATAGGCCATTAAATTTCTGATCTAATGAGCATAAGTGGTGGTCTCCAACCCCCGTAGCAAATTGTCCACAAATTTTATTCGTTCAAGTACAATTTTGATTCCAACTGTTTGAAGGCCATTATCGGCCAATGCTAGAGATTTGGACTCAGGTTGAGAGAATACCTCAAATAGGCCATTAAATTCCTCATCTAATGAGCATAAGTGGTGGTCTCCAACCCCCGTAGCAAATTGTCCCCAAATTTTATTCGTTCAAGTACAATTTTGACTCCAACTGTTTGAAGGCCATTATCGGCCAATGCTAGAGATTTGGACTCAGGTTGAGAGAATACATCAAATAGGCCATTAAATTTCTCATCTAATGAGCATAAGTGGTGGTCTCCAACCCCCGTAGCAAATGGTCCCCAATTTTTATTCGTTCAAGTACGATTTTGACTCCAACTGTTTGAAGGCCATTATCGGCCAATGCTAGAGATTTGGACTCAGGTTCGAATAGTACATCAAATAGGCCATTAAATTTCTCATCTAATGAGCATAAGTGGTGGTCTCCAACCCCCGTAGCAAATTGTCCCCAAATTTTATTCGTTCAAGTACAATTTTGACTCAAACTGTTTGAAGGCCATTATCGGCCAATGCTAGAGATTTGGACTCAGGTTCGAATAGTACATCAAATAGGCCATTAAATTTCTGATCTGATGAGCATAAGTGGTGGTCTCCAACCCCCGTAGCAAATTGTCCCCAAATTTTATTCGATCAAGTACAATTTTGACTCAAACTGTTTGAAGGCCATTATCGGCCAATGCTAGAGATTTGGACTCAGGTTCGAATAGTACATCAAATAGGCCATTAAATTTCTCATCTAATGAGCATAAGTGGTGGTCTCCAACCCCCGTAGCAAATTGTCCCCAAATTTTATTCGTTCAAGTACAATTTTGACTCCAACTGTTTGAAGGCCATTATCGGCCAATGCTAGAGATTTGGACTCAGGTTCGAATAGTACATCAAATAGGCCATTAAATTTCTCATCTAATGAGCATAAGTGGTGGTCTCCAACCCCCGTAGCAAATTGTCCCCAAATTTTATTCGATCAAGTACAATTTTGACTCAAACTGTTTGAAGGCCATTATCGACCAATGCTAGAGATTTGGACTCAGGTTCGAATAGTACATCAAATAGGCCATTAAATTCCTGATCAAATGAGCATAAGTGGTGGTCTCCAACCCCCGTAGCAAATTGTCCCCAAATTTTATTCGTTCAAGTACAATTTTGACTCAAACTGTTTGAAGGCCATTATCGGCCAATGCTAGAGATTTGGACTCAGGTTTGATGAACACAATATTAATTTTTTATTATATTTAGAATTTGGACTTTTAATAGATTTTGCATATCCTGAAGAGAACATTTTTTCCGAAATTTTATATATTGAAGTACAATTTTGAGTGAAAATAAAAATGACTCTTTATTCAATCATTTTCTTATGAAATCTATGCCTTTGTATTCATATCTAAGACATTTAGCAACATACATATTTTTTATAAATTAAATTTTTTTTTTAGTACTCCATCTTTCACTCAGAAATTTGATTGGAATTATCATTCTTCCTATTGGATTTTGAGTTAACAGTGTAAGACTAACACATGCATAAAATCTGTAGATCTGTAGAAAACTTCACAGGCATCTTTAATTAGGTGCAGGGCGGTCTTTTAGACAGTCCTAGCTCCTTGTAACTGTCAGAGCTCCTGCACCCAACGCACGGTCCTTCAAGTAAAAGTTGATAGCTGCCTTAAACTTGTGCATTTTATACTCAAACGGAAACTAAAAACCGGATAACGAATTCCACTTCCTGGATGTTCGCTGAATGAATTCGCGCTTTGTACCTTCAGTTCGAGATTTTGGCAGCTTCACCGTAAACCTATGCGCATTGACCGTTCCTCGTGTTACCCGTCCTGGCGTAACTAATGGTGGTATTTTCTCCTTTAATTCTGCAGAACATTTACCATTTATCAATTTATAGAGCACGCAGAGCTCTGCAACATCTCTGCGGTGTTGTAGACTGTCTAGATCTTTCGTAAGTCTGGAGTTTCGTATTATTCGTATGGCACGCCACTGAACTCTATCTAGCAACTGGAGAGCAGTGCCATATGCTCCGCCCCAAACTTGACAGCAATATTCTATACATGGTCTAATAAAGGTTTTATTGAGCAAATGTTGAAGTTTAATTTACTAGAATTGGATGGCAATTATTGGCCAATCCCAGAAACATTGCCGCAGGTCTGACTATTACGTGATACTGGTCAATATACTGTCTACCTGGAAGGTCTCACACTAAAGTCGCTTGCCCTTGGATTTTTTATTAACAAATTTTTCATGTGATTAAAATTAGAGGTATCTGCAATCAAAGATTATTAAATACTTCAAACATGGTTCATTCAAGGGAAACAGAAAGAAAAACGTCAAAATAGTGGTAGTATTTTAATATTTTAATTTTGAATTGTATATTATGGTAGTGTTTTAATCTTATATTGATCTAAGGTTTTAATAATTTAATTTTAACTGTGGTAGTGTGATTGTGATATTTTTTTAATTCTGATTTGTGGCTGCGATGAAAAAGATAAACAAACCCCCGATGACAGAAACGGCGACATAAATAGCGTCATAACTATCAACGGTCGGATGATTACGGAGTGCTAACAAGGTTTTTGGGTGTTTTTACGGATTGATGTCAAAGCTAAAAAGCAATAACTTCAAATTTCAATAATTATGAGGTATGAATCATAACAACAAATAGTAAGCGAATTTTTTATAATTAATAATTAAAGTTCACAGTAATGGAAGGGACTAACAAATACACTATATATTGAGAATGAAACACTACATAATTTACTATCCTATATCATATATAACACATTGACTGTATAAACACACTTATGACGCCGGAGAGGAATTGTTGAAATCATGGTTTGAATCAGGATCAGGGTTTGGATCAGGATCTAAACGGCGTATGGGTTATAAATATATATTTTTAACGTAAAATCAAATCATTATCAACTTAAAGACTTCCTGAAAAGAGATATCGTTTGAATAATGTCTCTAGCCGAGTTCTGATGTTTTATACATTCTACTTAGTGGTATTTTATTTGAATGATAAGTACAAAATTATAAAAACGGACATCAATGGAGTGGTTGCCTTAATAAAGCTATAGACAATTATACTTTATGTACCTACTTATATATAACAATATGTCCTTAACCGAAATCTATTAGTTTATTTCTTCATATTGTGCACACATAATGCTGTTGGGTGAATTTACAACATCCTTCGCTTTAGATGGTCAAGTGCTGGGGTAGATAGGGAGGGTTACATCTTTATATATCCAGCATTTGATGAAATATATTATAAACAACGGAACGTACTCTAGTTGCAAACTGTTGAGGAATACTTGATAGCACATATAACCAAAACCAAATCCAAATAACATATACTAATATAGTAATAACTAACAAACTCGATTACCTACATAAGATAGATGAATCTCATTAATAATAACATAAAACTAGTTATATAATGACTTTCAATCGGCCACGTGGTTAGTTGTTGATGTATCTAACATCTTTATTCCTTTTAAACCATATTCTACTTAGACGCAGGCAGGGTCTGTGGCCACTTAGTTTTGGAATGTACTAAGCTTCATTTATCATTTGATATTTTGTTGCAAATTCTCCAGGAGTGTGCTACGACTGTGAGTCTTAATCATATCATATCACTTCAAAGATAGTTCATTCAAGAGTAAAATTTTAAAATCAATAAATAATAATTACGGATACCGCTAGATATAGTAACGAAATAATTATCTTCGATTTTTGGTTTTTACAAATGTCCTGTTTTTGATTAATCCCCTAAATATATTTACCTTACTTTATTTGTGGACAATTCATTAAAGTAATATTTTATATGATGTAACATTGTCTTAAACTATGGTGTCTTTGGATATGCTAGGTTATAGCACTAAAGTGAACATTTTTGAAATAATAATTTATACAAAGGGGGGAAAATAACATTATTAATGCTACGAATATAAGAATGTAAGCACAAAAACTTAAAATTTAACTGTACTTCAAAGCTAAAACAACCAAAGGAAAACAGAACATATGACAGATATAAAGTGAAAATTTTCATTTGTGCTCATTGTGGTTCATGTTTTCATGATTATTATTTACATTTTTTCCTAGAGATGTTGTTTTCATTGTTATTCTTATTATTATTGTTATGATTTAGTGTGACAAAAAACAGCACATTTTTAAACAGGATTTTTATAATTTTATTAAATTTCATATTTGGTTGTTTTGGAATTACAACATAAAGACATAATTTTTGTTTGCTAAACCAAACTAACTTTTCTACGTTTTTTAATTCACGAGTATTTTTCAATTTTTCGAATACAATTTATTTGCATTTTTTTTTGTATAAAATTAAAATCATTGGTTTTGTTGTTAACAAATTATTATTCTTTTCATTTTTTACTCTTGCTTCTTATTGTGTTTCACAATTTTTTTATTTCAAAGATTTTCGTTAAAAATACGAGTATATGTGGGTGCAAGAACTAGATTATTTATGATTTAACTTAATATTCAATTCCAATAAAATATATGAGTTTGTTCTGTTTAGTATTATGAGCGCTTCGAGCTTACTATATTCCTATATTCCTCACATTTTAGGAATTACTATTATTGTTATCGTTTTTAAGAAATACATTAACCAATAACAGGTGAATTATCTTGAGATTAATAAAATAATTTCAGATAAACAATATGACATCCGTGAGAGCCGTTCAAAAAGCCGATCTTTTCACGTATGCTACAAACAAATGAAATCTAGTCCTTGAGCACCACGGCGAAGCCTTTGCAATCGCTTTGGATATATCCAAGGCTTTTGACAAGGTTTGGCAAGAGAATCTCATTTGTAAACTTGTGGCATACGGCTTGGATTCGATGACCATTAAGTGTATAAATAGCTTTATCAAAGACTGAAAGTTCAACGTTGTGCTAAATGGGAGATCATCAACGACACATTCCCCAAATGTCGGAGTGCCTCAGGGATCAGTTTTGTCACCAACTTTGTTTTTGTTATACATTAATGACTTGTTGGATAGAACTGTAAACCCTATTCACAGTTTTGCAGTAACGCAACATTGCACTCTTCTATTTCATTCGAGGTCGAGCTTACTCCTTGCGAGTTAAACGATAATCGGCTGAAAGTTGTCACTTCGCTTAATTCCGATTTGAGTACAATATTTGCGGGGGAGTAAAAAATCAGGTTAATTTTAACGAAAAAAAATCGTCTGCTTGGTGTTCAGATTAGCAACAATTTAAAATGGAATGAACACATTATCGCATTGGCCAAATCAGCTTCACGTAAACTCGGGTTCCTCAATAGCTGCAGACAGTTTTTTCGATCGCATCAGCTTCTCCAAATATATAAAACCTTTATTAGACCTTGTATAGAATATTGCTGTCAAATTTGGGCTGGAGCATATGACATTACTCTCCAGTTGCTGGAGAACGTCCAGACTTACGAAAAACCTAGACAGCCTACAGCACCGCAAAAATGTTGCAGAACTCTGCGTGTTCGATAGATTAATAAATGGTAAATGTTTCGCAGAATTAAAGGAGAAAATACCACCATTTGTTATGCCAGGTCGAATAACACGAGGAACGGTCAGTGCGAATAGGTTTACGGTGAAACTGCCGAAACCTCGAACTGTGTAAGGCGCGACTTTATTTATCGAACATTCAGAAAGTGGAATTCATTATCCGGTTTTCAGTTTCCGTTTAAGTATAAAATGCATAAGATTAAGGCAGCTATTAACCTTTACTTGAAGGACCGCGCGTTGGGTGCAGGAACTCTGACAGTAACAAGGTCCCAATTAAAGCTTAATTTAAAAAAAATCTGTTCGGGTGTTAAACATAATAATAAAAAAGTATATATCTGTGTTTCATTTGTAGTTCTTAGGTATACACGGTTATAGATGCATACTTAAAGTTTTATTAAATTAGAAATAATTTATTCAAATAGGTTATAATTTATCCATACAGAAACCATGAAAAGGTTTTTTTTATAAATAGACAAATATTGTTCTAGTCAATTTAGCCCTATGGGTAGGAGCGTAGATTTTTTGTAAATATTTTGAACGAAACATAGGAAACATAGAACCACAGTAATCAGAGCTGGTCATAGGATTTAGTAGCCATCTGGTTGGGTCACTGGGCTGACAGTCTTGAAAATTCAACAAAAAAACAAAATCAGATACCGCCAAAACCAATGACTTCCGCTTAGGTAATCCAGCATGAAAATAGGGATCGACACGTAGAAATTGCAGTCTGAAACTGCGACCTGGTGCATTTGACGGCCTTATCACATATATGAAAGAGTAACGGATGTAACTCGAAATGCTCCAAGAAACTCTATGGCCTAAAAGTGGATACCATGTGTCTCACGGTTATATAATGCAACTCCATCGACAATCTTGGAGTTGGATTTGTAATTGAGCCACAGGTAAAAAAGACTGTGCTTGAACATGAGATTAACCAACCTGTCAAATATATGTGTCTACTAATCGTTGAGCTATGCAGAATACTTAACATAAGAAAAATTCAACGACTACTTTGAATCAGCAGTGTATTGCTTCGCTGAAGTTGTTCCACCGAACCCTGGAAGAACATTTTCAAATATTTTGACGTATTGCAATGTGCATCAGTTGAGGACGAAAATGTACAAGATACACAACAAAATCCGTACTCAATAAAATAACCAACGACAAATTGAAGGCACGCTTCGACATCAAAGTTAGTGCTGGAGGTTTTGAGGAAACTCACTCGAAAAGAACGAAAGAAAAATTACCAAGTTGTTAATCATATTGGAAAGGTTTATGCATCATTATTTAAAAAATCAACCGAATTGCAAAAGATTTTTATATCATTATCCTCACATATTTTCTAACAACATACCAAAAATTTCTGAGTATGTAGTAAAATTGAATCATCTCTCTGTGATTCAATTGACATGATAGGAATGCTTTTTACTTAATTGAGATTATTATTTTTTTAACTAACTTTTAACATTTTATTAACTTCTTTATTCGATTTTATTTTCGTTATTTGTTTAAAAAAATATATTTTCAATGTTTGTCGAACGTTTTTAGAATCTTCTTTAACATTACAAATATTTAGATCTTCAATTCTATATTAAACGGGAGGAAACTGGACTACCAACACGTTATATACACAAATAATATAATAAAAAAGAAAAGAAAACGATTGAGGAATTTTTATTCTATTCACAAAATTGAAAAAAAAATCCTTTTATTTAATCAATAAAGTTTTTTGTGTATTGAATATAGGTATGTAGTTTCAATAGCTGTTTATATTTTATAGTAAAAATATTTACAAGATGAGCTATATAATGAGCACCTCTTAAAAATAAATAAAATTTGAAATAAAAGTCTTTAAAATAGTTTAAGCTGTTAGTAATATCCAATAAACTTCTTCATATGAGGATGTGTGTCGAAAGTCTTGTAAATCCTAGCAATTCACAGAATGTGAACTTTCTGAAAGATGAACAATAATCTATTATTAAATTTTATATATGTTTGATATTTCATATCGAAACGATAATTTATCACTTTTATTATTTAGTAATTTTTTTTGAGTTTAGTAAAATATAAAAATCAGAATTAATTATAACTGAAAATTATATCATTTAACTGATTTCACTAATCATATTCTACATAAAGAAGTTATTTTGAATTCGTTAATATAATATATTTAAATGGCTAGTTATTTTAATTATTTTTGATTAACCTACCAAAATATTAAAATTTCAAACTAAGAAATTAGTTTTTTCAACTATTATATTTTATGTATTATGTGCCTGCTATATATATCATTGGATATATTAAATGCACGCCTGAAATGTTAGTCTCAAGTATATCATATAATTTTCGAAACGATAAAATAACAAATGTTGAATTGTTTTTAAATCGCTCTCGGTGAACGGAAATCAAAATCAATCAATCCTTCGTGTTGATTAAAAATTGTTCGTAGATTTATTAAAGTTAATATTTAAGTATGAAACCGACCCCAGGTTTCGCAGTGGTTAAAAATCTGGGCGTGGAGCGGGAGGTACCGGGTTCGAATCCCAACAGGGGCAAGATACGAAAAGGGATTTTCACCATCGATCATTTGGGCAGTGCGATCGGTTGTGCAACTGAACTCATCTGAGACCCGGATGAGTTTAGAATGCCGTCACATCTTCTGACAGCCGGAACGACAAGTAAAAGTTGTGATGTTACAGTGGACCAAGTGAGCGTGAGTGACGCAAAACACAAAAAAGTATCAAACCAAATGATATGTTTAAAAAAACACGGTGCAATGGATTTAATACAAAATGATCCCGAGTTTTCTTCAATTATTACGAAAAAACCCAAGTCCAACAATTGTAAATATACAAGTAAATATCTTGATATGTATATTTTAGGTTGATACATGCGTATTAAGGAATATCTACCGTTAAAAATTTTGTTGAAAAGTCGTAGATAAAGGTAAATATTTAACGGAGTCAGAATTTGAATTTCCTAGTAATATTTTATTAAGAAAATTTTATGGATGAAGCTAAAAACATAATGCCAGCAAAGTATAAAATTAAAATCTATAGCTCATTAGCAAAATACTTTAAATTTAAGAGAATGCCTACTTTACAATAAATATGAAATAAAGAACAAATGATAAAGCTTCAGCGATTGTATGAATTTAGATATATGTATATGGGCCTTTAATATCTAACAATAGCTTAGCTTTTCTCTACAAGAATGAAAAGTCATATCATCAAAAAAAATTTGTCTAGCTGTCTGCCTTTATCTTTGCAGTCTGTTATGAAACTCAATGCACTCCCAGCTCTTATGTGGCTCTCTTATTTACGTCCTACTTTACGCCATTATATAACCAAATCGAGGACGTACAGCTATATATTAGAATGACGTTGACCCATAACCAAACACAATTTATAACAAATGTCTTTAAACTTAAGTGGAACATAGTGGTGCTATGTATATGTAATACGTGTAGTGCACTAATTAAATTTGTATAGGGATAATAAGTGAATATAAGTAAGTTGGTAAATTAAATTGCATTTGCATCATATTCCTAATGTATCAAAATGCAAATTCTCACCTCCATTATTACTTATCGCTGTAAATTTAAATTAAATTTTAAAGCTAACTTACATGATATCAATAACATTTGAAAAGCATTATCCTTTCAATTACGTGTTACTTAATAAAAATATCTATCTACTCAAATATTTATATTCAATTCTCTAAAGGGTTATTCAAAAAAATATAGAAACCTTACCAAATATATATTAGCTCTATATAGCATATATACAGTAGCTCTATAAACACAAATCCACTTCTATACATGAGTTGAAGAAAAATCACATCAACATAAATACGTGACCAGAAACAAATTTCCAAGATTTGAATTCCTTTTTTAGAGATTTTCATTTAAAATATAACAAAAAGCGCACAAAAAAAACAAAAATAATTGAGATATATGTATCTTACTCTTTTTTCATTTTGATTTTCATCCTTTCAGTTTTTATCCTGTGTGTTAGATCACTCAACAAATAAAATATACGCATATGCACACACAAGAATAAGTAAAATAATTTAATGCTTTCATTTGGTTTCATACATAAATATTAACTTTGATAAATCTTCGAACAATTTTTAATCTAGACGGAGGATTGATTTCCGTGAATCGAGAGCGATTTAGAAATAATTCAACTTTCGTTACTCCATCGTTTGAAAATTATATGATATGCTTGAGACTAACACTTCAGGCGTGTATTTCAAATATCCGTAGATACGTATAGCACATTTCTGGAATTCATGTGCATGATCCAACAGCATTTCATATTCTATATGATGACCTTACACACTGTTAATTCGTTTATAAAGAAAACTATTTAAAACATTCTTATTTAGTTTATCTGGCCATTCATTCCTTTCTATTACGCCTCATACCTTTCCGTTCAACAAAAACAAACATTCAAAAGAACATCAATTCAAAAGTAGGTTTCTTGTATATTAAACGACCTAATGAAAGAAATTACTAAAGTGGCCGTTATTGTCAGAAATTCTTTTAGTGTGTAACCGTGTAACTTTTACAGCAAAGTACCTATTAATTGAAAATAAATGAACTTCGTTATCAACGCTACCGATTAAACAACCTTAAGCGTGCCACCAAAGAAATCATATTAATTTGTATTTATATAAATAAAACAAAATTATTTCGATTAAAGTTTCTTTTTTATAAAAATTATAAGAAAAGAGTACATGGTGTACTTAATTGGCACAATCAAATTGAGAACAAGATAAAGTAGTTTTGTTAACAACTAATAATCAAAGACAATTTAATTAAATCAGATCAATATCTAATGTATCAATCAACATATTAAGTTATATTCCATTTAAAAAAATACTTATCAATACATAAATTCTACTGAACATATCTATTATTGTCAATAGATCGTATTTAAAAGTTACCATCTTCAATGTCGCGCGACAGCAGCATATCAATAGTATTACAACCAAAATATAAACTTTTAAAATGTATAGACTATATGATCCAAAACATGGGAAGATCAAGGCTGTATTTACATATTTAATTCAATTTAGCATTCATTATTATTTATTTAATTAAATGTTACTGTAAATACAAATAGAAATACAAAATGTAATACAAATACAAAATAGAATACAAACACAAATACAATACTGTAAATGCAAATACAAAATAGAAATATACCAAGTGTAAAAAATGTGCATTCTTCACTGTACATAAGTACAACGATTGTAGCAAAATAATAGAAATTCGAAATATTTTAACTCAATATCTAGAATTCATCCGATATAAACCAATGACAGTTCATCGATCAAGCCCAATAGCGTACGTCTGATGGATTTGATCTTTTCGATCAAACGGGCACGGCTATTCTCGCCAATTTAATCGATCTTGAACTGGTTTTATATTAATAATAACACATATACAGTTTAATTACACTTCCAAATCTTTGGAAGTTTTACGCTATATATATATATATATATATATATATATATATATATATATATATATATATATATATATATATATATGCATGTATATTTATATATATATATATATATATATATATATATATATATATATATATATATATATATATATATATATATGTATATATATATATATATATATATATATATATATATATATATATATATACGAGTATATAATATACACTATAAATGTTAATTGAAGTATAATTCTGAAAGTGACCTATACAAGTGAGCTACTGTGAAAATCCCTATGTTCATCTGTATATAGATAAAATAATTTACCATATTCAAATACCAAATAAATCCCATTTTGTATATTTGTATAAACACAAAAATTTTGTATTATGCTCCCCACATATATGTTTGTTTAACATATATACTCGTATTAGATAAACATTGAAGAAATGAAGAGAAAAAATGCTAAGTTATCCTTGCGTAATCCTTAGAATTGATATATGCTTATTTTACATTTAGAAACAATAAAACACAAAAAGAAACATATTTTATTCTATTAAGATCAAAAGATTAATTTCAATGTAAATAACATACATATATGTTTGGATATACATATGTATATAAAGTAAAGGCAGAGGCAACTAAAAAGCAATAAAAGCTTTGCTGTTCTAGTAACGAATTTCGAATATTGATACAAATATATGGAACAGAAGATAATAATGACAGGAAGAAATTAAACGTAAGCATTTTTTATAATAAAATTTGAAAGTATCGCGTATGTAAAAACAGTAAGGACGGATAGAAAACAATATATGTGGGCTGCTTTACAAATGTTTTTTTCGTATATACAACTTAATAAACATGAAAAACTTACCGGTCATATTCTCGATTATCATCATCACATCTTGCATCTTGTAATTCTCTCCAACTTTTACCATGTCGGCATGTTGTTACTAATACCATATCCTTTCCATTATGTAAATGAAATAATGAATTTCGTGTTTCAGAACCAATACCATGAACATATCTGAAACAATAAAAAAACAAAAATTAACAATAAAATCAGAAAACAATAACATTTTCAATTCAATTTTCTATTCTTATTGTGAATATGTTCTTATGTGAATATGTGCTTTCTTTCTTTTTTATCATTTTTTTCTCAATGATTTTATTTTGTTGATTAGACAATTTTTCCTCTTTTGTTAACTGCTCAATAGAGATACCCTCTGAATTTTAAATTTATTATTTATAACTCGCAAATGAAAAGAAAACTACATACTATCCAAATATAACAAGTTTCGTCTTTTCTTCATTTTTCTCGAAACGAAAACTCTAAATTTCGTTTCGATTTTTCCTTAGTTTTTCTTTCGACTTATCAAAAGAACCTACCATTTAAGGAAAAAAGTGAATTCGCTTGAAGCGAAATTAAAGCGGTACGTGACCGCACCCAAATCTATTACATAAACTGATAGTATGTACATATTATGGTTTGAGTTTTTTTATAGAAAAGATCGTCGAGTGCTAGCCAGAAACATTTTTGTAATATCAAATTATCTCTTTTTTGCCCCATAGATAAACAAAAATAAAAACTCAATTTTTATTTATATAAGTATTTTGCGTACTTTTTGTTTTATATTTACTTATATTTACTATACTATTGTTACTTATATAATAACAATAATTATAGCATAAAATTATCACATGTTTTCACATAACTTACTGAAATCGCTAAGTCGATGTTGGGTGCACTTAAAAAATAAATTAATTCCATAATATTATAAAAAACTTTTAGTTATAAAAATTAACACAGTTATAATATCTAAGATTATTGGTTTTTGTCTATTTAACGCGTACAAAATGTCGCACTCTATGGAATATGTTCTAATAACGGTAGAGAAAAGATAATTTTTTTAGCTTATTAAATATTTTGTGTTTATAGAATAATAAATAAAATTGAAAAATAGAATTTTTCGCAGCTGCACTGCCTACAATGCTGCCTACATGGCGCATTAAACATTTTCAATAAAACTATCATGAATGTTTTAATAAAATTTAAAAAAATGTTTATGTTTTATTTTAATAAAACAATTATTTTTTCCACCACTTTTGTTTTGACAGAATACAAAAATATTTTCTTTCAACAGAAAACTAAATGAAAAAAACAAACTGAACTACGTCATGATTTACAAATTGTTTAGTTTCTGTTCCTCGATTTCTTGTGCCAATGCAACTGCCAAACCATAAATGCTTCCATCCGTATCCAAAATAAAACGTTTATTATACGAACTGGATATGAAAGCAAGGGTGCTGTACATAATCGTTAGTTTGTTAAATGCTTCTTCGTGTGCATCATCCTTGGATAATCCTTTACGGAGAATATCTTATTTTAATCTGTATGTATTTCGTTTGTTGTTATCTTGTGTTTCAAATATTGCACACATAATACATATTTCTAAGGACTTAACTTCAATCCTGTTGATTGGATTCTCTCGAATAATTCCTCTATGTTTTGTAAATGATCATTGAAATTCTTGTCCATAACGATGATGTCGTCTTAATATGTTTTCGAGTCGAGACCTTAAAGTACGCGTTCCATTAGCCGTTCGAAAGTCGAAGAAGCGTTCCAAAGCCTAAATGGCATGGCATTAAATTTTCATAGTCCATTGCCTACACTGCTTCAGTGACGTACACTGAATAAAATCCAACTTTGAAAACATCCAGTGTGTCGTCGATCTATCCTAAAGATCGACGAAACACTGGATGTAAAGGGTAACTATCCTTATTGGTAACTGTGTTGAGCTTCTGATAATCGACGCTTCCATTCTTCTTTTCCACCAACACTACTCCATAGAGACTCGTCTACTGCTCGATGTTTGCATATAGTTAACATCGGATCCACTTTTACTTGCTTAGTCCAATAATCTTCTTTACGCTTGTCAAATTGGTGCAGATTTTCCCGTGTCGATCTGGTGTTTAACCATATGTTTGTTCTGCTATATGGAAAATGGAAAAATAATAGTTGCATTATAACTCAAATGTGGAAATGACTACAGACAAAAGATCCATCGTATGGGACGATGAAAAGGGACGATTTTAGAGAATAAGTATGAGGCTACAAGAGTTTGCGACCGAAATCGAGCGGTTAGTGTGTCTCGTCCACTACACGGCGATTAAAAAAACAGCGAACCAAGATCGACGCTTACACGAATGGAATAGGGATTGGAATACGAGACGTGCAGTTTAGTTTTGTCTCCAAAACTCCAGAATTTACAGAAACCATTGCATGGGCACTAATAAAAGGAGTTGAGTTTAATTGTTTAAAGTAAGCATCGTATTTTTCTGCGGTTATTACATAAAAAACCTTACTCTTTGGTGGAAGTAGAAAGGCACTTCAAAGAACACCACCATCATTTCCACCGCCAGAGAGCACCACACTGATGTGTGAACTTCACAAACAACCAACTACTGATTTAATAGTGGAAAGCTGAACTAGTACAGCAGATAGAGCAGTATAAGCCTCTTATTTATATTAGAACTTCTAGACTCTCAAATACTCGCTCAAAGACGCAGTCATCATGAAGACGCCAATGAACTGACACCGAAATTAGCCTTGCATGAGCACCAGAATAATGAACTTAGGGTAAACTTCCAGCAATATAAGTTACAATGTAATAAATACCAAAATGTTATGGTAAATTTGCAAAACTTAATCAAAGCAAACGAAATCATTTATGTCTACAAAATTAGAAGTCAGAGTATACAAAATCTCGTCAATCAATACTTTACGGATGAACAGGAACTCGAGAATGGCTATAAAGTAACCAACATTATCAAAAATCCTAAAAAATCGACAGTTAATAATAAGAAAATCATTAGAAATTTCCTATTGTTTTATATAAACCTGTTGCAGGGGGAAAACATTAAGGACATATACGAAATCAAAAAGTTGCTGTATTTTAAGATGTCTATTACACTGCGGCGAGCAGCAGAAGGTACCGGGTTCGAATCCCAATAAGGGTAGGATGCGAAAAAAGATTTTCACCATCCAGTGTCTGGGCGGTACGATCAGTGGTGAGAATGAACTCATCTATGAGACCCAGTTGAGGTTAGAATCCGTGTGCCGTCTCAACTTCCATGTCAGTATTATAGGCTGGCATGGAGCTATGCAATGTGCAGAGTGTTTCTACGTAAATCGGACCTATAGCCGGAATGTAAAGTAATATAGTGGGAAGTCGCAATGGACCAATATAGCCTGAGTGACAGATAACACTACAACAAAAAAATAGGTGTCTATTGAACCATCTAAAAAGATAATAGGTATACCTCAGTTTACAAATTGCCAACAGTTAGGACACACGAATAACTTCTGCAATAGGCAAGCCAAATGTGTTAAATGTCCACAGAACCATCAAACAAATCAATATCAAAAGCCACAAAATGTTATACCAACTTGTGCATTGTGTGGAGAAAAAGGTCATCCGGCTAGCTATAACGGATATATCAAAAAAGAGTAGATAAACTGGAAAACAATTCAAAGCCACCAAACAAATCGCTAAAAAAAAAGTAAATGACTGTTACGTGCCTACGTATAATTACCTGGAATGCTAATGGGCTTGATCCAAGAACCCAGAAACTAGATGTTTTCCTAAGAACCAACAACACAGATATAGCTTTAATATCAGATACACACTTTACAGAGAAACACTTTATCAAAATTTCGGGATATAGAGTCTATTGGACATTGCATACCGGTGATCGTGTTCGAGGGGGGACAGCAATCTTAATCGAACAAAATATCCTTCATTTCTAACAAGAAGAAATTACAGAGCCGTTTATGCAAGGTTCCATTAATCATGGTGGTGCGGAACTAAGTTTAGGGGCGATTTACTGCCTACCAAGACATTATATCGTACAAAATCAATATTTTTAATAAACTTCAACAAAGGTTTATGATAGGAGGTGTGTACAACGTGAAACATACTGCGTGAAGATCATGACATAATACCAGGAAAAGGAATAGAACTCCTAGGTGCAATATAAAAGTCAGGTTGTTAATATCACTCATCACGAAACCACCAACCTACTGGCCTACAGACATCATCAAGGTTCCTGATTTAATTGACTTTTATATCTCGAAAGGACGAACCTCCAATTACATTGAAGTTCCATTAACGATCTTATTTCCGATCACACACCGGTCTTAATGACGCTGAGTACGTTAGTCATAAAAACGAATGAAATGAAACTCAATCTTAGTAATAAATTTACTGATTGGAAATTATTTAAAGAGTAACTGGACAGCCTAAATGAGTTAAAAGTTAGTCTGCAAACTAAACAATAACTTGAATTACAAGCTGAATATTTTATTAACTCTATGTGTGAAGCAGCTAAAGAGGGTTCAACCGTATTAGGCGAGAAAGGCGTGCAGGAGATTAATTACCCCTTGGCGATTCGAGAGCTGATAAAAGAAAGGCGTAGGAAAAGAGTAAAGACACATATGGCATAGATCTAGAAACATTATTGACAAAAGAGATTTTAATCAGATAAGTAATAAAGCTAATCGACAAATTTGAAAGGATTGGTTCATGAAGATGATAAAAATTATCCTCTTGGGAAAGCAACTAAAAGATACAAGAGTCAAATAATCCAAGTGCCACCTATAAGGAGCAAATATGGAGAGTGTGTGCGACATAATGATGAAATATATATATATATATATATATATATATATATATATATATATATATATATATATATATATATATATATATAATATATATATATATATATATATATATATATATATATATATATATATATATATATATATATATATATATATACATTTATATATATATATATATATATATATATATATATATATATATATATATATATAGAGGTCCCCGCTTGTAGCTTACTGGTTAATAGAGTTTCTTATTACGCCGCAGTCTCGTGTTCGATTCCCGCCTTCGACCAAAAATTAACATGCACCAGATGACATAAAAAAACCATTGGTTGTAAAAACATTCGTTGGGCTAAGCAACTACAATGTGCACCAATCCTTAAATTGCTTCGTAAGGGTCATTTAGTAAGCCATAATTTTTTATATATGTATATATGTATATAATATATATATATATATATATATATATATATATATATATATATATATATATACATATATATATATATATATATATATATATATATATATATATATATATATATATATATATATATATATATATATATATATATATATATATATATATATATATATATATTTATATATATATATATATATATATATATATATATATATATATATATATATATATATATATATATATATATATATATATATATATATATATATATATATATATAATGCTTGCTTTCGACTTACATGTGTCTGAAAGTTTCAAGGTTGCACAAATAAAAAAACTAAACAAACCATGATCTCTTTGTTAGCAACTATTTCAAAGTCGTTTGAGGAGTTGTTATTCAAACGACTAAAACCAATGATCATTATACCTGACTTTCAGTTTGGATTCAGAAATAAACATTCGACAATTGGTCAAACTTGACTGCAAAGATTGAACAAGCATTAGAAGAGAAGAAATATTGTACTGCCGTACTGATGTACCACAGGCTTTTGATAAAGTGAGGCATGATAGTCTTATCTACAACATAAGTGAAATAGTGCCACAAAATTACTGCCAATTGCTCGAGTCATTTCTCTCAAAACGAAAATTTAGAGTATCTCATGAAGAAGCATAAACCAATTTTTACTGCCATAGCAGAGGTGCCGCAGCGTAGCGTTTTTGGACCCATCCTATATCTACTTTATACTTTCGATATACCGAGAACTGAAACAACCTTAATCGGAACTTTTGCTCATGATACAGCAGTATTGACATCAAGTGAATCACAGAATCGAGCAGTTGAATACTTACAGCAAGCACTCGATAAAATCAGCCAATGGACCAGGAATTAAAAAATAAAGCATAATTAACTAAAATCAGTACATGTAACATACACGTTGCGGCAAAAAATAGCCCAAGCTGATTCTGCTAAATAACTTCAATCTTGATTCAAGAATAAACTGGAAATACCACGTTAGACAAAAAGCACTTTAAATTAAAATAAAACGACGCGATAGTTATCCGCCAGTACTTACAGTATACACACAACGCCAGTACATACTGGCTAATAGAAGACATTCTAAACTAGGCCAACCAATTTGAACGTATGGCATCCAACTCTGGGACTGCACTAAACAATCAAATCATTAAGTTATTAAACGCTGCCAAAAAAACGTAGAGTGCAATAACGAATCCTTACCGCTAGGAAAGCAATAAGGAATTACACAACGACCTTAATGGAATGATGAAGTGATCCAGACATTTGCCATTCAACATGAAAGAAGATTACTGCAACAAACAAAAATGAGGCAATACTGATATAACACAAGAACTGAGACACCTTAAAAGAATTAAACTGCATGAGCTAGTCACTAATAAATAAAATTTCATTTTTGAGAGCAGAATATTGATTTCTTAAAAACTCGCTTCACTTAATTGTTTCTAAAAGTGCGTTATTATCATTAGTAATAAATTATCATGTGATAAGATTGTACTATTAAATAATAAAAACAACTAAACAATGAGACTGCAAACAACAGCATCAAACCAGCAGCAGTTAAGGTAATTCGTGTGGAGTTGGAACCAGCAATCGGTCACAAACCAGAAAATAACTCCAGGACAACAGATAATTGGAGGATAACGATATTTCAAGATGGAAAAACGAGGTGAAATACGAATCGGGAACTATTATTTTGGACGTGAAGTTCTGGTTGTGGATATTGTCATCCTGGGAATGGACTTCATGGAACAGAATGAATTAATATTGGATGTTCGATGGGGGACCTTGAGCTACGGTAATGTCGAACTACCTTTGCAACTAAACAACAGGAAGAAGCCAGTCACAAGGAGAATTAAAATAAGAGTCAGTATTGAGCAGCAAAAACTTACTCCCAAAATCGAGTGCTCCATAATCTCAATCTCCATTTTCAGATGACTAGAGGTAGTAATAGCTTAATGGTGCCGATGTGAAGTAGGACGATCCAGTATAATAACATTCGACATAGAAGCAACGATATCGATTTTGCGGCCGAATTTTATCAAGAATAGGTTTGGACCTATGGAAGGGTTCACATTACAAACAAGGAGAGAAGATAGTAGCTATTAAAGGAAAGTAGGAGGTGAAAATACGAATCGAGAACAACTATTTTCGACATGAGATTCTGGTTGCGGATATTGTCATCGGAAACGAATTGAGAATAACTATTTTCGACATGTAGTTCTGGTTGCGGATATTATCATCGGAAACGATTGTTTGGGATAAAATTGGATAGAGATCCGGAACACATTACACAAGGTTTCCGGATTCTGGAAACTAACATCTATAGACCAAAGAAATTATGATCGGAAGCCCTGATAAGACAAAAACCACCAACCAGAGGACCGTTCCTAAAGTCCTTTTTTTATTAATTGTGAAACAATTAAAGATGATTTTCTGAATTGTTATAAAAACAATTTTTGCTTGAACAACTTCAATTTTAAAATTGATGTCAAAATAAAAGATAAATTATAAAATATCATATATTCTTATATTTTCTTTCGCCGAATAAACTATTTATTTTTCGTCTTTTTATATAAATTGATAATTAATTATGTAAACTTATTTTGAAATTGTGTAAGAATTGTTCAACTATAATTTTTTTTATTTTAATTACGATTTACTAAACATCGACATTATGTTACATGCTTATTAAAATGTTTTCCAAAAGAACATATATATCATAATAATTAATTACCTTAAAAACAGAGCATACAATTAAATAAAATTTAAACACGTTTTCGAAAACGTATATTCGATGAAAACCATGAAACCATTTTAATGAGCAACTATAGTGCTACAGTTCTTTAGATTTTCGTCTACTCTTCCATGTATTTCGATAAGTTCGTTTACCGAACACATGTCAAATGTATATTTTTTTACATGGCGCTGTTCTCAATACAATACATACAAGTACATGAAAAAAGTTTATTCTGTCAGAATGGCGATATTTCCCATAAAATTTTGCTGATTATATTTATAAAAATAAATCATTTTGGTGTTTATTGAAAGTATTTATTATTGTTTTGTGATCTATTTATATGTTAAAATTTATTTATGGTATATAGGTAAATAATAACTTGCTTTCGCACAGTGAGGTTATGAACAGTTGAAAATGGAAAATAAGTCATTCAAGCCAAACTTAAATCGGAAAGTAATTAATGCTAATTGGGAAATTCTACAAACGACTATAAAAGAGAATCAAGATAAGTTAAATTTATCCAAATCAAACGGATCTAAAACTCAAAGATCTTCGACAAACAAGAAACTGAAACATAATGAAATCAGTAATAAAATTACAACTTGTCTGTCGATAGATTGCGAAATGGTGGGAACGGGATTAAATGGTTTGAATAACATGCTGGCTCGTGTTTCTATTGTGAACGAATGTGGAGAAGTTTTAATTGACAAATACGTAAAACCAACCGAAGCAGTAACAAATTACCGTACATATGTTAGCGGAATTCGACCAAAGGATATTGAGTGTGGTGAAGAGTTTCAAAAGGTACAAAAACAAGTGATAGAACTGATAAAAAATCGAATTATAGTTGGCCATGCACTCAAAAATGACTTTGATGTGTTGAGAATCAATCATCCAAAACATTTAATACGTGACACTTCACGTTATAGTCATATAAAAACCAATTTCTGCAAGTCACGAACACCTAGTCTTAAAACTCTGGCTAAGTTAATATTAAATGAGGAAATCCAAGAGGGTGAACATGACTCTGTAGAAGATGCACGAACAGCATTAAACATCTATAAAAAATTTAAACAACAATGGGAGCGAGAAATGAAAATTAAAAATAAGCGTTATGAATGATTTTTCAAGAAAATAAAAAACGAATCGCAAAGAAGGCTGTGTTTTGTTTACTTAAATTTTATATTTTCTTTGGTTTCAATTAAACCAGCAAAAGATAGATGACAAAGTTAATCAATAAAAAGTAATTAATCAAACGAAGAAGCATTGTATTTAATTTTAAGTTTATATTCAAGTATAATGTTATGTTGGTGCGGCTGTTAACGGACACTTAGACCAGCGTTTGGTCCGTTGTGATATCACTTTATCATGGCAATGAGTCCCAATTTTCGTAGAGCCATCAGCGCATTGCATAGCTCCACCATGTCAGCCTATAGTACTGACATGAACGGAGGGACGGCCCATGGAATCTAAATTCGACAGGTGATCCAGATGTGGTCATTCACAACACCGATCGCACCGCCCGAAGGATCGATGGGGAAAAATTTCTTTTTGAATCGGGATTCGAGAACAGCGTACCTCCCGCTCCAAGTGCCGCAACTTTAACCATTATACTGAATTAAATTAGTTACAAATTACTGCTCATTTTAGAAAGAATGACATTAAACCAAATTGCATGTTTTTACTTTTGTTGAATTGAATTAACCGAACAAAGTTGTGACTGCTGGAGTGTGAATATATAGATATATATATATATATATATATATATATATAGTATATATATATATAATAATATATATATATATATATATTATATATATATATATACTATATATATATATATATATATATATATATATATATATATGTATATATATAATATATATATATTATATATAATATATATATATATATATATTATATTATATAATATATATAATATATATATAGTATATATATATATATATTTATATATATATATATATAAATATATATATATATATATATATATATATATATATA
>OZ010737.1:104285406-104320406 GCA_963932295.1 Tipula lateralis
AAAATAGTATTCTCCAATGCCAATACATGATTGATTTTGAATATTAAAATGCACTCTTTTTGCATTGTATGATATTATTTCTATGGTTTCTAAATAAAAAGGAAATTACAAAGCTATTCAAGCTTTCTAAAGCATTAAATAGAAATAATAAAGTAAGCAATTAAAATTCAATTAAATTAAATATTTTGTTATTTTAATATTAAGAACGTTTGCGTATTGACATATATAGGTAATGTTTTGTACAACATAGTGTTGAATATAAAAAAAACTGTTCACTCACAATCGTTTTATTGTTCTACACAAAACACATTGGAACTTTGAAGTTTTGTAGTTTGGTTTCTAAATTACAATTTAATTATTGTTTGCCTTTCTGTTATAAAATATAATATAATATTTATTTTCAAATCAAGTATAAAATATCAATAAATATTATTATATTAATACTGGAAGACTTAATATAGCAAGGTTCGTTCTATATAGAAACCTGTATATTATACCATCAGCAACAACATAACATAATACATTTAGAGTTGAAATAAATAAAACTTAGGAGCGTTTACGTATCTTAAAAAGAGAAGGTAAACAAATCATGTTTTTTCATATACTAAATTATAATCATTAAAGAATTGCTTCTCAATTGCAGATACTCAAAAGGAAATTTTAGCAAAATATTATTAACATCAATTTTAGAATTGGATAATTTGAAATTCAATTAAAAATATTTAGTGAAGCAAAAGACCGACTTACGGCCTCATAATAGTGTGCAACAAACTAAAATGTGTCACTTTGAATTTGTAGAGACCAAATGGCTCAGTAGTTAAAGCAGCGATAGTTGGAGCGGAAGGTTCAAGTAAAGATAGGGGTGTGGAAGGAAAATAGATTTTCCAACATTCCATTACGATCGGTTATATTGATTAACACATCTACAATACCTAATAGTAAAGTGCCAGAGAAATAAAATAATACAAATCTCGGCTCGAATGTGAAAATCAGATGGTCAAGACGTTTGGTATATAGAGCAAGATATGTTAAATATGGACTTTCTTCCGTATGTTGGATAATCAAATTAATAAATTTCCTATCCTAACCTGTAGTTATCCGTAAGTGGCAGTACCTGGTTTGTTTCTGAATTAATAATTTTATTAAATTTTCCATAGTGTTACTAAATATTATTACTTCTTAGAAATTACTTTCAACCCAGGCCTTTATAATAGTTTCGTTTCATTTTGATATGTTATCTTTAATTTTATTTATTAAACACAAAAAATAATAAATATAACATAAGGTCATTCAATAAGTCCGTAGAATTAATTAGAAAAAAACTAAATTTTGACAAAACTCGATTTTATTATTGAACATAATTGCCTTCTAGAGCTATACAATGAGTTTAAAGATTTTTCAACTTTTCGATACCACGTTTATAGTACGATTTCTCTTTCTCGTCAAAATGGGCCTCAGTTTAAGCGATGAAGTATCATTCATTTCTTTCCAGCAAGTATTCTCTTGAGATCTGAAAACAGGAAAAAGTCACTAGGGTCTAAATCTGGAGAATATGGTGTGTGGGTAAGCAATTTGAAGCCCAATTTATTCAATTTTGCCGTCGTTCTCATCGATCTGTGACACAGTGCATTACAACACATTTTTCTTCTGCAAATGTGGCCGTTTCTTTGCGATTTTAGCCTTCAATTGAACCAAAAGTGTACAGTAATAGTCGCTGTTGATGGTGGTTCATTTTTGGAGATAGTCGATGAATAAGCAATGCTTTATTAAAACTCGAAATTCACTTTGTTCCATTTTTTTCAAAAACAAAAGCTGCTTCAACACAAAAATAGGTCACAAATCAATAGTCAGATTGCTGTCAAATTTATACACGTATCGTTTAAAAGTTAATACTAAAGGTATAAAAATCATATGTAAAAATTTCTAGTAACGCCATCTATGTGTCAATGTCATCCTACGGACTTATTGAATGACTCTTTATATTAAGTCAAATAAATATGAATGTATTATTTTACTCGTATGCGAGTATTTTTGAAATATAATTTGATCAATATTATGTTCATGTAGGAACTTAGGCTTACTGCTTCTTCTTTATTGGATATCTTATTTGTTTTGATGCGAAGACCGATTTAAAATTGTTCAAAATCGATTGTTTGACTTTTGTTGGTTTAAACACAAATTACACGTTTAAATAATATATTGATGGCAAAACTATTTAAAACAGCTAACACATACTTGTTTGGTTTATTTCATACTACTAGTTTTTATAGTTTGTATAGTATAGTAGTTTGGTTTATTTCATATAAAGATGTTAAGGAATTTAAATGATTTTAATGTAAACTAGAGTTGGAAGTTCAACAGTTACTGAAACTGCAAATGTAGGAATATTAAATTGTTATACGATTTTTTGAAACATTACACAATGCCTTACAGTTCTGTTGTTACTAAGCAAATATTAAATTATATTAATTATAATTTATGGTTTAGAACTTTCCTAAGATATATTTAAGATACAATACAAAAAATTAATCTAGCTCTCTTAATTATATACGCATGATTCGTATTGCTCAAATACGCAAACTATTCATTTATACCTACATACTTAAATTCCATTGATAAAGGAAAAATATGTTGGAAACTATGTATAATGTTTCGCAATTGATGATATTCCATGGCCTTTCAATAAAATCGTGATAAATTTAGTGTAAACACATCGTTAATCTTGTAGAATCCTTTTTGTTATTGCAGTGCTTTCGCAATATAGACATACAAATAAATATAATATAATAATATGTTTTTTTTTATATAAATAGATCTAACTACTCGTAAATCTTCTACTACTACCATAATTTTTATGGTTTTGATCTGCTTTTTTTACAATTGCATATGTACTTACGTTATTCGCCACATCTTGCTGCTATTTAGTTAGATAATGCGAGAAATGTAAGTAAACAACTTAAAGTTTTAAATAAATTATCCTAAATTATTGCTGTTTCTTTCGTTTATTTCTTATCTGCGGGAAATCGTACTACTGTAGAAGGATATTTTCAGCAAACAGTTTAAATACTTATACAAAGAGGTTGATAGCAACATATTGTTAAATGTATTCTCTGGTTTAAGAGATCAAAACGCAATGAATTTCATTAATTATAGCTACAAGTTTAATCGACTGATGAGATTCAAGTATTTTAAACCTTATATTACTTATCATAAAATTGGAAAAGGTACGCCTATCTCTAAATAATTTTAATATTAAGTATGCGAACTTCTGTTATCAAAATATCGGGGACAGCAATCGATTTCTACACTTAACTGCATATTATTATGTATATAAACATATATTGCGTATGACAATGGCGACAATTATGTACACAATATCGAATATGTATACAATATAAATCTATCTTATTTATCGAGGTTTTATTATCCTCTATCTATTGGCATATTTACAAATATTTATAATATCTAGGGTCTTAATAAAAATATGTGTTATAACATGAAACCTATTGACAATTTAAAACAAATATTATTAGGAGTACAAATTGAAAATGCGGGATTTTTTCTATTTTTGAACGTTTATTCTGAAAAAATGGTAACAACTGAATTATTCAAAGTATTGTCCTAGTTGCTAGTCACAACTTTTTCCCATCTTTCTGGCAATTTACGGATACCGTCGCAAAAAAATTCGGCCGGCTTGGCTGCTATCCAGTCATCGACCCATTTTTGGGCTTCTTCGTAAGAATGGAAGCGCTGGTCAGCTAGGCCATGTGTTATCGATCGGAAAAGGTGGTAATCGGAAGGAGCAATGTCTGGGCTATACGGCGGGTGGGGTAAGACTTCCCATTTCAGCGTTTGTAGGTATGTTTTGACCGGCGCTGCAACATGTGGCCGAGCGTTGTCATGTTGCAAAATTACTTTGTCGTGTCTTTGCTCGTATTGTGGCCGTTTTTCTTTGAGTGCGCGGCTCAAACGCATCAATTGAGTTCGGTATAGTGCTCCTGTGATGGTTTCGTTCGATTTCAATAGCTCATAATACACCACACCCAGCTGGTCCCACCAAATACAGAGCATGAGCTTGGCGCCGTGAATATTTGGTTTGGCCGTCGATGATGATGCATGGCCGGGGTAACCATATGATTTTTTGCGCTTCGGGTTATCGTAATGGATCCACTTTTCATCACCAGTGACAATGCGATGCAAAAAACCCTTCCGTTTTTGCCGTTCGAGCAGCAGTTCGCATGCAAAAAAACGGCGCTCGACGTCTCTCGGCTTCAGCTCATACGGCACCCAATGTCCTTGCTTTTGGATCATTCCGAGGGCTTTTATACGATGGGAAATGGCTTGTTGTGTCACTCCCAATGAATCTGCGAGCTCTTGTTGAGTTTGACACGAGTCTTCATTGAGTATTGCCTCCAATTCAGCATTCTCAAACTTTTTCACTTGGCCCGGCCGCTCTTTGTCCTCAACGTCAAAATCACCACTTCTAAACCGCACAAACCATCTCTCAGGCCGTACCGTGTCAACCATCTGACTCCATCGGCTACGATCACGAGCTAGCTTTTCATACTGTTGCAAGCAACCAGAAGATGCCAGGTCACTCTCTACGCCGTGAAGTCATCGTCGCAAAACCGACTTCTTCGTCTACCAAAAGGCGGCTCTTCCTGCAAAGATCACTGTATCATTCGGTTCAGATAAGCATACGCAGAACGTGACCGAGCCAGCGTACTTTTATGCACGATATCAGGAATTTTATGCACAGTGATTTTATGCACGATATCAGGAATTTGCATTAAATTCCTGATCTCGTGATTGAAACGAATTTGGTATGTGCCATCAACGTCGCGTTTTAGGCCATATGTCACACGCATGATTCTTCTCTCGAATGTTAGAAGCCATCTTTCGTACTCATCCGTCAAGGTCAAACTCTCACATCCATACATGACAACGGGTCTGGTCAACACTCTGTACAGTTTCAGCTTATCCGCATTTGCAAAATATTTTGATTTCACAAGTGGACGTAGAGGATATAAGCCCGATTGCCAGTGGCAAAGCGATATCCTCTCCCGCACTTTTATCGTGAGTACTGAGAGATCCAAGATACTTGAATCTCATTAATTCTTCAAAATTGTGGTTACCACTACTGAAATCAGTTGCATCTTGGTCTCTATAACCAGAAATCAGAAATTTGTTTTGGACTCATTGATTTTAAGACCAACGGAAGCAAGTATCTCCATCCTAGAAAAAAGCGATGACAACACTTATCTCAACTATCATGACACGTTTTACTCTCAGCCCCGAAAAAATCAACTATCATGATAGTTTTCATATACTCAGATCAGAAAAATTTACTATCATGATAGCTTTCATATACTCAGCCCAGAAAAATTAACTCTCATGATAGCTTAGATTAGCTCAGCCTAAAAAATGACTGTCACGATAAGTAAACAACTTTGATTAATTGCTATAGTTACTATAAACATATAAAACTAGTTTTATGTATACGGTTACACCAAAATTAATATAAACAGGGTGGTCATTTTGTGGCGCTTTATCACATTTCGTGATAAAAACTGTGATATAATGAATTGTCGTAGCTTAATGCAGGTTAATTATGAATGAACAACTTCAAGTCATAAATTGAAACGAGCAAAAAAGACGGCAATATATTCCATCTCGCTTTTACATTTTATACTGTTAGTCATATGTCATGTTAATATGGTTTCCAATATCATTTATTAAGTTAAATTCCAATACTTATCCTATTAAAAAACAATTCTCACTACCTATTCAACTACTTCATAAAAATAATGATATAATTAATTTCTGGGTTATACAAAACGTCAATTTATCACTCTAAAATATTCATTTCTTCTTAAAATTCATTATTTCCCCTTTATTGTATATCGCAAGAACCTATTATAGAAAAATTCTGGAAAAAACTGACATACACTTGCTCAAACCTTTTTCAACTCAAATCAATAATCAGTTGGTCTGTCCAACGAATGGTTTCTATGTTTGAGGGACTATAACGCAAGAACCCATCATAGAAAAATTCTGGAAAAATCATATATACTTGCTCAAACCTTTCTCAACTCAAATCAATAATCAGTTGGTCCGTCTAACGAATGGTTTCTATGTCAACTCAAATCAATAATCAGTTGGTCCGTCCAACGAATGGTTTCTATGTTTGAGGGACTATATCGCAAGAACACATCATATAAAAATTCTGAAAAAATCAGTTCACTTGCTCAAACCTTTCTCAACTCAAATCAATAATCAGTTGGTCCGTCCAACGAATGGTTTCTATGTTTGAAGGACTATAACGAAAGAACCCATCATAGAAAAATTCTGGGCCCTTACTATTGTTTTCGTCTTTCGCTTTATCGTTTTCGATTTTTATCGCTTAGCTCTGAACGATTGAGAAAAATATTCGTACTTTTGCTTTCGATCAGTAGCAATATTTTAGTACAGATTATTTAAAGTATTGCGAGCACAAATTTTATGTTTTTTTACAGTTTTTACATCGTAATGTCAACCGGATGACATTTGTGTATTAATATTACATATATTGTGTTCATTGAAAATCTATCTATTTTTAATTAAAATAATTCCTTTATAATTATTATGGATTCTATTGCACATTATGTATTGGAAGGTGATAGTAGTGATGAAGAGAGTGGATACAACTTTCAGCGAAGACGTGTTAGAGCCAAATCAAATATATTTTTGTTAAGTGATATAGAGTAAGTAAAATTTGCATGATGACAAATTCAAATTATAAGACACAGTTATACAATATATTTATTTTAGATTTAAAAGGTTATTTCGCCTTTCAAAAGAAGCGTTTAGTTACGTATTCCACGAAATTGAAGCAAACTACAAAACAACAAATTTCGCTGGAATATCACCGCTTATAAAATTTGCTGCAACACTTCGTTTTCTAGCTCAGGGCAGCTATCAGAAAAGTGTCGGCCAAGATTTGTATATCGGAATATCCCAACAAACAACAAGTAACGCAATATCAGAAACACTTGATATCATTGAAAGTACTCTTTGTGAGAAATGGATAAGCCTCAAGATGTCAGAAAATGAAAAGGCAGAAATAAAAACAGCGTTTTACGATAAAAGTGGAATTCCTGGAGTCGTTGGCTGTGTTGATGGGTCACAAATTAAAATAATAAGACCAAGATACAACGAACACTTGTATTACAGCCGAAAAGGATATCATGCAGTGAACGCTATGATTGTAAGTAAACTCCATGATGAAACGTTAATGTTTGTAACATAACTCTATATTACTTGTAGATTTGTGATCATAAATTACGCATAAGGGCCGTCAACGCCAGACATGCGGGTTCTTCTCATGACTCTATGATTTGGAATTTGTCAGCCGAGAGAGCGTATTTAATGGAAAAATGGAATAGCGACAAGAATTCATGGTTGTTAGGTACACCAAGGAAATTCATTTTAATAATCATATACTCATATTAACACTCGCATACTTAATTTTTTCAGGAGACTCGGGTTATCCACTTGAACCGTGGATTATTACACCATATCGGGGTGCTACTGAAATGAGCGCGGAGTCGCGGTTCAATACGGCACACTCACAAACTAGGAATGTGGTTGAAAGATGTATCGGGTTGCTCAAGGCGAGATTTCGATGCCTCTTAGCCGCACGTGAATTACACTACACTCCAAAAAAAGTTAGCCAAATAGTTAATGTATGTAGCATGCTACACAATGTGCTGATTCATTTTTCAATTGAACCTGATGAAGATGTGGAAGAATCTTCGGATTCAAATGATTTCTCAGATGCAAATTTCACTATACCGGCATTAAACACAACACATCAAAACGAGGCGCGCAGAATTCGTGACCAAATTAAATTTGCTTTTATATGAATTAAATTTAAATAAAATTCGGTTTTCATTTTCAAGGATAAATAAACTTTTATTTAGATAAACAAAAAAGCTATATGTATTTTTTATATTTCAGCCTGCATAAAATTAATAATCCAAAAGACTTATACATATTTTAATAGATAGGTTTGAAGTAATCACAATAAATTTCAATTACATTAATTATTTCACTAAATTTAAAGTAATTCATCACAATTCATCACAGGTTTATGTGTTTATTAGTTACTGTAAATTTTTTAATTAAGTTTTATATTATTAATTCGACAATCTCGCTCTTTTAAGTATTTAAACTTGAGCAGTTTTAAATAATACATTTTTTTTTAAAACTTGTTCTCCTCATTCATTTTGCAAATTTTGGCCAGTTTTATATTTATGTTCCTCATCGCTTTTTCCTGGATTGCGATTTGTTTCTCTAAAAGAGATTTCTTTGACATCGGGTTCTTTCGGCTAGACCTGAGTGGTTGTTGCTGAATGATGTTTTGAACCCTATTTGTGGAATCTGACGCAAGAATGTTGGTGCGGGAATGTTGTTGGGTGTCAATTGACGACATTTCATCTGTTAGTTCTTGATGATTATCAATGCTTTCTTTCGTTGACTGATTAATTGAACCTTCAATTGGGACTCCAAAACTTCGACCTTCCCCTTCAACTGTTTCCCGCACGTTAATTATTTCAATTACTCTTTCCTCTAAATCGTTGAAATAAAATTCAGTTGAGGGCCCACCGCCTGTTCCTGTACGAACCTGTTTATTTGAAGCTACTTTGCTTCTCAATTTATATTTCCAGTCCTTCCACACCTAGAAGTTTATAAATAAATAAATGGTTTACAAGAACAATAAAATGCGAAATATAAAGCTTACTTTTTCCACTTTTCTGCACTATTTATTGGAGGACCGGCTGCATTTAAAATAACAGATTGGGTCTGCCATAAGTTGTTCGCTGTCACTCGTCCTTCAGACGATAATGGAGACGCCGTTGCCAGGTGACGATATTTCTCCAAAAACTCAACCAATAGCTTAAATTGCTGTACATTAGTATTTTTTTGTCTGTTTGACCTACAAGTTAAAAAAATATTTTAACATAACTCACATATTAAAATTTTACTTATTTCATATTTACTAATTAAATATATTTTCTAATTAAATAAATTATAAACTTGTCTAGGTATACTCACATTTTAGTGTTTACTTTTAAAATTATTGAACTGTAAACCATAAGATGACAATCGAAAATGATCAACGATGAAATTTGCGTTGTAAATTTTCGACTACAATCGTTCATTTTCGACTCTAATCGAAAATAATAGTACAAACATAGAAAAACGAACGCAAAATTAAGGCGATCGAAAACAATAGTAAGGCCCCTGGAAAAATCACATATACTTGCTCAAACCTTTCTTAACTCAAATCAATAATCAGTTGGTCCATCCAACGAATGGTTTCTATGTTTTAGGGACTATAGCAAACTATTAATAAGCAAATGATTATTTGTTTATGGTTTCAGTAATCTTTTTATATATATATATATATATATAGTAATCCTGAGTATATGAAAGCTACCATGATAGTTAATTTTTCTCGTTATATGAAATCAGTATAGTAAATGCCCCTTTGTTTGGACATTTTAAATTTGAATGTATATGTTGGTTTGAAAATTGGTTTAGTTTTTTTTGTAGATTACTTTTTATTGTGCTTATGATCAATTAATATAATTAATACTAAAAGTGTCGCGACAGACGTTTTTCGGGGCTGAGAGTATGTTAAGATAGATGATAAATAATGTTAAGAATGAATTTTCAGAACTCTATGTTTTATATTTTGCATATTATATTTTTATAATTATAATAGATTGGTTATTGATATTGTTCAGTTACATTTTTTATTTTATTTGTTTATCTAACATTTTTAAAAATATGTATAATCGAATTGTAATACAAGCAAAGAAAAAACAAAAAAATAAATTTATTTAATTATTTATAATATATTCATCAATTGAATTTATTCAAAAATATTTAAATGATATATTATATAAATAGTTTTTATATGATTTTAACATTAAAATGTTTATTTTGTCATACTTTTCATTGAAATATTTCATTTTAAAAAAATGTTTATTTTCCATATATTTTGTATAGGGATTTACGTTTTTTCCTCTATTTTACTTCCTCTAATTTAAGCTCAATTTTTAATATTTCGGTTCTGTAAAATTAAGGTGGCTTTGATATAAGGTCACACGTAACATCTGTAAAAAAATCTGTGCGAAGGAAGCGAAAAGAGCTGACAACAAGAAAGCCGCTAAAGTTTCCGAGTTGAAAATCTCCGATCGCAACTTTTAGCAGATGGTCGCATCGGTTGCCAATATTTCTAAAACATCTATTTCAGCATTGAAATGTGCAGACGGTGCTTTGGTGATGGATCCATATTTGCGGGCCGACTTACTGGCAAACGTCTTCACTTGGAACTCTTAGTTGTCCCCGATGGATATACACCTCCGTCAATTCCATATTGTGGTACCAAAATGGATCCTGTCAACATCTCGCTTGAAATTGGCTTCAAGGACCTGAAGACAATGGACATAAATAAGGCCACTGGACCTGACGGAATTCCTGTTCGAATATTGAAAGAGTTTGTCAGTGATTTGGCTCCAATCACTGACAAACTCTTTCAAACTCTTTTTCTTACTAAAATTTTTCTCCTTCCCTATAAGCAGGATAGAAACCCGAACGCCTGGAAGAGTGCGTTGGTGCAACCGGTCCTTAAACGTGGTTGTGATAAAACTGACCCTTCAAACTACCGGCCAATATCAATTGTGTCAGCCGTGGCTAAAGTTTTTGAGAAATGCATTAACCAACAACTGGTGAATTATCTTGAGATTAATAAAATAATTTCAGATAAACAATATGGCTTCCGAGAAAGCCGCTCCACAACCGATCTCTTGACGTATGTTGGTATCAAATGAAATCTCGCCCTTGAGCACCATAGAGAAGCCTTTGCAATCGCTTTGGATATATCCAAGGCTTTTGACTAGGTTTGGCATGAGAATCTCTTTTGTAAACTTGTGGCATACGGCTTGGATTCGATGACCATCAAATGAATAAAAAACTTTCTCAAAGACCGAAATATCAACGTGTGCTAAATGAGAGATCATCAACGACATACTCCTCAAATGCCGGAGTCCCTCAGGGATCAGTTTTGTTACTAACTTTGTTATAAAAAAATAAAAAAAAATATTTTTTCTTTATAAAATTCAGTTTATTACAACGGTTGAATTTTAGAAAAACTGAATTTTATAAAAAAAATATTTTTTTTACTTTAAAGCATTGTAGCTCTTAAACGGCAGCAGATGCAAGATAGCTAAAACCTTAAACGTAGCCTATACAATTACTAGTCTAATAAGACTAAGCTGGTTGCTCTCGAATAAGTATTTCGGAAGTTACAGTTCAATATTTGTGTGTATCTTTTTTTGGACCGAATTTTTTAAACACCCTGTATCTCAAAGGATATCAAAAATGGCCCCCCCTCCCCATACGATTTTTTTTCTCAGAATGAACCAAGGAATCACGCCTTAACGGATTAGCATCCCAAACCGGATCACCCTATATATAAAAAAAACCTATGCGCATTAACCGTTCCTCGGGTTACCCGTCCTGGCGTAACAAATGGTGGTATTTTTTCCTAATTCTGCAGAACATTTACCATTTATTAATCTTTAGAACACGCAGAGTTCTGCAACATCTCTGTGGTGTTGTAGACTGTCTAGTTCTTCGTAAGTCTGGGGTTTCGTTTTTACTGCTAAGTAAGAAGCTTATGTAGTTCCAAAGGTCCATAGGCTGATCCGATGATTCTCGACCTTTAAGGGTCATGAACATTTGCGCGTACATTTTTTCGACCTAAACAATAGATGGTTAATTAATTAACATTAGCATTACGTTATTCAAAGATACTGAGGAACTTCGTTTAGTAGACCATCAAAAACTATCCGCAACTTAGTAAATACGCTGCTCTTATTTCTCACGATACCGAATACACGATTAATTGGTTTACTTCAACCTTCCTTTCTATGTTTCTGGAAATTACCTTCGTGTGATTAATCTCCCGTATTCTGCAAGAATCTCTTATACTGCGATAACTGCGAACTTTTTATAATTTAAAAACTTCCTTTCCATTTTACGTAAACAACGATTGCAATTATACTCGCGAATCAAGAAGTCGGTAAAACGTCATCCCACTTTTTTACAGAACCGCTGCAATTAAATAATTGGTGTATGGAAGACCAAAGGAGATAAGTGTAATAAGTCATTTAAATAAACCATTGCAATGGATGTCAATCCTTGCGATGGATTGCAATAAGTCAATGACTTATCGTTTAAGATTTTTGCAGTGTCAGCAAATTTCGGTACGAATCTTCGGTCTCGTGTAGGTTTTGTGGTCTTAGATAATTCTTTACAAATGAGTTTTTATCCTTCTCTGTGTCACTCGTTGGTGATGTAATACTTCAAATATTTACCTTTTTTCGGAGAAAGCTAATTTCTTTGGACTCAGTGTTTTTCCTGATGATTGGATTGTTTCGAATATTTTCGCCAGGTTCTCAAGATGTTCCTTGAAGTTTCTATCAACAACAATGATATCATCTTTATAAACCAAGCATGTTTTCTAATTATTACTCTCAAATCCCAGTTCATTAATTTTTCAAATGTCGTTTTCGCGTTACACATTCCTAAAAGGTCATAACGTCAAATTACCACACTCCATTCTTAATACTGAACACCATCTGGTTTTAATCTTCCTCTGCAATTTTCAACTGCCAATATCGACTATGCAGATCTGCTCCCCTCTTTCTTTTACCACCAACACCACTGACAAACTTCATAGACTGGTCGATTACACAATCACTCCTTCCGTTTGCTTTTCATATCTGTTGCCAAGTAAGCCACTTCTGATTGTTTTGTCAATGTTAATTGTTTGGTGTTTGTCGAATTGACATTGCGGTCTCTGTGTCGATCTGGTACTTGATTATGTTGGTTCTATCATTTACTTCTGGAGCACTACCAATTATAAACATATTTTTTCCCTACAATCCTTTCGCCGTTTGTTGTTGCCTTCGAATTAATTGTTTAGCCTTTACACTCGGAACCATTTGTTCACATTTCATTATAGTGAATTCCTATTCACATTTACCGATGATAGTCTCCTTTTTAACGATTTTTTTATTGTCATATAAGTTGAAAATCCTTAATAAAACTCTATTGCCACCATCCGGTTTTACTAACGATTATCACAACATAACTTCACGAGCTTGCTGTTCTACCTTGTTGGCTTCCTCAACCCACAACCGTTGTGTGCCAGGACCTCCATACATTAACCACAATATATTTACCTAGAATCAATATTGATTCTAGGTAAATTAATCATAATCTTGTAAGTATAATATATTACACCAATATAATAATCTAATTCCTAACGAATATACTCATACTTATAGTCATTAATTTATGGAAATATACAATCAAATTTGAAGAGACGGCTACTAAACAATAATATGTAGGGAATAACTTTTACAGTTAGGTTTCACGTCTTATTCCCAAGGGAATTATTTGGATATAGAGCTAATTTCGTAGTACAAAATGAACAACTAAATGTAGTTTATTAATTATGATATAGATTAATATTAATATTAATTGTGATTAAAATATATTTTATCTTACTTTTTACCAATTTTTCTGTTTATTAAATAATATATTTTATTATAATAATTAATAGAAATCAAAATTAGACAATCTTCAAGAGAGACATACATAATTAAGGATTTTAATAATTCAAATTAAATTCAACAAAACTAAATATTACAATACTTCTGTGTTTTAATGAGTTGATCGTCACACTGATAGGACTTGTTTTTTCCGCTCGGTGTTTTTTGGGTTTGCAATATTCCCTTACTTTCTACTTAGCATGCATTGCAAATATTTGCAAAGCGAAATTTTGTTTTTTTTTGGTTGGCTTTTGTGACTGTATTAGTATATAATACTTTTGCATGCGTGTATATTTTTGACATATCTTAAAAGCGCGATCTAATTTTGTTTTGAATTTTTGAATATTTATTTTGATTATTTTAAAAACTAAAATAAATATTAAATTGACAAAATTTAATAGACAACAGTTTGTGTTTACATTACTTCATTGAAGAAGAATTTAATCTTCAACCGCGAAGGAATTGCGAAATGTTCAATTTTACGACAGATGGAATATATTATGACAGACGGATCAGTACAACGGCAGTGAGATAGTATATTTTAATATTTGAAAATAAAAGACTGGAAATTTATTTATCTGTTTTACATTAATTCATTTACTTATTTCGTGAAATACAATTGGGTAGCGCACTTTTCATCTTAAATACAATTCCACAGCATAAATAATCTAAATGATATTTGCCGCTTGAACAATATTTTTAAAATGAAAACAAATTTTTGACAGTATTTAAAAGAGTTGAACAAAACTAGGGAAATTTTTCGATTTTGTTGCAAACGAAATATTTGCAAAGCAAAAAGTACTATGCGCGACTACTTTACATTGCAAATCGCTTTGTAAATTTTTGTATGTGTGAGTGAAAAAATTTGTATACCATACAACAGAACCTTCCGTAGTGTGGTTTTGAATTTTATTGTTTTGCATACAGTAATTTTTCATCATTGCCTTTTTCGATATTTATATCTAACACCGTTTGTTTGTGGTGAATTAACTGAATTAACTAAATTATCTGAATTTCTGAAGTGATTTGCGCGTTCGTTTGGTACGCTTCACTTCAGTTAAAAATATTGAGCAACTGATTTATCTGAATAATATTTTTGCTTGTGTAGATAAATCATATAATTGTTTTTCTTGTTTTTTAACATTTTGTTTATTATTATTATTTTAGGCACCAAAACGAAGAAAGAGAAAATTAGTTCGAAAGAAGAATACTATTAACATAAAAGTGAAAGGCTTAATGAAAAATCGGGTAACGAAAAGGAATTATTAAATTCAAAAAGGAAATAGCTGAATTGTTGAAACAATTAAATTGTTGAAAAAATGTAGATATTTTTGTAATTAATATGAAAAAAATTAAATGAAGTCTGATATCTTGTGATATTGAATTAAAAATATATATTAAGATGATTTATTAATTATTATTTAATATAAGTTTGCACATTCAATTGAAGTTGGAAATAGCTGTAGAAATGCCTGTTGTCGACTACTGGTCCGAGTATTTCGAGTAATGCCCTCTGGCTCAAAAAATTGTGGTTGGTCCCGCGTTTCAGTTATTAACTCCTCTGCTTCGTCATCTTTCCTGCTACACAAATTATGAAGCACGAAGCAGCCACAGTTGTCCTGTTTCGATACTCGATGAGTTGCGGTACTCGATACATGGCGTGAACATTTTTCTGTCCTATTTAAAGTTCCACATGTATCACAAGCTGTATTTGAATACCCTCAAATGCAGAAAGCAGAGCTGTTCATTGTGGATCCATCCTATGAGGAATTCACAATGGCCATGCAGAGACTAAAGAAAAATCGTTCACCAGGATTGCATTAATTCAGAGTTCTTGATATTTGGAGGGCTAACTTTGTGGAACTGTCTTTTCGACCTTGTTCGAATGGTATGGCGAAATGAAGTGATACCTGAAGAATGGAAAGTGGCCGCGGTATGCCCAATATAAAAAAAAGAGTGATTGCTTGAAGTGTGAGAATTATCGCGGTATATATCTCCTTTGCACAGCATATAAGTTACTGTCTTACATAATCTTGGGAAGAATTACTCCTCTGGCGGAGGAAATTGTCGAAGACAACCAAGGAGGATTTCGTCGAAATCGGTCAGTCACTGATCTAGTTTTTTCGCTACGGATGATTCTTTCCCAGTACTATGAAACATCTTGCAATATATATACCAGGTATTCTTTGATTTCAATCAAGCCTATGACTCGATCAACCGAGAGAGACTATGGTATGAGCTTGAATATTTAGGAATACCTAACAAATATGAACATCTGTGTAAAGTGACAGTAACGCAGTCACAATACTGTGTTAAAGTTGAGAACAGGCTATCGAGAACTTTTGCAAACACTACTGGTGTCCGACAAGAAGATGCGATGTCCCCGATACTTTTTAATCTCATGTTGAAATACATCCTTCGTAAAAGTGAAACACCTCAGGACAATTTCTTATTCCGACAATCCAATCAACTCCTTGCATATGCAGATGATATCTATGTGATTGGATTAAATGGCAACGGAGTGAAAGAGATACTTGATCCACTGGAACAGTGTTCAGCTTCCGTTGGTCTCACAATCAATGAGTCCAAAACCAACTATATGATCTCTGGTTTTCGAGACCAGGACGCATCTGATTTCAGTAGTGGTAACCAGACGTTTGAAGGAGTGATGAGATTCAAGTATCTTGGATCTCTCAGTACTCACGATAATAGTGTGGGAGAGGATATCAAATTTCGGCTTGCCGCTGGCAATCGGGCTTTATATCTTCTACGTCCACTGCTGAAATATTTTGCAAATACGAATAAGCTGAAACTGTACAGAGTGTTGATCAGACCCATTGTCATGTATGGATGTGAGAGTTTGACCCTGACGGATGAGTATGGAAGATGGCTTCTAACATTCGAGAGAAGAATTATGCGTGTGATATATGGTCCAAAACGCGACGTTGATGGCAAATACCGAGTTCGTTTCAACTACGAGATCAGGAATTTAATGCAAATTTCTGATATCGTGCAAGAAGGACAGTGAATACGCTGGCTCGGTCACGTTCTACGTGCGGATCCGAAACGAATGATTCAGCGATCTTTGAAGGGAGAACCGCCTTTCGGTAGGCGAATAGGTCGCTGTCGGCAACGATGGCTCCACGGCGTAGAGAGCGATCTGGCATCTTCTGGTTGCTTGCAACAATATGAAGAGCTGGCTCGTGATCGAAGAGGATGGAGTCAGATTTTTGACACGGTACGAGCCAATAATGGCCTGTAAAAACCGTTAAAAAAAATTAAACGGCATGAAATTTCAGATTACCTAAATATGACTGTTAAATTATTTATTTTTTAAATATTTAACATTGTAAACGAGTTAATATTTGCGGTTAAATGGATTTCCATTATTACACTTTTTGTATAATTAATATTAATATTGTATTAGATCATCATATTAGTATAAGATGCTGTTGGGTTATCGGGAAAATTTAAATTCTCTCACGATTTAGATAGTACTGCATTAGGAATTATACGGACACATCTTTAAATATGGTATAGCATATGATGGGATGACCCAAAGATGTTTTTAAATTTTGAATTTTTGAAGCAATACGAATAAATATAATACATTTAGAATTCGAACCTAACATAATTATAAAAAAAGATATAATTTACTAACTAATATGTAATATGTAATACTAATTTTGTAGTTAGAAAATGGCTTTGCTTTGAATTATCGTCTTACTCTTTTTTGTGACTAATATCCTTCTCCCTTCTAACCTTCAATGTTGACATGCAGGCAGGATCTGGGTCCTTATAATTCTGGCATGTAATACGTAATCGAGGATTATGGTACTTAATATAATATCAATACAATATTTCTGTGTTTTATTTAAAGATGGTTTAATCAACTGAACTGTTATGTTTAATAATTATTATTATAAAATATATTATTTAATAAAATAAATAGGTAGAAAATGGGATTAAATTTATCTTTTTACAAAATGAAAAACATTATTACATAAAATTCAATACTTACAACTACACATTTCAAGATTGTTATTGATTATTTATTATCTTACCTGGAAAGACGAAATAATGCATTAGATCTTTCATTTATCACTTTACCGATACTCTATGTATGAGCATGATACAATCCATGAGCTTCTAATCTAAAAGTTCTTCAACATGAAGATGTAAATTCAACTAGTGCGATCAATAAAATTAAGCTTCAATTTGAACTAAAGAAGAATCTACAAATGAATTAAAGGACAAATACAAAAGAGTGTATTTTTTTAATAAGTTTTTCCTTTTACATTTTACTTTTGTGAGTGTTTCGATTAAATTTTTAGGATATACATAATATGAATATTATGGATTAAATTGGATTTTGTATGCGTGTTTGTTTGTTTTGTTGCCTCTTTTTTATTTTATTTCTAAACGAATGATTCAAATATATTAAATAATAAATAAAAAAAATTGATTTTAAGAGATAGTAATGATAATGAAATGACATAATAAATCAATGATCTTTCTTTCTATAACGGTACAATACGGAGGCTGCCGTAAGAGTTTTTAGAAAATATAATACTTATCTTTTCTGATGCACATCTCTATGTCAGTCAAAAAGTATAACATTTTTGGAACAGTTATATTTCTCAGAACAGTGCTTCGAATCGCTTAATTCGACTTCGGCCCAAGAAGCACCATCATCAGCTATGATGGGTTGATACTCCGAAGTCAGTTTAGATTAATAAAAATTCCTCATTGGCTTGAACCATCAAATATATTAAAATTACATGGCTCATGCTATAAATAGTCTACGTTAGACATACAAATATAATAGAAGCAGTGCACGATTGGAACTCTGTGTTAAGTTATTGTTTTTATTGTTAATGAGCTTTATGAAATCGTATTTAATACACACTTAATGAACCTTTTCCGCGATAGTTTTGGATTGGCTTTCTGATGTTCTAAAACTTTGGAAAGTTTTTTTAGCTCATCGGATATTTAAATTTTTAGAAAATTGGAGAGAATGAAACCATTTGTTAAAGAATTGGTAGTGCAGTAGATCCCGCTTCAATATATAATCAATATAGTTAAATTGAAATTGAGAGTTTTATCGCATATTTAATTATAAATATAGTTGCTCGACTGAAACTACTTGTGAGCAACTATAGGAAGAATTATAACTATTGGCAATAAGCATAGATTAAAATTTATTAAAGAAGTTCCAATTAGAACAAAAAATAAAAATAAACGACGGGTACCTAGAGTACAATAAAAATAAAATAAATTAAAAATAAATGACGGGTACCTAGAGTTAAAAATTGTATGGTATTACTAATGATACAATTATATCCTAACTCCTGCACATTTTCTGTGCAGGTACTTTATGACGTTAGTTTTTGAGGTTGATCTTCATCAAGATCCAATGAGCATATTAGATCGGTGGTAGCTAGTTCAGTAACAAAAACTACATTTCTGACGCGAAATCATATTATTTCTTATTAAATAATTATCATATAAACATATAACAGTACATACTTATAACAATTCTAAAATATTATTTAAAAAGAAAAAGAAAAATAAATAAATAAGAAGAATTAACAATCTTTCAAATTGAAAGCAGAATTATTGAGTATTCACTGTCCTTCACTTCGTACTATATAAGACATATAAAATTATAATAATACACACATTTTAAATATACACATAAATTTAAATAAAACAACTGAAAAACTCGTTTGGCCTGTGTAACTCTTCTGAATTTATCAACAACAAATTTTGTTCGTGTACAGCATTCGATGAATGCTGAAGCTTAATTCCAGAATCCAAATCGTAACTTATAAACTTTTAATTTTACAAACTTTTAGTACAACCTTTTACATCACTGCGTAGACGTGTTTGGTTTTTGCTAGATGCATATTATTTTGATGTATACATATTAAGGTATAGTGTTGTTGAGTGTTGTGTTGATCATCACATCGAGTGGATGTGTTTTTCCCCTCTCGGTGTTGTTAAATAAAATAAAATAAAATAAATGCGTTTGTGTTGTGTAAGTGTGTGTGTGTGTTTTTAAATCGGATCACAGATGAGTATCACTAATCGCTATTATATTGTTGTATTATATTTTATTATTGTTATATTACATTATATATTATATTATATTGTGTTATATTTTATCATATTTTGTACGATACTATTACATTTCACAGGCAATGTTTTATACTAGTATTAGTTTTGTGTTACATTCGGTTCTTGTTTATCCTTTATATGTATAATATTGTAATATATAACGGTTTGGCTTCGTGTCTTATGTACAATTTACATCATTTTCATATCACACTCCCACATACAACAGTCCAATGCGAATAAAATTCTAGTGGAAGCGATCGTATGCGAAGTGTGTTTAGTTTTCTCTCGTTTGACTAATACATCGCTCTTCATCAGCGTTGCCATATGTTTTTTAAGAAAAACTGGAATAAAAAACTGAATTAAGACTGAAAAACTGAATACACTAAGTTTTGGAAAGAAACTCAAATACTCAAATATATTTGTAGTAACTTTGTTGTTCAATAATTATTTTTGAATAATTAAATAAAAGATAAATTACCATCACAAATAATATTTATTAAATTTTTTTAAAATTTCATAAATTAAATGAAAATAAGTGTACATATCACAGTATATGTTTCATTTTAATTAATTGGTATATAAAGGCATATAAAATTCATTCTGCAAAGATTTTTAATGAACCATGCAACATATTTAACGTATAGCTATGCGTTTTATTTTTCATTTCTTTGTTACAATATTATAATGCAACAAAGAAATGTAAAATAAACCAAACTAATAAAAATGTTATAAAATAAATAAATATTGCTCCTCGCGTTAAAGGGTGGTGGATCTGGAAATATAGGGACGAAACTTTATATGCAGCATGTGATGAGAAGAGCCCAGGATAATTAACCTAAATACTCCAGTTTCAACTGTTGAGGTAACACAAATACATATGATGGAATTAGAAATGTCCTTCCTAAATAAAAATTATAACCAATGTTAATGTGAAAATGATATAGATTTTACTAACAAATTACATTATTTTACTAATTATGTAACAGGAAAATGGTTCTGCTGAAGATTGTCGCTCTAGTCGTTTCTAGGACTTACATTCCTTTACTGAAAGCTCTCAGTGTTGTGATGTCATTTGCATAATTGTTGCATATTTTTGGAAAGTAAGTTTTCATATGTTTATTTTGGCTCTCTGATGAGCATGTTACAGAATTATGGTAACATTATCGTAATGGATGGCTTAAACTATCATACCATATTAATTAAATTGTTACAGATAGCTGAGCCATTAGTTAATAAATTTTCTTTCAGAGTTATTGTACCTCTGTTTTAATCAGGTTAGTTGTGCGGATGGGAGTTGAAATAAATAATAAAATAAATTAATTAAGTTACAGATTCCTTAGTGACTTACTAATAAATCTTATAGAGCAGTTACGTGTTGCGGACTGGAGAATTCTGATTGGCGATTGCAGACTAGTAGATTAGAATTGTGATTGTCTTGTGATAATAGTGGTCTAGTACCGACTGCCATGGTATCTGTAACCGGGTCGCTCTTTCCTAACTAACATACCACCCTATCCTTACCTATTGTTTTATGTAAACGGCTGTAGGAATAGGCCCGGCGTTATCCCAGAATCTTGCCTAGTGCTTGGTCTTACAGTCCTATCAATCAATCAATTAATCAATATTTAGGTATAGTGTTGTTTTGCGAAATTCTTATATTGTTATAAAAATTGTAGTAAAAATCAACCATAATTCTAATCTCTAAAATAAATTAAGTGTTGTAGCGACAAAAGTTATAATAGAGGCCAAGTATAACAAATAATAAGAGTAACTGGTTCTAACTCGAAGCATGCTAAATAATACTAGCAGCAATGAAAGACCATTTAAATTTGACAAACTTATTTAATTTAATTACATAATGATTTTGAATCATTTCATGGAGTTCAGTGTTAGTCGTCGAGTCACGAGTGGACGTGTTTTATTTTCCGCTCGATGTTTAATTAAATAAAATAAATTCGTTTGTGTGTGTGTTTGTGGCTTAAACTCTGGAATTTCAGATGAGTATCGTTATTATATTATATTTTATTATATTTTATATTAAATTATATTATATTATATATTGCATTATATATTTAGGGTTTTGTGTTTATATATTGTAATGGATGTGTATATGTCGTATTTGTGTGTGTCAGTTTGCATCATGTATACATTGCCAGTAATGATATTGGTATATACATCCATTTCATCATACAGTGGAGGGGATTTTTGAATTGTAACGCGTTCACTGCATGTGCATTAGTGTCTTTTTATATACATCACTTGTGGAAAACACAAATACACATTCTATATAGTCTAAATTTTGATGTCCTTGAAAACGATTGCATATAAATTTTTGTTAAATTTTATAAATCACGTTATTTTGTTTTTGTTTTCTTTTCTATTCAAATTTTTCTATTTCTATTATGTATTAACATGCACACCTGCAAAGGCTGCAACGGTTGCATTAGTCAAATGAAATTCAAAATATTTGACTACATATTTCCCTTACTTTTTGTTTTATATATATATATATATATATATATATATATATATATATATATATATATATATATATATATATACATATATATATATATATATATATATATATATATATATATATATATATATATATACATATATATACATATACATATACATATATATATATATATATATATATATATATATATATATATATATATATATATATATATATATATATATATATATATATATATATATATATATATATATATATCGTCCGAAACTAGACGCGGTATCGGAGCTTCCTATTGAACTTCAGGATTGATTGTTTAGTGATTTTAAGTCACGTTTGTGGAGGGGTTGCAGTCTCGTTGACATTTGAGGGTTGTTGGTTTTAATTTTTCGTCGTTGGAATCGGGTCTGCGTTTGACTTGATCGTGGGTTTCGGGATTGAATGGTTTTCTGCCGTAGTCCCGGGTGCGTTGTTGGTGATGGAGAATGCAGGTTATGTCTTGTATCGAGTTTGAGATTCCTTGTTTTGGAAAGTTGTAAAGGATGTGTATGCTTACGTTCAGGGTGTCACTTTGCTGTTAGTGTGGTGCATCTCCTTCTATTTTTACTGTTTATGGGTTCAGTAGCCGCTTATTCAAATTTGCTACATTTTTTAAAAAGAGGAATAGTTGGTGTTGACTTCAAGGGGCTTCATTCATATCATTTGATAGGAAGTCGGATTTGAGTGCGAAATTGAATAGGTTGAGGTAACGTGTGTATAGCACAAGGGTGCGTGTGTGTGACACATGTAAGAAAAGTAATAAGAAAAGTGTACACATCCTCAGAGATTTTGTAGAACAGGAGGGTTAAGATCTGATACAGAACGCGAGTATGTATCTTTCGTTATCCGATCAACATTTTGGGAGTGTGGTTGAGGGTTGTTTAGTCTGGAAGTTTGTGACGGGTTGGGCGAGGATTTGATTTTAGTGACGGGGAGTTGGATCTATTAGAATGTTTGGGTGTCGGCGGGATTGTAGCAGTTTTGCAGTGGTGGTTTGGAAGCATTCAATTTTGTAGAGTTTCGGGAGGTTTTGATGTTTCGGCTGGATTTTTGGAGGATGTCGCCCGATTCTGGAGTGGACTGGGATTGTGAAGGAGTGTTTGGGAGGAAGCGGTTTTTGTAGGTATTTGTAGCTGCATGCTAGTTATTTGTTCTTTGCCTCATGGTACTGCTGTGGTTGGGTGTGAGGGAGGTTTCAGCGCTGGATTTGGTTGGGACGGGTATGAGGGTTGATCTAATTGCGGTGGCGGTTGGGAGCCTCTGTTGGCATGTGGGGTTTTTGACGCGAGTGGGATTTATTGGGGGCGGATGATTCGCCGGAATGTGGTTGAATGGATTTCGGTTTGTTGGATGTTAGTTGAGATAGGTCTGCACTTTTTATTTTTGTGTAGGTTGGTGTTCCATTGTTGATAGTGCTTTGAATGAGTTTGTAGTTTGAATGCTTCCAATTTGGTTCTCGTGTTAGAGTTTGTGTACTACTAATAGAAGTATGTTTGGTTGAATGTTGAGTTTGGATCGTGTTTTGTTTGGTTTGCTTGAATGGGGTTCGCTTCGGGGGTTTCGATTTCCTCCACTTTTGGGGTGCTTCTGCTCCATACTTTCTGCATATATGTGGCATTCTTGACTGCTTTATTGCCTGTGTGTCGTGTATACGTTCCTGTGGGTTATCCATGCGTAATTTCAATTTATTAAGTTTCGTATTTGGATTTAATGGTGCTTTTTGAAGTCAATAGTAATTGTTCTTTTCTTGATTTATGAACGGTGAAGGTCGGGGCGGATCTACTGCATTTTTAGTAGAGTGACATCCCTGATCAAGACCATAATACGAGCATTGCATTACAATTACATTGTATTGCAGTAATATAAAAATAATACTAATAATAAGAATTTATGGAAAAGGTTTGGTTCTAATTATTTATATAAGTGTAAATATGATTATAGTTGGAGGAGGTTTACAAGGAAAGTTTATTTTATTTTAAAAAAGAAGTTACATAATATTAGAATGTAAAAGGTTTTCAGAGATTTATTTTGATTTTCTGATAGACATATTCTAATATTATGGTATCATCAGCGTAATGGTTGACGGGTACTTAATCTAGCATAACATATTAATTTAATTTATTGTTACAGATTCAAGATCCAATCCTGGAGTTTAAATAAATAATAAAATTAAGTTACAGATCTACTATCTAGTTAATTTATTTTTAGAATTTTGTGTAAATGATTTAATTTTAATACGTTATAGCTAAGTTGCAGGTTATAGCTAACTTACTCAATTATTTATTTATATAAATAATTTACCCTATACACGAATTGACAGTTTATTAGGTCGTCATAATGTATGTATATGAAATGATGTCGGATCATAAAATAAATAAATATTGCCCCTCGCGTTAGATGGTGGTGGATCTGAAAATATAGGGACGCAACTTTATATGCATTATATGATGAGAAGATCCCAGGAAAACTAACCTAAATACTCCAGTTTCAACTGTTGAGGTAACACAAATACATATGATGGAATTAGAAATGTCCTGCCTATCCAAATAAAAATAATAACCAATGTTAATGTGAAAATGATATAGATTTTACTTCCAAATTATATTATTTTATTATTTATGTAACAGGAAATTGGTTCTACTCAAGATTGTCACCCTAGTCTATTTGATTCTCTGATGGGCATGTTACAGACTTATAGTAACATTATCGTAATGGATGGCTTAAACTATCGTACCATATTAATTAAATTGTTTCAGATACCTGAGCCATAAGTTAATAAATATTCTTTCAGGGTTTTGTACTTATGTTTAATTAGGTTAGATGTGCGGATGGGAGTTGAAATAAATAATAAAATGAATTAATTTAAGTTACAGATTCCTGAGCGACTAACTAATAAATTTATATTAGAATTTTAATTTTAATTTAGTTTTAATTTTATTTAAAATACAGCAGAGCAGATAGGTGTTGCGGAGTGGAGAATGCTGATTGGTGATTGCAGACTAGTAGATTAGAATTGTGATCGTCTGTAACCGGGTCGTTCTCTCTTTACTAACATACCTTCCCATCCTTACCTATTGTTTTATGTAAACGGCTGTAGGAATAGGCCCGGCGTTATCCAGGAATCTTGCCTAGCGCTTGGTCCTACAGTCCTATCAATCAATTAACCAATCAATCAATAATGATTTTGAATCATTTCATAAGAATTAATGTAAAATTGACAACTTTTGTGTCAATTTTATGAATGAAAAGAACTCAAAACAAAACTAATTTTTATATCAATATTTAAATCAAACAGCGCAACCAAGAAAAAGGTCAAATAAACGTCCATTATTTTGTTATTACTGACAGCAAATTACTGAGGTTTTGGGTATAACTAATTGTTTGAAAGTATGGAAGAAAAAAATTAAATTATATTTTATACAACAACCAAATAATTCAATATAAATACAATGTCAATAAAATTCTCAATACAATAAAATAATTTAGTTAAGAGGTTGATGTATAGATAATAATTGACTTTAGAAGCTGATGTATCTAAATCAAATTTATACATTTATTATTTTAATGATTAGAATAGAAATAACATCGTTTTGATTATTTAGTTTTTAAACATAAGTTGGTTATAAATGCTTAAAAACACCGTATAAAAATATATAAAGCGAGATCAATGACGTATGAACTACGAAAAACCAACATATTCTTCTCATTGCATGAAGAATAACACTTAATAACTTTAACAATCTATATCGTATTTCTTACTATTTTAAGCATATTGTAAATGTTATAATACTAAGTACACAATTTAATTACCGAAAAGTAAATTTTTAAAAGTTTATTTGTAGTTTTTTATATACATACAATTTTTATACTTCATGTGATACATTAGGCTTTTTAAAAGTGTGAATTACTTTGCAAATTTTAAACATTTAATTTATTTTCAATTTGAAAAGATTATTGCGCGAGAAGAAAATAGCATAACACATTGCCTCAATTTATAATAATTCTCCAAAGTCTATCATGTGAACATGTGAAACAAAACTCTTAGGCTATTTTTTTATTATTGGAGTTCGACTTAACAACGACGAACCGATGAATCATGGTTATTTTGTCGGTTGCTGTTATGTTTTGTGATAGGAACATTTTACATTTTAATATTGTTGTAATTTATGTTGTACTCGAGGACAGCGAGTTTTAACGTTGTTTTACCACCGTATATTGAATTGGGGAGCTGAACAATTTGTTAAAACAGTGAAAGAGCACATAAATAGTAAATATGGAGAGAATAAACAAATGAGTATTTACTTGTTTGATAAATACTCATTTACTCGTATTTATTTCATGAATATCTATCAATACAAAAACATAACATATTTCAAGGTCACCCAACCCATAAGGAACTTCAAATAGTTAAATTTAATTGGAAATCGTTCAGCACAGTGGTCAATTCATTGATGTACATTGCATAACGATTACGATCATCATCACGAGAAGTAAGGTTGCCAGAAGTCTATAGCCATTAGATAATGCAGTTGCACAATTCATCAATCTCATACACAGATTGTTAATCATCTGACTTGTAGATAATATTATTATAATAACTCACGTTTATGTTATAATTAATAATTAATGATAACAATATTAATGGTTAATTATAACATATTATTATAATAAATGATTTAGTCTACGGGCATAAAGGTTATAAAAATTTTTTAAACAAAAATGACAGCAAACAATATTTCACGATATTGTCCTAAATTTTATAGCAATTGTCTAAAAATATAGAGGGATTTTCTTCTTTTATCATGATATAAAGAATTATTTATGTGTTGAAAATAAGAGGTACAAACGTTTTAAGCTCATTTTCAATCATTGCGGCTTGTGTATTGTGGAACTTTGTTTTAACTACAGTTTGAGCAAATCTTCGACGAAGCTCAATAAATTTCATAGGGAGACATATCCAGTAATTTCAACTACTATAACGAAGAAACAACACTTGCAAGACTTTGAATTGATATCTTCAAGATAACAAATTTAGCTCTCGAAAAAGAGAAATTAAAGGTGTATTTTTTGACCGAACGTAAATCTTTTACAATTCTCTTTAGAGCTAATACAGATTAAGGTAAACTTAACCCCAAACAGTTATCTCTAAAATAATTACTTATTCACCAATAGCATGATCCATAAACCTCCAAGAAACATAAGCAGGACACAAATGTTGTAGGTTCAAAAGTTATGCACTCCAGTAATAACATTTATCCTAATATTATTTAGGTGGGAAGTCTAAAAGACTATGAATCAATTGCTACACTTAAGTTTTAAAACTCGGTATATTAAAGCACTTCTTATAACATGGATTCTTATACATGAATCATACTTGAAATAGTTCTTATTAGTTGTATGTCTGATCTCCCAAAATGCTTAACTCTGGTCTTATCACTAGCATCAATTCAGTAAAAATAACCTTTTTACAGAAATTTTAAACGTATTGAGTAAATTGTGGAATTTCAGGATAATCATAAAAGCCATATACAAATCAATAATGCATACTGCAGCACATATAATGTGAGATTAATTTAAAAAACGGAATTAAAAATGTGGCATTCACAAATAAATTTAACTCGTCATTGTTCACAAAAACAATGATCGTCACGCTATAACAACTTTGTATAACTTCTAGATACAAATACGAGTATAAAGACCAGTTGCGCGCAACAGATCGTATAAAGATTTATAGATTATTTAACACTATTAACAACAGAAGCATAATCACGCTTCTTAATAAATTAAATACAATAAAAGTTTTAAAAATGACCTTGGAAAAAGTCTTAAAAATGACCTTGGAAATCAAACACTACTGCACTATCCGGGGTATCTACAAGAAACTCTTTACTATCCTGTGATCACAATAAGTGATGGATCACTGGATATTAAAGAGTTTCATAGATAGATACATCAGGATAGTAACAAGTTCATGTAGTATTGTTTTGCAAGATTTATCCCTGTAAGAATGTTACATGTTATTGAGAGGAGAATACAATCTCTAATATATGTTTCTATTCTTTCTCATATCTATCAAATCAACATGACGCCCGTTAAATGAAGTATGTTACAATTTGAAATCAACAAAGATTACATCCATTACTAAGCAACCATCGAAGCAACCCAAATAAAACCGTGCTTTATAATCTATGTATAAACTGAAATCTTTTATGAAACAATAAATACTTCTTATGAAGTGTTGCGAAAATAATTAAGAAAATCAATAGATTTCTTAAGCAATTTCATGAACAACTTAAAATCTTTTGTCTATTTATGTTTATATTTATTTATCAAACTAAATTAATACACTAATGCTTTTTCTCTTGATTATTAAGAGTAGTGGTTGGTAATCAAACCAAGCTCGAATCTATGTTTTGTTTAGGTTCATTTGTAAATAATGTATTTATTATAAATAATTGTTTATGAATTGTTGAGCGTTCTAAGTAAATATAAGTGACTTTTAGCAACCAATTTTTTTTTGAAAAAAAAATTTCAGTATTACTGAGTAAAATCAGAGATCTTATAATAAAATCTCTGGTAAAACAAAAATTTATTCATTAAACTAAACAAAAAATGAAATAATTTAAGTACGTTATCAAACTAAGTAATATATCAATTTAAATCATTATAATACACTAATTTAGTCACCGGTTGTAGCTTAATGGTTAAGAGATTTTCTTAATGGTTAAGAGATTTTTGTTACATAATAATAAACAATTATTAATTTTAAATTATTATTTATTGTTATATAATTATTAATCTTCACCCAGAGAAAGTAGCGTGCTTGCTCTGTCATATGACCAAAAATCATGATTTTGAATATTTTTATGTAAAGTGTATGTGAGTTGAACTGTGGGCGTTCTGGAATAAATTCCATCTTCTTTAATCAAAAAAGTTATTAATTTAAAATTTAAAAATTTGAGCATCTTATATACTTATATTTATGTAGACATCTATCTTTAAATGATTATGTTTTTAACCCTATTCCAGCCAATATAATAAAATAGTGTTAAGTTTGATGCATTATTATATAAAGATTACCCTCACTCTGTGCATAGCTTACCAGCACGTTGTCTGTGCACAGGGATCAATCTGACCCCACATACGTCTTGATGATTTTTTTTAAGAAACAATTAGATATTGTTAGTGTTTTTCTTTTATTTAAAATGCTATTGCTCAAATAAAATTAATTCAAACAAACAATTCATAAATTCAATCAATATATCACATACCAACACATTAAAAAATCAAAATAATAACTAACCACAGTTAAAATCGTTAAACATAAATCTATAAATCTGACTAATTGTGTCCAATGGTCCCAATGCTCGTCGTTTTTTTCTGTAAACGTTGTTCGGCCAAGATGCAGCTAGTAAAAAAATTGTCCATGGTCATAGTTCGACCTTTGTTCAAGAATAGTGCCGATATCCGATGAACTAAATTAAGTACATAATCATAATTGAACGAGACTCATTTGGTTGTTTCCCACGTATACTTCGGCCTTCAAAGGATAGAATTTGTTTGCATCGCATATGTTTGGATGGGATGTGCTGTATGAACGAACATCTACCACAACTTGACACTAGCTGCTCGTTGATAATTAGGTAAGCTGATGGCTTATGAGTGCTCGTATATTCGCTAAAAACATGTTCCAGACATAACGGAATGCAGCTTGTTAATCAGTTTTTAATCGCTTATGTATGGTTTGGTAGTTATCGAAATGTCAAAATCTCAATAATTGTGGAACTCTCTGTAACGACATAACCGCTCGATAAAAACGGCGGTTATATAAGTGATAAAGTTCATCTAATCGCTCGTCCCAATTTTTATGAACCTCAGCATATAAGAGCGTAAATCTCTACGGAACTAGTATCATACCACACCCGATGTCCTTTTGCTGGTTTACTGTTCATTGTATAAAAAATTGTCGTGCTTTACTGTTGGTTCGACAAAGTAACGAGATAATTCGAAATATAATGGTGTGCACATGTACTTTACATTGATTTTTGTGTTATTAATTCATAGAGTCGTAACAGAATTATATGGGGCCATTTTGAACCCAGTACACCGAAATGTACTTGTTTTTCTTAAGCCAACACATTTTCCTTTAATAACGTGAAGTTTAAGAAGCTTACACTTGAATTCTTTGTAAAAGGTATATGTTGAGGTTATCTAAATCATACGGACTGTTTGTATTTTGAAAAATATGATTTTTTATGGTTTAAAAACGGTTGGGGTCAATTTGACCCCAATGCACAGAGTAAGGGATTATTAACAAAATACTAAACTAAAGCAGTTTATAATCGCAAAACTCTGTCGTAAAAAATTAGAATACAGCAATAAGCTACACGAAACAATACCTAGTAGTTAAAACCAACATACGAGCATAAAATAAAATATAAACTTTATTAATTTAATAAACTGATCTGTTATAATATATCAATTCGTATTTACATAATATGTGTGTACTTTTTTAAACAAAAATGACTCAGATTGAGCTAGTCCATAATAAGATTTAGGTTATGTGCTGTTTCTCTTTATATTTGTCTACTAAATAAAATAAAAAGCTAATATAAATTTAATTTTGTGAGATAAGATAATCCATTTTCAACGGTTTTTATCCCTGAATTTATTGTGAATGAAAATTTTTGTTTTTTATATATGAGTATACTCGTATTTTTATACTATAGAGTTTAAATTTTTGAATGTTAAAAATATATCTATATATACATAATTATATCGTATTACGTGCATACGAGTCTATTCAAATTAATACAATCATTCTATGAGAGATAAAGAAAATCATTGAATTGCCGCTGTTTTATTATTATATTAAATAAAAGTAATTTGAATGAAATTTACATAAATAAATTTAAAGGTTTAGAACTAAGTCAACAATTTTGTTAGTTAATAAAAGTTTTACGACTCATAAGTAAATTTTAAATTCTTCTGATTGAAGCAAGAAATTACACCGTACAAAATTTTCACCAAATACCAAAACATGATCATGTTAATATCCTAGAGTATAATATACATATTTGAATTTTTTTACGTCCGCCCAGCGATCCAACTTACTTATATACTTAAGTCTCCTCCTATGACAAGCTTTGAATACTGTGGTGATATTCTTTCGGTCATAATTCGTTCGAAATATTTACGAGACATATAAATGCCCCCAATTCACAGGGCATATTCAAATGTCAAAAAGTCAACAAAAAAAAATCGTAAACCGCCAAAAAAAACAACCAACACCCGCTTAAGTACCCGGATTCGATATTAAGGATCGGAACATGGAATTTGTAAATCTTATAAAACCTGGTGCGTGTTTGACGGCCTTATCACATGTATTAAAAGATAATCGGCTATAAAACTCTTATAGCTCTGCAAGAAACTCGATGGTCTAAAAGTGGAGACCTTGTGTCTCAAGGCTTGCTGTTGGATTTTTCAGTAGGCCACAGATAAAAAGGCTGTGTTGGATTTCCAAGCTTCGCTTGCACATGAAATTAGCCAACCTGTGAATTGTCTGTGCACATTCACCCACTGAAGTAAAGCAACTCCAAGATAAAGACTTAGTTTACAATAATTTGGATAGTCTGATGGGCTCCTTAGTCAACATCGTTATATAATTACAAATCCATCAGCATAAACAATATCTTTTAAAAACTAGTAAAATCGTATCTTTGCATAGCATGTTTATATATACATATATATATATATATATATATATATATATATATATATATATATATATATATATATATATATATATATATATATATATATATATATATAGGGAGATTTTTGAATTGTATTGTAACGCGTTCACTGCATGTGTATTTGTGTCTTTTTATATACATCAGTTGTGGAAAACACAAATGCACATTCTATACTCTAAATTTTGATGTCCTATTGTCCTTGAAAACGATTGCATATAAATTTTTGTTAAATTTTATATAGCAAGTTAATTTGTTTTTGTTTTCTTAGTTGCATTAGTCAAATAAAATTCTAAATATGTATTTGACTATGTATTTCCCTTCCCTTTTGTTTTATATATTTTGCTTATAAAACATCAAGTATAGATCAATAATATTGCAATGCGTATACGGGCAATGTATACAGGTTTGATATTGTTTATATTTGTGTATATAAATATAATATAATATAATATATAAATACATACAGTGCCTCACATAAATTACTGGTTTTTGGTTTTGCTATTTGATAGGTTTGCATGTAATGTTCTTGTATTTGATCATTGATTGAGAATTTAAATTTAGTTTTTGGCTGTAATGCAATTAGGATTTTAATGCGGTGCCATGTAAAGATTAATGGTCGAAGGGTCAGTTTTTATACGACCAGGGAGGTGACTTGTATGTGGGGAGTATGGAGCGGTTATGGTGGATATTCTGGTTTCCAGTGGATTTTATTCGTGTTTGAAATTTCATATGTAAGCGGAGGTTTTCGGCCTTTGCCTTGGTTAGATTGATTTTTATGTTTGTCTTAGGTGGGTTTAGTTTTGGAAGCTTCCTTTCAACTGCAGAGGTGCTTAGGGGTGCGGAGCGAATTGATGGCGTGAAGTTCCAGGTATCGATAGAGGTTGCTTCCTGCAACATGTTCTTGTTCGGTTTTGGCTCGGTCCGAAGTCTGGTGGCGTCCTCCGAAACTAGCCCCGGTATTGGGGCTTCCTATTGAACTGCAGGATTGATTGTTTAGTGATTTTAAGTCATGATTCTGGAGTTGTTTCAGTCTCGTTGACATTTGAATGTTGTTGCGTTTAATTTTTCGTCGTTCGAATCGGGCCTACGCTTGACTTGGTCGCGGGTTTCGGGATTGAATGGTTTTCAGCCGTAGGCCCGGAGTGCGTTGCCGGTGATGGAGAATGCAGGTTTTATCTTCTATCGGGTTTGAGTGTCCTTGTTTTGGAGAGTTTTAAGAGATGCGTATGCCTTCGTTTAGGGAGTCACTTTGCTGTAGGTGTGGCGGATCTGCTTCGATTTTTACTGTTTATGGGTTCAGTTCAGGCGCTGATTCAAATTTGCTACAGTTTTAAAAAGAGGAATAGTTGGTGTTGACTTCGAGGAGCTCCATTCATATCATTTGATAGGAAGTCGTATCTGAGTGCGAAATATAGTATAAATTGAGGTAACGGTGTAGCAAATATAGTATAAGTTGAGGTGCGGTGTTGAGGCAAGGGTGCGTGTGTGTGACACATAGGTAATAAGGAAAGTGTACACATTCTCAGGGATTTTGTAGGACAGGAGTGTTTAGTTTTGATGCAGAACACGAGTCTGTATCTTCCATTATCGAAGGTACATTTTGGGATTGTGGTTGAGGGTTGTTTAGTCTGGAAGTTAGTGACGGGTCGGGCGGAGATTTAACTGTAGGAGCGGGCAGTTGGAACTTTTAGAATGTTTGGGCGTCGGCGGGATTTTAGCAGTTTTGCAGTGGTGGTTTGGAAGCATTCAATTTTGTAGTATAGGGAGGTTTTGATGTTTTGGTTGGATTTTTGGAGAATGTCGCTCGATTCTGGAGTGGGCTGGGATTGTGCAGGAGTATCTTGGAGGAAGCGGCTTTTCTAGGTATTTGTAGCTGCATGCGTGTAATTTGTTGTTGGCCTCATGGTACTGATGTGGTTTGGGGGGGGGGGGGGGGGGGGGGAGGTAGATTTCGTGGCTGCATGTGATTGGGACGGGCATGATGGTTGAGCTAGTTGCAGTGGTGGTTGGGAGCCTTTGTTGGCATGTCGGGTTTTCGACGCGAGTGGGATTAGTTGGGAACCGGAGTATTCGCTGGAATGTGGGGTGTTTGAATGGATTTCGGTTTGTTGAAAGTCAGTTGAGATAGGTCTGCACTTTCTGTTTTTATTTTTGTGTAGGTTAGTGTCTCGTTGTTGAGGGTGCTCTGAATGAGTTTGTATTTTGGATATTTACGATTGGGTTCTCGTGTTAAAGTTTGTTTACTACTAATAGATGTATGTTTGGTTGAATGTTGAGTTTGGATCGTGTTTGGTTTCCTTGAATGAGGTTGCTCCGGGGGTGTCGATTTCCTCCATTTTTTGGGTGCTTCTGCTCCATACTTTCTGCATGTATGTGGCATCCCTGCCTGTGTGTCGTGCATGCGTGCCTGTGGGTTGTCCATGCGTTATTTCAATTTATCAAGTTTTGTATTAAGTTTCATATTTGGGTTTAATGGTGCTTTTTAAAATCGATACCAGTTGTTCTTTTTTGATTAATGAACGCGTTCGTGAAGGTCGGGGCGGATCTACTACGTTTGTAGTAGAGTGGCATTCCTGATCACGACCATTTATATAAAAATAATAATAATTTATGGAAAAGGTTTGGTTCTAATTATTTATATAAGTGTAAATATGACTATAGTTGGAGGGGGCTTACAAGGAAAGTTTATTTTATTTAAAAACAAAGAGTTTGCATAATTTTTGAATATAAAACGTTTTCAGAGATTTATTTTGATTTTCTGACAAACATATTCTGGTATTATGGTATCATCAGCGTAATGGTTGACGGGTACTTTATCTGGCATACCATATTAATTTAATTTATTGTTGCAGATTCTGGTGCCGTGAGTTAATTAATTAAGAATTTGTGATTTTGTTGAACTATGATTGGTGTGTGGACTGGAGTTTGGATAAATAA
>OZ010737.1:104322906-104405406 GCA_963932295.1 Tipula lateralis
GCAAATGGTTAGGTAAATCGGACATATAGCCGTACGTCCTTGATTTGGCTGCAAAGCGTAAGGTAAGGACGTAAATAAGCGAACCACGAAAGAGTTGGAAGTGCCTTGATCCCCAAAACAGATGGCATAGAAATAAACAAAAAAAAAGCAAAGTGTAAAGTGGAAAAACGAACCGAAATAAATTTAAAAAAAATTATTTAATAAAAAGTTCATTTAATAAAAATTCACTAGTTAAAAGTTATACGATAAAGGCTTTAACTCAATTTAAGATCCGCATGACTCAGACGTGGCAAACAGTAGAACTAAAAATCCTATAAACCACAAAGCAAGGAAGATACGAGAAACGAGGCTCCGAAGTCACCGTAGGAACGGATGAAACGGAGTTTGATACTAAACAATCAAGAGTATTAAACAGCCGCTCATACAGTTGCCTTTGGAAGATCACATCAGGTCCCCACACGATTAGGACAAAATTCACCGCGTAACGTGTGTCATCTTTAGTGGAATTACAACTCAACATAGGAATTGCAGTCCTACATTCCGTCATTATATTACTGTAAGTGATATCCAAATATATTTTTAATATATTTCTTATTAGTATTATTATTATTACTATAGCAATTAAAATATCAAAAGATTCTAACAAAATAAACTCAAAAGGCCTAATTTAACAAAATAAACATTTCAAAACAAAAAAAAATCAAAATAGATTCAAGAAAAACAAAAATGTATAACAAAATATACTAAAAGGCCCTATTTTTACGAAATAAACTATATTAATACCGGTGTGAAGTTTTTAACAAAATTTGTAAGTATCAAAAAATATATACATATATGTATTAGTATCACTCAAACGATATTTTTTTTAGAAAATCTTGAGTAAATTCGAAAAGATAAACGAAAAAGTGGTATGAACAAGTATCCACGGTCTCCGTTTGTGGATCGCTTCATATGAATAATATGGACCATATATAGGCACATTTCACCCATAATGGCGAATGTTGCCCATAATCTCTTGTAAAAGGGTTAATTAAAAAATTCGAAAATTTAACTCAGCACCCCAAAACGAAAAAGTGGTATTAACAGGTATCCACGGTCTCCGTGTGGGGATCGTTTCATATGGATAATATGGACCATATATAGGGACATTTCACCTATATTGCCGAATGTTACCAAAATCTCTTGTAATAGGAGTAAATTCAAAAATTCAAAAATTTAACTCAAGACCCCAAAACGAAAAAGTGGTATTAACAAGTATCCACGGTCTCTGTTTGAAGATTGCTTCATATGGATAATATGGGCCATATATAGGCACATTTCACCTATATTGCCGAATGTTGTCCAAATCTCTTGTAATAGGGGTTAATTAAAAAATTCGAAAATTTAACTCAACACGTGAATTAGAAAAATCAAGTTTGATTAAAATGAAAATCTTTTTAAGGTTTTTTAATAATTTGTTGCATATCTATTGATTTATTTGAAAATTACTTGGGATATTAGTACATTTTCATAATTTCGACGTTATATTTTAATATTTTATAAATCGTTCTATTTCGTACACTGAACCAAATGTACCACTCAATATGACAAATTTTAGTGACAAAAATATTGATAAATATTTGTCAGTGTTTTTATAGTTATTTTGAAAAAATTATTTCAATCTGATAATTTATTTTCATTTCGAATTAGAATATTACAGTTATGCCTTCGTTTATATTTTTCAACAAAAATATAATTTTTTATTATTCTTATTGAACATTATTCTTAACAATATTTAATCACTATGATAAAAATGTATTCTATATGATAAATTTATCAGTTTTTTTTAAATGATCTAACTGATCAGTTTGCTATCAAAGTGAACATCAATCTTTATTGATAAGAAAATATAAATTTGCAAAAATGGTCGATATTTCGCGTACATTCTTGTAATTCGCTAGCACTGAACGTACTCGACTTAAAGCATATATATAATAATTGCACGTCAAATCAGGTAACATACGCCTGAAGAGATGGATTTGATCTATTCGATCGCACAGCTATTTAATATGACGTCATCCAACACATCGAAACCGGTCAAAGCAGAATTACAACATTAAACAGAAAAGCAACAACGAATTATATATTAAAACTCCGGTAAGAAAACATACAATAAAAATTTAAATTACATCCATAAGGAAGGAGATAGATCTTAGAAATAAACCCAAAATCTTTTCTCCCAAATCGGCCTTAAAAACAAAACTCATTATAATAACTGGGGGGATGATTATAGAGGGGGAAGTTCAAAATGAATTGTTCCCTTCCCGGAAGAATGTTCCAAATTAAGAAAGCTTTTTCTTTTATAATATATTTTTAAGCATATATTTTTATATATTTAAATTAAATTAACAAATTGTATAACATACTTATGTGCATATACTGAAACATATGAAGTTAATTAAACAGAATTATTAAATAAGAAATCTATTAAAATCAAAATATAAAATATTCCAATCGATAAATTCACTTTTCTTATTGATAATATATTATTTGAACTTTTTAGCTATTGATAAGTTCGTAAATCTCATTGATAGGAATCTTTGTCGGTTGTATATTGATAAGGCATTTTTCAATGTGAATGTAATTTTGGTCAGTTTGAACAATTATTTTTTTCAGTGTATTAATGATTAATAATAATTTTTAACTCTATCTCAAAATTATTTAATTAATCTAAAAAGAGATAGAATTTAAATTTTCCATATAAACACATCAACTGAATGAAAGAGATGAATGTAGTATTATCTCTTCGAATTTACTCAAGATTTTCTAATAAGAATATCGTTTGAGTGATACTAATACATACATATGTTTTTTTATATTAACAAATTTTGTTAGAAACTTCACACCGGTCTTAATAAGCATTTAAAAACAAAAAGCAAAATAGATTTAAGAATAAACAAAATAAAAAAGAAAAAGAAAAAGCAAAACAAAATAAAGGCCTAATTTAGAATAGTTCAGTGAAATTCAGAAGTGAACAAATCAAAAATAAAATAAAAATCGTGGTTAAAGGTAATTCGCAATCTCCAAAATCGTAGTTGAATATTATTCTTTATCGGCTTAAATTTACTTGTTCGAAATGGCTCATACTAATCCCAATAATCCCTTAGTACGTCCGGCGGTATTAGACGCGAGTGGTTCCAGGAGACTCGAAAACACAGACAATACCGAACCGCTAGATCTCAATTCCTTGACCGAGCAGATATCTAGAATTGTTAGGGACATCTTGATTAAGGATGGACGACAGATACTAACTGATGTAAATCCTAGCTTTAACACCCAAGACGACACTGACCAAACTATAAATTTAAACCTAGATCAAACCCTCTCGGATTTAGACAAAATCCCTGATATAGTGAAGAGCTTGAGAGAATTTTCTGGGCACGCCAATGAATTTAGTTCCTGGAAAAAAAGCGTAGACCGTATCCTTAAAATTGACGAATACTTGAAAGGTACGCCAAAATACTACGATATTCTAAGCGTTGTCCGCAACAAAATCACAGGAAGTGCTGACATAGCTTTGGAATCCTACAATACGCCGTTAAACTGGTTAAAAATCTCGAGATGTCTTACTCTGCATTATGCAGATAAGAGAGATATAGGAACACTCGAATATCATATGACGACTCTGGTACAAGGTCCACACTCAACCCAAGAATTCTATCAATTAGTGAACCAACATCTGTCACTATTATTGAATAAATTGTCATGTATTGAAATGGGCAATGAATCTTTAACCAACATGGCTCAAGCCTATAGTGAGATAAAGCATTGGGCACGTTCGTTAGAGGCTTAAAAGGAGATCTTCTTCGCATTTTAAGTATCAGAGAACCTGTGGACTTATCACAGGCACTACACCTCTGCCTCAAACTTCAAAATATTGATTTTAGAACCCAATACGCAAACAACTACCAGAGGAGAGAAATTCGCCCATCTTTGACTTCCCGACGAAATAACACTCAAGATTTTAAATTCAACAAACCATTCTACCTCCAACTCACGCACAACCCGCGAGGACCACAACAACCTATTTTCGTAAGACAATTCCAATCACCCCAACAGACCAAACTTTCCACATAATTCCCATTTCCAAAGTAAAATGCACTTACCTAGTAGACTTCAATGGACATATCCACAGAGACAGATTACTAGACCAGAACCAATGGATGTGGATCAAAGTATGCAATCCAGGCATAAAAAATTACATGAATAAATCACATTTAACCAATCAACCCACACAGAAAAGAGCTTTCCAATCCCAACAGTGACCCCTTCTAACAAACTTCAAAGAGTGTTCTATACAGAACCAAACGCTGAGAATATGCATCCACCAGAGACAGAATTGGAAACCAGTGAGAATACTCAAGAGGCAACCGACTCAGTCGAACAAACATTAGAGGAATACGTTGATGCCTATGATAATCCGACTTACGTCGAACCCGAAAACTTAGAAGATATATATTTTTTAGATTAAAGCGCTATTCGCTCCCCTATTACGAATTCAAAATCAGGAACGGAGAGATTTTAAAATCCCTTATCGACAATGGATCAAATAAAAACTACATACAGCCAAAACACGTTAGAGAACCAATTCTCAACGATAAACCTTTCTTAGCCAACTCCATAGGAGGAAGTGTTGAAATAACCCATCACTCTCTCATAAACCTCTTCGGAACTAATACAGATAAAATTAAATACTATATCCTTCCCAGTCTAAAATCCTTTAACAGCATAATCGGAAATGACTCCTTGAGAAAGCTTCGAGCCGTAATCCACACCAGCGAAGGACATATGACTATTTTCCCTGACCTTAAAATCCCACTAAAACAACACCGTACAGAGGACGCGCACAATATAGATCTCAGAATCACACATCTCGACAACGATCAAAAACATAAACTGTTCTCCATCATACGTAAATGCCCAAAATTATTCGCCGATCCCGATAGAAAGTTGACATACACAACAAGAGTCCAAGGTGAAGTACGCACTACAACAGATACTCCGGTATATTCTCGAGCCTATCCTTACCCAATGGCTCTAAAAGAGGAAGTTGAAAAACAAATCAACGAGCTGCTAACGGAAGGCATAATAAGACATTCACGGTTCCCCGATAATTCACCCGTGTGGATCGTACCTAAAAAGGAGGACGCATCCGGAGAAAAGAAATATCGAATGGTAATAGATTACCGTAAATTAAATTCTGTTGCCATTTCCGATAAATACCCCATTCCCCAGATAAATTAAGTTCTTTCAAATTTAGGAAAGAACCAATTTTCACAATTGATCTCAAAAGTGGATTTCACGAAATACCACTCAAAAACTCAGACATTCAGAAAACCGCTTTTTCCATAAACAACGTTAAGTTCGAATTCACTAGATTGCCTTTGCGGTTTGAAAAACGCTCCGGCCATTTTCCAAATGACGTTAGATGATATCCTCAGAAAGCACATAACCAAACGTTGTTATGTCTATATAGACGATATAATAATATTTGGGAAAGATAAAGACGAACATTTCCGAAATCTCGAGCTAGTATTTCAGACCTTAGAAGCTGCTAACATGAAAACCCATTAAGACAAATGCGAATTCCTTCAGAAATAAGTTGAATTCCTGGGTTTTAACGTCGGAATAAACGGTATAAAACCGAATCCGAAGAAGGTTCAAGGCATCGTTAATCTATCCCCACCAAAAAATCTCAAGGATAAGATCCTTTTTAGGTATGTCGGGATACTATCGACGTTTTGTCAAAGATTACGCAAGACTTGCGAAACCCCTAACAACACTTTTACGTGGAGAATATGGACGAGTGTCCAAAAACGCCTCAAAAAATAAACAAATTCACCTCAACGAAAAAGCACTAGGAGCTTTCGAAAAACTAATAAATACGCTTATTTCGGAAGAAGTAATGCTCTCTCATCCAAATTTTGATAAAAAATTTGAGTTAACACCGACGCCTCAGATTACACGATCGGAGCTGTGTTAATGCAACAAAATCGTCCAATCATCTTTAACTCAAGGACACTGATCAAGGCCGAGGAGAACTATGCCACAAATGACAAAGAACTGTTGGTAATAATATGGTCCTTGAATTCTTTGCGTAGTTACCTCTATGGATCTCGGAAGGTCAAGATATTTACGGACCACCATTAACATATGCCCTCAGCAACAAAAATACCAACAGTAAAATAAAGCGTTGGAAATCCATCCTCGAGGAATACAACTACGAGCTAACTTATAAGCCAGATAAATCTAATACTGTAGCGAATTCCTTCTCCAGATTGCCAATTTTTATCGAAACACACACTTTAACGGCTACTCAACATAGTGACAACAGTTCCTCCCATAACCTAATTCTAACGGTCGAAGCTCTTATTAACGTTTTTCGCAATCAGCTTGTACTTAAAACGGACGACTGTGAAAATAGTTATCAAATAAAATCCTTCTTTTTATCGAAACACATCAGACACATTTTCATCCAACCTAATTATTCCGAAACAGACCTTATAACTATTCTTAAACGATATGCAAATCCTAACCTGTTGAATAGACTTCTTACCTCAGAACCTATAATGGGTAAAATACAAGAAATCTACCCGCACCACTTTAAGAGCTACAAAATCAGATACACTCAAGTTATGGTCGATGATATAGAAAGCGAGGAACAACAAGATGAGATAATTCTAGCCGAACACAAACGCGCGCATATAGGAACGCATACGATAATCAGTTGCAAATCCTGTGGAAATATTACTTCCCAAATATGGCGTTCAAAATATCTAATCTAATTAAACCTTGTACGGTGTGCAAGGAAAATAAATACGGACGCCATCCTAACAATCAGGAAATTCACGCCACTCCAATTCCTGATTATCCTGGCCATACGATTCATATCGATATTTTTTCTACCGAAAACAACTTGTGCTCACAGCAATCGATAAATTCTGTAAATTCGCTCAAGCCAAGATAATCGAATCCCACGCTATTGAAAACATGAAAAAACCGCTTCAAGAAATATTGTTCTATTTCTGCGTACCCGTCGCTGTTGTCGTCATAGATAACGAAAAATCACTCAATTCCGCATCCATCATGTCAATGATGAAGGATGATTTAAAAATTAATGTTTTTACGACCCCACCTTTCAAAAGCGAAGTGAATGGGCAGGTCGAAAGATTTCACTCTACACTAGCCGAGATAATGAGGTGCCTTAGAGCCGAAGGACCTCCTCGTTCCTTTGAACAACTCATCGAAAGGGCTGTGAATGAATACAATCATACTATTCATTCCACTACCCATAGCCAGTCAAAAGAAATAAATAATTAAAGCCAGTCAAAAGAAATAAATAATTAAAGCCAGTCAAAAGAAATAATGATATACCGAAGTATTGCATGAAAATATTATTAAGAATGATAACGAAATTTTGACTCTAAGACAAGATTGTAAAACGTTTAATTTTGTTTCTATATGTTGTAGCGGTCGATTCAGATCGATCTGATCGATTTATTAATTAAATTACATTATATTTGAATCGCGCTGTAGCTTATTTAATAATTATCATCGTCTTCTTACTACTCCACTGAATGTAGAATAATTAAACATAATATTAGCCAAGTCACTTTTCTAATTTATCGTGACGATTATACGCTTTACACACCATCTTCATTAAACTATTGGTTTGCGTATGGGCTAAATTAATTTTGCTATAAATATTTTGTTTAAGTTAATATTGCCATGATGGCCCATAGCTTTGTATAGGTCTATGTTGTCATGCGCGGTGCACTTATATTGTTATCCCTGTCGAATCACTTAGATTTTGTGCGATTACAAATCTATAGTTTTTTCTGGTAGTAAAAATATAAATGAACCACACACACAAGTATTTCTCACTACGGTACTTGATATTCTTTTGATCGGACGAGATCAAAATAAAAATATTAATTATATATAGTGGTGGTGAACAACCATTTTGTGAAATTAATTAAGTGTAACTTTAATTAATAATTATAAATAATTAAAGAAAAGTGAATTAAAAAATTAAACAAGTGTTTCATTATACTCGACAATTGGTGACTCCCGTCAACCCTGTTTAGGGTTCATCTGCAACCGCGGATCATTTATAGAACACGAGGTTTTTTTTCTTCTTGAATGATTTTTTTTGACCGTCAACAATAAAAAAACAGTTTGGATTTAATAATTGGAATCTTGGTGCAATCAATAGATTGTGCCAAGAACAAGGTACGTACCGCACACATACGTTGGAATTTATATAGAATTATTCTAAAATTCAAAAATTTTGTGTTTTCCACATTTCATTTTTTTCTCAACACAAAACGGTGCGAACCATACATCCCAGTAATCTACATAAAGACCTGGTCAATTGAAGAAGACCAATTCGTAACATAATTTCGTGGCACCAGAATTTACGACAGCAGCAGCATATACAACAGCAGCAGCATATACAACAGCAGCACATACAACAGCAACAGTAGCCGTAAACAAACAAAAACCGTATGAATTAAAAGGCGAAACAAATGGACAATTGAGATGAGTGTTTATATTTTTGTTAAACATAATTATTTTTAAACATATGTTAGTTTTTAAGAGAAGTTTAGTTTTTCTCAAAAACTAAACTTCTCTTAAAAACTAACATATTAGATTTAAGATACTTACTTTGTGAATTTATCACCACTATTTTTTTGGCGCGCACTAAAATTTTTTTTTCACTAAATTTCAAGTGAACATTTTTTTGAATATTCTTGTGTGAGTTCATTTGTATTTTAAATCGATTTTCTATACATTCGGTTGCTTTTGAAATATTGGGGTAGAATTTTCCTGTGCTATTAGTGTTTTCGCTGAGCATTTAAAAAATATTTTAATTTGCCTGTTAAACGGACCGGAGGAAAATACAACTGATTAAAATGGGTAACGAAGACAGCGACAGTAAAATGGACACCCAAGAGGTCATGTCAGTTATGAGTCAGTTGAAGCTGCAGCCGTTTTGGTCCGGTAGTCCAAAGAATTGGTTCAGCACTGTAGAATGGCAATTCACGTTGAACAAAATAACCAGCGAAAAAGCAAAGTGTGCACTTGTTTTGGGATCTCTATCACCCGAAGTATCGGAACAGATTTCAGATCTGTTACAAAACCCGCCAGAAAGTAATGTCTACGAGGCCATTAAAAATAAATTGTTAGAACGACTCACGCCGTCAAGTGAGAGCCAACTGGAGACACTTTTATCTGGAGTTGATATAGGGGATAGGCGGCCATCGGAGTTGCTTCGACAAATTACAAACTTAGCAAATAAGCAGTTCAGCGACAAAATAATAAAAACTTTATGGATACGTCACCTTCCGGAAGTGCTTAGAGTAGCGTTAGCGGCGCAACCGGAAAATGAACTATTAGACAACATGGCAAAGACTGCGGATAAAATCCAGCAAGCGATGCAAGGGTATCCCAAAATATCATCGATGGCTAGGCCATCTTCATCGCATAATGACAATTATAGATTTCCAAGCACGTCTAAAACTAGCGCAAGCTCAAACCAGTCTAATGAGCGCAACCAACACCATTCTTTAAAAACAATCGAGACTAGGCTCGATAAAATAGAAGCCCGCTTAAATAGTTTTTTGCAGAATAGGGGCAGGTCGCGCAGTTCTTCGCGCAATTCCGGCGGTTATAACCAGCAGAACAATAATAGGCGGAAGAATAGACAAGACTGGTGTACGCCACACAACAAGTATGGTGTGAGGGCTTGGAAATGCATTCCATCGTGCAGTTTTTATGCGGCAAAACAGGCGGAGATGGATATTATCGCACAACAAAAGAATAATGATAATCCAAAAACCAATAGGAGCGCACAGGGTCGAGTCAGGGACAATTTTTAACTGTCGCACGTCCCGACTCTTTATTCGCGACAATATAAATAAACTTACATTTCTAATAGATACGGGGGCTGACATATCAGCTATACCCGTAAAATATTTTAATATACATAGCAATAGTTTTTCTCATGATCTAACCCTAACAGCAGCCAATGGATCTACCATTCGTACTTATGGTACGCGGTTGATCAAAGTGGATCTTGGTCTTAAACGTGACTTCACACATGCTTTTATAATAGCATCTGTGAGTCGACCAATTATTGATGCTGATTTTTTGGCAAAATTTGGTCTATTAGTCGATCTGAAACAGAAACGACTAATGGATTCAACTACCAAATTGTCAATTGATGCAACGGTGAGGAATTGCGAAACTCCTACACCTGTTCATTTCTCAATTGATAATGGTTATGGTACGCTTCTCAATCGTTTTCCTAGTCTCACAGCGTTACCGCAAATTTTAATTTGCCAGTTCGCCATTCGGTTGTTCATCATATAGTGACGAACGGTCATTTACCGACGGCGAGACCTCGAAGGTTAGATCCTGATAGACATAAAGCTGCATTTACAGAGTTCCAACATATGGTAGACTTAGGGATTTGTCGTCCATCGTCTTCCCCAGTTTCTTGCCCTTTACATATGGTGAGAAAGAAAGATTTAGATTGGAGGCCATGTGGAGATTATCGGCAGTTAAATTCGGTGACAACACCGGATAGATACCCGATATCTCATATTCAGAATTTTTCTATGAATTTGCATGGTTGTAAAATTTTCTCCAAGGTTGATTTAGTTAGGGCTTATCATTTGATACCTGTTGCCTTGGAAGATGTTTATAAGACGGCTATTACAACTCCCTTTGGATTGTATGAGTTTACTCGTATGCCATTTGGATTAAGAAATGCCGCACAGACCTTCCAAAGATTTATGAACGAAGTAGTCCGTGGACTAGACTTCGTGTACGTTTACATTGATGATATTTTAGTGGCATCATGCTCTGAGGAACAGCATTTAGTACATCTAGAACAATTATTTAAAAGATTGGTAGAATTTGATGTACATATCAAAACACAAAAATGTGTTTTTGGTGTTCCATCATTAGATTTCTTGAGTCACAAAATTACACCTGATGGAATTCAACCTTCCGAGGAACGAATTCGGGCCATTAGGGATTTTCCTGCTCCTAGTTCGATTAAGCATATTCAGCGTTATATCGGGATGGTGAATTATTATCACCGGTTTATTCCCAAGTTGGCTGAATTGCTCGCTCCAATTCATTCTCACTTGTCGATACTTCTTAAATTGCCTAAGACGCCCAAGAATTTTTCATGGACGGAAGAGAGCAATTTGGCATTCACAAGTTTAAATAATGAATTGGCTAGGATTACCCTTCTCGCGCATCCTTTGGGAACTGCAAAAATAAGTATAATTACTGATGCATCTAACATTGCCGTCGGCGCTGTTCTGCAACAGTTTAATGAGAAGCGGTGGGAGCCTTTGGGATTTTTCTCAAAGAAATTAACGAGTGCCGAAATTAAATATTCTGCATTCGATCGGGAACTATTAGCAATGTATTTGGCAATTAAGCATTTTAGGTATTTTGTTGAGGGTCGGGATTTTACAATATATACCGACCATAAACCATTAACGAGAGCTATTCAGTCTAAAACTGAACGAAATCCAAGGCAATCGCGCCATTTGGATTACATTAGCCAATTTACATCGGATATTCATGCATGTGCATGGTGTAGAAAACGTAGTAGCGGATACATTATCACAAACTTTGAATCTTGACTCGGCCACTAACGAAAGTTATTTCGATTATCAAGACATAATCAAAGCGCAACAGAGCGATATTGAACTTCAGAAATTATTATCTGATTCTGGTGATCGTTGTTTAGCTTCCAGTTTAAAGCTGGAGTTATTTAAGTTGCCAGGCCTCGAAGTCTATTGCGAGACATCAACGGTTAAAAATCGCCCATATATCGCAGATCCATTACGTCGACTAGTGTTCGACTCACTACATAATATTGCACATCCTGGAGTCCGAGCAACTCGTAAATTGGTGACGGCTCGATATTTTTGGCCTAGTATAAATAAGGACGTAACCCATTGGGCTAGTTCTTGTTTATCCTGCCAACGTTCAAAAGTGCAACGGAACACTATTTCACCACATGGACTTTTCGATATCCCACCTGGTCGTTTTGAACACATCCATTTGGATATTGTTGGACCATTACCGGTTTCCAACGGGTGTTCATATATTCTTACTTGTGTCGATCGCTTTACTCGATGGCCTGAAGCTTACTGTATGTCTAATATGACTGCTGCAACCATTGCATCTACTTTTGTAAATAATTATATTTCGCGTTTCGGTGTTCCTGCGCAGATCACAACAGACCAAGTATCACAATTTGAATCCAAATTATTTACGGAATTAACCGTACTTCTTGGATCTCATCGAATTCGTAGCACCGCATACAATCCTAAAGCGAATGGCATGGTTGAACGCTTCCATCGACAGCTTAAAGCGTCTCTTATGGCCAGAGGTAAAACAGTTAATTGGAGTTCGGAAATACCAATCATATTACTTGGTATTCGAGCTACTGTGAAAGAAGATCTTAAGTGCTCACCTGCGGAGATGGTTTATGGACAGTCCATAAAGCTCCCTGGTGAATTCTTTATCGATAATCCTCTTTCACCTTTACCAACTAGCGACACAGTTATCGACCAATTGCGTCAAGCAATGAAGAACCTCATACCTTCACCTACGCGTAAAGCGAAACAAGATGATATATTTGTCCCGAAAACTTTGGACAACTGTGATTTTGTTTTCGTGAGGTCTGATAAGGTTCGAGTTGCACTTTCTCCTCCTTACGAAGGACCGTTTAAAATTATTAAACGACTTCGTAAACAATTTATTATTTCGATCAAGGATAAAAATCATTCTATCTCGATCGATAGGTTAAAGCCTGCTTTTGGCATTATTAGTGCAGTCGACAAAAATTTACTGTCCCGACATTTTAAAGCAGTGCAATTTGTCGTTTAATATTCTTGTTTTACAAGAATATGAAACTTGGAGGGGAGTACTGTAGCGGTCGATTCAAATCGATCTGATCGATTTATTAATTAAATTACATTATATTTGAATCGCGCTGTAGCTTATTTAATAATTATCATCGTCTTCTTACTACTCCACTGAATGTAGAATAATTAAACATAATATTAGCCAAGTCACTTTTCTAATTTATCGTGACGATTATACGCTTTACACACCATCTTCATTAAACTATTGGTTTGCGTATGGGCTAAATTAATTTTGCTATAAATATTTTGTTTAAGTTAATATTGCCATGATGGCCCATAGCTTTATATAGGTCTATGTTGTCATGCGCGGTGCACTTATATTGTTATTCCTGTCGAATCACTTAGATTTTGTGCGATTACAAATCTAGTTTTTTCTGGTAGTAAAAATATAAATGAACCACACACACAAGTATTTCTCACTACGGTACTTGATATTCTTTTGATCGGACGAGATCAAAATAAAAAAATTAATTATATATAGTGGTGGTGAACAACCATTTTGTGAAATTAATTAAGTGTAACTTTAATTAATAATTATAAATAATTAAAGAAAAGTGAATTAAAAAATTAAACAAGTGTTTCATTATACTCGACAATGTAACACGAAAAACTTAGTTAGTCTGTCAGACACGTCTTGTATTCCAAATATCCTTAGAAGTCTCGCTGCGAAGTGTAACATCACAAATATCCAACACATTCCAACTGTAGATTAAATTTCTCAAGGAATAATCCTCCTTAATAACTTCAATGGTACAATTCTCGGGGGAACGCTGCCCCAAAGGTTAAACGGTACCTTTCTTTCAAATTCCAAGCCCTTCCAGCAATATGACATCCACTTCCAAGTGAGAAAGAAATAAAAAAAATTATATCTTTAGAAATTCTGGATGAACTCCACATTAATAACACCGACGCAATAGAGATGTTGCAAACAGATTCCAACCTCAACAGATTTTCAAGCTACGCTCTCATTTCTATCACAGTGTTGATGTTTCTAGCAATAACTCATCTATGTCTAAGGCAGGGAAATACCACAATAATAATAGAAAAAGCAGAATTCCCGCCACGACCCAATTGGAAGAAAATCAACAAATCGAAACAAATCCAGACCCTCCTACTTCTTCAAAAATGAAGCTTAATGATATCCCATATTTTTAAGCGATTGCGGACAATAGCATCTAAGCTTGGAGAAGTTAACTAGATAACAATTATCACGCGTTCTAAACATGCCTAATCATATTTCAGAATTCCAGACAGATTTCCTGTAAGCTAATTGTACTCCCATTGCACGTTGCAATTCGCATGTGGGAAAATTTCACAATTTTACATAATTCTATAAAAGAGCTAACTAAGCATATTTCGCTAGCATAAAAATATAACTTACTTTATATAAAATTTTAGAATCAGCAATCAGTTGTAATTTTACTTAAGAACAATAAAGTTGAGGTTTAACCTCTAAAAAATAATTTTTTTTAGTTTATATATATATATATATATATATATATATATATATATATATATATATATATATATATATTACACTACCTAATTCTAATTTATTGGTACCCTCCGACCAAACTGAAATTATAAACATTAAGATAAATCGATTTCATTATTGAATTGAAAATTATCAAGATATTTCTTTAAATTAGAGCACTCGAAAATAATATAAGTTTTGGTGAGAGATTTAGTAATATTTGTGATTTTAGTTTTGACTTTTATAAAAAGGATAAAGTGAAGAATTACCGAAGGAAATAAGGAATGAAAAATTAAAGCAAAATATTCAATAACAATATATTGTAAAGATAAATTTTTACTGTAGCTAAATTCATAGTATTAAATTTCCGATCTAAATAAATTAAAAAAATAAAAACTATTTTTCGAGTTAATGTAAAATCGTTCAACAAATGTATCTCCAGAGGTAAGTATTGTTTATGTAACACCGTTCAAGAAATTTATCTACGTATGAAGATAATTTAGCATTTTACGCAATTCAACAAACTACAATTAATCTAATTAAATTGATATTGTAAACATTTTTCATATCGGAATCTTTATTAATGATACAACCGCAAATCTCGATTTATTTTACTAACAAGAACAATTTCCTGAAAAATAAATTTATTTTATATTCTGACAAATTTATCTTTCAATTTATTTATTAAATTAATGGTTAATTTTATAGCCTGGCTTAGCAATTAAAATTTTATTTTTTATGGACCTTTCAAATTTAAGTTTATTATTTCTTTTCTAAAATGAAAAAATATTAAAGTACATAATCTGCTTAGCTGATATAATTAATTCGGTATTTATTGATTATGCAATTAAATTTTATAAAAATATAAAAACAAAAAAAACGGAAATGAGAAATTAGTTTAGATGAACTAATCATAAAGAGCACGTTATCTAAAATTTATGATATTTACATTTCGATATAATTTGCGTGTGATAGTGAAATTTTGTGGCGATTTTCGTATAATATTGCATATAGATAGATTACATTATAATTTATAATTATAATTTAATATACATACATAATATTATAATTTAAATAATATTTTATTTATTTCTATAAAAATTATTAAAAAATAAAACTTATTATTGACAAAGGAAATAAGAGTTTGTATAAACCTTTCGTGACGCAAATAAATGACTTTTTAAGTTATTTCGAAATAAATAATCACAATGTAATTAATTTAAACAAACTTGTTTAGATAAAATACGCAAACCTGAACAATTCTTCTTCAGGTCTCTACTATTACAACAGAGAATTTCATTCAAAATACGTCATCATAATTATATATTGATTGAAGAGTATGAAAAGTGAAGGACACGACAAAATTATCTGTTGCTTTTAAGAAACTGGGAATATGTGGCAAATAAAACACAATATACATGGAAAGAGACAATAATTAAGAACATTTAGATTTTATTTTTGATCTATGTTGATTTTTATCGTCACTTTACAGGTATCTATATATAACTATAGTAGAATTACGAGTATCTTAGCGACGTGTGTTTATTACACGTCACAATTAGAAAAAATTTATTAAATTAAAAATTAAATTAATTTTATTTCTTGCTTAAAACTAAATTTTTATATTGATATTTACTTCATCTTGAAATATTCTTCACTTCAAAATATTATACACGTAAAGTCAAGTTAATAACATAATTTTTCGTTTTGTCATGTTCAAATATATGTAGTTCGTAATTTTGCATTGAAATGTTTCGAAGTGAACATGTTTTGTGATTATCGCGTGTGTGATTATCATGTTTTGTGGACATGTTTTGTGTGATTATCTATTTTAGTAGATTGAATAAATTAAAATTAACCCGAATATTTAGTGATTAGAAATAACAATATAATTGGTAAATATTTATTAGGTGAAATATTGTTTCAAGTTAAAACCATTCTTATTAGATTGAATGTTTACTAATGTTACAATATGTTATTAACTGTTTGTTTGTAGGAAACGTTCTATTTCTTCTCAACTCAAGTGTGCAGCATCACATTGAATAGATAACCATATTTCTTGATATTTTAAAAAACAAATTACCAAAATGTATTCTCCAAAATCTTTAAGTAGTTAAATTCTATTGCATTCAATTAACTTTAATTGTTTCATTTAGTAAAAAATTTGCTGATGTATCGATGTTAGGGGTGATATTGGGTATACAGTTATACATTGTTGTGAGTTTACAACTTCATATTGTTTATATGGACGCAGTATAAAATTATAAGTATAGAGAAGTAAACAAAGTAAAAGTGAAAATGAGAAAAGAAAAAAAATTACAAAAATGAATCCCCAAATCCATCTATTGTCTTAAGAGACTTACATCATTTTTTTTAAATTTCCTATGATCTTTTTTGCTTTTAGATGTGAACGTATACGTAGTATCATTATCCATTTTGGCTACACTTATATTTTCATTTTTCTGAAATATATTTGTCGTACTGTCCTGTGTTACATTTTCTATTAATTTTATTTTATTTCATCGTGCTTCTGAACAAGTTGTTTGATTTTCCTGCTTATGATAATATTAATGATACATTTATTTTAAATTAGCATAAACGTTTTCATTTTATTTTTTTCATTTTGTTTTTTGGTGTTTTCATTGAGTCTCATTTTGTTTGTTTGTTTTTTATCTTTCTAATCTGTTTTGGGGCTCAAGGCACTCCCGACTCTTTCGTTTATTTACGCCCTACCATACGTCATTACAGCCACATCGAGGAATTACGGCTATAGGCCCGATTTACGTAAAACCATCGGCACATTGCATAGCTCCGTACCAGGCTATAGTACTGACCATGAATTCTGCACTCCAACAGGAGGTCATAGATGTGTTCATTTAGATTATATATGATTATACACATAGACATTTATATGTGATTTGTAATTCGTATCAATACTCTAGTTTGTCGTTACAGAACATGAATAAATATGGAGAAAATTCAACGAATTTTTATAGTACTCGTAAAAAGCTAAGGATGCTTAGAAAGTCCACCACAGTACCCGCTGCTTGTCGTAAGAGGCGACTAAAATGATTGGATTGTTGGGCCTCACCCACATCCGTAAAACTTTTTATTTTATTATATTTTTTTCTTCTTTATTTTTACTCATTATTTTCGTTCAATTTATTATTTCGCCCGCGTTAATTTATTTTAATTTCCAGGATTAGTTTGCATTTTTTATGTTTTTGTTGGGCCGGTTTTTTCGCATTTTTGCGTACAAAACAGTTTTTTTACTATGAGTAGTAAAATTAAAAAATCCCCGAAAAATGGCTCTACGGATCGCGGGGCGAGGCATAATCCTCGTAAAGATAATATTGATAGCCTACCATCCATTTTGCCAATGTCCGTGGACTCGTGACTTATAAAAATGGCGCACATCAACATCTCGAATCACACAGACCCGACGTATTAGTGCTAACGGAAACATAAGTATCTCATAACATCTACGAGAACGAATTCTACTTCAAGCGCTACCAGTTCAAAAAAGCATTTGAGTTGCAACGTGGAGTTTGCATATTCATTAAAGACCACATACCGTACGCTCGACATCAGAAGTACGAACTTTTTTCAAAGACCGCTCAAACTATTGTACGTAAAATATCACTTCCCAATAAAATTCTTTTTTTAATTAGTTTAAATAGATCCCCCAATCAAACGGATTCAGAAACTATGAATTTCTTCGAGGTTTTGTCAGACAAATGTGATGACATTCGCAATCAGCATCCCTACTGCGAATTAATTATGGTTGGTGACTTTCATGCAACTGTGCTGGGCGTCAGACGGAGTGGCTTGCTATTTTGCATGACCTTACACAGATTAGTAGTGATTCCACATTTGAATGTCAAAATTCAACAAGCAGTTATATTCTGGATCTTTGTCTTACATCAGTTCCGCATCCCATGCAAGCGAGTGTCGGGGCTGGAATTGGAATTTCTGACCATCACCTGATAACCTTAAAAATATCTGTCGAAACACCACCAGAATTTAAACAGCAGCCAAGGCGTCTATGGCATTTTAACGAGGCTGACAATGATAGGTTACGGTGATAGATTCAACATTTTCCGTGGGAAAGCCATTGTTTTTATAAAAGTCAAATAGACGACGCCGTTTCCAATTTCACCGAAACCGTTCTACATGTAATGAATAAATATATCCCATCATCCTTTTCCAATCCCCATCCTAATTTTAAAATCTTTTCAAAATAAGCCTCCAAAGCAGCCAGACAAAACAAATCTGCTCACAAGAAATATAAGCGCAACGAAATTTCGTTTGAAGAATATAAGGTAACACGTAACATCTGTAAAAAAAAATCTGTGCTAAGGAAGCGAAAAGAGCTGACAACAAGAAAGCCTCTAGGGCTTCTGAGTTGAAAATCACCGATCGCAACTTTTACCAGATGGTTGCATCGGTTGTCAATATTTCTAAAACATCTATTTCAGCATTGAAATGTGCAGAGGGTGCTTTGGGGGTGGATACATATTTGCAGGCTAACTTACTGGCAAACATTTTCACTTCGAACTCGACCTTAGTTCTTCCCGATGGAGTTAAGCCTCCGTCAAATCCGTATTGTGGTTCCAAAATGGATCCTATCAACATCTCGGAGGAAATTGTCTTCAAAAACCTGAAGGCAATGGACATAAATAAGGCCACTGGACCTGACGGAATTCCTGTTCGAATATTGAAGGAGTTTGCAGGTGACTTGACTCCAATATTAACTAAAATCATTCTTTTTTCTTATAAGCAAGGTAGATACCCGAACGCCTGGAAGAGTGCGATGGTGCAACCGGTCCTTAAACGTGGTTGTGATAAAACTAACCCCTCAAACTACCGGCCAATATCAATTGTGTCAGCCGTGTAAAGTTTTTGAGAAATGCAGTAATCAACAACTGTTGCATTATCTTGAGATTAATAAAATAATTTTAGATAAACAATATGGCTTCCGTGAAAGCCGCTCCACAACCGATCTCTTGACGTATGTTGTAAACAAACGATATCTCGCCCTTGAGCAATACGGAGAAGCCTTTGCAATCGCTTTGGATATATCCAAGGCTTTCGACAAGGTTTGGCATGATAATCTCATTTGTAAACTTGTGGCATACGGCTTGGATTCGATGATCATCAAGTGGATAAAAAGCTTTCTCAAAGACCGAAATATCAACGTTGTGTTAAATGGGAAATCATCAACGAAACACTCCCCAAATGACGGAGTCCCTCAAGGATAAGTTTTGTCACCAAATTTGTTTTTGTTATACACTAATGACTTGTTGGATAGCACTGTAAACCCTATTCACAGTTTTGCCGATGATGCAACATTGCACTCTTCTATTTCATTCGAGGTCGAGCCTACTCCTTCAGAGTTAAACGGTAAACAGCTGGAAGTTGTCACTTCAATTAATTCCGATTTGAGTACAATATTTGAATAGGGAGTTAAAAATTAGGTCAAATTTAACGAGAAAAAAAACACGAATATGCACGTTCTCGCGTAAAAGAAGTCACAACGAATACCATTTTGTGGTAAAATGCCACGTTCTCGTGGTTTGTGACTCAATTCGTCTGCTTGGTGTTCAAATTAGCAACAATTTAAAATGGAATGAACACAATATCACATTAGCCAAAGCAGCTTCACGTAAACTCGGGTTCCTCAATAGATGCAGACGGTTTTTTTTAAATCGCATCAGGTTCAGATATATTCATTCGGTTGTTCATTCATTCAAATTCTAGGTTCTAGAAATGATAGTAAATCTCGTCATAAATGAATATACTTTTGCACATAGAACAATAATTCAATAAGCTATCTGTTAATATGAGCCAGTATCTTTGAACATCTCTATAACATCCCTTGAACATCATCATAATAAGATGATCTTACCTCGATATAATGGTATTATGCCAAATCACATGAAAACATGAACCAGACGCTCTGAACATCTCTAGGATCAACGATACAAAGTTCGGATGCAATAAAATTGGCAAAATTCCATGGTAAATCTCGTATCCATAGTAAATCTCGTCACAATTTAATGTCCGTTCCCTCACGAAATGAAAATGAGTTAAGGTATTCGAAAATATAGGTCGAAACCCTTGAACATCTATAGGATTGGCAATACCGTCTTTTTTATTCCAATTTATTTGCTAATTTTTATTACGTCTTAAAACATAATTATGGTCTTCAAAATTGGTTATATGTTACAACATACCACATTTAATGATTTGGCTATTCGAAAACCTACTAGACAAGTTTGAGCCCTCACTTTAACTATCAAAACTTTCAGTTTTTAATCATCAAATAGTTTTACATTTTGATATATTTTTCAATTTTTATTGGAAAAAAATTAAATTTAACAGTGTAATTTTTTGTTATTATTTTTAGCACAAACTTCACACTCATGAAATTCACGATGATATGATATAATAGAGTTTGCTTCATAGTATAAGTTTGTTATCATAAGCATGGAAACGTAACAGAGTTATAGGAAAACTTAACAGAGAATAGAATCGATATCTGCCATATTAAAAACCATGTCGACTAACATATTGTAAATTATTTTAAACCCTTAAACGTGTAATGTTTTACTGCAGTGATAATTTAACCAATATGTTTTGTAGCGATTAATTTTGAATTAAGTATCTTTACTTTTGAAATAACATAGGTATTCATTTACTATGAAATGGAAAAACAAAAAATGGAGCCAGAGTTTGTTAATTTGAAATCTTGTTATTGAATACTGGGATAAGTTTTATTATTGTTATATATTTTCATTTTCAATTCACATATCTATTGTGAAAACGTTAAAGAACTTGTATGACATTTTTTACAAGTCCGATATGTCGATGTTAAATATAATAAAACTTAAAACATCGAATGCTACTCGACACACCTATTAATCATAATCGTATCAAAATCAATTGATTAAAGACATGTTGATTGACGTTGAGCAATCTACACAACAGAAAATTAAAATGTTTATATGGTTTATAAAATATGACCTGGCGATAATTCAACAAGCTCAAGAGCAAGTTAAATTCATATGTTTTAATTTTTTAGATTGAATTTTTATTTTTTTTGTCAGTATGATTTCAGTGTTCATTTAATAAATTTAAATTTAATGTAATAGAAATAAAGTAAAAAACAATGCTGTAACAATTATATTTTTAATTGTTGGGCTATTATATCTATAGGATATTATGATAATAATTTATAATAATTCTTCTTTTTGTTTTTGTGTAATTCTTTCCAAAAAAAAATAAAACAATCAATGATTGATATATATTGATTGACTTTGAATTAAATGGGAATTGTAAAGAATTTAATGATCTAATTTATCACATTTTCAACCTAAAGGATCATTTAGAATGTCTTTTTACTTGTATCTTTTAGAAATATATTCGTTTTCTGTTATATTTTAAGATAATAAACTAAGCAAAGAAATTGATTTATTGGGCTCAAGAGGGTTGTGAAAAGTAACATTTTATGATTTTAAGGTATGTACATATAAAACAAAATTGTGAATTTTAAAGAAATGCAATTGGAAATGGTATGTAGTTATGCAACTCCCTTTTTTTAAGAAATATGAATATAAAAAAAAATTTAATTTATTTGGTAAATTCCTTTAGTACTTGATTTATCTTGTAACATGAAACGGATAGATATTGCTGACTAATATACTATAATTAAAGAAGACTGTAGTTGTATTTGCACTATAACTGGCAAATTTAACACTGGCCATTGCCGCTGAATTATGAATGAAGTATTTCATCATAGAAAGAATATATATATATATATATATATATATATATATATATATATATATATATATATATATATATATATATATATATATCTATCATTATTTTTTGGATTTGAATCAATATTCTAGTTAAATACGGATTACACAAAAAAGAGGTAATTAGTTTATTGTTTATGTTTTACCACTATTCCTTATTTATTCACGTGGATTGGTAATTTTTTCGTGCTTGTAAAGTTAGAAATTGTAAACTAAGTTTGATTGATAATGTCAGGCAAAACCAAATTCGTCAGGAATAATAAAAGAAGTGCATACAACTACAACTTAAACTTGATATAATTAGGAAAGTAGAATCAGGGCCGAAAAAGTCAGAAGTAGCAAAAAAAGAAACTTTCATATTGCTACAATTATGTAAAAATCAGAAAAAAACAAATCATCTGCACAATTAACCACACCACTACCTGCCTGTCTTTGACAGGATTAATTAAACACCGTTCTAACCTTCATATAAATGGTGAAAGTACATCTGCCGATACACAAACAGCTAAAAAAATTCTACAGAAACTTAAAGAAATTATCAAAGACGTAAATTTTCCACCACAACAAGTTTTCAATGTTGACGAAACCACCTTATTTTGGAGACGAATGCCAAAACGGACATTTATCAGCAAAGATTAAAAACAGGCTTCAGGGAAAAAACTGCTAAAAATAGACTTACACTGCCATTGGGATGAAACACTGCTGGCGATTTTAAATTAAAACCAATGCTTGTCTATCATTCGGAAACTCCGAGGGCATTGAAACGGACAGGTCAACAGAAATTACTCGTTTTCTGGAAAATTAATAAAAAACCATGAGTAACTAAAACGATTTTCGAAGACTGTTTCGTAACTGTTTGCAACCTATGGATCAAAGAGTTATTTCAAACTTTAAGGCATATTATTTACGCAGAACGTTTACCCAATTAGTAGAGGATGTGGATTTGCAAAACAAAGGATCTATTAAAGATTGGTGGAAGGACTTTAATATTGCCAAAGCTGTTGATAATATCGGTAAATCTTGAAAAGTTACAGGTAGATCAATGATTTGTGTTTGGCGCAAAATATGGCCAGATATAGTGCAACATGAAGAACCTATCATAAATCCAATTGTGCTTGATATTGTAAAATTTGCAAACGAAGTCGAGTTAGGAGTTGTAATGAATGATGATGATTTAACCGAAATTTAAAATTCTCACGAAGAATTAAGTGTCGATGATTTAAAGTGACGTTGAAGTAGAAGAAGTAATTGAACTTCAGGTCAACATAAAAAAACTAAAGAACGAGCTGGATGTGATATCTCAAGCTATCGAAAACATGGTGGAAATGGATCAAGATTTTGAGAGGAGTACAGTAATGTAACGAAAAATCAATGAAACTATATCTGCCTCTCATGAGGTTATTAAGGAACACACCAAAAATTCGCATTATTGGCGTTATATATATATATGTATATATATATATATATATATATATATATATATATATATATATATATATATATATATATATATATATATATATACATATACATATATATATATATATATATATATATATATATATATATATATATATATATATACATATACATATATATATATATATATATATATATATATATATATATATATATATATATATATATATATATATATATATATATTTATATATATATATATATATATATATATATATATATATATATATATATACATATATATATTTATATATATATTTATATATATATATATATATATATATATATATATATATATAAATATATATATATATATATTTATAAATATATATATATATATATATATATATATATATATATATATATATATATATATATATATATATATATATATATAACGCGATTCTCCTGTGAAGATATGATAAATGAAGAAACACAACGAAAATATCAAGATCTTGTCAGCAATAGCATTTTGTGATCTAACTAGCAATCTGAAGAAATAAACAATGTCTGTCTGAAAGTATTAAAAACTTCGGTTTATGATGCTGCCCAGCACATTCTCATAGTATAGTGAAAACTAAGCCCAAAAATGATTGATTCTACGAGTAGTGTCGTCTTGCTGTTGAGCAACGAAATATAGTCAACAATGAAGCGCAGACTCGGTTTACGATAGCATGAAGAAACAAAGCATTTCTTGCTAGGAAGACGGCTAAACGCATTTTTAGACAGAATAAGCGCGAAGGAAGGAAGGCTAAGGTCTTAAGAGTACAACAACTCAGCAATGAGAGTAATTTCTTTAAGGGAATCACCAAATTGCACGATACTTTAATATCTCGATCAACTCCCGTTCGGGACGAGGATAGCAACCTCTGTGTTAACGTCGATATTCGATACATGGCGTGAACATTTTTATGCATTACTTAATTTGAATACCCTCAAATACAGTGGGTTTTGAAAAAGATCAATTTGTGACAGCCCCACCATTGGAAATATGCAAGTTTAATGTTGTGTTAGTGAAACAACGGAATTTATAGTAGTGAATATTGTACGAACTCGTATAATAACGATAGTATTGTACTAGATTGCCTGATTTTTATTTAAAAAATATGAGCGTTGAAAAACGTCGGACAAAAATGGAGCACAAAAAGTTTAGTTCTCTGGTCGATAAGATATTTCAGATTGCTGATTTTGTCGTTTAGGTATAGGTGTATAGGTATAATTATTATTTAAACTCAATGTGTTTGGTCATTTGTTTTGTTAGGAGCGTTAGAAGCTAATGTTTTTGACACTTTCTTTTGTGATTCTTGTGCACTTCATGGTACCTCCAAACACTGGTTTTGTTTGTGTCAGTGACGAAGTGTAGCGGTGCGATCAAAACTCTGACTATTCGATTGGAATCTGATTACTGAGCGATTACGACCTTTAACAGTGAAGTGTTTTATATCGGTAATTTGTCTTTATTTATACACACCTATCAATACGTAATATTCATTAACCTTGCGGTGTAGGTAGTTTCAAGTTTTGCAGTTGTCTCAACTGTTTGTCGAGGCCCACCAAGCTTTTTCACCATTCCCTGCATTAATTATTTTCAGAAATTTCAGAATGTTTTGTTGATTTTGATAGTTTTGAATTTGTTGTTCTTTGACCAAAGCTAGTTGCTTCTGCTGTTCTTGCTATTGTCGAGAAAAGTTTCAACCAATTGCTCCTCTCTTAACCAAGAAATGCTTGCAGCATTAATTGCACCTGATTCGTTGGTGAGGTTGGTGTAACCGGCCTACCCTTCTCTCTTTGTTGATTCTGACGCTAAAAACTCGGCTTTATAAGGATCCGCTTGTATTACTTTTATTACGTTCCACAACCTTATAGCTCAAATTCTGTTTTAAGCCACTTGTATCCGCATTCCATTGACGTAGTACTTCTTTCAGTTGGGAATGATTGAACTCATTAATTATAACCGTTATTAACTGACTTCACTTCACTTTAAAATAAGATAAATTTAAAATTTTCACTAATTAAAATAAGACCTGTTCGATACAGCGACATACGGGAGCACTGTATATAAGATACATCGGAAAGATTCTTGATCTTCCATTCTGCTGCAACAGTCAATGTCATTTCGAGATATTTCTTTAACTGGTTTCGATTAAGTTGCTGCATTCTTACGATTCACTCGTTGTACATATACTGTTTTTTCTTTCTTTATTTTATTACTACTTGTGACCTGACAGTAACTATCATTTGGTGCTCCGGGTGACCAATATTTAAACTAAAACAATGCAGATTCATATAAATAATTTATATCTAATTATAACGAAAATCAGGATAAAGTGGAAGGTAAATATTGAAATTCCTGTAGTACCTATAGTCTACCCTACTTAGAGAAGAGAAATATTATAATTTTCTATAAACACTGGAGCAAAACAAAAACGTTGTAAGAAAGGAACTCACTAAAGGTGCTGAACTCGTATAAACAAACTTTCATTCGTTAAACCAGCCGTATCATCTACATTCAAAAAACTGGGAAATATAATTCAAGTGGACTTCTACAAGGTTTAACCTCATTCGATGTTATAATTGAAGATGATACATAAAAAGAGTAGAGTAAACAGCATTAAAATCAGGGACGACCGTTTGGATAAAAAACAAAACTAAAATTTAAACCCGTAACTATTACTTTTCGGATCAATGAACAAATTATCGTCACACCGGTTAAAACAGAGATTAACACATCAGACAAACCGGTGCAAACAAAAACCTACTCATATCCAATAAACATGAGAATCGAAGCAGGCAAGCAAGTATCAACATTTCTTAAATATGGAACCATTAGATCTTTGAAGAATCCAATTCTGTAATTCGTATAAAGATGGATTGTATATAAAAACTGGTGCGCCAGGCATAAAAAAATACCACTTAATGATAGAGTTTAAAAAACTAAATGCGTTAGCTATATCAGATACATACCCGATACCGGATATAATCAACACAAGCGCCAGTTTACGATGGTTGAATTAATATACAACAATTGATTTAATATCCAGCTTCCATCATACAAAAATGAAGGAAAGCGACATTCCGACATTTTTGAACACTGTTACTCACAACAGTTACATTGGTGATGTTATACATTAATAGCTCCGTTTAAATTAATAATAAAAACATATTTTCAATTTGCTATATAATTTTATTAAAATTTATTTCTATTTTGTCCACTCTGGCTCCGTTTCCATTGGGAAAAATCTGTTTCTGTTTCTACGAGTATATACACATTAATAACTTTCCGCATGTTACATTTATATAAAGCATAGGGTGGTTTTTGAAACTGTGTTAAGTTAATTACATCATCACATTTCAGTTCAATAGTTTTGTAGTTGAAAGAATTCTTATTTTTAATACATCTCTTGGCTCATACTCCTTTTCAATATCGGTGATAAAAACTTCATTAGTCCTTCCCATTGTGAGAGGTGATTATTAAATAATCTTTTAATAATATTTAACATTTTTTATACATATATCTAACATTTGATTTGTAGATAATAAGAAGAATCTAATAAAATAGGAATGATCTACTTTCGATCGATGAAACTAACTACAAACAAGGACAGAAATACAAGTAGATTTAATGATAAATGATACAGAAATAAAAGTAGATGCTTTATAAATGATTTAATGATTATTAAGTTTAAATATACACATTACTATATTAAGTTTTTTTTCAACATATATTAATTTAACATAGAATTTCTTAGCCATGCCCCGCTTTCTAAAATACGATGATATGGTGATAGATCAGCGTTACCTAGTGTAAACAAATAGAATCGCCTTTATTAACCTTTATCGCCTTTATATCAACTTTATTTACAATACAATCTACCCACTTTCAATACCAATATAGAACAAAATGATTCAGAAATATAAAATATAAAACAGCGCATTTTTAATAAGCTGATCAAAGGCATAAAGGTTAAACAATTAGTCTTGCTCATAAAGGGGACATAAAGGATATTTAGTTTTAGTTATTTTTACAAATATTATACAAAGTATAACTTTATGGATCCAATCTAAAATACTTTTGTCACCTGTTATTACAACTTGATCACTAATATGGTGAGTATCGTCCTCGAAACACTCGTTCTCACATTCCATACAATAAAATAGGGATGCAATAATATTCAAGATATGACATCGATGTAAGCCTACTAAATAACTTATTGTGTTCTAACATATATGCTATGACTACGTAAAGGTGTAGGTGTCAAATATACATTCTTCGATTTTCTTCGACGAGTACATATTATTGAGGGATTTTAAAAAAAAACACAATAAATATAGTTTAAAATAAGTTAGTTTTTGAAGATGGACAAAACATGATTGCGAAATATGTTTAATATAAAATGTATATGCCAAACATTTTTTATTTTAAATTTTTCAAAACATTTTATGGAGAACTGTATGCCTATGCATAATCTATAAATTATAGGATAAATGCAATCCATTGTTTTATAAATACGTAACAAAAGTAATATTATAAAATATTTTAAATATTTACTGAAAACAGCATTGTAAAATGTACACTGATAACAAAACTGCACTTAGAAATACTACTATCAATGATTAAACTACTGCCAATGATTAATATTAAAACGTGTAATGATTGTTAATACATATATCCATATATATATATATATATATATATATATATATATATATATATATATATATATATATATATATATATATATATATATATATATATATATAAATATATATATATATATATATATATATATATATATATATATATATATAATATATATATATATATATACATATATATATATATATATATATATATATATATATACATATATATATATATATACATATGTATACCTATATACGGATAAGCTGAAACTGTACAGAGTGTTGATCAGACCCGTTATCATGTATGAATGTGAGAGTTGGAATTCGAGAGAAGAATCATGTGTGTGATATATGGCCCAAAACGAGACGTCGATGGCACATACCGAGTTCGTTTCAATCACGAGATCAGGAATTTAATGCAAATTCCTGACATCGTGCATGAAATCAAAGGACAGCGAGTACGTTGGCTCGGTCACGTTGCGTGCTGATCCAAACTGACTTATACTACGATCTTTAAAGGAATAGTCACCTTTTGGTATGCGAAGAGGTCGTTGTCGGCGACGATGACTCCACGGCGTAGAGAGCGACCTGGCATCTTCTGGTTAACACCGATGGAGTGTTAGATTGTTAACACGATGCGGGCGAACAATGGCCTGTAAAAACTGATAATATATATATATATATATATATATATATATATATATATATATATATATATATATATATATATTTACATATATATATAATATATATATATAAATATATATATTTATATCTATATATATATATATATATATATATATATATAATATATTTATATATATATATATATATATATATATATATATATATATATATATACATATATATATATATATATATATATAAATAAATATAATAATATATATATATATATATATATATATATATATAATAATATATATAATATATATATATATATATATATATATATATATATATATATATATATATATATATATATATATATATATAATATATATACATATATTTATAAAATATTTATATAATATGCATTCGTAATTCCTCGAAATTTAAAACTGGAGTAATTTAAAAAACATCTTTGGGTTACCACATCATATGCTGTAGTTAAAGCTGTGTCCCTACATTTCCCAATCCATCACCATATAACGCGTGGGAGAAGATAAATTTACATGATGACTAGACAGCTTTTCATACATAATGACGATCTAATACACTTTTATTTCATTTAAAGTGAGAATATTACAATCATATTTAATTCATTCCATTTCAGTATGCATCCTATCTTTATGTCCGTTTAAGATTTATTTTGTGACTAACAATATCTATTTTGTGACTAATAATATACTAAAATGTAGATTTCTTACATAACAACAATTCAATCAAAAAAATCATTAGAGCGGCCATTAAATTTAATTTTTGAGCGTTTCATTTATACAGTAAAGTAGTTGCTCATTGAAAATCAAATAAACTTCATTATCCAAACTTCTCCAGCCAAGCAAGTTCTGTCTTATCATAAACACGTCACGCAACAAATCTTATTATTATATATTAATCTAAATAAAACAAAATTATTTCAATAAAAAAAATTTCTGTAGAAACAATAATAAAACAAGAGTTGTACAACAGTATATACTGAATAGCGAGTGTAGAAATGTATCAATGCTAAATGTATCAATTAACATATTTTAAATCGAATCTTCAGTACATGAGTTATCAATATTCTACGCAACTTAAAAAATTGTCTAATCATAACTTCTGTATATAGCTATGATTGTCAATATAATGAACGTATAATATAAATGGAGCTACTGAAAAATCTCAATATGCATAATAGAAGCTTGCTTTAAGCTCTCATATAAGATTTTTAATATGAAAGCATTACTATATGCAAAAACCAATTAAAAAATAATTTCATATCAATCGAAATGCAAAACCAACAAGAGAGATTATGGGAAAGGCTAATTCATTCGAAACTTATGTTCGTTTGTTCAGCACGGTCCTGAAAGAAATAAACGATTTTAATAGGATATTGAAATGAAGTATGTGAACTAATAATATAAATTATTTCGGAGAGACGTAGTTTTATTATATTGCATTTGTATTGTTTTCATGCTCTATGATTTTCTTGATGTATTCGGCTTCCTTTCTCTATAATCAACGCATAATGACGTTTATAAAATACAAGTACATTATATAATACATAGAGTATCTAAAATCAGAAAAAAGAAAAAATAATTATATTTATCTGAAATTTCACAGTTTCAACCATTTATATATGATTACATATTAATGAAAATTAGTTTTATTGTTATTACTATTTATTTTATTAAATTTTACATTAAATAAAAAAAAAATAGAAATTTCTACACGAATATAAACCAAATAAAAGACGGAACAAAATCATCGCTTCTAGTGACGATCAAAACTGCACTCCATTAAAAAATTTGTAAATTTAAATATAATAAATTAAATTATTAATCGGGAATATTTAAATTATCCGTCACGCAGGGCCGATATTACTGCCGCTAAATTTAAATCGATGATATACACATAAAAATAAAGGCTCCACAAAAAATTCATTATACAATTAAAAACAATCTACAATTACAAAATATTATAGCATTTCAATGCAAGTCATTGTTGATGTTAATAATAAATTTATTGATGTTTATTGTGGTGAAACCGAGTCATACCACTAACGAAGAGTATTGAGCTGTAATACAATATATAAGTAAAGGGAAATAGGTCTTATTATTTCACGAAAAGCCAATTTATTCTTGGAGCAAGTAGATACATTTTTAAAGAATGGTTGATACAACATATATTCGGGCTTTAACATTATTCATTTCATTACTTGTGTAATAGTGTATAAAATGCCATAGAATTGTTAAAGAAACGATTCCGATGATATTAGATTTCACTGAACACGATGATCTGCCACTACTTACAAAAATTAAATAATAATATTCTATGGCTTAGAGGCCGTAAACGACTTTTACCGCTCAGATCTTACGACGAACTAGTGGTGCACATTGCAGTGGTCAGCCCAACGAATGTTTTACACAAAATCGCGTTTTACGTCATTTGGTGCATGTTAATTTTTGGTCAATGGCGAGAATCGAACTCGAGACCGGGGGCGGCGTGATGAGAAACTCTCTTAACCATTAAGCTACAACCGGTGACTAAAAAAATAATTTATAATTTATAATATAGAGATTCAATAGTGTTACTGACAAAATTTGATCGACGGACTAGACTCTATATACAGTTTTTATACAGTCTAAAATTTAAAATAATAAAACTAGTAAAAAAACTAAAACTAATTTCGATGATTATTTATTTTCTTTAAGGTATTAATAAACTCTTTGTGTCACTTCGGTCTTTCTTTAGCCCATCCTGCAAATTATGCCTGGTAGCTAGAGAACTTCAAAAAAGAAGAAATAATCTAAGTAAACCAACGAATTTACAAAAAAGTCAACCATCAGAATCGTTTAGTCATCATGTAAGAGGTGGTTTATCATATGCGAAAGTAGCTGAGACAGGAAAGGTCAGTTCCGGACCAACTTTGAACCTTACTCATTCGAATGCTATGATGAAAATGAGGCAACATGTTATGAATGCCATAAACAACCTTTCTAAAAGGCTACAAAGATTGGAGCAGAGAAATTCTGCTTCATTATACTAATCAACTCTCTCAAAATGATATACCAAGAAAACCTAAGAATTGGTACTTAGAATGCTAACGGTATTAAAAATAAACAGCATGAACTAGAAGCGTTCGATATGTGTCTGATATCTGAGACCCACTCCACCAGGCAATCTTACCTTAAAATTCACGGTTACCAACTTTATGAAACAATTCATCCGGAGAACTAAGCGAGAGGTGGAACTGCTGTTATAATAAAAAACTATATTAAACACCGTGAATGCCAGTATTATCAATTACCCGAAACCCAGCTTACTATAGTAGAAATTACATCTACCAAGCAACGCCTTCAGATAGGATCAGTGTATTGTCCACCTAGCTATAACCTGAAGAAACCGAACTATTTGAATATCAGAAGTATATTTTTTGTGACGACTTGTGAACTTTATATGAACATAACATGTAGTATTAATTTAAAAACACTTTTTTCTGTTCACAATTTATTTTATTGTTTCTTATTATAATTTCGATATCTAAGGTATCATCATCAGAGTTTTTTTTGTCAAGTACTCGACACTTGAGTACTTGACAAAAAAAACTCTGATGATGATATCTTAGATATCGAAATTATAATAAGAAACAATAAAATAAATTGTGAACAGAAAAAAGTGTTTTTAAATTAATACTACATGTTATGTATTTGAATATCGTACAACATTTCGATGGTAGATTTTTACTAGGAGGTGATTTTAATGCAAAGCATGTTGACTTTGGCTCTAGGCTTACAACAACTAAAGGTAACGAACTTAAAAATGCAATAGTAGAAATGGGATGTAACGTCCATTCCACTGGCAAGCCAACATATTGGCATTTGGCCCACGGATGCAAGTAAAACTCTTGATCTACTGGATATCTTTATATCAAAACAAGTTTCATCAAATTTTATTAAAGTAGAGGATAATTCAGATATGGACTCTGATCACTCTGCAGTGATACTTTCCCTAAGCGACAAGATAATTAGAAAGGAAACGAGACCAACTCTTGCCAATAAAACAACTGATTGAGCGAGCTTCAGATCTGAAGTAGAAAACAAGATTAACTTACAAACACGACTAAAAACTATTCAGGACCTAGAAGAAGAGGTAGAAAATTTCACCGATATCATTCAGATTACCGCTTGGAATAATACTAATGGAACAGTATCCAAAACCATTGGTAAAAGTTACCCAAGAGAAATTCGGAATCTTGTCTTAGAAAAAAGAAAAGCTAGGAGAAAATGGCAACAAACAAGGAATCCATCTGATAAGACGATTCTAAATAATAAATCACAACTGCTTAAGCGTGAAATTCAGAAGCTAAATGAAAAATTGTTTTCTTTGTAGCTGGGAAAATTGACCGCTGATGAAGATACGAACTACTCACTATGGAAGGCAACTAAAAGTATAAAAACCCCAATTACGCAAATCCCTCCTATTAGGCGAAATGATGGGTCGTGGGCTAGGGATAACAAAGCAAAAGCTGAAGAATTTGCTAACCATTTGGCTGATATTTTCAAACCGAATAAGATTGAATCGGATATTATAATCGAAATTGAAAGCAGCAATTATGAGGGTAAACTTCCTCTAACCACCCAAAAAGAAGTTACCAGTGAAATACAATTTAATCTGAAGTCAACAAAGGCACCTGGATATGACCTTATAACGGGAGAAATTTTAAAGCAACTACCAAAGAAAGCTATCGCTAAACTAACTCACTTGTTTAATGCTGTTATTATATTAAGGCATGTTTCTTCGGCCTGGAAAGTTGCGGAAGTTATCATGTTACCGAAACCAGGTAAACCGCCTAATGAAGCTAAAGCGAACCGTCCGATATCACTGCTCCCTATCATTTCAAAGCTAATGGAGAGACTACTCTTGAAGAGAATGAAGCCAATAATAGAAAGTAGAAAAATTTCCCTTATTGTGCAAAACGAATTCGTATACTTTTTACTCGTTTATAACCTATTATATGTTCGTTATGTATTTAGTTATCGAAAGGAAGGCAAATGTTTTTATTAATAGTTATATTTTAATTCCTGAAACTGTTAAAAGAATTGTTATTTATGAAACTGTTAATGATATTGATAAATTAATTTGGTGATCATTGGTAAAGGACGCAGTATCGTGCAAGCTATCAATAATGCTTATTCCAAAATTTCATCATTGTAGAGCCGAATTCGATATCCTTAGTAATACGAATAGTTTGACTGATGTTATGAAAGTAGGTAGATTTGTGTTTGTGAGAAAAAGTGGATTAAATGTATAAGAACTAAATAAATTGAAATAGCTTTATTGAAAATTTAATATAGTTTATTAAAAATTATATAAGAAACAAAAATAAAATCATTGTAATATTAAAAAATGGGGAAGATGTCTCGGTATTATTGGAGTTAAGAAACTTTACCAAAACGAACAAAACATAGTTGGAGCTGGTGGCTGGCCGTCGAGATACCAAACATTTTCTCCACTATAATAGACAATTCTATTCATAGGATCACTTCCTATGAATAGAATTGCTACCGGCAGTGGATGGTTCAAATGATACATGTGATTGCGGTGACTCAATTCTTTGATCATTAAATAATGATCCTCTCTCAAGCGAACCAGTTTTAGAGATTAATAGCGCAGATAATGAACCACCACCGATTAAAACTACAAATAAAAATTAAAATATTAAATCACAAATTTTAGAACAACAAATTACTAGTTAGAAACAGTTCCACATAATTTTAAATACGACCATAACATATTCAAATAAATCAATACATAGTTCGATTGAAGCGATATCATATTATTTACGGGAGAAGGAAATGAAATTAATAGAAAAAGAATTGTCACTATCAAAAATAAACACTAAATAATTCAAACGAAACGTCAAAATAACCCAAGTAGATTATTTTTATTGCAGGTAGTACCTTTCGAAATAAATTTCCCTTAAAGCAAGGAATCAAACCGAAATAATAAATACGATCGTATTCAGAAATACCAATTTAGATTCGTATCGACTTCGTACATGAGCTTTCGTAACGTAACACGATACGTATCGTATTAAGGAATAGGGACCCTGAACTGAGAGCGATAAGTTCCACAAGGCAGCGTTCTAGGTGCAGTCCTTTACCTACTATATACAAGTGATATACCGCAGCCCGACCACGTAAGCATATCAACGTTTTCTGACGACACCGCGATACTATCAACAGAGCAAACTGTGGAAGAAGCGGCGAATAAACTTCAATGTGCAAGTGACGAAATTCGCCAGTCGACCAAGTGATGGAAAATCAAACTTAATGAATTAAAATCTGCCCATGTCAACTTTACGAATAGATCATTGGTTAATCCGCCGACAATCAGCTTAAACGATGTGATGGTGCCGAACGAGAGCTTGGGTATGACTCTGGATGTTAAACTTAAATGGAAAGAGCATGTGAAGAAGAGAAGAAAAGAGCTTGATCTTAAATATAGACTATAGTACTGGTGCCGTATTTCTGTATACGATACGAAACTTCATTCGATACGAAAATTCAATTCGTTACGAAAATGAAATGGTATTTCTGTATACGAACGTACAATAGTTTTTAATTTTTGCAGTGTAGAATAGGGAAATATATTTTTTTGAAATTTCCTTTAAAATAACGAACTGTATTTGTGATTAATGTCACTTTTTGACATTAGTTTCGGTAAACAAATCAATCACGGCGGGATGTTTTTTTACGTTTTTATATTAAAAATAATAATATATTTTAATATAATAATATTTTATATTATCAATAATAATTTTATTTAATTTAAGTCTTTTTTAATATGGAATTTGAAATCAGACCATACTTTCTTCCAGAGGTCTGAATATCTAACTGGTGATCCATTTGTATTTAACCGACTGGTTATTTCAGCTCATAATGAATTTGATGATACTCGGGCTTCCGCTGTTGGATTATAACCTCTAGTTAAAGCGGGGTGCTTCTCCATGAATGCATGCAATAGCTTGTATTGTTTAGCCGTTGTTATGCCCTAATAATAAAAATAATTTTATGCTATTATACCAATTAAAAAAAACATAATTTATAAGATCATGGTACAAAAACATTTACAAATTTCATTAATTGATGGAGATGTCTCCATTTTATTCTGTATCTCCTATTTTAGTAGCATAAAGTGTATACTATATAGTCAGGGCCATCTTACTCTGAGGGGAACTACATTTTTCATATCTTCCATGATTAACTAAGTTGTTTAGCTTGTACTATAGCATTGTTCTTCTCCATGCCATCGCTGGTACTCTTACTTTCCTTTTTCCTTGTGAGTTCCAGTCCAATGATATCCTTCTTAATCACTTGGTGATTTCCTCAATGTATGGCCAATCCATTTTCACTTTCACCTCTTTATTTCAGTTTCTATATCTATCTATCTGAGTTTCTTTCTACCTTTGTATAGTCAAGGTATTCAAATTTATTTACATCAATTTATATTTACATTGTTGATGTGCATTGGTGTGGCTATATTAGTGTTGAGTCTCGCCGTCTTTGTTTTTCTGGTGTTTATCTTGTAACCAACATCGTTAGCTAGATCTGATAGCTGTTGTATTTTTTGCTGCATGTTTAGAGTTTACTGAGCAGGCAAATATGTCATATGCATATCCCAGATCATTGAATTTACCTGTTAATCTCCATTGTATGCCACTAGGACACGTGATGGCAAATGAATCCGCATAACACTATCCATAAAGATCAGGAACAGCATTTACCCATTCTTATCTTATATTGCGTTTCTACTTATCATTTTATGTGGCCATTCGAAATGATATCACAAAATAATTCATATTAATACAATAAATAATAAATTACTTACATATTTCAATTTTATAATTTTTATTTTGCTTCCTTTCGATAACTAAATATACAACGAACATATAGTCGGTCATGATCGTATAAAAACTGTACGAATTCGTATTGCGCAATAAGGGAAATTTTTCATCGTATCGTAGCACTCGAATTCGTATTAGAAATTATACGTTTTCGTATTCAAAAATTCCAGTTACACATATTCGTACAATTATTGTACGAATTCGTATTCAGAAATAGAGGCCCTGGCTAATTGGGCGAAGGTCAAAGTAAGCATATGCAACATAATACTGTGTCCCTATTTCTGAATACGATACGTATCGTCTTACGATACGAATGTTCTACACGATACGATTGAAAATTGGAATTTCTGAATACGATCGTAAGGTAATTTTTGGTTTGAATCTTGGATATAAGGAAATTTTTTTTTTGATGGTTGTTCCTATAATAAAATTATTCTACTTGAATTTTTTTAACAGTTTGACGTTTCGTTATATATATCGGTTGAGTTATATTTTGTGTTTAATTTTTTTATGTTCTTTTTGTAAATATAAAAATATTTAGAAAATATTTGGAAAAATACCCACATTGAGTATTTAGAATTCTAATTACGATTATGGATTCAAACGTATATTTTTTATCAAGTGATTCGGAGGATGAAACCGAACCAAATTCACTACGATTAGACAAATACGAGATAAATCCAATGTTCGTAGTCTTTCCGATACGGAGTATAAGTATATTCTATTAACATATTATGTTATTTGTACCAACAATTCTAATTTACATAAAAAATATTTATTTTAGATGTACTAGCTTGTTTCGGCTATCAAAACATGCTTATAAATATTTGTTGAGAGAGTTGAATGACGATTTGACTAGCAGCACAAGATCTACTTTGATCTACAGTATTTCGAAAGTTGCCGCCACTCTTCGATTCTGTGCGCAAGGTAGCTATCAAAAAAGTGTAGGTCAAGATTTCTTGGTAGGCATGTCACAATCAATAGTTTCTTCAGTGTTGAGTGAGGTGATTGACCTTATTGAAGAAAAGTTGTGCTCAAAGTGGATTTCGTTTCGACAATCTGACGATGAGAAGCAAATGGCGGCAACGAATTTTTATAGTAGGACGGGATTTCCGGGAGTAATTGTATGTGCTAATGGAACACATATAAATATAGTACGACCTTTTGAGAGTGAACACCTATATTTTAACAGAAAAGAACGACACAGTTTAAACACGATGATAGTAAGTTTTTCTTTACTTGTGTTAAATATATAACACAATTAATACCAATTTTTTTATTGATTTAGGCTTGCGACCATTCAATGAGGATATTAGCTGTAGATTCAAAATACGGTGGCGCAGCTCATGATTCATTAGTATGGAGTTTAAGCAGCTATCCTCGTTATTTACAACAACAGCAGAACAGTGACAACCGTAACTATTGGTTGTTAGGTAATTGAAAATTATTATTAATTCTTCTTAAATTATTCTGCTCATTATTAAGTAGACTTAAACTTTGTTTTTAATTTATACGAAGATTCAGGTTACCCATTAGAACCATGGCTTATAACGCCATTTAGAGCAGCAACCGTGGGAAGTAGAGAGGCATTATTTAATACGACACATTCTAAGGCACGCAATATAGTAGAACGAACTATTGGAATGCTGAAAGGTAGATTCAGATGTATTTTGGGAGCCCGGGACTTACATTATAATCCTAAAAAGACATCCCAAATAGTAAATGTATGCTGCACTCTCCATAATATTTGCTGTCATTTTAAAGTTCCATTTGAGGTAGAAATTTCAAATAATTTAGAAGCTGAAGGTGAATTAATGACTTCACATGAACCCAACAACCTTATAGCGAGTCGAATAAGACAAAATATATTAAATTCAATAATCTAAATTTATTATATGTAGTTCAAATTGTTTTATTATAAATTTCATATAAAATAAAATATCACATAAATTATTTAATTCATAAGTATTATCACATTTCAATTTCATTTTCACTTAATTATAGAAACTTTTAGATAAAAATATTTATGTACATAAATAAATCTTAAAGTTGTTCTTCTTGTAACTCCAATTTTTTCTTTTAAATTCCAATTCATTCAATTTTAGTTTGTATTCTTCTAACCGCCGCTTTTCGTATAACTGGAACGTTTTTTCTCGCAGTGCCATTTCTCTTTCTTTAATGTTTATTTCCTTTTCACGCAATGAAAACGATTTTTCCTTCAATCGAACTAATCTTTTCATTGATTTATTTGTGACAATTAATGTGATATTCATTGACTCAAGCTTCTCTTGGATAGTGTTGTGGAATTGCTGTTGAATATTAATTTCTGTTGAATATTAATGCTGTTGTAAAGCTTGATATTTATTTTTTGATCCATTATTGGATGTTGATGGTGCTGATATTCTTGTATCATTAACAGTGCTGCGTGCTATTGAAATATTTTGGTTGATATCTGATTCTAGATTAAGTTCTATTGAAGGGGAATCAATTTCATATATTGGTATATCCAAAATTGAGTCTCCAAAATCTCTTGTATCCTTCGTTCAATTCAACAATTCAATTCAATTCGCGTTGCAATTCAACAAAACGAATAACCGTCTGTTCGAGTGGTGAAAATGATTGTTGTTTACATGGTCCACCTCCAGTTCCGGATATATTTAATTTATTTAATTTAAGTGTTTTCTTAATATGGAATTTATAATCCGACCACACTTTCTTCCATCCCTCGTGATTTCGAACTAGAGGGCCGTGAGCATTTAATTGGTCAGTAATTTCAATCCATAACGATTTTGATGAAACACGAGCATCAGATGTGTTATTAAATCCTTTTGCTAGATCGGTGTGCGATTCCATGAACGCCACTAATAGTTCATACTGTTTAGTATTCGTTATTTTTGCCCTACAAAAAACATCGTTTATATAATGATTTGTATTACCTAGTTATATTATATTATTTATATATATATATAAAGGGTGTTTTTTTAGGAGGTTTGTTTTTCCGATAGATGTCGTTTTATTTTATGACAGTTGTTTTGACAGCTCAAAGTGGCATTTCTACTCAGTATTGTTTGGCAAATCATTATGAATAGGTTAACTCCAGAACAACGTTTTCAAATCGTGGAAATTTATTTTCAAAATCAGTGTTCAATTAAAAATGTTTATAGAGCACTTCGTGAATTTTATGGTGCACATAATCGTCCGTCAGAGACCACCATAAAGAACGTAATTACCAAATTTCGGTCTACATTCACTCTTTTGGATGCCAAGCCACCGACAAGAATGAGAAGAGTTCGTATGAGAATGAGGAAGGACGACGCGTTACCGTGAATGGAAATCGATACAGAACCATGTTAAATGAGTTTTTGTTGTCAAATCTTGAAGATATGGATATGGATGAAATGTGGTTTCAACAAGATGGTGCCACTTGCCATACAGCACGTGAAACAATCGACTTATTAAAAGAAACTTTTAACGACAACATTATTTCGAGAAATGGTCCGGTGAATTGGCCTCCGCGTTCGTGCGATTTGACGCCACTCGATTACTTTTTGTGGGGATACGTGAAGTCATTGGTTTATGTGGATAAACCTCAATCGATTGACGTTTGGAAACCAATATTCAACGTGTCATTGCTGACATACGCCCTCAAATGCTTGAAAAAGTGCTGGAAAATTAGACCTCCAGAATGACATTTGTGAAAAATAGTCGTGGTAGCCATATGCCAGAAATTGTGTTTAAATGTTAAATGCCAAAAAATTATCTACCAAATAAAAAAAAATTTTGGTCATTTCATAATTTTATATGTGTTTTATTCAAAAAAAAAATCGGCAACCTCTTAAAAAAACACCCTATATATATATATATATATATATATATATATATATATATATATATATATATATATATATATTTATATATATATATATATATATATATATATATATATATATATATATATATATATATATATATATATATATATTTATATATATATATATATATATCTATGTATATATATATATATATATATCTATATATATATATATATATATATATATATATATATATATATATATATATATATATATATATATATATATATATATATATATATATAGATATATATTATTTTTTAATATAAAAACTTTTCTAAAATTAAATAGATTGATGTTTATTTACTTACATTTTTATATTTGAGATCTTTATCCCTTGCTTTCGTCAACTAACTACCCAGTGAATACATCTTCGATCACGAACGTACAAAAATCGCTCGTATTCGTATTGCCCGATAAGAGAAATTTTATATCGTATCGTACTAACAAGTATTCGTATTGGAAACGTACGTATTCGTATTCCAAAATACCAACTATACGAATTCGTACATTTTTGACACGAATTCGTATTCAGAAATAAGGGCCCTGATTTACAATCAGGTTCTTAAGCCGATCTGGCTATATGGCATTCAGCTTTGGGGCTGTACTAAGAATACTAACATTAAACTTGTACAAAACTTCCAGAATAAGGTACTTCGGAGTAAAGTCAATGCACCCTGGTACATTCGTAATAGTGATTTGCATCGTGATTTGGAGATTCCAGATATAAAACTCGAAATAAAACGATTTGCATCGAAGCACGAATCAAGACTAATGCAACATGTCAATGCGGAAGCCTCTCGGCTACTGGATAATGAACATTTGGTTAGGAGACTTAAAAGAACCAAACCCTTCGAGCTCGTTAGTATGTGAGCAGCTACCTACCAACGAACAGGCACTGTGCAACGCTGGATCAACAGTGACCACATTATATTTTAGTTTGTAAGAATTCAGATGTAAATTGATGGTTAGTCTGGAAAGACTTATTTCAATAATATAATAAATAATAAAAAAAAAATTCGGTCTTTCTTTATTTAAAAATAAAGAGTTCCTTCTTCTGGTAAAATAAGGTTTGTTTTTTTCGGTCGCAATGATGTTTTTCTGATGCGGACATACTTTTATTCACAGCAAAAACAGTCTTGTTCAACGAGAAACTGGAGAAAGCAACAGAAGATAAGGTTTCGGTTAAATACACGGAAGGGCTGGTTTAGTTTGATTGATGTAAAATCTAAGAATGAGGAATTGATGTTAAATTTGAAATGTTGTGGTGGCTGCTAAAAAATTTGAAATTCAGGTGTTTTCTCCAAATATTTCTTCTATTTCTTTTTCGAAAATTGTTACTTGCAGCCACATCAGTGCACTGCCAATGCCTTTGAAGCTTTTGTATGCCCGCAACAGAATCCTTTATTTTATTTTTCAACTGTGCGATGGTTATGAGTGACTTCTAAAACATATAAAAACGAATATTAAAATTATTTATTTTAATTTCAATTATAAAACAAATTATCACCAGAACATTCATTGAGAGTAAGTGCTCCAAAACATTTTTAAATGCCAATTGTTTTTCTTAATAATTATTTTTTTCAAACGTTACAGCCGAAAATACTGTCTATACTTCATCGTTCCACCAAACTCTGCGTAATCTATATCAAATCAATAAATATTTTAAATTATAATGAAATTAAATATTCATATATATATATATATATATATATATATATATATATATATATATATATATATATATATATATATATTCAAAACTTACGAATTATTTGTTTAATGCCTTTACCTTTTGACATTTAAAAATTAGAAATAATTAAAAACGTTAGTTCTCAAAATTGTCATTTTTAATTTCTTATTCCGTGGGTTTAGTTACTTGGATTTACCACCTTTAAGTACTTGGATTTACCATGTAAAACAACGATTTGTACTATGTAGATAGTATTAGTACTATGTATTAGTAAGTGTTATTTAATATGTATTAAGTATTTTGAAAATAGTAGACCAAACAGTGTATTAATTTATGTTTAATTGAGTAAATCAAATAATTAAAAAGAAATTATTCCTATCGAAAATAAATGTTCGAAGAAAATCATACCTATTATAATAATTACATTTATAGACAGATTGAAAATAAAAATAATAAATACATATGCCAATAGATATAGTGATTGCTAATCAGAGATTGTAGGTATAGTTTTTCATTTGCATCATATTACTTGCAAAAAATTAGTTATTTAAATTAAGAATACATGCTAACCAACAAGAAGAATATGTATTACATTATTTAGTTCACTTTATAAACATACTCACTTAATAATTTGTTTATTTCATAATATTAAAAGTTTCCAAAATAACTCCGTTATTTACCTGTAAAAAAATAAAATGGCAAAGATTAATGAAAATTTTGAAAGAAAAAATATTCATTTCTACACAGAAATATTTAGCCATACATCAATATATGTATATCTGAATAGTTAGCTTAGTCATTTTCAATTAAATAAAATAACCATCAAAAATGTGTAATAAGTCCTTACTATGCAATTTGTGTACCTTATTTATATACACGTACGAGTTATAGTATAGAACGAAAATAAATTAAATGAAATATAATAAATCAATTCGATAGTCAAATATAAGAGACAAATAATTTTAAGGTCGAGTTAATATAACTTACTATAAAAAGACAAAAATTATTCCGAAGCGAGTCTCGTATACAGTTATACACCTTAATTTTTAAACACAAAACAGTTGCTTCGAAAATAACATCTAGAGAACATTTATAGCCGTATAACACTGGCTTATTTAAAAGTGCTATAAAATATTGTAAATCAAACAAAGTAAAGTGAAAAAGAAGACAACATATAATATGATTAATAGTGTTTACAACACAATGTACATATTTGAACATTTAGGAATTATCTCGGAATTCAGTACCAGATATACACTATTCAATAATAGAAAAACACAAATAATAAGTGTACAGAAATAGAATTTTTAGATAACAACGACCAAGATACGACCTCTTTCTTTCGATCAATTATTACGCCAATTTGCACATCCAATACCTTAAACCATCCATCAATTTTAACCGGAAAAAAAGTAAATCACCGTATATTGAGTTGCACGTGTTGAAAATAACATACCACTCTAGTCAAATGACATAACCATCTATGGATAGTTACGACAATTCATCATCAAGTTAGTCAAGTACGAGCAGTCGATTCCACACATCGACACCTACTACAGATGTGTTTCAAACCAAATTACTAAACAAAATCATTCTATCCAACCAAAAAGAGTACAATATCAGCTAAATTAATTTGTGTTTGTTGCTGCTATTACTTCAAGAGAAATCAAAATATACTTTTCTGCGCAAATGAAAGGGATAAATGTCAGAAAAAGTATGAAATGTTAAAAAAAAGAATCAAATTGAATTCATTTTTTTGCTAGAACTACTCGATTCGTTTAAAAAATTAGATACTACTTTTTATTGTTAAAAAAAATTATAGATACGGCTTTTTCACTCATTCTTACAAATATTGTGTACAGACATTATTTTTCCAACTCGGTGAATTTTCTAGCTATTGCAAAAATAGTAAAAACAGAGAAGTGAAGCTTATACTAAATTTATCCTAAAACAACAAAAACAAAAATTTAGAAGAAAAATTCAATTGTTATACTCGATACAAGATGACATCAAAATTCCATTCAATTGTTATACTCGATACATCATAAAAGTGGTATCATAAAAGTCGTTACGATTTTAACAGTATGAATTTTTAAAACAATTTTAAGTATTTGAATTGTTGTTTTTATTAAAATACATTTATTTAGACACAAACAGCATTTAACAACAAAACGGTACCTCTTTAGTTTCGTCCACAGATTAGTATTCAATGGTTTCAATTTTGTTTCATTAAATGAATTATCATGAGTATGAGAACGATTCTCCTCAGTTGGATATGAAACATTCATGTATGGTTCTCTTCAACATATATATTATTGGGTTTTCTAAATTATGTTTTAAGACATAGTCATGAGCACATTTAAACGTCAAATCGATTTTTTGGCTGAAAATAATTCTTAGCGACAATTTAACACTTGCATGACTATCCTCTTAAAAATAAAGCAGTACCTATTTTAAAACTTCGTCAACATACATTTATTTTCAATTCATATACAAAAAATCATAAATTCATTGAAACATTTTCTAATTTAAATTACCATGACGACTTTGTAACCTTTCCACTTTAGTTGAGTATGAATTATTTATATGTTATTTCGTTAAACAGATGCAGCTTTTGTGTCAATGAATTCTGTTTTAAGCTGTTGCATGTGCACATGTATACATCTGACAGATTTTTTGGCCAAAAAAGTAATAAGAAGACAGTGTATTTTTTGATGTATTCCGAAACATACATCAAAAAATCATTTGCACGAGAACAAAAATTCTTCTGAGATCTTCCATTTTTATATAGAAATAAGAACTTCACATTGGCTGAAATTAAACCAATTGTTCAAAGTACCACCTACAAGCCCATCAAAAGACATCTACGAAAGAACATTAACATTGGTGAACAGAAATTCCTACACAGCATTTTTGGCCGAAAAACGAAATTTCCATTACACCGTATATTAAATTCAACAGTGGAAATTCAAAACATAAGACTTCCTCGATATATGTCAATATTATACAAGTTAGTAAATGATTTTAAACAGTCGATATCGTATCATGTCTCATCGACTCAAATGCGACCCAAATATTAATTATTTATTATTGGAATTGGTATAGACAATGACGAACTATCGAAGAACCGGTGAAGAACGATCATTTTGTGTGGTTGAATTATATTTTGTGACAAGAACATTATTCCCTCACGATGCCGAAATCTTATTTTATGACATTTGCACAAAACACATTTTTAAAACTTAAATTATCGCCCGTCGAGTCATACTAGCTAAAAATTGAAACTAACATCACAATTATTGGCTAGTTTCATGTCCTTTTTCGAGAACTTCTATTGGAAGTGGTATGTCGTATTACTTTTCAATGTTTCCAACGTTCACTACTGCTCTAATTCTAACGTCAACGACTTACATCGAGAAGATGAGTAAATTCTTCACATAATGGTAAACTGGAAACTTGCATAATCGACAACGGGATTCAATTTAAGAATAAATATTTTAGTAATTTATATCGTTGCCGAGGAGAACAAATATCAACGTTGTCTTACCACAGTATATCGCATGGGTAAGCTGAACGATTTGGTGAAACACTAAAAGAGAACAAAAATGGTAAATATGTTGGGAACAAACAAGTAAATTCTAATCTAATTCCATGAATTAGTACAAATACCAAACCAAAACACCAACAAACTAAATCACCGCAGAAAAATTATTTGTAGACCCCTCAATCCACACGGAACTTAAACTAGTTTGATTTAATTTGGAATTAAACACAGTAGACGATGATCTAAATCAATGTATGTAGATAACGAAGACGATCACGATCATCAAAAGTAGTGATATTTCCACAATAATTCTAAGACCCAAAGATATACTTGCACAAATCACTTTCACATTTAACATATTTATCCACAGGCCAAAAGTGATACAATATTAATTATTAATGATAATATAAATGTTTTATTATAATAAAAAATTTATTATTGTCTACAGACGGGTATAACCTATAAACATTTTGTAAAAATTTTTTGACAGCAAAGAAAAACAAAAACAAAATTTTTTTTTTTTATTTTTTCTTACACTGTGAAATTTTTTAGTAATAAATATGAACTGTAGGGCGATTTTACTATTTTTAATGACGTCACAACTTATTGATGTGTTAGTAAATATGATGTGTAAACCTTTTAAGTTCAATTTCGATGATTGCGGCTTCTATAATTAGGATGCTATGCTACCATATACTTCCGTCACTAGTACGGTACCTAATCCCAATGATAACATTCTGAAAATTCCTGAGAATCAGACCTATTTCTTACTACAGTATCAAGGAACAAGAACGGCCTAAAAATCTATTTAGTATTACATCAAAGTTCGACATGTTCAAGTTTCATAAGAAATTGGTTGCCAGCATATACTTCCGTCACTAGTACGGTACCTAATCCTCATGATAACTCTCTGAAAATTCCTGAGAATCATCATTAGACCTATATCTTACTACAGTATCCAGGAACTAGATGAGAACGGCCTACAAATCTATTTGGTATTACATCAAAGTTCGAAATGTTCAAGTTTCATATGAAATTGGTGACCACCATATACTTTCGTCACTAGTACGGTACCTAATCCCAATGATAACTTTCTTAAAATTCTTGAGAATCATAATTAAACCTATATCTTACTACAGTATCAAGGAACTAGATGAGAACGGCTTAGAAATTTATTTATTATTAATTAGCATTTTACGATTATTTATTTTTATACGTACTCATCTAAATTGTTGCTCTTTATTCCATCACTCTTATAAGTTTCAGTTAAGAATAGTTTTTAATTACTTGCATATAAATTCTTTAAGGTTATTCTGGTTTCTTTTAAAATAATATTTAAATATCTGAAAATAAGATTTTTAATTGTTAATAATAAATATTATTTCACAATATTGATTTCGCCTAAATGTTTATTTTACACACATACATATAAATAAAAAGTTGTTTTTGTTGGTTTAGCACAAAAATAGTATAAACTTCACATTGGTAAACAGAGGCTATCAGGAAGTAATAATTTGATATTCTACAAAAAAGTATTATTATAGTGTCAACACGACTGACATTGATTATTATAAAAATAATGCAATATCACAAACTTGTCCCAGTATTTATGAAATTCACTAGTAGAACAGTAAAGGCTTAATTCCATGGGAAAAATTGACTGACAATCAAAAAAGACGAAAAGAGAAAATATATAGAAAATATAACATTATTATTTATTTAAAGCTAATTATAGCAGAATTTTGACCGTTTTTTTAAGAAACCATAACCATTATTATTCATTCTTAGAATTTTTTTAATTGTTTAATTCACAATACTTTAGTATTAAATATCACAATGGTAAACAAATATGATTTTTATTTCAATTTAATTATAATTTTACCAAAATAATATATGGACTATTTGAACCTTGACTATAAAATTGGTTGTGTGCGAAAATAAGTTCTTGTCTTACAAAAATTTTATGTAGAAGGCTGAGTGTGACTACAATCAAAAATATTCAATTTTATACTTTTTATGGCAGTCACACTACAAAAAACACAGATATTTTTCCAGTCAAGTTTGAGTGAGATAGCTTTCTGTTTCACTTACACTACTATAAAATCTATATTATTGTCCCATTTTAATATTTACTGACAGTCAATTTTTCTCATGGAATAGGGCCTTAAAACCGAATATTATGACTGCGAGAAAGAAGCAGATAAGTAACGAAACTACTGGAGGCTTAAATTACATCAACAAACTCTAAGCAGCAGCAAGTGAAAGATATTTTACGATACTAAAAACCTAAAACTTCAATTGAAATATGTTTGGTTCAGCAATAGAATTATTTGCATCAGGCAAATCGAAAGATCGAAATAACTTAAATTCAATTATTCTAATGATATTGAAAATTGCAATCTTTCGTAAGAACAAATAAAATAAAGTATGCGATAATTTCTCTTATTATTAATTTTATATGAAACTTAATTCATCAAATATTTCTCTTCCAAATCATAATAATATAGATAGTAATAATTTAGATACATAAAGTTTCAACGCCTATAAAAATATTTTAGTATAAGAACATTTGTATATTCTATTTCAGTTATGGTCGTCTGAAGTCACACTAGATACGAGTATGTATTAAAAAATATGAGATGGTATGGATTATGAAGGTGACTGATACACCATAAATATGGCATAGTATGAAAAAAATTACACTAGCCGAATTTTAGTTATATTCGTCTGAAAACATACGAGATATGGCATACTACAAATGATATAAATGTCTTCAAAACCATTATTTTCTTAAAAATCTTTTTATTTTTGGAATAAAACCACTTTGTCCACAAATTCATCTTAAAATTTGTATTACTCTTAAGTTTAATCTCGACTTAGCTATGGAATTACATGTTGGAACGGGGTTTATTATAGTAACTTAAAGAAATTAATGAATGTAAAAGATTTATTTTACAAGATATGAATCAAGCAAACCATTATTTAGAAGAACAAATATTCTTTCAATAAGGAATGTATACCCTTTAAAAATGGGCTGTAATTATTCGTAGTGGAAGTCAAAATATAAAAGAATCATTATCCGTAAAGAAATAAATAAGAAATAATATGGAAATAAATTATGTGTGGTTATTTTTTCAAGAAAGAATTATATTAGGGAATCTAATGCATGCGATGTTTTGGTTATTTAGTCAACTATCTAATAGTATAAAAATATATCCACCCGTTCTTAAAATTATCCGTTTGTAAAGGATTTTCTAAAGGCAGGTAGTTCTAAAAATTATGATTTAGTTGGTCACAAGAAAATCCTAATTTCTTTTTTATTTGACACAAGTTTATTAAATTATTGAAATTCGATATAACTAAATTAAATTGTTTTAATTTTGATTAATAAATTTTATAGTGGAATTATTTTTTATATATTTATTTGATTAAATATATTTCAACAACCAAGATGTCATTAACAGTAATTCTTATTCCCTGAAAAAATTCTATTTTAATTCATGCATTTTTATATTTATTTCCAGATTACAATTTCGAAAATGGGGGTATATTATTATATATATTATATTATGACGTATTTTTTAAAATTAGTTCATATCCTCGTACATAGTTGGTTCGGTTCTTGTTAAGTAGGAATTTCTCTTTTGCGATTTTTTATGAATTATTAATTCTTCTGGCATAAGCATATTGTTGCTTTTATTCAACCTGTAGAGAATTTTTAAATTCCTGTTCATGTTTAATAAAAATTTTTGTTTTAATATAACAAGAATTAAAATATTTTGAAAACTTATAATATAAAATATTTTATTTTATTTAATTAAAAACTGGAATAAATAGCACAAGAGAAATTAAATTATGAATTTCAATCATTTAAATGAACCAATTTCGAGGGTGAATGATTATTTAAACGTCCTTATTAAGTTAAGGTATAACAATATAAATATATTTTAAAAGGAAAACCATATACAGAATGACATCAGGATTAAGAACAAATTGAAAATCAAAAAAAATAACCAACAACCTAAAATATTTAACCAAGTTGAATATTTTAGCTTATAAAATAAATTAAAACAATTTGTGCCAAAATTTACTGACTCACAATGAAATTATAAAACTTATTACTACAAATATCTAAAAAATATTCCACTATATCGGATATATAGAAATATTGGAACATAAAAATTAATAAAAATTTAAAAGCTTTACAATACAAATAAAAACTCAAAATAATATATCAAACAACAATAGATCAAATATAACACATAATTACCAGCGGACAGAAAATGACGATAATCTTTATTGGAAAACGTATTAATGAATAATATATTTCTGAAAAATAACAATAAATATCAAAATAAGCATATTCTTAATATTGTGGAAAATGGAATCACTAGAACCAATATAGAACATCAATAAGATATTATAACGGTGATTGTATAATAGATTAAATGGAAGATTTGCATATAGAAAGACATAATCAACGATCAAAATAACGGTTATCAAAATACTGTTAAAGAAATCAATAATAAAATAGCTTCCAATATTGCTATAATATTAAGTAGATTAAGGACAATCTTTATAATGAACGAAACTGACTACAATTCAAAAGTTACCAAATTATAGAAAATAAAATGATTTATAGAACTAACTTATTTATAGAAGATTCAACTCAAAATTCTATTAAATGTCACTTACAAATCAAAACAGTGTTTTTGCGACGAGAACATTCGATACAATAAGATAATAAAACCACAATCACCAATTTTACGAGGTATGCTGAAAATACATAAATATGGTATACCAATACGACCAGTTGTAAATTTTACCTTGCACTCAAACTTACAAACTTGAAAAACATATTTACCTATGGCTTACAAAGTGATATTTACGCAAACGACCGCTCGATTAAAAATAACACTGCATTGATTAATGAAATTAAGATAGTTAATATACCAAAAAATGCATAAACTGGCTTCTTTTGATATTACCAACATTCGAATATACCAACTAAAGAAATTTTTATCATAACCAAAAGCATAATAAAAACGGAACACATATTAACATTATTAACGAAATAATAAAAGTAGTATAGAAGAAACCATATTATATCCAAATTATTTCACATTTAATGGAAAATTCAACACCCAAGATGATGATCTACTGATGAAAAGTCCTCTATCTGGAACTAAAACAAATCTATATTTGAACCATCTCAAAAATAATCACATCTTAAATATTAAAAACTATTTTTTAAAGAACGTCAAATATTGGCATAGATATGTAGATAACATAATACTACATTTACGAGTAGACAACTAGACCAACTAAAAAAATAAATATTTAATATACACCCAAACATAGATAAAACAAAATAAAACAAAATAACACAATTAATTTTTTGGATCTAACGCCAATCAAAATATTTAGTTTAAACCTTAATAAAAATTCAAATAATCTATATAAACATAAAGTAGCCGCATAAAATCATATGATACATCCATTGAATAATATTCCGATGTTAAGATAAGAGAAGATTATCAAAACGAACTTAAGATCATTAACTAAAATTGACGAGATAAATCAAACATATATATATATTAACAGAACCAATTACCGACAGAATATCACTTTGCAACTTGAAATAATACTTAAGGAAAATATGTTGTTGTGGATTATAATAAAAACACCAGTCAACATATATGTACATAAAATATTCAAACAATTTGGATTTTTCTTATTTGTTGTAGAAATTTGCGAAAATTCTCTTCCTTTAATGAATTTTAATTTTTACTTATATCTCTTATAAAGTGTATGGTGTACTTTACAAAAATTTTGTGTGAGCTAAAAGTATTTACTTTTAAGTATGTACTAAATAATTAAAGAACCCACATACACATACAGATTAAAAAACACCCAATCGTCACCACCCCGGAAATCGAACCCAAGACCCCCGAATGACATAGCAAGTACGCTACCTTCTCTGACACGAGTAGATCGAAAAACATAAACTATTTAATTCATCTGACTGTTAAGTGATTTTTAAATTATAGTTTTTCCATTTTGCTGCTATTGTTAACCTTGTTAATATGTCTAGTACAAATACAAACTTCTTGTTTTATTTAATAGAGTTTAGCAAAAACCATTATTTGTTCAGTATACATATTGTGCAGTGTGCACAAATATAAGTAATGTTGGTCTTGTTTATCACACTGGCACTGGTTTTAAGTGCTGTAAAACAAATAAAGCGAAACAGAAAAAGAATATGATTTATAGTGTAGATAATACGATGTACGTAATTTGACATTTCGGAAAAAACAAATTGATTAAAATTATTATGTTGTTTTAACAAATACGTGGGTGTTCACAGTAAACATGCGGTTGCTGCTGCTAATAATTCAAGCGAAATCAAAAAATACTTGTTTGCACTGACCAACTGGATAAATTTCAGAAAAAATATGAAATGTTAAAAAAGAATCTTTGTAAAAGATTATTTTGAAAAAAAAAGAATATTTTGTATTATTTTTTCCCACTCACTTTAGAATTTCAAGTCACTGAAAAATTGGCAAAAAATCGAGTGTCATACGGCCATTACAATTTTCGATCAATAACAATAGATTTCTCTATACAATATGCAAAAGAAGATGTTATTTCAAGATTATTTATGGAATGGAAACTACTCGTATATATCATTAAATATGGAATAATTAAACGAACCAAAATTCCATGTGATGCCGTTGTTTCATCACAAGCATCCATATACATCTTAAAAAAATTAACTGATGGAGAAGAGGTTTTCTTTATTTTCTAACAAATATTATCTTGAATTAGGGGTTTGTCATTTTAATTCAATTTATTTAAGGGAACCTTTAAACTGGTTCAATAGCAAAACAGAAAAATCTAGTTTAATGCGTCAACTACAAGTTTATTAGTGTTATGATTTCAATTCAATCATTAATCAAATACAGTTTGATTTCCATTTTTTGATACTTATTTAACAACTTATCTTTTGTTCATCAAGCTAAACAAAATACACCAGCTAAACTAAATTCATAGAAAATATTTTTAAAAAAACTAGGTGCAACTTACCATAATTTTTTTAATTTCTGAGCATACAAAGACAAGTTAATAGATTTGTAATAAGCAAAATTTAAACTGTAAAAGGTAATACTTCCCGTGTTATTTGTTGTTTAAGAAATTGCTAAATCCATCAAATCAGAAGCAGCTTAGTTAATATTATTCGATCGACAGTCAAACAGCTTAGTATTATCTTCTCTTTTTTCAATATGTGTAATGCGAAATAAAAACCAAGAAAGCGATATCAATTTAACTATGTTATTTTGTTTCATTAAAGCAAAAGCAACCAACTATATAAAGTAGGGTTTTAATTTGGTTAAGTATATGTTACTTAAAAATGGGTTAACATAATGTTATGTTTCATTATATGTTTCTTAAGAAATTCTCAACCAACAGAAAATAAACTAAAGTAGTTTAATTATATTTCATGTATAGGTATCTCATCTAATGGTGTATTCAAAGATGTGCTCCTTATTCCCAACCCATCACCATCTAACTCGGACGGTTATATTTATATCCGACAGCGCCTAAAAGATGGATAGCATTTAATAAACAATATTATGAGAGTATTATATACTTTTAATTTGTTTATAGAGGATATATTTTAAAATAGTACAAAGTTAAGCTATATTTCTAGGTAATGGAAGCTTACTAAGGTAATTTTAAAAGAGCCCTTCAAGGATCGCTGTTTCATTCGTTTCGGATCAGCACGCAGAACGTGACCGAGCCAGCGTATTCGCTGTCCTTTGATTTCATGCACGATATCAGGAATTTGCATTAAATTCCTGATCTCGTAATTGAATAGAACTCGATATGTGCCATCAACGTCACGTTTTGGGCCATATATCACACGCATGATTCTTCTCTCGAATGTTAGAAGCCATCTTTCGTACTCATCCGTCAAAGTCCAACTCTCACATCCATACATGACAACGGGTCTTATCAACACTCTGTACAGTTTCAGCTTATCCGTATTTGCAAGATATTTGGATTTCAGCAGTGGACGTAGAGGATACAAAGCCCGATTGCCAGTGGAAAGGCGAACCTTGATATCCTCTCCCACACTATTATCGTGAGTAATGAGAGATCCAAGATACTTGAATCTCATCACTCCTTCAAACGTGTGGTTTCCACTACTGAAATCACTTGCGTCTTGGTCTCGAAAACCAGAGATCAGATATTTGGTTTTGGACTCATGGATTTTGAGACCAACGGAAGCTGAAAACTGTTCCAATGGATCAAGTATCTCTTTCACTCTGTTGCCATTTAATCCTATCACACAGATATCATCTGCATACGCAAGAAGTTGATTGGAGTGTCGGAATAAGATATTGTCCTGGAGTGTTTCACTTTTACGAAGGATGTATTCCAACATGAGATTAAAAAGTATCGGGGACAGCGCATCTTCTTGTCGAACACCAGAAGTAATTGCAAAAGTTCTCGATAGCCTGTTCTCAACTTTGACACAGCATTTTGACTGCGTTACTGTCATTTTACACAGCTGTACGTATTTTTTTGGTATTCCTAAATATTCAAGCGCATACCATAGTCTCTCTCGATTGATCGAGTCATAGGCTTGCTTGAAATCTAGGAATACCTGGTGTACATCGCGAGATGTTTCGTAGTACTTGGAAAGAATCATCCGCAGCGAAAAAACTTGATCACTGACCGATTTGGACGGAGTCCTCCTTGGTAGTCACCGACAATTTCCTCCGCTAACGGAGTAATTCTTCCCAAGATTATGTAAGACAGTAACTTATATGCTGTGCAAAGGAGAGCTATACCGCGATAGTTCTCGCATTTCATGCGATCACCCTTTTTGAATATTGGGCATAACGCGGCCACTTTCCATTCTTCGGGCATACCTTCATTTCGCCATACCAATTGAATAAGGTCGAAAAGACAGTTCCACAAAGTTAGCCCTCCGAATATCAAGAGCTCTGAATTAATGCAATCAACCCCTGGTGAACGATTTTTCTTTAATCTTTGCATGGCCATTGTGAATTCCTCATAGGATGGATTCTCAATGAACATCTCTGCGGTCCGTATTTGAGGGTATTCAAATACAGCGTGTGATACATGTGGAACATTAAGTAGATCAGAAAAATGTTCACGCCATGTATCGAGTACCGCATCGACGTTAACACAGAGGTTTCCATCTTGGTCCCGAATGGCAGTTGACCGAGATCTTAAGGTATTGTGCAATTCGGTGATTCCTTTAAAGAAACCACGCGAATTGTGCTCATTGCTGAGTTGTTGTACTCTTAAGACCTTGGCCTTCCACAATTCGCGCTTCTTCTGTCTACAAATGCGTTTAGCTGTTCTTCTAGCCAGAACTGCCTTGTTTTCCTTGCAATTGTAAACCGAGTCTGCACTTCATTGTGGGCTATATTGCGTTGCTCAACAGCAAGACGACACTCCTCACGAAACCAATCATTTTTGGGCTTAGTTTTCACTATACCGAGAGTGTGCTGGGCAGCATCGACAACCGAGGTTTTCAATACTTCCCAGACACTGTTCACATCATCAGATTGGTAATTGGATCGTAAAATGCTATTGTTGACAAGATCTTGGTATTTTCGTTAGGTTTCTTCATTTATCAGACCTTCACAGGAGAATCGCGTTTTATATTCTCCTGTCCTCCTTGACTTGTACGAAAATTTCCATCGCAGCTTTGCAGCAACCATAAAATGGTCACTGCCTATTTTGTTGATGACCGATACGATCTCACGTCTTGAACAACCCGAGCCCGATCTTTTGAAATCAATACATGGTCAATTTGGCTTCGGGATGTTTTACGTGGATGTGTCCATGTTTTCAAATGGATGTTTTTATGGGGAAAGAATGTACTTGCTACTTTGAGATCATGAGCGATCGCAAAGGACATCATTCTTTCCCCATTTTCGGTCGCAGTTTCGTGTCGGGAGTACGGACCTATGTTATTACATAAGTCGGTCTGATTTTTGCCAGCTCTAGCATTAAAGTCACCAAACACCAATCTGATATCGTTCTGAGGTATAGAGCCCATCAGATTATCCAAATTATTGTAAAATGAGTCTTTATCTTGGGGTTGGCTTACATCAGTGGGCGCATGTACACAAACAATTGACAGCCTTGGGACACAGGGACTCTACTTTAAGATCATCGAGTTTCTTGGAGCGCTACGAGTTCCAGCCGATACTCCTTCATACATGTGATAAGGCCGTCCAACGCACCAGGTTTTCTTAATGACTGCACGTTCCACGTGCTGATCCTCAATCTCGTATCCGGGTAGTTAAGCGGGGGGTCATTGTTATTTAGGCGGTATTTATTTTTTTGGTTTTGTTGACATTTTTAACTTAATTGGTTTTTACGGAAGCGGGTCGTCAACCCAGCGATCCAACCAGATTTAGTCGCCTCCTACGATAAGCTCTGGATACTGTGATGGTATACTATGGATCTCACGTTTCGTTCAAAATATTTACGAAACATGTTTGCCCCCAACTACAGGGATTAGTATAATAATATAGTGAAATAATTATATAATAATATAATAATATAGTGAAAAATCTATGGGTTGGGTACATATTCTCAAAATCCCATGGGACAAAATGGGATCGTACAAAATTCCAAAAATATAAAATCCCGAAGTTACAATAATCTCAAAGTAACATAATCCCGAAGGACAAATCCCGAAAGGACAAAATCCCGTAATCCCGAGAAAATCAAGAATAAATTTGATTCCCCGTGTAATTTAATTTTATTTGGTAAGTTTCTTGAGATAAAAATATATAAATAAAAAAATAACAAATTTATAATAAACACTCGTATAAAATTAAAATAATTTCTTCATTTTTTAACATCATAAAGTTCATTCTTATTAATTCAAAAACTTGGCCAGAGCCACACCATAACTTTAAAATGTCATTAGCTAATTCGTAAAGTATTTTTACACCATGTGCATTTTTTTTAAAATTATGCTTTAATTGCATGCAGGGCGGACTTTTAGACTGTCCTACCTCCTTGTAACTGTCAGAGCTCCTGCACCCAACACGCGGTTCCTTAAGTAAAGGTTGATAGCTGCCTTAAACTTGTGCATTTTATACTCAAATGGAAACTGAAAACCGGATAGCGAATTCCACTTCCTGGATGTTCGATAAATAAATTCGAGGTTTCGGCAGCTTCACCGTTAACCTATGCGAATTGACCGTTCCTCGTCTTGGCGTAACAAATTGTGATATTTTCTCCATTAATTCTGCCGAACCATTACAATTTATCATTAATCTATAGAACAAGCAGAGTTCTGCAACATCTGTGCGGAGCTGTAGTCTGTCTAGATCTTTCTATACAAGGTCTATTCTATACAAGGTCTAATAAAGGTTTTATACATTTGAAGAACCTGATGCGATCTAAAAAACTGTCTGCATCTATTGAGGAACCTGAGTTTACGTGAAACTGATTTGACCAATGCGATAATGTGTTTATTCCATTTTAAATTGTTACTAATCTGAAAACTAAGCAAACGAATTGAGTCACAACCCACGAGAACGTAGCCTTTTACCACAAAAGGGTATTCGTTGTGACATCTTTTACGCGAGAATGTGCATATTTGTTTTTTTCTCGTTAAATTTGACCTAATTTTTAACTCCCTACTCAAAATTGTACTCAAATCGGAATTAATCGAAGTGACAACTTCCAACCGTTTAACTGTGAAGAAGTATGGCCTCGACCTCGAATGAAATAGAAGAGTGCAATGTTGCATCATCGGCAAAACTGTGGATTGGGTTGATATTCAACAACTCATTAATGTATAACAAAAAAAAGTTGATGACAAAACTGATCCCTGTAGGACTCCGACATTTGGGGAGTATGTCGTTGATGATCTCCCATTTAGCACAACGTTGATATCTCGGTCTTTGAGAAAACTTTTTATCCACTTGATGGTCATCGAATTCAAGCCGTATGCCACAAGTTTACGAATGAGATTCTCATGCCACACCTTGTCAAAAGCCTTTGCAATCACTTTGGATATATCCAAAGTGATTGCAAATGCTTCTCCGTGTTGCTCAAGGGAAAGACTCCATTTGTTTGTAAAATACGTCAAAATATCGGTTGTGGTGCGGCTTTCACGGAAGCCATATTGTTTATCTGAAATTATTTTATTGATCTCAAGATAATTCACCAGTTGTTGGTTAATGCATTTGTGGACAAATGTATTATTTATCATGTCAATTAATAAATTAGACCAATACACTCATACTAGTAATTTTCGAACACGAAATCTTTTATTAGAAAACCGAATTTAGCAGTGTAAAAAAAGCGTATTTTTTTCTATTTAAATTTTCTTTTATGAGAAAGTTCGTTTTAATATTCATTTAGAAAATTTTCAAACTACCGTTATACGTTTATTATATTGACAGTAATATATATGAAATAGAAGTTACCTATTGATTGGTAAGATTTTTTTTTAAAATTAGATTGCGTGGAATTTAACTAGTAACTGCTGAAAATTCGGTTTAGAACAATTTGATCGATCCATAAGACTTTCATTTGATTTCATCAAATTGTCTGATTTTTATTGGTTAATTCTACCAATAAAATGTTCTATTTAGTATAAACTTTTGTACAATTCGTTTCTTATTATTTATATGATGTGTTATGATATGATATGATAGGAGAAATCCAAGCCAACCAGTTAAGGAGATTCTATAGGTATGTTACCATAATCCTGGAGCATATTCAGCCGACTTCTAAATAGATATCTGAGAATTCTTTATTCCAAAATTATGTGGACCCAGTCTCAATATATAAGTTTAGGAAAAGGAATGTTAATCACAGAAATGACTTAGGTGATAATCCACAGCAGAGTCATTGCTAACTACATTATTAGTAAATTATTATAATATATCCACATTCGGATTTGAATTTGTTAGTTTTGTTATTATTGTTAGTTGAATAGGTTAGGACTATTCTAAATTCCATATATGTATTCGTATTGCCTCAACATTTAAAACTGGAGTACTTTAAAAACCATCATTGGGTCAACTCATCGTATGCTGTACATATTTAAAGATGTGTCCCTATAGTTCCCAATCCATCACCATCTAACGCGTAGGAGAATATAAATTTTGCAATAAATTTCCACAGCATTTCCATATACAATATGATGATCTAATACACTGTCAATTCGTTTGTGAGGGAAACTATTTAAATAAATAAATAATTTAGTCCAGTCATATTTAGCTAACCTCATCATGTATTCCATTCCATTATGTACTCTATCTTTATGCCCGTTTTTAGATTTACGAAAAAACATTCACACACAACACAAAAGTAGATTACTTGTATAACACACTTTTAATAAAATATAAAACACGGCAAGAGAGACAAAATATATAAAAGAGACAAAACATACGATGTCGACAACCCAACATCCGTTGCAAATAAAACAGAAGATATCACATAACACCGTGATCATCAACATGACCGTGCGATCAGCAATTCAGCAAATAATTTAACTATTGTATATAAACGTAACATCGGTAACAAACCGGTGGATTTCAATATTGTATTTCGAACTCAACATTCATTCTTACTATAAAATTGTAATTTTTATTTAATTAAAAAAAATAAATTGATAAAATAACTCTAGAGAAATCTAGAGTCATAAAGTTTTTAGTGAATAAAAAACATAACTGGCGCAGTTGGTAGCGGATTATTTTTATAATCTGTTCCTACAACCACAACACTGCAATAATAGTGTATTTAAAGTGTTTAAGAGTCTAAAAATCAGTGTGGAATTCCGACGGTTATCGGAACTAGTGCTCATAGCTTTTATAATTCACGAGTTAATTCGAAAGAATTAATTGTTCAAAAGTATATTGAACATAGTTTAAGACATAAAAAAAAGGGACTTAGTGAATATTAGTCGTTTAATATTAAGTGAATTAAAATATTAAAAATAATAAAAAAATTGTTTTTCCTGTATATCTAAGTGCCCCCACCAGTGGTAAGCAATTAAGAAAATAATAAATACTAAAATATAATAAGACGACCTAGCGTCAGGGTTGTCATTTACAGAAAAACTAAGGTAGCACATTTCGCATAACAATGGGAGTATTTCAAAAAGTAAAGGAGTATAAAAAATAAAAGAACATATATTATAGTATGGTTTATTAAAAACAAAACTAAAAATTGTATAATGAATTATATAATTAATTTAATTTAATTCAAAAAAAATTAAAAATTATAAACAATAACATAAAAATATATGATTTAGTAATAACGTTTGTTCCATACAATAACTCCCGGGCCATAAGATAGGCATTTACTGTTGAGGTTAACAATAAATTACGTTTCGTATCTTTAATGGTTGACTTGGGAAAATATGTACTCGGTGTTTGCGTTGTTATGAGGAAAATTTAAAATAGATCTGTAACGAACGTCTTTTAGTAAACTTAAAGTATTACTATGGGTGCGTGCCATACTCAAGGTAAATGACATTTTTAGTGAATTTTTTAGTAAATTCAAATACTGTTCTAAAAAGTAGGGTAAATGGATTGAAAAAAAAGGTAATTGGTTGTTGTTGTTATTTTTTTGACATATACATTTTTCTTCAGAATGCAAACGGTTTAGGTAATCTATAATTAATAAAACCATAGATAAATAATAAATATAATATAAAATAAATAATAAACATAATATAAACAATAAAAAGCTACATATGCTATATATTTAAATATAGAAAGAATAATACGAAATTTTGACGTTTCGTTTATTACCTATAATCCAGTGATTTTAACCCTTAATACCATTTTCACTAAAAAATATACTTGCATAGTTTGGCACACTATGAGAAGTAAATTTGTACTAAAAATGCGATTTACCGAATTTTGAAATTTACCTTGAGTATGGCACGCAGCCAATGTCGATGATAATTCCATCCGCATTACTTTTTAAAAAAAAAATGTTGGTCACCCATTACGTTGTGAATATAGCTTTTATACATTTTTGGTTGCATATAATGTACATATTAATTATAAGTATTGTGTAATTGGGTGGACTAAAGTGATTGGCTTACGCATTTTTGTGTGAATGTATCTGTGACGCTAAATTTGCGAAAAATAAAAACAATCATTCCAAATCATTCTTGGTTGACATCAAGCCACCGTTCGCACAAATCATAGATACATAATTCGTATTATTGAAATTGTTTAAAAACCTATTAGTGATTCTAAGTTAGTTCAACTTAGACTTCAATATACAAATATATTATATATACATATGAGCATATATAAGTCTCAATTTTGTGAGCTTTGGAAAAGCTCAACTGAGTTTTGTGGATATTAAGACGCCATATGTAAGTAATTTTATTCTAATAAAGTGCTAATTGAATATGATAATATTGAGTGAATTTATTTCTATATTATTGAATAGTGTGCACTTGGTGCATATATGGCGCGTTTGGGCTGATAGAAAGTCTACAGGATGGAAGCTAAGTTTTTTTCTATAACAGTGGAAGTTTAGCTACCATTTTAATAGGAAATGAGTGAAGGAGTGAAATAGTTTACACAATCATTCATATGTAGATTTACATACTCGTATACATATCGAATTTATGATTTTTTTTTAAATTGATTTTATTTAATATATTAAGTTTATATATAGTTATATTTATCTTCTATTTCATATTACATAAATTAATTTCATTGTGAATCAGTGTATATAAAAACAAGACAGGGTACAAATTGTTTTCAGGTTTACCGCCATGCAACCAGAGAGCTCTGTGGAAGCACAGGTGAGTTTTTTATTAAATATTGTATATCTTTGTTTTTGTGTTCTACTGATTCATATTTTCTTACAATATTCATATCCTTATAGTTTTATTTTGTTTAACATATATAAATTAAATACATTAATTTTATGAATTAAATATGAAAATTTAAGTTATTTCTTTTGTGGATGATGTTGATGATACTGGAACTTAAATGAACGATTATTCTTATTTTCACGTATTTCTTTTGTGGTATTCCTTAAGACCCAGTGACAAATGAACCCTCCAATTTCCACTACAGCTACCATACTCAGACGTGATCGTCATTGGGGGAGAACCGTAACAGATCCTACAAAATTCCGATGTTGTGGATACTTTTTTTCGTTGGTAGCATTTTTAAAATCAAATGTAGAAGTCCAAACGACTTCAAACGACTTGTTTTTGAAAATATTTGGAAACAATCTAATCAGTGGAGATAGACTAATTGATTTTGTGTGGGGTCCAAGCATTGTACAGCTAAAAACACCTCATCTTCGATGTTTCGAAATTCGAGTGTTGATTTGGTGACACAACTGTATGTAATAAGCAAAACACAATTTCCTTACACGGTTGGCACTATCTTCTGAAATTGTTCCTCGTTTATCAATGTCTAAAATATTATTAATATCGAAAAAATCAGTTTGATCCAGCACACTATTCAAAATCATCTCAGATTTAACAAAATTTGATAACATTATGAAACTTTTGTAGTGGGAAGCAAAACATGAAATCAAGGAGTTACTGATTGGAACATTCTGTTTTAGATAATATGATACAAAAACATGTTTAAGCGCAGCCCATTGCATAATTTGTGATATTACTGCTAATTGATAGCCATATTGCTAATGATAATTTAAGTATTTTGTGTGTTTCGATATTAAAACATTCTTGTAAAGTTTTGAATTCAGTTTGAATAGTTTTGATTTCTTAATGATTTCATGGATTATTTTGTTAGTCGGACCTATTGTGCCTAACAATGTGTACAATACTATTAGCAAGGATTTGATGACAAAACTTACATTTTGGTTTCCATTTCCAACTATTTTATCTACTACCAAAGAGAATAAATATAAAGAGGAACATCTTATATGAACCGCGGTTGCTTATAAACTAAAAATATTTGGTGTTATTTGGTTGGCAAACGAAATAGGATACACATATATTTTTTATTTCGTTTTTTCTTTCGAACGATAACAATAAAAAATATTTAACTATTTCAAAACTTCGCTTACTATTTCATATTATGATTCGATTGTAAAATGAAATAGATTATTATATGCAAATATATCTATTCTATTTTACAATCGACTTATAATATGAAATAGTAAGCGAAGTTTTGAAATAGTTAAATATTTTTTTTTGCTATTGTTCGAAAGAGAAAACGAAATAAAAGATATATTTATCCTATTTCGTTTGACATCACCAAATAACTCAGAAATATTTTAAAAGTTTTAGTTTTTATGCAACCGCGGTTCATATAAGATATTCCTCTTTATATTTATTCTCTTTGCTACTACATTAATTGAACTTCATTAGACTTTTATTATATTGTTTCGCAAAAAGGAAGAGTATGTATTAATGAAATATATGTCTCTCACCTAAGTAAAACAAAAGAAACCCCAAAAACTACAAGAAAATGCAATTGCACGCACGTTTATTTTTCAGGGGAGTATAGATTTCATTTACGGAGCATAGTAGTACATCAGTGTTGAAAGTAGTACATTTAGTCCTATAGTAGTACTTTCGACAACACTGCCTAGCGTATATACTAGAACAGTGAAAAGTGAAAAAAAAATATAATCAATCAATAAAGACAGACGGAAGAAACCGGTATAACAACAGCAATAGAGAAAACAATGAAGGCATATCGGAAATTTTCTCTATTGATAATTTTATGGTAAATCCCTTGTTAAACCCAAAAATTCCTTTTAGCTTTAAAATAATTGAAAAAAAAATATAACTTGATAACTAAAAAATATCAAAAATAAAAAATTAAAAAAAAAAAAATAAAAATTTATATAAATCATTGATCAAAAAAGAAAACAAAAATTTCACGACCTAGTGGATAACAAGATAATAAAATCTTATAAAATGGCAGAAAATAGGAAGCAATTCCGCATCCCAGATGCGATTAAGGAAATACAGCCATACTCAGGTAGTCCTAACGGACTACGACAGTTTATTCAACACGTAGACAACGTACTAAATTTACATAAACTAGACTTCGAAGACGGTACTGAAGAAGTTAAAAGATTAAAACAAATAGTTATTATTAGAACAGTTAGAGCTAAAATTACAGGCAAAGCGAATGACGCTTTAGAAATGTACAATGCAAACGATTCATGGAACAATATTAAAACAAATTTTATTTCTCTATATTCTGATAAAAGAAATGAGACTAGTCTAATAAGGGACTTACACTTTATTACACAAAAAGGTGATGACATAGAGGTATATTTTTCAAGAATATTGTTGTGTTTCTCCAAAAGAAACCAAAACATCTGGCAAAAAGAATATATTAATAAACATATCGCCACCTTCCTCAATAATTTTATATGATACTCGTTAATATCATAATATAGTAATAAACACAAAAATATATCTAAATTTTATCATAAACAAATGCATTGGCATTCCTCAAATGAAAATCTTTGTTTAAATTTGTTAAAATTAACCAGACATTTCTAATCATTATTTTATAGTTATTATAACAAAGTAATAAAACATACATTAGCAAGAATATATTTTACATACCGATATCATAAACAAATGCTTTGACATTTCTAAATCAATTTCTTAAAATTAACCAGACATGTTTTAATCCTTATTTCATTCTTTTTATAGTAATCATAAAACAGTAATAAAACATACATTATGTAAGAATATATTTTACATACCGATATCATAAACAAATGCATTGACATTTCTAAATCAATTCCTTAAAATTAACCAGACATGTTTTAATCCTTATTTCATTCTTTTTATAGTAATCATAAAACAGTAATAAAACATACATTATGCAAGAATATATTTTACATACCGATATCATAAACAAATGCATTGACATTTCTAAATCAATTCCTTAAAATTAACCAGACATGTTTTAATCCTTATTTCATTCTTTTTATAGTAATCATAAAACAGTAATAAAACATACATTATGCAAGAATATATTTTACATACCGATATCATAAACAAATGCATTGACATTTCTAAATTTGTTTCTTAAAATTAACCAGACATTTTTTATTCTTTTATAATTATTATAACATAGTAATAAACACTTACACTAAGAATCCCATTTTAAAAATAAAAGATATAAACAAACGAGTTGACACTTTTACAACTCCTTATGTTAAATTGTTTCACACATTTTTAAACCCTTATTTTAACTTAAAACAAAAGTAAACAAACATTAGTGTTTACGAGTAACACACTCATTATTTTACACCATCAATAGATGATAATAATATTTTTATAACACTATTGGTTAATCAAAAAGAAAGAGACAAAACATAAAATTTAGTATATAAGACAAAATTTAGATATAAGAAAATCAGTTTTGTATCAGTAGTTTGGTATCATCAGTTTGGTATCGGAGTTGAGTTTTATCATCAGAGTTGTATCACAAGAATTATAATCGAGAATTGTAATAAGTAATCCAATTGCAATATAGTTATAATTAATAAGTAATTCAGTTGTAATTGATATTGATCACTACAAGATCCAATAAAATTTATATAAAATTTAAAAGTTTTTCTAAAAATTTTTTATCAAAAGGAAATAACCAAAAGGGTAAGAATATAATTAAACTATAAGATACGAAAGTTCAGGGAATTAATGTATAACGTTCCCTTACATACCTAAGCCAAAGGGAGAATTACTAGTATCATAACCACAAATAATAAAACTTACTTACTAACAAAAGCTATTTAATAGCTAATCTAAATCTTAATCGTTTTTGTAAAACATTTCAATCAAACATTTTCAATCATAAACCAAATCCCATGAAAAAACCTTTCATCTTATAAAACATTACTATCTTATAAAACAATATCCGAAATTCTCGATTCATTAAATACGTGGGCATCTTTAAATAAGGTACACGCGGACGTGGTCACAGAAAAAAGAAGCTGGTATCATGCAATGTGTCTTTCAGTATTTTTAGCAGGTTTAAAAGAGCCTCTAGGTTCTATGGTAAGATCTATGCAACCAGAAGATCTACCTACAGCAAGAACATACTGCTTAAAAGAACAAAACATAAGCCATTTGAAAAATAAAACTTCGGAATTAATGAGTAGTTAACGAATAGTTCACCATAAACTAAGCCTACCACCTAGAACACCAATATATCTCAATTACAATAGATTCCTCATCCGACAACCTTACAATTTCAATACATACAGATCACCACCATTTGGCCAACAGCCACAATATTTCAATCACAAACCATTAACCCAACAAAATCCTAATCAATTTGGAAACCCCCGAGGTTTACCACCAAAACCCTTGCCAAGACTCGAACCAATGGACACCTCAAGTATAAATAGAGCACCACAACATCCACCTTTTCAACAACACCAGTTCAATAGAAATAATTTTAAATCAACTGGACCACCAAGGTGTCAATCAAGAGAAATCGAGGTGAACCCCAAAGACATCCCAAAGACCGCATTCTCAGTGGAATTCGGACATTACGAATACGTAAGAATGCTCTTCGGTCTCAAAAATGCTCCTAGTACATTCCAGAGGGTTATGGATAATGTACTTGGAGAACTACAAGGAAAAACTTGTTTATGTTTTATGGATGACATAATCATCTTTTCCACATCCTTGCAAGAGCACATCGAAAATTTAAAAAAAGTGTTTGAAAAATTAAGATCAGCCAATTTAAAGGTTCAATTGGACAAAAGTGAATTTCTACCAAAGAAATTGCTTTTCTCGGACATCTCGTAACATCAGAAGAAGTGCAACCAAATCCTTACAAAATCCGAGCCATCCAAAGATTTCCTATACCCCAACAGAAAAGCAAATTAAATGCTTTCTAGGACTTATCGGATACTATCGAAAATGTATACATAATTTTGCACAAATAACTAAACCAATGACAGAATGCTTACGCAAAGATCGTAAGATAACTCTTTCAAAAGACTATATAGAGTACTTTGAAAGATGCAAAAAATTATTGTGTAACGAACCGATCCTACAATATCCAGACATTGAGAAACCATTTATAATGACATCAGATGCTAGCAATGTAGCTATCGGTGCTGTATTGTCTCAAGACGTCATAGGAAAAGATCTACCTATATAAAGGGTGATTTTTTTGTGGTTAGGATTTTCATGCATTAGTATTTGACAGATCACGCGGGATTTCAGACAAGGTGTCAAAGAGAAAGATGCTCAGTATGCTTTGACATTTCATAATGAATAGACTTACTAACGAGCAACGCTTGCAAATAATTGAATTATATTACAAAAATCAGTGTTCGGTTCGAAAAGTGTTTCGCGATTTACGTCCGATTTATGGTCTACATAATCGACCAAGTGAGCAAACAATTAATGCGATTGTGACCAAGTTTCGCACTCAGTTTACTTTATTGGACATTAAACCAACCACACGAATGCGTACAGTGCGTACAGAAGAGAATATTGCGTCTGTTTCTGAGAGTGTTGCTGAAGACCGTGAAATGTCGATTCGTCGCCGTTCGCAGCAATTGGGTTTGTGTTATTCGACGACATGGAAGATTTTACGCAAAGATCTTGGTGTAAAACCGTATAAAATACAGCTCCTGCAAGAACTGAAGCCGAACGATCTGCCACAACGTCGAATTTTCAGTGAATGGGCCCTAGAAAAGTTGGCAGAAAATCCGCTTTTTTATCGACAAATTTTGTTCAGCGATGAGGCTCATTTCTGGTTGAATGGCTACGTAAATAAGCAAAATTGCCGCATTTGGAGTGAAGAGCAACCAGAAGCCGTTCAACAACTGCCCATGCATCCCGAAAAATGCACTGTTTGGTGTGGTTTGTACGCTGGTGGAATCATTGGACCGTATTTTTTCAAAGATGCTGTTGGACGCAACGTTACGGTGAATGGCGATCGCTATCGTTCGATGCTAACAAACTTTTTGTTGCCAAAAATGGAAGAACTGAACTTAGTTGACATGTGGTTTCAACAAGATGGCGCTACATGCCACACAGCTCGCGATTCTATGGCCATTTTGAGGGAAAACTTCGGAGAACAATTCATCTCAAGAAATGGCCCGGTAAGTTGGCCACCAAGATCATGCGATTTGACGCCTTTAGACTATTTTTTGTGGGGCTACGTCAAGTCTAAAGTCTACAGAAATAAGCCAGCAACTATTCCAGTTTTGGAAGACAACATTTCCGAAGAAATTCGGGCTATTCCGGCCGAAATGCTCGAAAAAGTTGCCCAAAATTGGACTTTCCGAATGGACCACCTAAGACGCAGCCACGGTCAACATTTAAATGAAATTATCTTCAAAAAGTAAATGTCATGGACCAATCTAACGTTTCAAATAAAGAACCGATGAGATTTTGCAAATTTTATGCGTTTTTTTTTAAAAAAAAGTTCTCAAGCTCTTAAAAAATCACCCGTTATATGCTATGCATCACGAACCCTCTTCTAAAAGCGAACAAAACTATTCAACTAGAGAAAAGGAGTTACTTGCTATAGTATGGGCTACGAAATATTTTCGACCATACTTGTTTGGAAGGAAGTGAAGCGTGTAGCTTGCTGTAAATTTGAGTGTGTTGTACTTCCGAGTTGTTGCTTGTTCTTGTAATCCACTAGGCCGGTTTCGATCTGATGATGACGCCATTGAATGACTGCGTGATCGAAAAGATCAAATCCATCTCATCAGGCATATGCTACCGGACTTGATGTTCATACTATGCGATTCGTATATACACGTTCAGTCGTGACGCGACAGTACTAGTGAATTACAAGAACTTAACTCGAAATATCGATTTTTATTAATTGCGTGCGGCGCGAGCTAATTTGAGATTTGTTTGAGCTGTTCTGAACGCCACATTACTCCCGCGAAAGTAAATTCCCCCTCCGTTTGAGTTTGATGATCTATGCCGCAATGCGTTGGGGTGCCTGTTTTCGCCCGCTTAGTGATTAGGCTTGTTGCGACATGAAACGAACTTCCTGGATATATCTGTGTCTTGCCTTGAGAACGCGAAACGAACCACCACGTATTGAGAGAGAAGGCAGAAATTCCATTGTGGGAAGTCAAATTTTGCCGTTAGGGCAGGAGGGTATCGGGAGGTTGTGTCAGAAGGTATTGACGTGTTGTTCCCTAAACAGAGCCGTTGGGGTCACCAATGAAGCGTGTACCTTGCTGTAAATTTGAGTGTGTTGTACTTCCGAGTTGTTGCTTGTTCTTGTAATCCACTAGGCCGGTTTCGATCTGATGATGACGCCATTGAATGACTGCCTGATCGAAAAGATCAAATCCATCTCATCAGGCATATGCTACCGGACTTGATGTTCATACTGTGCGATTCGTATATATACGTTCAGTCGTGACGCGACAGTACTAGTGAACTATATTATATTATAATAAAATTAATTGCGTGAGGCGCGAGCTAATTTGAGATTTGTTTGAGCTGCTCTGAACGCCACAGAAGTTTATTATTGTTACGGATCATAGACCACTGACTTGGCTTTATAATTTAAATGAGCTGAATTCTAAACTTATCAGGTGGAAGTTAAAGTTAGAAGAATTCGACTACAAAATTCAGTACAAAAAATGTACACTTAATGCCAATGCGGATGCTCTTTCCCGTGTACAAATTGAAGAGTTACATAATCTAGAAACTTGATCAGAAGATACCTGTAGCTTATTATCAACCCCTTCAGATCCTATTCCTATAACAAAAAATTCCATAACCACATTCGAGAATCAAATCATTTTTCAATTGATAGATAAAAGTTTATTAGATAAAACCCTCATAAAACGTGAAACCATTTTCGATACTAAGATAAGAGTCACAGTTAAAATGCCACGTAAACTAGGCATAACAACAACAATTAAAGAAGAGCTTAGGCAATTATTTGGAAGGACACGTAAACTTACATGTGTATTCGCATCCGATGAATCCTTCACATATATGTATTAAAGGCATACAACGAATGACTAACACAAAACCAAGAAGAACAACACCTAAAGTTAATTTAGTTAGATCTTTAAGATTTCTTGTAGATATTAAACAAGAAGAAGATCAAATCGAAGAAATCAGACGAACTCATGAAAGTAACGATCATAGAGAAATCATAGAAAATTATGATCAAATAAAGCGAAACTATTTCTTTCCTAACATGAAAAAAAGATAAGAAGTTTCATAAATAATTGCGTGACTTGTCAAAAAATAAAATACGACAGAAGTTCACCGCAACTCCAATATTCTTTAACAGAGACCCCTAAACGCCCAATGGAAATTATTCATTTGGATTTATTCCAACTTCAATCACAACTCTTTTTAACCATAATAGACAAATTTAGCAAGTTTGCTACTGCATATTGCCTTACCAACAAAACGGATAAAATAATCCTGTCCAAATTAATACACTTCACGAGCCTACACGGTTTACCAGGTAAAATGATATTCGACAATGAAGTATGCTTTGTCAACCGACTAATCAAAGATTTTGCGGAAAAATACCTAATTAAAATTCACACTACCACTCCCTATAACTCTACTGGAAACTCTCCAGTTGAATGACTTCACTCTACTCTTAAAGAACTATGCAGTATAATTTCTCATAAACAAACTAACCTTTCACTAGAGGACATAATGAATCAAGCAATTCTTTCTTATAATAACTCTATTCATTCGACCACGAAGCTTACTCAATTCGAGCTATTAAAAGGCCATTATGCAAGAAACAAAATAAATTTCACAAATGAAGTAGACAGCATAAAGAAATATTCGAACAACTTTGTAATGAAATTTACGAGAGTACCTTTAGTAAAATGAAAAAATTAATAAGTAAATTAAATACTAGAAGAAAACCTGTATTAGCCATCCAACCAAACCAATTTGTGTAAGTAAAGAAAAAGGGTAGAGCAAAATTAAAACCTCCTTATAGGAAATTAAAAGTCCTAGAAGATAAAGATTTATTAATAATTACTCCCGAAGGAAAACTTCATAAGATTAAAATAAAACGTCTTTTCCAGGTGACAAACAACCATCCAACAAGAACTCAAAATGACATCTCTACAAAATAACAAAGGAATCCTAGCATTCAAAAAAGACAACGCAAGACTTATTAACGGATATAAAAAAGTAATGCATTTAATAGATTTAGAACCCTACTCAAAACTGATAGAAGATGTTAGAACCCAAGTTACAACACTAGGACAAACAATATCTTCCACCGAAGAATACCTCGTTATTCTTAACGACAAGAAAATAATAACAGAATACAAAACTGATCAATTAGAGAAAACATTTCAAGAAATTCTACCGAGACGTCACAAGCGAGGACTAAGTAACGGATTAGGTTCATTAATTAAAGACCTAACATATTAATTAAAGACCTAACCTAGACAATCAGGATTTAATCGACATACGCAATCAACGAAATTAACCAGAATCAAGACACTTTAAACTCTCAAATCAACAATCAGATACACATCAACACGCTAATGATAGACAGATTTAATTCCATTCAAACATTCGTAAACAACAATATTAATAGACTGCAATTCGAAATCAATAAAACAATTCAAATAACTAACTAACAATAATATTGATCATATAAAATTACTTTTAGTAATTTTATATGATCAATATTTCTATAAAATCAACCACATCATTGACCAACTACACACGCATTTAAAAGAATTATTAGAAATTACATCTCTTTCCAAATACAAAACCATTTCAAGACATCTACTCTCGGAAAACGAAACTAGTTATATCCATAATATACTTGAACAAGACGGAATAACACTACACAATTCTAACGCCATGCAAAACCTTTTAGAGCTCAAAGGATTTTATAATAATACACAATTAGTATTTCTGATCAAAATTCCAACATTTCATAAGGATACCTTCTCTCACTATCAAGTTAAAATTATCCCTCATGAAAATAGCATTATATATCCAATTCCGCCTGAAGAAATTATTCTCAATTCCCTATTCTATCAATATATCACAAATCAATGCGATACTCTGTACGAAACTACGTATTGCAAGCCATTTAAATTAGAAACATTAGAAGAAACATGCGTTCCAGCACTTCTAGCACAACTACCGGCGAAATGCAACTTCCAAAAAATATCAGAATACATAGACATTGATTATATTACTCATGGTAAATTATACGTGCAACCTACAGAAGAACCAATCATTTACAAGTCAACATGCAAACAGCTAACATTCAAAATCAATACACAGTCATTACTAGAATTTAACAATTGTTCTATCACGATAGACTCACAAACATATTCCGCAGATGAAGTACAATCCAAATAAAACTTCGAATTACACATCTCATATAATGATCTTCACACAGGATTCACGAGACCAGACTTAACATTAGAAACACTACATAATCAAACCATTTCTAATCTAAATCACTCGCAAATGTTACACAAGCACGCAAAACTGCATAGTACTTCTGGACATGTGTCATTAGCAATAATAATATTAACCATTATTATACTTATTATATATTTTATCATCATATGAAAGAGATTCCAGGAAATCAAGATAGTTCCAGCTTCAGGACTACAACAGTAGCCTGTCGATATTCCAAGGGAGAGGAATTACATACCACCCGGTCTAAGTCAATTAATAGTAAATCACAAACATCTCATATGCCTATACTTTAATAAAATATAAAACAATAAGAGACAAAACATACGATGTCGACAACCCAACATCCGTTGCAAATAAAACAGAAGATATCACATAATACCGTGATCATCAACATGACCGTGCGATCAGCAATTCAGCAAATAATTTAACTATTGTATATAAACGTAGCATCGGTAACAAACCGGTGGATTTCAATATTGTATTTCGAACTCAACATTCATTCTTACTATAAAATTGTAATTTTTATTTAATTAAAAAAAAATAAATTGATAAAATAACTCTAGAGAAATCTAGAGTCATAAAAATAAAAGTTTTTAGTGAATAAAAAACATAACTCTTCTATTTCATTCGAGGTCGAGCCTAAGGAGTAGGTTAAGTCACAGTTAAACGGTAAACGGCTGGAAGTTGTCACTTCGCTTAATTCCGATTTGAGTACAATATTTGAGTAGGGAGTTAAAAATCAGATCAAATTTAACGAGAAAAAACACAAATATGCATATTCTCGCGTAAAAGAAATCACAACGAATACCTTTTTGTGGTAAAAGGACACGTTCTCGTGAGTTGTAACTCAATTCGTTTGCTTAGTTTTCAGATTAGCAACAATTTAAAATGGAATGAACACATTATTGCATTAGCCAAATCAGCTTCACGTAAATCCGGGTTCCTCAATAGATGCAGACGGTTTTTTAAATCGCATTAGGTTCTCCAAATATATAAAATCTTTATTAGACCTTGTATAGAGTATTGCTGTCAGGTTTGGGGTGGAGCATATGGCACCACTCCAGTTGCTGGATAGAGTTCAGCGGCGTGCCATCCGAATTATACGAAACCCATGACTTACGAAAGATCTAGACAGCCTACAACACCGCAGAGATGTTGCAGAACTCTGCGTGTTCTATAGATTAATAAATGGCAAATGTTCCACAGAATTAAAGAAGAAAATACCACCATTTGTAACGCCAGGACAGGTAACACGAGGAACGGCCAATGTGTATATATTAACGGTGAAGCTGCCGAAACCTCGAACTAAAGATGCAAAGCGCGAATTTATTTATCGAACATCTAGAAAGTGGAATTCGTTGGCTGGTTTTCAGTTTCCATTGAAATATATAATGCACAAGTTTAACGCGGCTATCAACCTTTACTTGAAGGATCGCGCGTTGGGTGCAGGAGCTCTGACAGTTACAAAGAGCTAGATCAGTCTAAAAGTCCGCCCTGCACCCAAAAAAAACTAAACGTTAAAAAAAAGAGCATATGCAAAATAGTAAACTTTATTGTCAAATAAAAATTGCATAAGGATGAGTATTTTGATTCGAAATTAATAAATTTTTTAATAAAACTATCTATTTACAATAGATTTTATTAAAATATTTTGATCGAATTAAAATTTTGATGTCTTTAGGTGTATCGTTGCGTGAAAAAATTTGTGTAGATTTTTCATTTACATGATATGAATGTTTAATTCTGATAAAAGATACGTATGCTGTTAATAGTTTGAATGTTTTAATTTGTCCAAGTAAAAACTGGAAATAAATTTTGCAATAAAATCATACTTATCGCAATAAATATAATGTAACTTTAGTTTTGACGTCTAGTTTTTTAAATGATCGCTTGGCACAGAGATACGCTCATTTTTTTTTAGTTTACTTTTTTTGTACATTATTACTCAATAATACTTAGGTGGTTGTGTGTTTGTTTATTTTTTCTATACTGTATTCGCAATCGTGTACGAATAGAAGAATATTCACTAATACCGCTAAAGGTTGATATGCTTCTACAGCATATGTATGCATAAAGTTTGGCTTGTGTGAACACACTACAGTCGGCTTTGTATAAGATACAAAGACAAAACGTTACATATTATAATAGAAGAAACAAGAACAAACTGAATATAATATAGAAATATAGTATTATGTAATATAATGTTATATAATAATATATTATAATATAATAACGATACTCAACTGATTTTAAACCACTCACACACACACACACCAAACGCATTTATTTTGTAAAATTTAAATTTTACAACCAGCAATTTAAATAACCAAGCGGAAAAACCACGTCCACTCGGTATGAAGATCGACACAACACTCAACTCGTGTCTTATTATTTATAATAGAAAAAATCTTTTATTGAATTAATTTTGTTTTATTTACATGAGTATAAATTAATAAGATTTAGATTATATCTTAAAATGTATAACTTCAATGTATTAGTGAAAAAAACAATATCAAAAATGTGCTGAACCAACCACAACAACATTACCACAGACCAGAAAATAGGACAATAAACTACAAAAGTACAAAATTATAATGGAAAAGAATTCAATTTATTGTATAATAGAAATATCACTGATGCGAACCCAGTAAAAACAGAAGCGCATCATATTTATTTAATTTTAAATATTTAATTAGATACAGATTTATAGGTAGTATTCTATTGTTATAGAAATAACAGGACGAAAGCAACTTTTGACCTGTTATTTCTTTAAAAGTGATATTTCATTGAAATAATTTGGTTTTAATTATGTATATAAGTGTAAATGAATAAGATTTCTTGAGTAACGTGCTTAAGTTTAAATGGAAATCGCTTGACCGGTGGTCTGATCAGAAAGTTTATTTTAATTTAATAAGCGGCTACTTGCTGTATACATAATTCTCTAAAACTTCAAACTTTCGGAAACATATGGCTGCTTTGGTGATTTCATTCATTGGACTTCATACAAAAAATATACTTTTGTGTAGTGTGTGAATGTTTGTTCTAAAAGTTAAAAACAGACATAAGAAAGGATCTATAATGGAAAGGAATGAATTCTTATGTTAGCTAGATATGACTGTACTAAACTATTTATTTATTTAAATAGTTTCTATTATAATAGAATTAATATTTAATTAGATCATATTGCATTGTTTATGAAAGTGCTATCGAGTCATTGTGAAAATGTATACTCTCTCATGCGTTAGATGGTGAAGGATTGAGTATTATAGGGACACATATTTGAATACAAAATATGATGAGATAACCTGATAATTATACATATATTTTATATATATAATTTTCAGGTTACATAATTATATATAATTATGTAGTAAGATTTTTTTCTGTGACTAAATTCCTTTTCCTTATGACCTTTATTTTTGAGATGTAATTTGCATAATTTTGGAATATAAGAAGTTTTCAGATATCCATTTTGATTCTCTGATGAACATATTCTATAGGATTATGCTAACATCATCGTAGTGATTGGCTTGTACTTTATTTATCATACTATTAATTAAATTAATTGTTATAGATTCCTGAGCCATGAATTAATAAATTTTCTTTCAGAGTTTGTATTATCTTTTAAAAAGGATAGGTTTGTGGACTGGAGTATAATAAATCATAAAATTAATATTAATTAAGTTACAGATTACTGAGCGACTAACTAATAAATTTATTTTAGAATTTTGTTTTAATTTTAATCAAAATACAGCAGAGCAGATAGGTGTTGCGGACTGGAGAATGCTGATTGGCGATTGCAGATTAGTAATTAGAATTGTGATGGTCTTGTGATTGTCTGCTAACAGTAGTTTAGTAACGATTTGTCAGGTATCTATAACGGCTCGTTCTCTCCTTACTAACATACCTCTCTATTCTTACCAATCGTATTATGTAAACGGCTGTAGGAATAGAATCGGCGTAATCCGGGAATCTTGCCTAGCGCTTGGTCTTACAGTCTTATCAATCAATCAATTTACATGAGTATAAATTAATAAGATTTCTTTAAGGTCTGAGATTGGATAGTTTTTGATTAACCGGTGGTTTTAATCAGGATGTATATTTTTCCAATAAGCAGTTACTTTGCTGTTTAAATCAAATGCTTACAATTACAAACTAGAAGACTTTCTGAAAAGAATGGCCACTTAGGTGATTTATTTGATTAAATTGTAGTGTGTTGTACAAGAAATATACGTTTGTGTTATGTGAATGTTTGTACTAAAATGGACAGGTTATAAGGATAGCTTACATAATCGAATGGATAATGAATGCTCAGGTTATCTTAATATGACAACTAAACTATTTATTAATTTAAATAGTTTCTCTTATAAACTAACAAGATCATCATATTATTTGTGGTCTTTTTACAAAAGGGCATAAGTCGTTTTTGTTGATTTTTCAAGACTACATTATGGTGGTTTGAAGCGCTTTGACAAATCTATTGTTTACTTTATCAGGCCAATTATTGAGTAAGTTTTATTTGCCTAATAAGATATATGCAAAAATTTTCTGTTTTTTATACTTTCTTTTTAAGTTATGCTCTTTTATGACTTTAAGGAGGAAATCTTTATAAGATGAGATTTTATAACAATTTGAATATTTCCCTTTTCAATGGTCATAGCCGACAAAAAAATTAATAACTTATGTAGTTTTGTACAGGGAATTCGAATATCTTAAAAAGTCGAATTGGTCATTACTCCACATGCCCTTTTGTAAAAAGACCACAGATATATAAGAATGGGTTATCACAAATATCATTACCGTCGCGTTAAATGACGTAGGTTTGATGAATAGGTACACACTTTTAAAATAAGCATAAAATAAGATGAACATAAATGTAACGTATGTAAATAAAGTACTCCAGTTGATTTGCTGTTGAAGAATACCAAAAATACATATAATGAAAAATATCATTACCATAATCTTATCATTACTGACGTTGAATGATTCAAAAATTAAACAAAATCTATGCATATAATAAGCGTGATCAAAAAATCACCTAACACTACCGCTAGTAATTTTTTTTAATAAAATTAAAATGTTTGATATCTGTGACTCATGCATCCTGAATACCAATAGATACCTTAGTTGTTAGTAGGGCATGGGCTCGCATGACTTTAAAATATGGAAAGATGTCTATTTGGTACTCTGTTGAGCTTATTCCAGGATTATGGTAACATACCTAGGATTTTAAATCTATCATCAATTAATACCATATTTATACATATATGTGGTATGCATGATATTAGTATACAATTTCAGAACAATTGGTAACAATTGCCATGCGGAACTGAGGTAAACATTTGTCTTAGTTCAAGTTAGAGATGACAGCAACCTGTTGCAGTCTTACAGTTAACCAATGACCCAACGAAGGACGGTTGCATTCAAATTGTGGTTTGGTCTATTTAAATGCTGTTGCAAAACAAACACTTAGATGACAATCTTGAGTTAGAATCAAATATCCATCTAATCGAATAATTAATTTTTTTTACAGATTATAAAATAAAGTTATAAATATGATGTTACTCTAAAAGAATGAATTAAAATCAATATTTTTGGGATATCTAGTATCATAATTAGTTAAAGAATAACATTAATATCTTGTTCTTTAATAATATGTTATAATCTTAAATATTTTCGGATATAAAATAAACTCAGAGGGTTTGACTACTCGCAACATCGCGTTTTTATAAGTACTTTACAAACAAACTAAATTTTAAGAACAAGCTTATTGTGTTATTCATAATTATTTTAAAAGTTGCGGCGAACAGTGTTTATTATTAGGCCATTCACTTTTAATACAGTTTGTTGAAAGTAGAAATATAGTAAGTAGAATAAGCCCTTTGTTTTTTAACTAGCTGAATTATAATTAGCTAGCTGAACAATATTATATACACATAAATTTAGAAGTGTTTGTAAATAAATAACTTACTTATTTACGCAAACAAACAGCAGTGATATTACTTAAAAAATCTAAAATTTAATTATTTTACAAAAATGATCTGCAAAGACCTCTCTCTATATAACAAAAAGTTATATAATGATTTTGGTTAAGAATTTAACGAAAGCACAATAGGTTAGAATTGTATTGTCTTGAGCCGTACGATTATTGGATGTTTGAATCCGCGTCGTTATTACCTAAATAAAAAATACCTTACCTCTTGTTATGTGTATTAAAACTCTAAGATTTGACCTGGTTGAGAATCTTGTTCGATGCTTGGTCTTCAAGTTAAATTAATCAACCAGGTTCTCCAGATACATAAAACCTTTATTAGACCTTGTATAGAGTATTGCTGTCAGGTTTGGCTGGAGCATATGGCATTGCTCTCCAGTTGCTGGATAGAGTTCAGCGGCTTGCCATACGAATAATATGAAACTTCAGACTTACGAAAGATCTAGACAGCCTACAGCACTGCAGAGATTTGCAGAACTCTGCGTGTTCTATAGATTAATAAATGGTAAATGTTCTGCAGAATTAAAGGAGAAAATACCACCATTTGTTACGCCAGGACGGCTTACACAAGGAATGTTTAATGCACATAGGTTTTCGGTGAACCTGCTGAAACCTCGAACTGAAGATGCAAAGCGCGAATTTATTTATCGAACATCTAAGAAGTGGAATTCTTTGGCCGGTTTTTAGTTTCCGTTGGAGTATAAAAGGTACAAGTTTAAGGCAGCTATCAACCTTTACTTTAAGGATCGAGTGGTGGGTGCAGGAGCTCTGACAGTTACAACGAGCTAGGACAGTATAAAAGTTCGCTCTGCACCCAATCAAAACTAAACTTAAAAAAAAATCAATCAATTTTTAATATTCGTGAAACCCATTTTGCACTTTTCACAGCTCGATTGTGTAAAATGGTACAAAATACTGCAATATGTATTTAAAATCATACTTAATTTACAAATAGTGATTCTTTTGTGTTTCAATATAATATCCACGGCTTAATTGGTCGTTGATAACAATGGTCTTCAATAGCGGCGGTTATCTTCCAGAAAGTTTCAACCTACTTTTAAAATGTATAGGTGAAGCTGAAACAAATATATATCAACATTGAGGTAAGCTTTCTAACAATAAACTCTTGATCCATAGGATAAACAAATGCCATCGTTGCTTTAAAATAATTTTTTATAGACAATTAGAATTGGTTAGTGGTTTTACATTATGTTTATTGAAATTTGTATCTATTGATGAAACCTCGCTTACAATAAAATTCTCATTTCTCTTCTTATTTCCATTTTGTTTAACTATATTTAATTAATTATGGAATGTAAAAAGATTAATGTTTTTAAATCTAGTTTTAAGCTTACGATAGTTTTATTATCAGCAGAGTAATTGCGTCGGAGCGAGTAAATAGGTATGTAATGGCCGCCATCCGTGAGTATTTTAAGTAAGATCATAAAAATTGAGATTTTCTATTTGAAGGACGCTTATGATAATTATCGACAGTATAATTAGCAGCTCATCCTAAAGATTTTAGGGTGAGTCAAACCGTATATATCAAAACATTCTCGCAACTGGAACAAAAAGTTTCGCTCTAAATTCGTTCCGATTAGAGTTTAAGGGAAAATGGTTAAGCGTGAGGATATTATTAACTATGTTGTGGTAAATAGAGAGGAGAAACTACTAAGCACTTATCATGCCTTAGATATCACAAAATTATTAATGGTGAACGGACTTTTTGAAAGTGTTAGAACTCCTTCCTTTTCCGTCTTGAAAAGGAAGAAGTTATATATGTTCTTGCTACAGCATCGGTAACCTTCTCGGTGGTTTCTTGATAAGAAAGTCGTCTCGGTGTTGATTTTAAATTTTCCCAACATCTTCATACTCTTTCAAGAAAACGTTGATAATTTTTGTAATTGATAGCTGCTAATTTTTTATAATTAATATAAAATAATAATTTTATATTAACTATAAAAAATTAATTAATAATATTTTTAATTAAGGTCATCTCATATCATCTCATATTTTGTAATCCATATCTAGAAAAAGTTCTAGAGCAATGGGGCTTAAATTAAATTGGGACACAAATTGAAATAGTTGATAATAGCTATATAAATTGATGCAGCACCTATTTTAACCAATTTTAACACTCATAAAAATCGATCTCATGTTATTGCTCTGTTTTGGTCGGGATAATAGCTATGTTAATTGATGCCTGTTAGCGCCTGTTTTAACCAATTTTAACACCCATAAAAATCAATTTCATATTATTTCTCTGTTTTGATCGAGTACCCGAGCAACTAGATCGAACAACTGATATTAGTTTTTTAAGCTAATATCAGTTGTCTCGTCTATAATGATGGAAAACTTAAGAAAATATTCTATAAGCCGAATTTTACTTTAATTAATATTATTTATAGAATATTTTCCTGATATAAGTCAACAACTCATTAGATTTAGTTGCTAGGGTACTCTACCAAAACAGAGCAATAACACGAGATCAATGCCACAATACATTATCGCCCATGGTTCAACCCACATGCATTTACACATTAAAAACAGTTAATCATGATTTTTGGTCACTACCGATGATACTTCGAAGCAAACCCGCAACCTCCGAATGACAGAGCAAGCACGCCACATTCTATGCCACGAGGGTGACAAATGGTTTAGTAAGTGAATAAATAATCTTTCTATCATTTTTACAATACATAATTTATAGGTTTGAGATTAACATTATTTTTTTGTAATTTTTATTTCGATTAATGGAAATAAGGCATAATATAGTTTTTCAAAAATATTCGAAGACCGAAATGTCATAATTAATTAAAATTTTAATCATTGTTCAATTATTATAATCTCTAATTCAGAGTATAGTAAGAACTTTAAACTTACTAACCTATACCAATATAATATTACAATAAAACAAAACTAGGAACGATAATCTGAATTCAACTTTATTACAGTAAAATACTGATTGTCTGACTTCAAATTAGGAAAGAGGCAGTTTTAAGTATTTGATTTATTGAAATACTCGAGTGGAGAGGTAAATTGATTTTATTTCACGGTAGATAATTACATTGAGCTCTTTGAATATTTATGATACAATTCATACTCATTCCCACTATTGTTGAATGAAGATTATACGACACTTAAAAATAATCATTTTCCAACCCATCTTCCATGTCAGTACTATAGGCTAGATTACTCAATACAACGAGTAAACAATAATTTATGGCTTACCGCATTTCAACTTTGACCTTACGGAACCATTTTAACGTATTGGTGCACATTGTAGGTGGTCAACCCAAAAACACAATCGCTTTTAACACACAATCACTTTTTATGTAGTCCATGTTTTATGGTGCATGTTAATTTTTGGTCAACGGCGAAAATCGATCTCGAGGCCACAGGGTAATGAGAAACTCCATATTTTAAAATTTGAATTAAACCCTTAAACCAATACAAACAAAAGAAACGTTAACCTGAATAAAATCTAAATAAAATATAACTAATATTTAGATACAAAGATTTTTATTAAACTTGAAAAATTTCAATAACCTACGAAAATTGAAATTAACTATTAATTCTACTATAGATAAAAAGATATTTGATAAACGTAAAGTAAATACTAATAATATGATTGCACCAAATTCACTAACTGTGACGTTTAAAACAAATTATTATTTTTTCTCCACTTTGGTTATTCTATCGGAGTCGATATGTATTATTCAACGAAGTTAAGCTGCAATAGACGAGTTTTATGTACAAAATCGAGATTTTTTATCACATTGGACCGATTGAACCAATACCGAACGTCTATTGCTTTTAAGTAACTAAGATTTTGCTAATTAAACCAAGATTTTTTCTAAATTTTAAAAATTTTAGAAAACAAGAATGGAAGAATTCTAGCTATTTTTTAAATTCTTTGCAAACTTAGCGTATTATCGAAATACATCGTAATATTAGAAGTACTCAGGC
>OZ010737.1:104410406-104535406 GCA_963932295.1 Tipula lateralis
GTTTGAGTCCAAACTTTTTAGTGAGTGAACGAAACTCCTTGGCTTACATCGGATACAGACAACAGCTTATCATCCTCAAGCTAATGGCATGGTTGAACGATTTCACCGCCAACTTAAAGCTTCTCTTAAGGCCAGAGGCAATACAATCCATTGGAGTTCCGAATTACCACTAGTTTTACTTGGTATTCGAGCAACGGTTAAGAAGATCTGAAGTGCTCACCTGCGGAGATTGTTTATGGCCAAACAATTAAGTTACCCGGTGAGTTATTTGTCGAAAATCCTCTTCCGTCTTTGCCACCACCAACCGACACAGTTGTCAATCAAACTCCGTACCACCATGCAAAATCTCATCCCCACTTCAACCAGACAGGCGAAACAAACAGATAGTTTTGTTCCCAAATCGCTCGATAATTGCGATTACGTCTTTGTTAGGGTTGATAGAGTTAAAACAGGGTTGCAAACTCCTTACGACGGACCTTTTAAAGTTATACAGCGTTTAGCAAGAGATTTATTGTTTCAATCAAAGGCAAACATCATTCGTCACCATTTGAAGAAAGCGTATTGCTTTAATGTAAATTTTTTGAATGTAATTGTAAGTCTGAGATGTGGCTTGTATCTTTGTAATCCACTAGGCCGGTTTCGATCTGATGATGATCACGTCATTGAATAACGTGTGATCGAAAAGATCAAATCCATCTCATCAGGCATATGCTACCGGACTTGATGTTCATACTGTGCGATTCGTATATATATATGTTTAGTTGTGCCACGACAGTACAAGAACTTAACTCGAAAAATATTTTATATATTAAATGTGGCGTGAGATAATTTAATTGTATTTATTTATTGGAGTTGCTCAAGAACGCCACAAATACAGCGATCTTTAAAGGAAGAGCCGCCTTTCGGTAGGCGAAGAGGTCACTGTCGGCGTCGATGGCTCTACGTAGAGAGAGATTTTCTGGTTGCTTGCAACAGTATGAAGAGCTGGCTTCTGATTGAAACCGTTAGAGTCAAATTATTGACCGTTGCGGGCCAGTTATAGCCTGTAAACAAAAAATCATTCCAAAATATCACGGTTTTAAATTCAAAACTGAACACAATCAACTTCTGCAATAACTTTTAACTTTGGTTTTAATCTTACAGGTATCATTGTGATACGTCGCACGAAAATACTTTTTGACACAATAATCGCTTTTTAGTCGACAAACTACTAGTTATCAACTGCTAGTAGAAAGATATACGCTTTTCCTACATTAACTATTCGTAACATATACGTCATAGTTTTTGTTGTTTGCGTCAAATATAAAAACAAATTTATGTTGAAATTTTATTATGTAAAGTATCTTCGCTACAAGTAACACTGATTGATTAGTTGTAGGTAATGTTCGAGAGATGGTCATAAATCGCTTAGAAGAAAAACGTACAATAGAATCGAAATTTAAAAGAGAAAAGATTTACGAATAAAGTTACCATCCTATAAAACGTATATAGAAATTTTGACTTTACAATACAAAAAATAATTAATTTTTTCAATTTTAGAACTGGGTATATATATATATTTATTCTAGTGTGGATAAAATATAAAATAGAAAAACATTTTGGCATTATTGAAGTCTCTGTATATATATAGTGTAAATGGATCAACAAAATTCAGCGAAGGCAGTGTATAATGGCGAGATTGAATGAAAAGTTTCGACTGAAATTCATAACAACGAGTGAGCAGAAAATACGTGTAAGCACAGTGAAACTCATTTCATCGTATTGCCTCGAACACGTAATGATGTTTTCAGAAATAGTGTATACAGAATTGTAAGAAATCGATGCAAAATTTTATAATTTCACATCCGCAGTACTTTTTTTATTTTTAAACGGATAGTCTACCAGCTTTCGATCCTTATGACGGTGATATTGGCATATTGCACTTTATTGATACAATGGGTTAGAGCGGTTACCAATACATATAATTGGGATGACATGGTGATATTACATTTCACCCTATCACGATTAAAAGTAAATACTATTTGTTGGTGAGTCAGTTTTCCACGAGAAGAAGTTGTTGGCGGACAACATAAAAACTGTGCGTGAATATCATTAATTTTAACTAAAATAGCTATTTTTCATGAGTAGGTAGAAGCAGTTACGTTTATAATCTCCGTAACGCACTTAACCCTTCTGGCGTTATTGATTTAGTTGGTCAATGCTGCAGGATGTATCAAAAAACTACTAATCATTCTACTGAAAAAATTGGGAATGTTGAAAATAAAGTTCCTGGAAATTACACTTCTAGGTTTTCCATTTGTTTTGTTTAATCAAGAAGAACATATGAGGCGAGAGAATATCCAACGAGAAGCATTGCGAAGAATATACTAACCGCAAGTACCAATAGTCACTTTGATAAAAGTTCTGAAGGGAGAAATCAGGTTTTACACACAGAATTTTTGAAATGTCATGCAAAATATTTTAAAATTAGACTTTTAAAATGGATATTAAAAGTTACATTTATACAGAGAGCAGTCTTACATTAATTAGACAAAGCTATGCCGAGCAACTTAATATAAAGTGGGTTAAACAAAAGTCGAAACAGTGTAAGAGATTATATAGCAGTAGTAGTAATTTCGTTAAGAAGTTTTAAAGAAAAATTAACAATAGATTTCCGCATTACAAGTGTTTTAAATGGATTAATAATAGAATCGGAAAACGGTTGCATCGAAGATACATCTCTATACCTGTATCCATTAGTTTCAATAGAAATAATAGGTGAAATAAGTCCAAGATGATGAGACTGGATGACAATGGAAATTAAAGTAGTATTTATTCTTAATGTGACAGGACACGCCATAATCGTTAGTAAAAATTGCAGAGAGTGAAGTGTATTTGCCGAATATAAAACAGACAAATGAAACTGAAGTTAGAGAAAAATAGTTTAATCATAAACAAAGAACAAATCAACCCTGAGCTGTGTAATAAAGAGGCAGATCAACTGATGAAATTGATCAATCAACATAGGAGAGTAAACGTATTACAATGTGTCACTAATTGGAAAAACTAGTTGCGCCGCAATGGAAATTGTGTTGCAAGATTGGCATATAATTTATCCATTTTGGTGAAGAAATGGAACAGAGAAATTTACGAATATATATATATATATATATATATATATATATATATATATATATATATATATATATATATATAAATATAAATATATATATATATATATATATATATATATATATATATATATATATATATATATATATATATATATATATATATATATATATATAAATTACGTTTTTATACTATTTATAAAAACGGTGAAGGATTACTTCTTTTTGTCGTTCCCATTGCCGAGGGTCTAAGTAACTTGAAAATAATTTTAGAATTAATTAAGAACAGATTACAATATTATAAAGAGGCAACAAATAAAAAACGTTTTTCTTCTTAAAGATTTATAATCACCTTTCGACATTAGCTGTAGATCGTGTCGAGAGATGATTATAAAACGTTAAGAAGAAACACTGACATGGAATATATTCAAAAATGAAATTGTCAAAAGTTTTCAAAGGATATATGACGAATCACAGTGCTGTCTGTAAGAATTTAACAAAGTTAACAATAAAAGTAAAGCTGAATTCATACTTCAATTAAATTTAAAGGAATTTTCTTCGTTCATTCATTTATTCAAACAACTTTTATGGCCAATCGTAGTGCTCGAAAATGACTTTTTTTGTTCCTACATTTTGTCATAAGAGATAGTTTAACTTTAATTTTTTGTTCGAACGAACATTGAGTAAAGGAGACAACATGACATCAAAATGAAAAAGACGCAAATAAAATTCGTTATTTGGAAATAAAATACATATAATGTGCAGTACGATCGTGTCAATAGAACTAATTTATTACTAAATTTTAGAAATCATTATAGTATACCCACAGATAAGGATATACAGATATGGAACTTCTATAGCCGTTTATTACATGAGAATATTCAGCCAGTGAAATATCTTCAAACTCGAATCTAGCCACTTACGAAAGGGCCAATATATATAATTATTATATTTCTGTCTCTTCTATTTTACTTTTACGATATAAATAAAACAAAAACGATATATTAAATCATATGAACCAATACGAATTCAACTTTATTATTTTGTGAATGAAAAAATAAAAAAATACCGATCAATCAACGATAATAAATTTCGGTTGCCGAGTAATTAAACATGGTAGAGAAAAAAATCTTTTTTTGGATAGATTTGTTGATGGTGGAATGTGATGGGAGTTACATTTTCTTCATATTTTAGGTATGTATGTATGCAGCACTTTTTGTTTTTGAAACCACAAACACAATCATATATATTGTTTTTGAATATTTCTTCTAGTTTTCGTTTACGAAACAACAACGGTATGAACTAATTCAAATTTATTGTTTTGTAAATGAAAAGACAGAAAACAGACAACAACAAAATATGATCCTCGTTTTAAAACAAAACTAGACTGTTTGTGATAAAATGATTTTTTATTTGAATTTGATAGACCACATATGGTTTTATTTTGATAGTGACCAATAGTTTGTTTATGTGTTAAGTTTAATTTGCAATATTACCAAGAAATCCTTCCAATTTGAACATTTAATTTCGTTCTAAAAAACATAAAAACAACAACAACAAACAAATCTTAACATAATATTATTTATTACAGAAAAAAATTGTTATTAATAATTTTAATTTAAAATTTTTAATTTTTTTGAACCTGGAGTCGACTGAAAATTGGTTACTGTGGCCCTATTCTGGTAATTCCCGGGGAATACGGTATTGGGGAATAATTTTATATGTAATTAGAGGTTAAATATTTTTTTTCTGGCATACTGAGGTAAAAAGCTAGTGTTAAATTGGGAATGATTTTCCCTTCCAATTTTGGTATGGAAAAATTATTCCCAATTTATAAATATTTACATCGAACTTTTTTCGTCAGAAGGCCGGAAAAAATATATTTGAACAGAAATCCCATATAAAATCTTTCCTCAATTCCCTATTCCCCATTTTCTCGTGGAATTACCAGAATAGGGCCACTAGTAAAGATTTTTTGTAAGATCACCATTTAAAACTGACCATTTACAGTTTTTTCGGATAAGAATCAATATAAACAAGGAAATCAAATCTTCAAAATGTTTATAGCAAAGATCATCATTCTTCGGAAGAAATTTAGGATATAATTGAGATATATTACTAAAACTTTTTGATGCTATTTTTTCTCGAATATTTAGAATGTGGCTTTCTAAACAAATTCTAAGGAAAACGAATTCCTCGGAAGGAATTTTCAGAGAACCAAATGTAGTGTTTTCTTTGTCATAATTTTTTTCTTGAATAAAGCTTTCGCTCTTGCAAAAGTTTTAATTTGCTTTGTATAGTTTTAACTGACACAATTCGCATTTGATTTTTTATGTAAGCAATAGCCTTCATAATTCGTTATAGCATTAGTTTCTAAATTTCCCATATCCAGATTTTCGATTGCCGTATCCAATTCTTCAATTTCACAATCGTCGTTTTCCACATTGAATTCTTTGATGCTGGATTTGTATTCTGTCCTAAAAATATCCCAATCAAACTCTATCGTCTCACTGTGTTCCAAGATACAGTAGGAGTGATTTGAGTTGTGGAGGAATTTAGCTACTAGGATGTTTGCAAAATGATGACCGATATCGGAGCTGGTTGGCATATAATTAAATCCTCCTTTTCCTCGAAGCTGTGAGAAAAAAGTTTAAAAAGAGCATCTTGATTGGTTCTACCCGTTAAAATACATTTTATTTCTTTTTCTTCTAAATAGTCAATCAAACCAAGTTGACTATTTTCTGTCAATTGGAACCCTTAAATGAATTTAAAATAATTTTCATTTTTGGATATTATTTTTAAATTTTTTAAATATTCCAAGCTATTTTCTAAAAAATTGTAAATTTTGTTGTTTTTAGATAATGGCTGGCAATATGGCTCGGTACAGGAAAAATTTCTGGAATTTAAGCATTCGAACAAATTGTTAAAGAATTCGATCATTTTCGCTGTTGGCAAAACATTATCGACATAATGTTCAAAAATTTCTGGACCAACGCTTAAGTTGTTTTAATTGAACTAGCAACGGTATTGTTTTATAGTTGAGCCGCGAGTTTCACATTCGTTTTTTGAAAATTTGTAGGCTGAATATGGTTTTTTGTTAGCTTTGGCATTAATTTGATTTTGTTGTTAACATCATGTTCAAAAACTTTTTTAACAATGATACTGTCGGAAGTGCCAAACTCTAAGTGCATATTCTTTCTTTAGGTTTGTAGTCATTCTCTTTGTCATTTTGTTTGTCTTGGTGCTCTTTTATAATATTTAGCAACGGCACTGCATTGCGTGCAAAGTAATATTTTTATGTCAAATTTTCCGGCTTCAAACCTAACGCCGTAATCTATTCATTTTTACAATCTGCGTTATTGGGAAATTTGTAAAAAAAATTTTGTGGATTTTCCACAGATTTAGATTCGACAATTGTGCACGATACAAGTGGCGTATGTAGTTTTTCTGCTTGACATGATAAATAAAATTTATACGTTATTTGAATTTAATTGAGATTAAATAAAAAGGAACTGAAGAAGGAAGAACTTCCGAAACCGGTCTTCCTAACAAATATAACTAATATCACAAAAAGAAAGTTTTTTAATTCGTTTTAAAGTGCATGATCGGTATTTATTTTTTCATTCACAAAACAATAACGTTGAATTCGTATTGGTTCATATGTTTCAATAAATCGTTTTTGTTTTATTTACATCGTAAACGTAAAATAGAAGGGACAGAAATATAATAATTATATATATTAGCCCTTTCGTAAGTGGCTAGATTCGAGTTTGAAGAGCTGAATATTCTTATGTAATAAAAGGCTATAGAAGTTTCATGTATATCAATATATATGAAATTATATATATGTATTATATGTATTTATATAATACATATATATATAATTTCAAAATTTTTATAACAGTGAAAATGTCGTATTCAGCTAAGTAAATTTATTTGATGATTTTTACGTATAAACTATATTTATATTCAAACAACTTTTATGGCCAATCGTAGTGCTCGAAAATGACTTTTTTTGTTCCTACATTTTGTCATAAGAGATAGTTTAACTTTAATTTTTTGTTCGAACGAACATTGAGTAAAGGAGACAACATGACATCAAAATGAAAAAGACGCAAATAAAATTCGTTATTTGGAAATAAAATACATATAATGTGCAGTACGATCGTGTCAATAGAACTAATTTATTACTAAATTTTAGAAATCATTATAGTATACCCACAGATAAGGATATACAGATATGGAACTTCTATAGCCGTTTATTACATGAGAATATTCAGCCAGTGAAATATCTTCAAACTCGAATCTAGCCACTTACGAAAGGGCCAATATATATAATTATTATATTTCTGTCTCTTCTATTTTACTTTTACGATATAAATAAAACAAAAACGATATATTAAATCATATGAACCAATACGAATTCAACTTTATTATTTTGTGAATGAAAAAATAAAAAAATACCGATCAATCAACGATAATAAATTTCGGTTGCCGAGTAATTAAACATGGTAGAGAAAAAAATCTTTTTTTGGATAGATTTGTTGATGGTGGAATGTGATGGGAGTTACATTTTCTTCATATTTTAGGTATGTATGCAGCACTTTTTGTTTTTGAAACCACAAACACAATCATATATATTGTTTTTGAATATTTCTTCTAGTTTTCGTTTACGAAACAACAACGGTATGAACTAATTCAAATTTATTGTTTTGTAAATGAAAAGACAGAAAACAGACAACAACAAAATATGATCCTCGTTTTAAAACAAAACTAGACTGTTTGTGATAAAATGATTTTTTATTTGAATTTGATAGACCACATATGGTTTTATTTTGATAGTGACCAATAGTTTGTTTATGTGTTAAGTTTAATTTGCAATATTACCAAGAAATCCTTCCAATTTGAACATTTAATTTCGTTCTAAAAAACATAAAAACAACAACAACAAACAAATCTTAACATAATATTATTTATTACAGAAAAAAATTGTTATTAATAATTTTAATTTAAAATTTTTAATTTTTTTGAACCTGGAGTCGACTGAAAATTGGTTACTGTGGCCCTATTCTGGTAATTCCCGGGGAATACGGTATTGGGGAATAATTTTATATGTAATTAGAGGTTAAATATTTTTTTTCTGGCATACTGAGGTAAAAAGCTAGTGTTAAATTGGGAATGATTTTCCCTTCCAATTTTGGTATGGAAAAATTATTCCCAATTTATAAATATTTACATCGAACTTTTTTCGTCAGAAGGCCGGAAAAAATATATTTGAACAGAAATCCCATATAAAATCTTTCCTCAATTCCCTATTCCCCATTTTCTCGTGGAATTACCAGAATAGGGCCACTAGTCAAGATTTTTTGTAAGATCACCATTTAAAACTGACCATTTACAGTTTTTTCGGATAAGAATCAATATAAACAAGGAAATCAAATCTTCAAAATGTTTATAGCAAAGATCATCATTCTTCGGAAGAAATTTAGGATATAATTGAGATATATTACTAAAACTTTTTGATGCTATTTTTTCTCGAATATTTAGAATGTGGCTTTCTAAACAAATTCTAAGGAAAACGAATTCCTCGGAAGGAATTTTCAGAGAACCAAATGTAGTGTTTTCTTTGTCATAATTTTTTTCTTGAATAAAGCTTTCGCTCTTGCAAAAGTTTTAATTTGCTTTGTATAGTTTTAACTGACACAATTCGCATTTGATTTTTTATGTAAGCAATAGCCTTCATAATTCGTTATAGCATTAGTTTCTAAATTTCCCATATCCAGATTTTCGATTGCCGTATCCAATTCTTCAATTTCACAATCGTCGTTTTCCACATTGAATTCTTTGATGCTGGATTTGTATTCTGTCCTAAAAATATCCCAATCAAACTCTATCGTCTCACTGTGTTCCAAGATACAGTAGGAGTGATTTGAGTTGTGGAGGAATTTAGCTACTAGGATGTTTGCAAAATGATGACCGATATCGGAGCTGGTTGGCATATAATTAAATCCTCCTTTTCCTCGAAGCTGTGAGAAAAAAGTTTAAAAAGAGCATCTTGATTGGTTCTACCCGTTAAAATACATTTTATTTCTTTTTCTTCTAAATAGTCAATCAAACCAAGTTGACTATTTTCTGTCAATTGGAACCCTTAAATGAATTTAAAATAATTTTCATTTTTGGATATTATTTTTAAATTTTTTAAATATTCCAAGCTATTTTCTAAAAAATTGTAAATTTTGTTGTTTTTAGATAATGGCTGGCAATATGGCTCGGTACAGGAAAAATTTCTGGAATTTAAGCAATCGAACAAATTGTTAAAGAATTCGATCATTTTCGCTGTTGGCAAAACATTATCGACATAATGTTCAAAAATTTCTGGACCAACGCTTAAGTTGTTTTAATTGAACTAGCAACGGTATTGTTTTATAGTTGAGCCGCGAGTTTCACATTCGTTTTTTGAAAATTTGTAGGCTGAATATGGTTTTTTGTTAGCTTTGGCATTAATTTGATTTTGTTGTTAACATCATGTTCAAAAACTTTTTTAACAATGATACTGTCGGAAGTGCCAAACTCTAAGTGCATATTCTTTCTTTAGGTTTGTAGTCATTCTCTTTGTCATTTTGTTTGTCTTGGTGCTCTTTTATAATATTTAGCAACGGCACTGCATTGCGTGCAAAGTAATATTTTTATGTCAAATTTTCCGGCTTCAAACCTAACGCCGTAATCTATTCATTTTTACAATCTGCGTTATTGGGAAATTTGTAAAAAAAATTTTGTGGATTTTCCACAGATTTAGATTCGACAATTGTGCACGATACAAGTGGCGTATGTAGTTTTTCTGCTTGACATGATAAATAAAATTTATACGTTATTTGAATTTAATTGAGATTAAATAAAAAGGAACTGAAGAAGGAAGAACTTCCGAAACCGGTCTTCCTAACAAATATAACTAATATCACAAAAAGAAAGTTTTTTAATTCGTTTTAAAGTGCATGATCGGTATTTATTTTTTCATTCACAAAACAATAACGTTGAATTCGTATTGGTTCATATGTTTCAATAAATCGTTTTTGTTTTATTTACATCGTAAACGTAAAATAGAAGGGACAGAAATATAATAATTATATATATTAGCCCTTTCGTAAGTGGCTAGATTCGAGTTTGAAGAGCTGAATATTCTTATGTAATAAAAGGCTATAGAAGTTTCATGTATATCAATATATATGAAATTATATATATGTATTATATGTATTTATATAATACATATATATATAATTTCAAAATTTTTATAACAGTGAAAATGTCGTATTCAGCTAAGTAAATTTATTTGATGATTTTTACGTATAAACTAGTGTATTAGATTATTCTACCTAAAAATTGTATTTCAATTTTATTTAAGAATTTCAGGCCGGCAGCAAGCTTATTGAGCTGGTCAAAGGAAACTCCATACTTTACGATGTATGCCAAAAAATTATAAAAATGATTTGGCGAAAAAAATGATATGGGTACAATTGGCCACAGAAATGGGTTTATCTAGCAATTAAAATATTAAATAATCCAAAAACAGTTTGTGTGTCAATTTTCATAATCGTATCAAAAATTTGTATGTTGGCAAAGCACACCTCTGATATTTTATTAACTAAATTTACAACAACTGTTTTACATAAATTATTTTTCAACTTTGTATTTTGTAACAATTTCAATCAATCTCGGTTCATCCTATTTATTAATTTATCGGTTGTGGTAATAATAATTTACCTGTGTAATGTCAGATGTAAATTATATTATACGTTTGAAATAAAACAAAAGACAAAAAATTAAGAATAGAAGTGATGGGAGCAAAAAACGGAAGGTTAATGGTCAGTAGTTGATAAGAGATCAACCAAAAATATTAATTTTAAATCGAGATAAATACTGATATGTAGAAAGTTAATGTTATATTGGATAAACATCAAAATTCAGACTCCATATTTGTATATTGAATAAATGATAAATTAATTTTTTTTGCCGGTGTTAAACGAACTCCCAGGAGTGCATATACACGCAATAATCATAATAATAAAAATATATGATTAATTAATATTGTATATAAAATTGTATTATAATTGTAATATTGTAAAATAAAATTGTAAATGAAAACGAATATATATTATAATAAAACAAAATAAAAATAAAATGGAAATTAATTTTAAGTTATAATAAGAAATATGAACACAAAATTTGTATTAAACTAAAAAAAATATATAAATATATCTATATACGAGTATATATTGTGCTTGCAAGTAATATAATATAAACATATAAAAATTTTGAAATAAAATCAATATAAATTATAAAATAAAAAATAAAAAACTGTTTTGAACAAGTTAATTGGAGTTCGATGACCAGCTGATTAAAAATATGGGGCCTGATTAATAATACGGGGCATACTCAAGAATTCGCAATAAATTGTTTGTTGGCGTTCAGATTAACAATAACGGGACCATTTGGGAGCACCTGGATTGTGGGATATAACTGGATGAAAGTATTTCTACATCTATACAACACGGTGTAAAACTTAAGTATAAATCTTTAATTCTTTTATATTTAGTCATAGTGTTAATATTTATTTACTATTGAATGTATTTATATGCACCTGGAAGACCTAAAGTCATATACATATATATATTTATATATATATATATATATATATATATATATATATATATATATATATATATATATATATATATATTATATATATATATATATATATATATATATATATATATATATATATATTTGCATATAATTTTAAAATAATAGTATGGATTTTGGTTTTGGAAAAAAATAAATAATTCCGTAATGGCGTATTAACTGCATTGTGAGGTGATATGAGAGTTGTGTAACCGAATGTAAAGAGTTCCACCAGAAAATGATATTTGTAACAGCAATTCCAATAGTTTTGACCAACGAACCTTATTCTGACAAGAACTGATCCGCATTTACTGGTGGGGTCAAAACAGGAAGGATTACAAAATGGCACCGAAACAGAGACCTGAAGTAGAACACGTGTAAATTTTCCAAACATGTTTAAGTTTAAGTATTTTATCGATAACCCGTTGAATATTCAGTTAGTTGCGATTTCCGGTTATCGGGTAAGATGAAATCAATATTTTTTTTTAAATCGATCACATATGTATATAATAAATATCAGCATAATGTCAACAATCATTGATTATCATTTATAAATTGATTTCTGAATAGTTTGACATTGCGGTTGTTATACTTTATTTTGTGGTCAGATTTTAACTAGCTTTCTCTCGATGTGGCAGTAATTGATTTAGATATCAACAGTTATCGATGCCGCTCTGGGTGAACCAGTTATCTCGTTAACTCCTGATTACTCTTCTTACTGTCATATTATGTTAAAATTAGTAAATTCAAATCTATCTTCAGTGCCTTAGTCTATGTTGGCTTTCTCCCTCATTACATGTCATGGTTATAAATCTAATATCACCTTTACCTTCTATTCCTAATTCATATTTTTCTTTTCTTTCCTATATTTTTTATATCAAATATTAACTAACCTTATAATTTTTCTTTAACAATATGATTCATTAATTTCATTATCAATTCATTGATTTTTTTTAAGTTACCATTACTGAAATATTGAATATTGAAATTTATTTTTTATTAAATTTAAAAAAAAATATTAAGATTGAATTATATTATATTATATTATATTATAATATTGATCATAGTATATTGCTCCAATTCAGCTTTTGCAGTGCTTTGACCTAAGTATATTTCGAATTTCGATCATAACCCCAATTCAGTCGAATATTTCTGGCTTTGGTAGTATTAACATTTAGCTTAGTTTTTTTAACAAGTCACAATTCCTGTCACGATGAAATCCAAGAAAAATTGACAAGTCTAACGAGAATTGGAATCAATTACTGTTAGACGCATTCAAACTTGAAAATAAAAATCTATCTTTCGTCCCTACACGTACTCGTGATGATAACTACACTCGCGAATTCAATTCATGCTACAATCAAGTAATAGTTCTGAGCAAAATTTTAGAGGATGAACGAATATCCAAGTCTGATAATTTTCATAAATTTTAAAAGCCTAAATTAAACACTGGCGAGATAGAACACATAGATTAAAGGGGTGTTTTTATCAGGATAATGATGTTGACCGATTAATTAATAATTGGCGTAGACTAAACTTTTATACTAATCCTTACATTACTAAGAGTAATACAACAATGACATTAGAGCCTTTAATAGCAAAGACGGAAAATTTATACTTTCTAAATATTCTAAATGTAACACAATTCCGAAGAACGAAGCAAGTAACAACAATATGAAACCTACCCACATTAACTATAGTCAGTTATACCGGTTGTTTCTTTTAAACTGAGACGATCAAATATCTCGAAAAATAGCCACTCTACGGAAAAATGTCCATAATCAAAATTTAATCATACCACGGGGGAAATACATTAGTGCAAAAAAATAGTCTCCCACCCCCCGCTTTGTAGGTCGCGCGAGGGTAACTTTTAAACTAAGATAGGAAGCCATATTTTTTATTGCAGATCCGGATTCTACGACTAAAAGTACGTATGATTTAAATGAAATATATTGTTCGGTTCATGATAGATGGCGTTGTAATCGGCGAAATCCAATTACATACATAACATGCATTATTGGAGTGTTACAAATCTTCACTGGCTTCGTCAAGTTGAACATCAGCGTACTTGGACTGTCAACGTGTGGTGTGGAATAATTGGGAACAAACTCATAGGCCCCCACATTATTGAAGGCAACTTGAATGATCAAATATACCGATTTCCTTTTTGGAAAATGAACTGCCAATATTACTTGAAAATTTGAGCTTGGAAGTGAGACGGAACATGTGGTTTCAACATGATGATTGTCCTGCACACTATTCGGTGGTGGCACGTGAAATACTTGAACGTGATTTCAATGGTCGCTGGATCAGTAGAGCTGGTCTAATAATTTGCCCCGTCACCAGATCTTACTGCGCCAGATTTCTGTTTGTGGGAGTATCACAAAAACATAGTTAACAAACAAGAACCAACAACACGTGAGAACATGATTGAGTGAATTAGAAATGCTTGTGCTGAAATTCAACCAAACACACTTCTACAATCATTTGAAATGCGTAATAAATTGTTTTGATGACGAATTTCTAGTATTTTCAATGAAAACGTGATGTTTTCATTGAAAATACTATTTCAAACGTATTGCAGAATCTAATGCGTGTGTTCTAAGAAGAAGAAATTGAAAATATTGAATTTCGTCGATTACAACGCCATCTATCATGAACCGAACAAAATATTTCATTCATACCCGGTGGTATGATTTAATTTTGAATATGGACATTTTTTCCGTAGAGTGGCTATTTTTCGAGATATTTGATCGTCTCAGTTTAAAAGAAACACCCGGTATAAACAGGTGCCACAAGATACTATGTATTTAACATCACGGAGTTTAAATGAGTTACCACAAGTTGCTCCATCTTATCTTTTACCGCCGCACAAATATGACCCACAATGGAATATATCTTTCTCTGGCACGCCACAAGGCTTAGACATACATGATTTTTTGTTCCGTTTGGAATCATTTGCTTCAAGAGAGCAAATGCAAATGAGTAGATTATATGCCTAGATTTCTGAAAGATTTAGCCGAAAAATGGTTTTGGGTTTTCACTCAAAAATATACTACTGCAACATACCCTCAATCTAAACATGCGTTACTAGATCGTTTTAGTAGTAATAAATTAGATCGAGCTACTCGACGTTTTATAGAAACTACGAAACAACGAAATATTGAATCTATTGGTGAATTTATATTAGAGATAGAAAGCTTAAACCACCGTTTGAATCGCCCTTTCTCTGAATTCGAACTACTAGATATTGTACGAGAAAATGTAATTTTCGATTTACAACAAATGACTCTTCATCTGACGGTTACGTCAATCGAAGAGTTTAAAAAAATATGTCAGCGTTATGAGCGTTTATAGAGTAGACAAGACAGAGAAATACCATCAGATAGACGATCTAGGTATATCAATGAAATTCAACAGGCAGATCTTAACCCAACCTTTTATGTTGGACATCAATCAACATATAATTTAGAAGCAGCAACATATGGTCAAAATCAATATAACGATAATTATTTAGACGTTGTTGACAAACCACTCTCAAATAAACCAATTACAAAAGTCGAGCATATCAATTGAATTTAATTTGCTGGAATTGTCCAAATCCCGATCATAGTTACCAAGACTGTCATTTGCCGCCGCAAGGTATATTTTGTTATGGTTGTGAAGCAAAGACTATAATCAAGCCTCAATGTATACATAGCCAAAAGAAAACTTATCCGGAAAACTCAATGCCGGTAGTGCACAGATCGGGGATGACACGACCGGTATACAACTTAATCCGACAGCAAACAAATCACACTTTTCCTCGGCATCAAACTCAGGCAACTTCACACTCCAATGTTTAAGAACTCGATCATATATTAAAGATCTTACAATTCCAACTTCAGTAACCATTTCATCATTCACTAACCGTGGTAATAATTCTACAATAAACGCGAAATCTCTTAAAAGAAACATTATATATTGGCAAAATAGAAGAAATCTTTTACGAGCCTGCTCCGAGACCATGATAAGCTGTCTAACAGATAATCGACCATATGCTATTATTGACATAAATGGCATCCAGCTTCGAGGTTTATTAGATAGCGGTGCTTGGCTGACAATTCTTGGTCAAGGCTCTTTGGAGTTTTTACAGAAGCTTAATGTAAAATATCATTCTATCTCTAGTGAAATATCTACAGCTAATGGTATCAAAAAGAAAATCATTGGATTTGTTGATCTGCCCATAGTATTCAATAATGTTTTAAAAACGGTGAGATTTTACATTGTTCCTTCTTTACAAGGTCCAGTCTACCTTGGTATTGACTTTTGGAATTCATTTCAAATCGTTCCTCATATTTTCAATATTGACAGTATCGCATTTACTACTCCTAAAGAAAATAATGTCCATCAACTAACTAATAAACAAAACTATACATTTAAACAAATATTAGAACGTTTTCCCTCATTCGAGAAAAATGGCATAGGTTGCATTTCAATATTGGAACATCATATTGACGTTGGTGATAGTTTACCAATAAAACAGCGACACTTTGCTGTATCACCAGCTACAGGAACTTTTGTACAATGAACTTGACAGAATGATATCTCTAGGGGTCATCGAAGAGAGCTCGAGTTCATGGTCATCTCCAGCTGTGCTGATTCGAAAACCAAATAAGGTTCGTTTATGTTTAGACTCACGCAAGGTCAATGCTGTGACAAAAAAGGATGCATATCCTTTGCCATTAATTAATGGTTTATTGGGTAGATTAAATGCCACCCGTTATATTTCCAGCATTGATCTTAAAGACGCTTTCTGGCATATACCACTCGCTCCAGCGTCTAGAGACAAAACAGATTTCACAGTCCCTGGTCGATCGTTTTACCAGCTTCGAGTCATGCCTTTCGGTTTATGTAATTCTCCACAGACTATGTGTCGTCTAATGGATAAAGTAATCCCACATTGTTTTCATCAACAAATTTTTGTATACCTGGATGACCTATTAATAACATCTGCAACCATTGAGGAGCATTTCACCTTGCTAGAAATAGTAGCTCAATGACTTACCGATGCAGGTTTAACGATAAATGTGACTTAAAGTCACTTTTTAATGAAGAGTATAAAATACTTAGACTATATCGTCGGAGATGGCTGTTTAAAAACAGATCCTGAAAAGGTGGAAGCCATTCGAAATTTCTCCACACCCACGTCTACAAAACAAACACAAAGATTGTTGGGAATGACGGGTTGGTACCAAAGGTTTATCCCAAACTACTCCAAAATAACAACTCCTATCACAAATCTCTTGAAAAGAGGAATGAAATTCATTTGGACTGCAGAGGCTCCAAAATCGTTTGAAAAGCTCAAGCATCTTTTAACAACTGCTCCGTTGCTCTTAAACCCAGACTATTCTAAAGCTTTTTTCATACAGTGTGATGCATCATACACTGGTAAACGAAGCGTACTTTATCAAAAAGATTCCGAAGGTAATGAATGTCTAATAGCTTTCATGTCAAAAAAATTAAATAGTGCGCAATCGAACTACAACACAACTGAATTAGAATATATGGCGGCTGTCTTAAGTGTGGCAAAATTTCGTCCTTACATAGAGGGATATAAATTTACAATTATAACAGACCATGCCAGTCTTAAGTGGCTCATGTCGCAAAATGACCTAAATGGCAGACTAGCACGTTGGAGCCTTAAGCTTCAGGCTTTTGATTTTCAAATCCAACATCAACCGGGCACAGAAAACATTGTTCCTGACACACTATACAGAATGTTTTGCGAGTCGATTAATCTTGACCTGACATAAGCAATTGACCTTTCATCCAGTAGTTTCGAAGACCTAGAAAATGTAACCCTCAAGCAAAACATATCTCAATTTCCATCAAGATATTCTGCTTTCAAAGTAAAGAATGACCGAGTCTATATTAAGATTGGAAACCAAATGGATCCAGCTATAACGGACATTTCATTGTGGAAGCTGTGGATCCCACAAAGCATGACCGAAACTATTATTAAACAAAATCATGACATACCTTTAGCAGCGCATGGAGGTATCGTAAAAATATTGGAAGGTATTCGAAGGTACTACTACTGGCCAGGAATGCGAAAGCAAGTTTATGAGTTGGTCAGGCAATGTCAAATTTGCAAGACTACTAAAAGTCCCAACTGTATATCCAAGCCTCCTCTACGAAAAAATGTTTATGCCGCAAGACCTTGGGAACGAGTATATGTAGACCTCATGGGACCATACCCTCGATCTAAGCAGGGCAATACATATATTTTAGTAGTTTTAGATCAATTTACCAAATTCGTGTTACTAAAACCTTTGCGTGTTGTACTAACACAAAATAATCGATTACTTAAGAAACGAAGTCTTTTTATTGTTTGGTGTACCTAAACAAGTACCCTACACAAGTTTTTAACAAAATTTTCACCAGAAAGCCGAGGAATAAAAATAAATTTGTATAATTAAATTGGTGATAGGTTTTATAAATATTATTAAAACATTAAAAATTACAAAACAAAATCTTTAGTTTAATTAAAATTAAATTACTCATTACTTAAAATTAAATTGAGAGTGATTTGAGTAAACATTTTGTTGCCGAAACCCGGGATTTGCTGTTGAGTTACTAGAAGTATTATCTGATGAAACCTGCTGCATCATTCAAGTAATAAGATAAGTAGCCATTTTAAAACTTCTTAACTTTTTTTTTTCTTAACTTATCAATCGATAAATTCATACCTAAAATTAAAAGAAAAGTGTATTATAAACATTACAAAGTTAAAATTAAAATAAACTATTGGTTATAAGTGAAAGTGATAAGAACTCCGTAAAATTATAGTGTATTTAATTATTAAATTAATAAAATGGATCGTGCCTTACGCGCAAGAGACCGTATAGTGAACCAAATAAAGGCAATAAAAACCTTTAGTATGAATATTTATATTACCAACGTTACCGGGCTAGAAGCAATGCAAGTACGTGAACGTAACCTGGAGAAACTATATCAGGATTTCAATACGGTGGAACTAGGAGTTAGGTTAGGCTAGGTTAGGTTAGAGTGGCTGCTAACGCACACTTAGACCGTTGCCGGTCCGTTGTGATACCCCAGGATCTTAGTCCCCTAATAACCCTAACACTCTATTGTACCCATCCTGAGCTACTAGTGTAGCGTAAAATGTCCCGCACCTTACTATCTGCAAGATCTGAAAGGTTGTGCATTACATACCTACCCAAGTGTGAATGTCTTCTTAGTGCCAGAGCAGGACAAGAGCACAGGAAGTGAACAAGCGTCTCTTCCTCCTCTTCGTCCATGCAGCTTCTACAGAAGTCATTTGTTTCTAGACCCAACCTTCTCGCATGCTCCCCTAAAAGGCAGTGTCCCGTTAATATTCCTACTATTCCTCTTAGATCTCTCCTCTCTAGAGAGATTAAGGTCCTGGAGCGATTCAGATCCAACCTTGGCCACATTTGACTCGCTCTCTCGCATGTGAGGGTGTTAGACCACCTCTCCTGTGCTGAAGCTTCCGCCCTTTTCCTCAGATCCAGTCTAAGCTCCACTGTAGGCCTCCCCACATTGGCCCTTTCAGGCTTCAGCTGAAGAGTTGTACGTTGCCTAGCTAGTTCGTCTGCCCTGCAGTTACCCTTGACGTCAGAGTGGCCGGGGACCCAGATAATCTGAATATTGAAATGCTCACTCATCTCGTTAAGAGAAGAGTGGCAACCCAGTGCCACCCTAGACTTCATCAGCACTGCTTCCAGCGACTTGATAGCCGCCTGACTGTCCACATAAATCTTGATATCCCTCTTGGATATCACGTTATGCCTCAACCAGTTCAAGGCTTCCTCAATCGCTATTATTTCCGCCTGGTACACGCTGCAGTGGTCAGGGAGACGAACGGAAGTGCTTATATTTAATGCTCCACAGAACAGCCCAGCTCCGACCTTACCATCTACCTTCGAGCCATCCGTGTAGAATTGTATAACTTCGGTTTCCAGTGCTAGTTTATTCCCTCAGAATTCTCTTGAAGGGATAAAGGTTTGAAAACCTTTTTCGAAGCATAATATCGGCGTAATATAGTCAAGGTTCAACATTTCCTTCTTTAGCGAACCAAATATTGTTGAGTGACCTGCCTGAAGGTGTTTCCACTGAGACACGGCCGTTAGTCTAGTGGCTATGTTAGCCGCCATCTGTTTACCATATATATTCACTGGAAGAAGGTGTAACATGACCTCTAAGGCCTGAGTAGGTGTTGTAGCCATCTGTTTACCATATATATTCACTGGAAGAAGGTGTAACATGACCTCTAAGGCCTGAGTAGGTACGGCCGTGTAGAACCAGTGTACCAGCTCCGGTCTGAGACCCCAACGTCTGCCTATTGCATTCCTACACGAATACATCGCCGTCGTAGCTTTGCTGATTCTCTCCAAGATGTTCGGCTTCCAGCTTAGTTTACTGTCTAAGATTACACCCAGAAATCTCACTTTATCAGTAAAAGCCCGTTTAGTGCCATTTACAGTAGGTGGGTCAACTACTGTAATTTTATATTTCTTCGTGAAGAGTACCAGCTCTGTCTTAGATGGATTAATTTCCAATCCACATTTACTGGCCCATCTCGTAATAATAAGAAGCGCGTTCTGCATTAGCTCCTTAATAGTCGGTAAGAATTTACCTGATACCATGATCGCCACGTCATCAGCGTAGGCGACCACTCCTATACCCTCCCTCTCTAACTCCAGAAGTAGGCCATTAATCACCATGTTCCAGAGAAGAGGAGACAGGACTCCCCCTTGTGGGGTTCCCCTAACCACTCGTCTTCTTATAGTTGACTCCCCTAACTCTGAGTTTCCAGTCCTGCTTCCAAGCATATGACTGATCAATTTGATTATGGAGGTTTCTACTTCCATGAACGATAATCCTTTCAGGATTGTATCTGTCTGAACGAACACAGAATTCGTTTTTTATTTACGATATCCGGTGCGCGCAACGAACAAGCTATTCCCGACGCTCTCAGTTCCATCGAGTTGTCTAAACTACCCGGGAAGTGAGTGTCCATGAGAATCTTTAGGGATTCCTCACTGGAATCGGTCCAAGAACCATCAGGTTTAATTAAGTAACCTATGTTTGTTGCATTTGTGGAGAGAATCTTCCGAAGGCGAGAAGTTTCCGAGACATCTTCCATTTTGTCACAGAATAGCCTCCAGGAGCTCCTTTGTGCCTTCTTTAATTCTCTCTTATATAGTCTTAGCGTCTTCTTGTACGAGTCCCAGTCCTGAGATTCTCTAGTCCTCTTGGCGTTATTAAACGCCATTCTGCACGACTTCTTTATGGCCCTCTTTAAGCCCCCTGGGTTTTATCTCAGGGCAAGCAGCACTAAAGGATTGGTTACAAGCTTGTGAAACGGATTCCATCATGCGGTCCATATCCTCAATGGTCGCTGGAGGCTCTGGGACCCCCGACGGCATTAGTCGCTTAAGGACTTCCCTATACCTACTCCAGTTTGTTCTCCTAGGATTCCTAAAAGATTTCTGGGAAGCAGGGCAAATGTTGATATTAAAGGTTATATAACGGTGGTCAGAGAAGGAATGTTCCTTCCCTACTTTCCACTCTACAATCATATGCAAAATATTCTCTGATTCGAAGGTCACATCCAGAACTTCCTTCCTATTTTTAATAATAAAAGTGGGTTCTCTCCCAATATTACATACATACAGGTTCGATAATTGAAAAGTGTCTCACCCCTTTCATTGATGTCCGAACTTCCCCAGATCGTATGATGCGCGTTAACATCGCAGCCCAGAATCATCCCGGTTTTTCTGCGCTTCGCTTCGAGGATCAGTTCCCCCAGGTTGTCCGGTGGAACCTCCTGCCCCATGTAGGCCGCCACCAGCCAGATTTTGTTGTTACCAACCTCCAGACTGGCCGCCGTTATTTCCCCATCGCTGTGCTGGGAAAGAAAGAAAAGATTTAGGTCTCCTCTCAGACCCTTTTGAGTATAGAATACTATACCCCTTCATTCATTCATGGAACTAGAGTTGCTTGTTAATGATCAATATACATCCATATCACCGGAGGTTGACGAAATGTATATGGATACTATCGCAACGTTAAAAGCTGCTATTTCAGCTAACCTTCCAAAGAATTTGGAACCTCCAAAGGAATTAAATGACTTGAATGCTACGCTCGGTCAATTCATAGGCCAGCAACACACGTTTTTGCAAGGATTGCACCAAGCGCAAAACGTACGCTTACCTAAAATCAACATTGAACCCTTTTCCGGTGACTACAGATTGTGGCCAGCCTTTCAGAGCTAATATATAACGTCTGTTCATGAAAATACAAATTTAAGTCCAGTTCATAAACTACAGATATTGAACGGATTGTTAAGAGGTGAAGCTGCATCATTAATACGGCATATAAAGGTTACTGAGCAAAATTACGAAGAAGCATGGTCTAAATAAGTCGCAAAATACAATAAACCAAACGCGATTATTTCAAGTCTGATTCAACTATTTTTGGAGCAAAAGTCTTGCAATTCATCAAATTATAGAGAGTTAGGTAGACTATGTGATACTTCAGATGAAGTTATTCGAGCTTTGAGAGTCTTAGGGGAGCAAGCTGAAACACGTGACCCCTGGTTAATTCACATCCTACTAAGCAAGTTAGATGAGGATTCAAGACAATCGTGGGCGAAAGAAACAGTTCAAAACTCGTTCCCCTCATTCACCAATTTTTTGGACCAGGTGCGATGCTTTTTATTGACCAGGTGCGATGTTCTTGAATCTTTTGGTGTTGTTTCAAAACCAAGTGGTACATTGCAAAGACATATCAAGTCACATCACGTAATACCAGAAGCGACTACAGTAATCCGACAGAATTTTTATATGAATGATATGTTGACTGGAAGCGACACTGTGAAGGGACAGTAAAATTAAAGAATGAAATAAATGAAATATTTCAAAGTTGTGGATTCAGACTTCGTAAATGGAAATCTAACTCGTTAGTCTTTTTACAATCTTTAGCATTAGATAACACTGAAGATGTGCCAAAATTAATTGAAGATGATCCAAGTGCCAAGACGCTAGGAATATTGTGGTATCCACAAGAGGACATCTTCTTGTTCAAACTAAACTTTTTGAACGAAGAAATAAAGTGGATCAAACGTAAAATGCTCTCTGAAAGCTCCAAACTTTATGGTCCGTTGGGTTGGATATCACCGGTCGTCATCTGCTTTAAGATTATTCTATAAAAACTATGGCTAGCAAAAGGCGACTGGGAGAAGAAGTACCAAATAATATTGTAGCCTCGTGGAAGAAGACCTACGAAAATTTACATCACCTCAAACATGTAAAAATCCCTAGATGTTTATTACAATCGGCTAAACCATCTGCAGTACAATTGCATGCATTTTGCGATGCATCAGAGTCTGCATACGGCTGTGTGATTTATATAAGATCTAGCAACAACAATGGGGAAATTACCTGCCGTTTAGTATGCTCCACGAGCAAGGTTGCTCTATTAAGCAAATAAGCCTGCCAAGGCTGGAGCTTTGTGGCACTGTTCTGCTTGCCAATCTTCTAAAATGTTGTCAAACAACATTAAATTTTAATAATAGTTCACTATATGGTTGGACTGACTACATGGAGTACTACATTGGTTGTCTGATATACCGACGCGATGGAAAATCTTTATAGCCAACCGTACTTCGATAATATTAGATATTATTCCTCGAGAGAATTGGAACCATGTTGTTTCCAATCAAAACCCCGCAGATTTTATTTCGAGAGGAGTAGATCCAAAATTGATAATAAATTTGCATACCTGGTGGCACGGACCTAGTTGGTTAACCTTACCTGAAAACCGATGGCCAAAATCCAAAAATCAACCACTACCTAAATCTGTAGATACTGAAGCTCGAACCAAGACAGTAGTAATGTTAACTGAAACCAATCAAATTGATATGGTTGAGCAGTTGCTAACAAGAGTTTCATCATGAAAACAATGGCATATGTTCTTAGATATTGCAGGATTCTAAAACACGAAGAGACTAAATAAAGAGAAAAATATTTGGCTTACTGGGAATACCGGACCGCTGAATTGTTCCTTATTCGCACCATAAAAAAAAAAAAAGTTAAGTTGATGTGGCTGCTATCGCACACTTAGATCAAATTTAATCCGTTGTGATACCACTCTATACGGCTATAGGTCCGAGTCTTTCCGAAGAGCCATCTGCGCATTGCATAGCTCCATGTCAGTCCTATAGTACTGACATGGAAGATGGGTCGGCCCAAGGATTCTAAACACGACAGAGGATCCAGATTATGTTTATTTTTCACCACCGATCGCAAAGCCCAAACGATCGAAGGTGAAAAACCCATTTTGCATCCTGCCTCGAATCGGATTCGAACCCGGTACCTCCCATTTGTGGCTCGCCGTGGTTATCCTAACCAAATCTGTTGCGACAGTGGCTCTAATTTTATTGGAGCCAATAATGCTCTAAAAAGATTAAAAAAGGAAATCGTAATTCAACAAAATAATGAAATAATTTTAAATTTTATCTTGCGGAAGAATATAGACTTTAGATTCAACCCTGCTAGTGCACCTCATTTTGGAGGTTTTTGGGAGGCTGCGGTTAAATCTGTGAAGTATCATTTCCATAGAACCACTAACTAACCACTAATGACACTTGGTCTCCAAATTTAGCTTTGAAGAGACAACTACCTTGGTAACACAAATTTCGGTTTGTCGGTTGAATGATGACCCCACTAGTCTAGAAATGCTAACTCCGAGCCATTTCTAAATTGGCGAATCGTTAAAGGCTGTTCCAGATCCAATACTAGAAAACGTACCTGTTCACAAACTCTCTAGATGGCAAAATATACAACGTCGGGTCGAGTCTTTTTGAAAATCGTGGACACGAGATTATTTAAATACGTTGCAAGAGCGAGATAAATGGAAGAAGGGCAACTTGGCGATCGACGTCGATGATGTAGTGTTAATCAAAGATGACAATTTGCCACCAAGTCAATGGCTTCTCGGTCGAATAGTTGAAATTTATTCGGGTAGTGATGGTATTATTCGAGTTGCTGCGGTTAAAACAGCTACCAACACAATTAAACGTCCAATAATAAAACTAATATTGCTTTTGAAAATTGGAACATAAATCCATATAGTTATTATAAGTAGCACAAATCCATGTAAAGGTCATTGCATTTTTATGATGCTTTATCGTTAAGTTAAGAAACTACTTGTCATTAATTTCTTAACGCGGGGATGAGAACCTAAAATAAATACACAATTTAGCAAAATAACAAATAAAAGTTGCAATGACTTACAATAATTAAGTTTTATACAATTATATATGTATATATATATATATATATATATATATATATATATATATATATATATATATATATATATATATATATATATATATATATATATATATATATATATATATATATATATATATATACTCACCATTCATACACAGAGTCCAGTTTTATATTTAAGGTCAATGACATTGATTATAAAGATAAACAAAGTCAATACAAATTATAAAATAATCTGATAATCACCCACAATATTGTTACCACAAAATGATCGTAATAACATCCAATTAGGGCAATTATCGTTCACATTTCTATTTAAACCGAGATGTCAGTGTCAGCACGAAAAGGGAAAAGAATTCTTACTAATCTGACCTAGGTGGCAATATTTGTGCTAAAAGTAAAATTTTTGTAATAGCGAAATAAAAGAAATTTGTTAATTGCATTTAAGAATCTCGAGAATCAATATCGAAAGCCGAGGAATAAAAATAAATTTGTATAGTTAAATTGGTGATAAGTTTTATAAATATTATTAAAACATTAAAAATTACAAAACAAAATCTTTAGTTTAGTTAAAATTAAATTACTCAAATTGAGAGTGATTTGAGTAAACAGACAATGGACCTCAATTTTGTAGTAAAGTCTTCAATAATCTTATTAATGAATTTAATATATCTCATAGTAAGACGGCGGCATACTCACCTCAAGCAAACGCCTCTGAACGAGTAAATCGTTCTATTGTTGCTGCTAATCGTGCGCCTATGTAAAAAAAAACGAACACAAGACTTGGGATTGTCATCTGTCCGAAATTGCATGCGCATTACATTACGTACGTCCATTCACCAGTCGACAAAACACTCGCCGTTCTTTTTAATGTTCAGTCATCATATGATAACCAACGGACAAACATATGAACTTTTACGCGACATGCATTCTTTAGACGAAGATATAGAGATGTTATCATCCTCTGATCGAATTTCGATTGTACGATCCACCATAGTAAAACATCTTACCACAGTTTATGAAAAATATGCTAAATATTATAATCTCAGAACTCAGAGCTCATAGTACGATGAGCATTCAATACGAGCAGACGTATTTCTCGAACACTATAGTTAAATAATTATAATTAAAAGTGTAAAGTCATCATACTGACTCAAATTTCACAAGAATTTTAGTGCTAATCAAAAACTTAATTGTTGTGTGCATATCATTTTAAAAGTGTAGTGGCGTACATTATAAAGTGATAATGACATAAATTTTGGTTGGGTATGGAAAAAACGACAAATGAATGGCCCTTTGGTGGAAGAAGTAATGCACTTCTTAGAACACCACCAACAACTCCACCGCCGGAGATCACCACAATGCGATGTGAATTACTGAAGTCAACTACTGAAGCCACCTCCAGTGCTCAAATAGATATTATAAACAACGCGGAGATAGTAAATAAATTTCACCAAATGGAAAAATTAATCGCGCAGCTGACCAATGAAGTTGCCGTTCTAAAGAAAGAAAACATAATGCTAAAAGAAACAATAAATACAAATAACAACGCAGGAAACTCAACATTAGTGAGCAACCAAGTACTCGCCTCAAATCAAGCCGAATATCGCACTGATGAAGACGAGCTTGAAAGAGAAACCAACTGGATACTACAGAAATCCAAGAGAGCAAATAAGAAACCAAGAAAAGAAACAAACCTAAGCAAGAGAAAAGCTGAATCGTCACCAGAAATTGAGCCAATTCAAACCCATATCAAAAGCGCCAATGCAAATACTGCCCAAAAAGTGCGTGACCCAGAAAAAAAGAAACAAGTTCCACCCCGATCAACATTCTAGGCATAGCAAATCACGGCAGTATTCAGAAACTGATGAAAGAATTAGTAAGAAATGACTACAAACTAATATCACTCAGTAATAACATCTGGAAAATAAACTCAACAGAGGCCGAAGACTACAAAGCTCTAGCCAACAAATTAAATGCTGATGGTCACCAGTGGTATACCTACGAAGATAAAAACGATCGATCAATTAAAGCAATGGCAAGAGGTCTCCATCCATCTTTTTCAAAAGATGAAATTATTGAGGACCTGCAAAACAAAGGTCTAAAAATAATCGATGCAGTCAACATTATCAGTAAAGAGAGATGAGAAAACAGAGACGGGAATGCTGAAATCACGAGAAGAGGTCTCCCACTTTTCATGCTAACCTTCGACAACAAAGAACAAATAGAAAATATTTATAATGTTAAGGCTATCCTCAAACTCAGGGTTAAAATAGAAACACCGAGAAAGGTCACTCGACTAATTCCTCAATGTAAAAACTGCCAAGATTATAATCACACACAAAAGTACTGTCACCGTGAACCAAGGTGTGTTAAATGTGCAGGAAAACATGCAGGAAACGAGTGCACAGTTCCCCGAAATACAGCACCGAAATGTATCAATTGTAAAGGCCAGTATCCAGCAAACTACAGAGGGTGTGAAGTTGCAGTAGAACTACAAAAAATGAGAGATAAATCACGCAAACCGGATACAATAAGAAATATACAACCTATAAAAAAAACACGGAACCAAAACCGACAATTCCTAACATGCAAAGAGAGCGAGTAATCGAAAACGTTACTTATGCACATATAGTCCAGCAGACAGAGCAGAAACAGTCTAAAGTGGAGGTGGTTCTACAGGATATACTGAAAAACATAGAGAACATCAACGAAAGACTTACTACGCAGGAACGAAGTCTGCAAAAAACACTAGAAGAAATGAAATCACAAACTAATTTCAATAAAAGAGTAGACGGAATCCTTGATCGAGTGATTGACAATATAAATTATATAAAATCAAATTATAAACAAAAGAAATGAATAAAACATTACGCATTGTAACCTGGAATGCAAATAGGCTATTGTACCACATACAGGAACTAGATATATTCTTATACATGCATAATATAGATATATGTCTTATATCAGAAACCCACTTCACCAAAACTTCATTCTGTAAAATAAAAGGATATAACTGCTACCATGCATTACATCCAGAGAACAAAGCTAGAGGTGGATCCGCTATCCTCATAAAAGATCATAAAAAACATAACGAAAAACTTAAAGTCGAAAAGTTCTCCATGCAAGTCACAACAATCAAAATACAATTAAACAATACAAAAACTTGCAGTATCTCAGCAATATATTGCCCCCCAAGATACAATCTCAAACAAATAGAGTATACTGATCTATTCAAAACACTAGGAAGTGTCTTTTCAATTGGAGGTGATTATAACGCAAAAAATACCTATTGGGGATCACGGCTAATGACTGTTAAAGGAAAAGAACTGTTTGCAGCAGGCAAACAGCTAAAATGATAGTTTCACTCAGGCAGTGCACCAACTTATTGGCCTACGGATATCAGCAAGACTCCAGATCTTATAGACTTCTTTATTACAAGAGGGATTTCAGATAATTATATCCATATAGAGGATTATATCCAACTCTTTCATCAGATCACTCACCATTTATTATGATACTTAGCCAAACAATCATTATGGAAGAGAGCAATGCGAAATTAACAAACTACAAAACTAATTGGGACTTCTTCCAAACAGAATACAGTTAACAAAAAGAATAACTCTGCAGAACCCAATACAGGGACCAGTCAAAATAGAAGAAGAACTAGATAAGCTCATCAATGATATTCAAAGTGCTGCGTGGGAAAGTACTCCAAATTATAGTCAGGAAATGACGCTCAAAGTTAACTATCCAGAAGAAGTAAGAGAACTTCTTAAAAATAAAAGAAAAGCACGAAAGAATTGGCAAAAATATCGAAATCCGGAAAATAAGAAGGTATTTAACCATTTGTGTAACAAATTAAAATACCCATTAAAAGACATTAAAAATCAATCATAGTTAATAAATATCTAACCACTCTAACTGGGCAAAAAGGTACTGATTATTCATTATGGAAAGCAACTAAAAACCTTAAACGGCCCAAACTCCAGGTTCCTCCAATTAAAAATAAAGAAAATTGGGCTCGAAATGCTTAACAAAAAGCATATTTGTTTGCCAATCACCTTGAAGAAACATTCCAGCCTTACCCCAAACAAACAGAAGAGGAAAATATTATTTCAATATATAAACAGGATGAAATAAAAATTACACCTGTAACATTGAAAGAAATTAATTGGGAAATCAAGAATAATCTGAATGCGCATAAGGCTCCAGGGTATGATCTTATAACGGGTCAGATAGTAAAAGCGTTACCAGAGAAAGCATTGAGGAAACTAGTGCATATAATTAATGCAGCATTTCGACTAAGATATGTACCTAGACAATGGAAAGTTGCAGAAGTAATTATGATACTTAAGCCGAACAAACCTCCGAATGATAAAGCTTCACATAGGCCAATTTCTTTGCTACCAACATTATCGAAACTATTTGAAAAGGTTCTTCTTAAAAGATTAAAACCAATTATCGAAGAAAGGAATCTCATCCCCACACACCAGTTTGGATTTAGGGAAAAACATTCTACGATAGAACAAGTACATCGAATTACTGATGTAATCGAGAAATCACTTGAAAACAAACAAATATGCTCAACCGTATTCCTTGATGTAGCGCAAGCTTTCGACAAAGTATGGCATCAGAGGCTAGAATTCAAACTTCACCGAGATCTTCCGGAGCAATTTTTTCAAATTTTAAAATCATACATATCAGAGAGGCACTTCCGAGTAAGATATAATGAGAATGAATACTCTCAATTAAAAAAATAACAGCAGGAGTACCACAAGGAAGTGTTCTTGGACCAATTCTTTATCTCCTATATACAAGAGATATACCAATTACTGAAGCAACATTGGCCACTTTCGCCGATGACACGGCAATACTTGCAACAACAAATAACATCAATGACTCCACTAGTAAATTACAGAGGGCTACTAACCTGATATGTAATTGGACAAAGAAATTGCGAATTAAATTAAATGAAGCAAAATCAATCCAAGTGAACTTTACAAATCTAAAAATTAATCATATACCAATTATATAATAAACTCGATAGCAGTACCGCATGCAAACACTGCTAAATATCTCGGCATGACTTAAGATGCTAAACTTAGATGGAAGGAACATATAAAAAAGAAAAGAGATGAACTAAACATAAAATTCAAAAAAATGTATTGGCTTTTAGGGAGACAATCTGAACTAGCGATCCACAACAAACTTCTGTTATACAAACAAATTCTAAAACCTATATGGACATATGGCAGCCAACTCTGGGGTTGTGCCAAAAAGTCAAATATCAAAATCATACAAACAGCTCAAAATAAGATCCTGCGATGCATCGTTAATGCACCGTGGTACATTCGAAAATACAACCTCCATCGAGATCTAAAGATCGAGCTTGTCGTGGATGAGATTAATTATCATGCAACAAAACATCTAGAACTTCTGCACCAGCATGAAAATCTGGACATACGCTGTATGCTGACTACCACTTCAACAAGAAGACTGCAAAGAACCAAACCGCTGGACTTATCGCGACCGGGAGGTCAGTAGACCTATACTGTGGTGAAAAATCTGAGGAGTTAAACGAAACTAGGGATAATCATGTGATTACTCCGACAAATGAAAACGTATTATGCAATTTAAATTACTAAATGGTACAAGACTCAGTCGTAATATAAAATAAAATTTAAAAAAAAAAAGAACTCGATGCGTCAATTTCCAACTCGAACAAGTAGTTTACATCTTACAACATCCTCAAAGTAATGCTACTAAGAAAATTAAGAATAGAAGTGGTGGGAGAAAAAAACGGGAGGTTAATGGTCAGTAGTTGATAAGAGATCAACCAAAAATATTATTTTTAAATCGAGATAAATACTGATATGTAGAAAGTTAATGTTATATTGGATAAACATCAAAATTCAGACTCCATATTTGTATATTGGATAAATGATAAATTATTTTTTTTTGCCGGTGTTAAACGAAATCCCAGGAGTGCATATACACTAGTGCATATATATAAGTGCATATATATAATAATAAAAATATAATAAAAATATATGATTGATTAAAATTGTATATTAATAAAATAAAATTGTAAATAAAAACGAATATATATTATAATAAAACAAAATAAAAATAAAATGGAAATTAATTTTAAGTTATAATAAGAAATATGAACACAAAATTTGTATTAAACAAAAAAAAAAAAAAAATATATATATATATATATATATATATATATATATATATATATATATATATATATATATATATATATATATATATATACGAGTATATGTTGTGCTTGCAATTAATATAGTATAAACATATAAAAACTTTGAAATAAAATCATAAATTATAAAATAAAAACTGTTTTGAACAAGTTAATTGGAGTTCGATGACCAGCTGATTAAAAATATTGGGCCTGATTAATAATACGGGGCATACTCAAGAATACGCAATAAATTATTTGTTGGCGTTCAGATCAACAATAACGGAACCATTTGGAAGCACATGGATTGTGGGACATAACTGGATGAAAGTAGTTCTACCTCCATACAACACGGAGTAAAACTTAAGTATAAATCTTTAATTTTTTTATGTTTAGTCATAGTGTTAATATTTATTTACTATTGAATGTATGTATATGCACCTGGAAGACCTAAAGTCATATATATATATATATATATATATATATATATATATATATATATATATATATATATATATATATATATATTTTGCATATAATTTTAAAATAATAGTATGGATTTTGGTTTTGGAAAAAAATAATTAACTCCGTAATGGCGTTTTAACTGCATTGTGAGGTGATATGAGAGTTGTGTAACCGAATGTAAAGAGTTCCACCAGAAAATGATATTTGTAACAGCAATTCCAATAGTTTTGACCAACGAACCCTATTCTGACCAGAGTTGATCCGCATTTACTGGTGGGGTCAGAACAGGAATGATTACAACTTGTTAAATGCAATTATTGTTGTAACTTTAGCAAACATTTACCAAAGCACCACCACAATTAGTATGTGAAGCTAATGTATATAGTTTGATTGTTAATTAATTGTATATTACCATATCCTTTTTTTTGTTCTAATTTTCTCATTTTATTTATTTTGTTCTAATTTTCTAATTTATTAGGTAAAGAATGTCAGGCGAAATTGCGTTTCTTAAAAATACGGCTTAGTGTGGTTCGCGAACAAGAAGGAAAAAGTGACGATTCTCCAATCATACTAACTGAAAAACCCAGTTTTTACTTACGGAGATGGCCTTTTTAAATAAATTTGATGACGGGTAAAATTTTTTAATATGTTTTCATTATAAATATTTTTATGCTTGTTCGTAAATTATGAATATAGGCCAACAGTGTCCAATATGGAGCGAACGGCCAACAAAGTTGAACGGGAACCGGTTTACGGCTCTCGAATCCCTGACATCCCAATCACTTTCCAATGTGAAGTAAAAAGATCCAACCAGCCAGAGCCCATATTGACTGATCTTTTGGAAAACATGAAACTCGGCGAAATACAACAGCAGTATTCATTAGTATATGATATAATAGATGAAGTACAAGCCAAACAATTACGGTGATCCTAGGTATGTAACCATAATCCTGGAGTATATTCAGCAGAGTTCCAAATAGATATCTGAGAATTCTTATTCCAAAACTATGCGGACTCAGGCCCTGCTTGCATCTCAACAAATAAGGTTTAGGAAAAGGAATATTATTCACAAAAACGACTTAGGTGATAATCCACAGCAGAGTCATTGCTAACTACATTATTAGTAAATTATTATATATTGTTAGTATAATCATTTTCACATTCGGATTTGAGTTTGTTAGGTTTGCTATTATTGTTAGTTTGATAGGTTAGGATCATTCTAAATTCATCATATTTATTCGTATAGCCTCAACAGTTAAAATTGGAGTATTTTAAAAAACATCTTTGGGTCATCTCATTATATGCTGTAGTTAAAGATGCTTAGGAGAATATAAATTTCGCGATGAATTTCCACAGAATTTCCATATACAATATGATGATCTAATATTCTGTCAATTCGTTTGTGAGGGAAACTATTTAAATAAATAATTTAGTTATTAATTATTACGGAGAACAAATAATACGATGTTGGCTTTTTCGTAGTTTAAATATTTTATTCTATTTTATATAAATTGCGTGGCACTTATATATTAAAAAATTGCTTACATTTAACTTTTTTTATAATTTGAATTCTACATTATTATTTTACTTCTTATATATAAAAATGGTCTATATTGCAAAACTGAACTATAGTAACAATTTTTTGTAGTAATCTAAAAATATAAAATATAAGTAATATAATATACGTGCGATAACCGCATTTTATAAATGCAATTTTATAACGATGCTATAAATGCTGATTAATAAGTAACTGTTGAGCTCGTCTTAACAGTCATATTTGGCTAATCTCATCATTTATTCCATTCTATTGTGCTCCTATCATAATGTCCGTTTTTAGATTTAAGAAAAAACATTCACACAATACACAAAAGTAGATTTATTGAATAATACGCTACAATCCAATGAAAGAAATCACCAAAGCCGTCCATTTCAGAAAGTTTAAAAGTTTGTAATAGAATTATTTATACAGCAAAACGTAGCTGCTTATTAAAGTAAAATCAACTTTCTCGTCAAGACCACCGGTCAAGTAATCTCCATCCAATCTTAAGTATGTCACTAAAGAAATCCTATCCATTTACACTTATATAAGTAAATAAACTAAATTATTTCAATAAAATATTATTTTGCATGGAAATAATAAGACAAAAGTTATTTAAGAGTACAACATACAATGGTACATATCAAGTATATACCAAGGGTATCAAGTATATACCTAAGAGCAAAATAGTGGATTTTATTGTCAATATAAAATCAATATGAATATAAACCTTTCCGTTAAAAGCACGACTTTCCTAAAATATGAATAAGCATATGCTAAATCAACATTTTAGCCAATTAAAATCTCACCAATCAATAGTTAATTTAATTAATTTTTACTGATCATATATAATATAAGATCGTCAATATAAGATCGTATAATGGCAGTGATCGTATCAAAACCATACGCAATCCCTTCTACCATTAATATACATGGCACCAAATCAAAACCTCAATCTTACAGATATAATCTTAATTCAAATTTCATACAAAAATCAATTATGAAAGCATCATTTGCAAAACAATTGAATAGCAAAACTATCAATATGGAAGGTTTTACTGTATGTACCGATATATATATATATATATATATATATATATATATATATATATATATATATATATATATATATATATATATGTATATATGTATATATGTATATATATATATATATATATATATATATATATATATATATATATATATACAGTGAAATCCCGCTATAACAAACAGTCAAGGGACCGCCGCTGATGTTTGTTATAAACGGAAGTATGTTATAGCGAATCTTCGGTTATAACAAACGATGTATGTTATAGAGAAACTTCCGTTGTAACAAACGATGTGTATAATAACCGAATTTTGTGTGCATAAAATACATATTTTATTGTATTTTAATCTAATGTGAAATAATAAAATGAAGTTTCTTAATAAGTATGTATGTTTTTTGGTGTAATTCATTAAAAATTATGCAAATTCATACATGTGTAGACCTATATAATGAACATAAATAAAAAAACATAACAACAAAAGTAAAACATGTAGTAAATAATTCATTTTTATTAAAAATAACACGAATATTTGTACCCTCAAACGAGTGCAAATTAAAACTTAAATGTGATAAACATAGTTCAAAAGTTAAGCCTTTTTGAAATATGTAGTAATTTTTTCTTGACTCATTTTCTTATGAACTAAGCTATCAATGGAATTTTCAATTAAATTTAATTTATTGATTTCTTCTTCGGTATTGAGATTTGTACTGAGAAACATACGTACAGTCTTAATAGCTTTTATGACTTCATTCGAAGAAACTGGGGTAAAGGAACTAGAAACTGATTCTAACTCTATATCCGAATCGTCCGACGTACAATTGGGGACATTTTGCACTAAATCAACTATATCGTCGTCAGTTAATTCCTCACATACGGTAGTTAGATCATCCGCTGTTACGAAATCATTTAAATTAATATTATTGGTAATGTCGCTTAAAGTTGGATCTGACCAAAGTGTTTCCAAAATAGGTTCTTTGTCTTCAACGATCAATTCGCACTCGGTTTCTTCCATTTCCGTCGCTAAATAAAACCCGGCCTTTTTGAAACAATTAGCGATAGTTTCAGGCTTTACACGTTCCCAGGCCCGTGTTACAAAATGTACTGCATCTAGTAAATTTATATTTATATCTAATGCATTTAGTTGAGGGTCTTCACCAATTCTATTTATCATCTCCTTTACGACGTACTCTCTATAAAATAATTTAAAATTTTTGATGACCCCTTGGTCCATGGGTTGTGACAACGACGTAGTGTTGGGTGGTAAATATTCAATTTTGATGTTACCCAGCCCTTCGATCGGCAAATGTGGTGGAGCATTGTCTACGACGAAAAGTACCTTTCGGTTTTGTTTTTTGAATTTTTTATCTAAAGCTTTAATATATTTAATCCACTCCGTCGAAATCATCCAAGCTTTTTTATTTGCAGCATACAGAAGTGGGAGCGTTTTTACATTTTTAAAAGCACGCGGTTTTGCTGATTTTCCTATTAGAAGTATTGGTAACTTTTCTGTACCGTTTGAATTGGCTCCCAAAAGAATGGTTACGCGATCTTTGCTCAATTTTCCACCACGGCAAGGTTCATTCTTAAAAGCCAACGTTTTATTCGGCATTAATTTGAAGAATAACGCTGTTTCATCTAAATTAAATACGTCTCGATGTTCATAACCCTCCAAAATCCCAGGTAATTTATTTTTTATCCAATCGTCACAAATTTGTGGTGGCACAGACGAACTTTCACCCACTATTTCTTTAAATGAAATAGCATTTCGTTTTTTGAAGCGATCTAGCCATCCGTCGCTAGCACTAAAACTATTCAATTTCAGTTTCTTACTAAGTTGTAGTGCCTTTTCTTTAAAAATTGTGCCGTTTATGCTAACACTAGCATGCCTCATAGATTTTATCCATATAATCAAGGCCTTATCTAAATCGGGATAGTTTCCAGATCTCATTTTTTTTCTTTTTTTGCACTCACCGTACTCGTTGCTTTCATATTTATTACGATTTCGTACAATTCCCGCCACTGTTGATCTAGGCAAACTCATAATTTGTGCAATTTGGTCATAGCTTTTAGTTTTACCGTCAACAATTTTTAAAATTTCAATTTTTTTATCCAAAGATATGGCCGATCTTTTATTGTTAACGCTCATTTTGTCTACTAATAAAATTACAATACAAAATTCGTGTTAATTAAATAAAAATTAAAAGTTTGTGTTAATTAAAAACAACCAATTTAAAAGAATAAAATAACCTACCTTTGCGAAATCTAAATTGAAACTGAAGCGACAGTTAATATTAAGTTAGAATAATTATTTTAGATCCATCCAATATCCATCAATAAGATGGAATGTTAATGTCACGTGTTTAAAACACTTGCTTAGGTAACAATATAATAGGTAGGATATTCACACGTGTTGCAATTTCTCATTTAAACGTAAATGCAATTGGCTAATACATGTGCGTATGTATATGTATGCAATTTCAACCCGTTTAGATGAAACAATAATATACATTCATATGTAAATCAAATTGTTTGTTATATCAGAATTATTTTATATTGAAATATACTAAAATTTTACAAAAAGTGTTTGTTATAGTCCTATAGCCGAAGTTTTCTATAGGCGAAGTTTTTATCATACATTTTGTACTGAAAACTCATGGGACCAGAAATGTTGCTTGTTATAAACGAATGTTTGTTATAAACGGTGTTTGTTATAGCGGGATTTCACGTATATATATATATATGTATATATATATATATATATAGATATATATATATATATATATATATATATATATATATATATATATATAATATATATATATATATATATATATATATATATATATATATATATATATATATATATATATATACAGGGTGTCCCCGATTGGGATGCTGATCCGTTACGGGCTGATTCCTTGGTTCATTTCATGAAAAAAATCGTATGGCAGGGGGGGGTCAATTTTTGATATTCTTTGAGATACAGCGCGTTTAAAAAATTTGGTTCGGAAAAAAAGTACAAGCGGATATTAAGCTGTAACTTACAAAAGAATGAACTTACACAGAACTTACGAAGAATGAAAACACTACCCACAAATATTTTCTGTTAAAAGATAATGGTAGTGTAAAAATTGTAACAATTTTTTTTCGTTAGTAAAATTATCTTTTAACAGAAAATATTTGTGTGTCGTGTTTTCATTCTTCGTCTCATAAGTAAAAAACTATAACACGTGGGTACAAATAATGTATTGGGGGATTGTAGAAGAGATCATAGCAAATTAAAATTAAGTAAAAAAAAAAAATTTATTAGGCATTTTTTTGAGAAAAACTCAAATTTATGAAAAAAAATATCATTTTTTTTTTATTTTTTTAACTTTAAAACGCCATAGCTCTTAAATGGATACAGATGCGAGATAGCCATTGAGATCTTAAATATAGCCTATTTAGTTGTCCGTCAAATGAGACTTTGTTAGTTGCTGTCCGATAAAAATTTTGTAAGTTACAGCTTAATATCCGCTTGTACTTTTTTCCGAACCAAATTTTTTAAACGCGCTGTATCTCAAAGAATATCAAAAATTGACCCCCCCCTGCCATACGATTTTTTTCATGAAATGAACCAAGGAATCAGCCCGTAACGGATCAGCATCCCAATCGGGGACACCCTGTGTATATATATATATATATATATATATATATATATATATATATATATATATATATATTTATATATATATATATATATATATATATATATATTATTATATTATTTGTATATATATATTTATATATATATATATATATATATATATATATATATATATATATATATATATATATATATATATATATATATATATATTTATATATATATATATATATATATATATATATATATATATATATATATATATATATATATATATATATATATATATATTATATAAATATATTATTATATTATTTGTTGCTTGATTCACTAAAAAATATAAGTTCTATATTTTTTTTCTTTTGTTACTTTATTTTTATTAACTTATTTTTATTACAGACAAATTACAACTGACTTAATTAGAATATAAAAACTTAAAACTAAAACTAGCAAAGTGCTGAATAGACACTTCTGCCGGATGCGTGTGTAGTGTATTGCATGTCTTGATGCAACGTGAGTAATATAAGGCCACTATGTTCTTGTGGGAACCTAGTTATATGATGTGTTAACTCATCCCCCTTTAAGTTCGAGAGTCATCATTCGAAAAGTTAGAAAAATGGCGTGTCGTAGAATTTCCTGCGTTGACCTAGGCCTATTTCTGATGTTATCTCCTTAGGTGTTGTGTTTCGCAATTTTAAATCTTCATTTTGACTTGCAGTAGGGGTCATTTTTCCAATCTTCTTTTGTGATTCAAGGTTAGCTGATTCTCCGATGTTCGTTGTGTTAAGGATTCGTATCTTATTATTTGCCTTGCATCGTATGACTATGAATGTTATACCTATGACGATAACTATCGAGAGTAAACTCCAACTCATGGTTTGTTGGATAGTTTTCTCTGATTGCAAGAGCCCGATTTGATTAGTGTTATTGATATTAATCTCTTTCATCATTTGTAACGTCAGAGTCTCCTTAAATCTGTTTTCCTCTGGTGTTGGTTGTAGTATTGCTGGGAGTATTTGTACAGTCGATTTGAAATGAAGATATTGTCATTAACTGCTACTGTTGTATTGTTAAACCTTTGTAAGTACGTTCCATTTCCGTTGAATTGATTGAGTAATATCAGACCTTCTGATATTTCATGAACCGTTGGTATGTGTTGGTCGTTGGTGTGATTACATTTTGAGGGACGGCTTTTGAGTAAGTTGGGCAAACAGGTAGTGTTACTTATATCTAGGATACTATTTTGGTTGCAAATTGATAATGAGTTAAAAGTTTTACATTCATTGATTATACTATAGACTTTACCCTGACCTTTTATAATATTTTCGTATTTAATTTCCGTAACCTTATTATTTTTCTTAACTGGTTTGACCAATAATTTATCATATAGTACCAGAGTTGTTAGCGGGATGTAAATGATATAGAGCAAACATGCTTTACTGATAATAATTTTAATATTCGCGAAATCTAGTGCTTCCTCTGGGATGCTATATGGTAAATTTTTGTTCTCTATGGTATTAATTGCTAATTTAATTTCTGAATTTGAGAGAATGAGTGAATTTATAATACCCGCCTTGGCCCAATGAATTGCATACTTGATGTTGACTATTTCCTCCTTCATTAATCTTAATTTATACTTAATGCCAATTCATCGTTTAGTTTGTTTTCTTTATGTATCGCATTCCTAATTTCATTGGCCATTTTCGTTATATTATTAATCCTCTCATTGTACAATTGATTAATGATCACCTGCTTATTATTATTTTCTAGTACATTATTCATTTTATCTTTAATAACCTCAAAATCGTCATGGTCGGGATTTCCTGCTATCTACTTCCACGCGCTGCCAACAAAGTTCCAAGATCGTTTAATTCTATTCGTTCTGAGACTGCCTATTAGTGTCTGTAACTCAAAAGTTTCGTGTTTGAGGTAGGGGTGTAGTGGGTGGTCGTCTGTCAATTCTTTGTCCAGTATTGATCTCATTCTATCCAAAAAAAATGATGATTAATCTAAAGTTTCCGTCCTGTATTTTTGCTTTAGCAGTGCTAATTGATATGACCTGCGAGTTCGTGTAGTCAAGGATTTGGATTTCTGCGAAGATGCTGCCTAAGGCACAACTAAAATTAAAGAAGGTTTTTACGATTTTATATTACTTTTATGAACCACTTTTCCGGATTCTGTCAAAATGGTTGTATTTCGGTTTTCGTTAGCAACTTCAGGTTTATATTTAGTATTTAATTTGGAACCTAATCTGACGTTTTGTTTTATGTAGACGGTTTGACCGACTTGGTAGTTTCTAATGGGTTTTCGCCTTTTATTGTGAAATTGTATATCTTGTGCTTGCTTATCCTTGATTTTCTTTATATTATCGAGGCGAGCTTGTTCAAATTCTTCTGGACTCACGTTTGGAATCCTGCCGTAGTATATGTTCACCGGTTTCTTCCTAGTGGTAGAATGTATAGTGTGGTTATATTCATTAACGGATCTTTGAAGCAGCTGCTCGAATGTTCGTTTCACCCTATCTGCTTTTAAACATCTCATTATCTCAGATAGAGTTGAATGAAATCTTTCAACCTGTCCGTTCATTTATCTTTCATAAGAAGGAACTTTGTAGGCTTTGATTTTTAAAGCATCTTCTAACAAAGTGGTTATGGTGTTTGAACTGAGAGATGGTTCGTTGTCGATTACAACGGCTGCAGGGACACTATGGAAATATACAATATCTAGGAGAGGCTCTTTAATGTCCTCAATCGCTCTCTATTTTAAAGGTTTGCAGACAGCTAGTTTGGAAAATTTATCTATGGTTGTTAAGACCAGATTTTTCTCTGTGGAATATATGTCAATGTGTATCGTATGACCTGGATAACTTGGGAGGGGTGTCTCGTTAATTATCTGAGTATTGGGATGTCTGTCGTACTTACTTTCTTTACAAGTGGTACATCGTTTGACCAGTACTTCTATCTTTCTGCTCATCCTTGGGAAATAATTGTTTTCAAGTATCTGTTGTCTGTTTTCCTCCGGATTGCGATGGGCACGTCGATGTACCGTTAGTATTAGATCAACTTGTTCGTCTTCATTTGATATGTCTCGTGCATTCTTCTAAGATGGCTTTCCAACGTTTCATCTTAGAGTTATGGTTTTTATGACTGAGGGCATACGTCAAAGGTTGATGATCGGTGAAGATCTTTACCTTTTTGGATCTGTAAAGGAAATTTCTCAAAGAAGTGAGTGCCCTAATTATGGCTAACATTTCTTTCTCATTAGCAGGATAATTTTCTTCAGTTCTATCTAATTTTCTTGATATAAATGTAATTGGCCTTCCCTCTTGTGACAGTACAGCGCATATTGCGAAATTAGAGGCATCTGTTGTTAGTTCGAATTCCTTCTGGAAATTTGGAAATGCTAGCAGAACTTCGTTGGAAACTAGAGTATTTTTGACTTTGTTGAAAGCGATTATTTCTTCATCGGTGAGATTTATTTTTTTTATTTTTCGAGAGAATTTTGGACAAATGTCCGTCAGGAGCTTCGCGAGTTTCGCATAATCTTGAATAAATCTTCGGTAGAATCCAGACATTCCCAAGAAGGATCTGAGTCTGAGGTATCGGAAAATCTGTTATCGCTTTTATCTTCTTATGATTTGGTTTTATTCCATCCTTGGAGATGACGAATCCTAAAAATTCAACTTCGTCTTGCAGAAATTCGCATTTGTCGAGCTGAATCTTTATATTAGCATCCTCCAGAACTTTGAAGATTATCTGCATGTTCCTAAAGTGTTCTTCTTCAGTTTTGCTGATATTACTATATCATCTATGTAGACATAGCAGCGTTTTCCAATGTGTTCGTGGTGGATATCATCAAGAGCGCGTTGAAAAATAGAAGGGACATTTTTTAGGCCAAATGGGAGGCGCGTGAATTCATATTTTCCGTGATTTACGGAAAAGGCTGTTTTTTCGATATCGGAATTTCTAAGTGGGATCTGGTGGAATCCACTTTTTAGATCAATAATAGTGAAGAGTTTATTCTCGCCCAGATGTGACAGAATGTCGTTGATCTGAATTATTGGATATCTATCCGAGATAGTGACCGAATTTAATTTTCGGTAATCGATAACCATTCTGTACTTCTGTTCCCCCGACGCGTCCTCTTTCTTAGGCACGATCCATACAGGAGAATTGTACGGGGATTTAGATGGTCTTATCACTCCGTCTTCCAACAGTTGTTTAATCTGTTTTTCAACTTCGTTCTTCAAACATAGCGGATATGGGTATGGTCGAGAATACACAGGTTCCGTGTTAGTAGTACCGATTTCCCCTTTCACAGTTGTTGTGAAAGTTAGTTTCTCTTCTGGGTCTGAGAATAGATGTGGGCACGTCTTTATTATGTGGTCCATCTTTTGTTTTTGTTCTTCGATAAGATGAGATATAACTATATTGTTCACTGAGTCTGAAACGTGTTGCTTGATTGGTATTTTATGATTTGAATTAATAACCATGAATCCTTTATCGGTATGTATGGTAGCACCGAGTTCCTTTAAACTGTCGTTACCGACTATTCCGTCAAACGATTTCAAGCTGGGTAAAATGAAGAATTTTATTTCTTCTCCTGGACCGAATAGGTTTAATAACGCATGATGCGTGATTCTAAGGCTACCCGCTACTGAGTTGGCCGTAAAGGGTTTGTCATTTGGGATGGGATTTCGAACAAGTTGACTTCGGATATAATTTTTATTAGATCCGGTATCTATTTAAAATTTATAAGTTTTCCCACTCTTTGCTACATGCTCTATATAGGGGAGCGAAGAGTGTGTTAGGCTAAAAAATGAATATCATCGAGTTGTTCGATTAGGTCATGGTCATTGCTATGATCTTCATATTCTTCTGTTACTGGTGGATTGTCTATAGAGTCAGTGTATTCTATAAGAGTCTGATCTTGTTGTGAGTCGTATTCATTTATATGGTCCTGATATGATCCGATGTCGAAGTTTTCGTTCCCCTGTTCAGTTTGAATGAGTTCGTTTGTTCGCGAGTTTATTCATATGGGGTCTATTTTGGTAGTTTACTTGTCGTGATTGAATGGATGGGTCCATTGGTTGTGGTTTGGGAAGGTAATTACTATTAAAATTTCTAGGTGGTGGAGATCTGAATACTGGAGATGATTGATAATAGTTGGGAGACTGTTGATGGTAATTAGGAAACTGTGGATAATTATTTGGGTGTGATGTTTGAGGACTATGCAGCAATTCTGGGTAGAAACCCCGCATTTGTGGACTATAAGAAGTACGTTGTTGAAGTGGAATAATTTTCTAAGGTGGGATAGGTGGAGGCTGGATGAATTGAGATGTTCGCATATTTGTATTACCATGGCTATGGTGAATGCGATATTGCACGTTCTCTAGCTTGAGGCACAAATGTAATGCCTCTGGTAGATCTACTGGTCCTCTTATACTGAGTAATCTCGGTAAATCCCCTTTGAGACCTCTTACAAAGGTATCGAGTGCTTTATCCCTATATGATTGGGTCATAGCATCCATTGCCTCTTGACACATCTCCATAGAGGAGAGTTTGTTTAATATTAATGAGAGATGCTGCTAAACTTGTTGATAGAATTCGGGGATGGATTATTGCCTTTGAACGAGTGTCGTTAGTTGATATTCTAGCGTGCCTAGATCTCGTTTATCCGCATAGTGGAAGCTTAGGCATCTTGATATTCTTTCCCAATTTAATGGTGTGTTATAGGATTCGAGAGCGGTGTCTGCGTGACCAGTAATCTTATTTCTTATAACGCTTAGCATGTCAAAATATTTTGGGCTACCTTTCATGCTTTCGTATAACTTCAATATCCGATCCACACTTTTTTTCTAGGAGCTAAATTCTCCTGGCTGGCCAAAAAAGTCTCTCAAACTTTTGACGACATCTGGAATTCTTTCCATGTCATTAAGATTATCTAGGTATCTGATATCTATTTTTTGGTCGAGATCATTCGTTGTACGTGAAGTACTTTGCCCTATGAACGTATTCAACATGAATACGTTCAAATGGTGAACGTATTCACCATTTGAACGTATTCATGTTGTTTTGCGAAGTCTGAGGAGTAATATTTAATTTTGCCGGTGTTATAGGATTTTCTTCTGCCATTTTGCTTTCGGTCAGTTTTAGAGAAAAACAGAACGTACGAAAAAGGTTTTTTCGAATAAATAGAATTATTGGCAGTTGACACGCGTGGTACGAAAAATCTTAATGTTTACGGAATATTACTAATGCACTTATTAACCACTCTTATTTCTACTTTAACTATTAAAAATATACCAGATATGGTACTCGTATATAATTAAAAAAAAAATTTTTTCTTTCAAATTTCTTTAAAATGACAATTTTCTTTTATGTCAAAAATATTGTGTTAACACTTTACAAGATTTCTTTGTTTATTAATTCTTTTACTATTTTATCTATTTGTTTTTTTATTTAATTTGACAAAAATGTATGCAATGTACTTAAAAATAACTTACATTAAAATTAGCAGATATGTGGTTACCATTTGTAATTTTCCTGTTAATAGGACCTGTTTACTCAAAAGTCGATTATTCCTCCGAATGCCTTGGTTCAATGATTGGTTGGGCCGCTGTAACAAAAATGTAACAAAAATTCGATATGATTACTCCGAATTTTTGAAAGAAATCCAACTCCTTTTTGTCCTTTGTGTAAGGATACTGAGGGGCTTCGTTTCCCAACTGTTTGAATCCTTTCGAGTTTTTACACTAAACGTCACTCGGTAAGTGGCACAATTTCTCAATAGAATATTGATTAATTCGTATGAGATTCACCCTGAATGTCACTCTTTATCAGCACAACTTTTTATTATTTGGTGTAATAGTGTGTTTGGCACAATTTCTTAATGAATATTGGTTAATTCACAGGAATGTCACTTAAATTTTTTTTTCTAATGCTTATTAGTTACTTTACCCTAATATTTTATATTTGACTTTTAATACAGGGTCCCTGTTTCGGCGCCAGTTAATATTTTTGTAACTTGATTCACTAAAATAATATAATTTCTATACTTTTTTTTCTTTTGTTACTTTATTTTTATTAACTTATTTTTATTACAGACAAATTACAACTGACTTAATTAGAATATAAAAACTTAAAACTAAAACTAGCAAAGTGCTGAATAGACACTACTGCCGGATGCGTGTGTAGTGTATTGCATTTCTTGATGCAACGTGAGTAATATGAGGCCACTATGTTCCTGTGGGAACCTAGTTATATGATGTGTTAACTTATATATATATATATATATATATATATATATATATATATATATATATATATATATATATATATATATATATATATATATTGATTGATTGATTGATTGATAAGACTGTAGGACCAAGCGCTAGGCAAGATTCCCGGATAACGCCGGGCCTCTTCCTACAGCCGTTTACATAAAACGATAGGTAAGGAAGGTATGTTAGTTTGGAAAGAGCAACCCGGTTACAGACACCATGGCAGTCGGTACTAGACTACTATTATCACAAGACAATCACAATTCTAATCTACTAGTCTGCAATCGCCAATCAGCATTCTCCAGTCCGCAACACCGCTGTATTTTGATTAAAATTAATACAAAATTCTAAAATAAATTTATTAGTTAGCTCAGTTATCTGTAACTTAATTAATATTAATTTAAATATTTATTTAAACTCCAGTTTATTAACTTATGGCTCAGGCATCTGTAACAATTAATTCAATTAGTAGTATGATAGATTAAGTACCATCCAACCTTATTGATGATGTTACTATAATTCTAGAATATGTTCATCAGAGAATCAAAATAGATATCTGAAAACTTCTTATATTCCAAAATTATGCAAATTACATCTCAACACTAAAGGTCATAAGGAAAAGAAATTTAGTCACAGAAAATTTCTCACTATATAATTAGTAAAATAATATAATTTGTTAGTAAAATATAAATCATTTTCCGGTAATCTCATCATATGCGGCATTTAAAGATGTGTCCCTATAATACCCAATCCATCACCATCTAACGCGTGGGAGAATATAAATTCAATCAAATAAAACATCCGACCCAAAAACACTCTCCATAGTAGAACTACCCATATCCACATATCAAATACATTCGGCAATCAAGCCGCCATCTTCAGCACCTACTATGAACCAAAAAGTAAATTCCACCTCCATGTCCTCTTAAACCTCGTCCAGGGCACAGTGCCCCCGTTCTAGGGTACAACACTCCATGACGCACCCCTCAAAAGCAGTTCGCAAACTCTGCCCATCATAGCACCAGCCCCGCTGCCGAGCAGAAACTCACTTCTGTGACCCTTACACATCTCAAACAATCCCTCATCAAAAGCCTCTGAACACCTCCCGAACATGCTGCCCGGCGTTTCCACTACAATTCACAACAACTCAGCCATCCCGAGTACTATCACCAAACCGTAACGCAGCACTCCGTCGGCAACCGGCCCCGAACATACATCTCCGATCCATCGCACCAACCCTAGTGGTATAACCATTCCCGATGCACAGCGATGCACTCAATGATCCCTAGCTCACCCCGATAATCCTCCCCCAACAACGGGATCCCATTCTATCGGTGTATCATATGACTATATACGGCTACCCCATGCTGACATGGGTGGCCCGAGACCCAATGCATAGCCCAACCCGCCCGAATGAGCCCTCCAAATACCCCGAAAATGCGCTTGATTGTGCACGCCACCCACACATCTTTGGTGGTCTTAATACGAATTGAACCATGTCCTTAGGATTTTGATACGTTTGTGAAATCTTGTGGTGAGCACGGTGATGACTTGTTCCTCGTTTCAATGGTTGCATATAAATAAGACTCACGGTATATTTAATTACATAAATTATTTGTACTAATATTTTACATTTTAGATAATCAATCACAAATAAATTTAAGAGCGAGGTGTGAAGAAGCACCAAAATACCAAGCGACACCACAAATACTCCCCTCCCAAAGAGATCGAAGATCTATCGACGAAGTATCAATCTGGTAGGAGCCCTGGATACACGACCTGACCTTGTAATATTTGTCGTTTTCTGTGACAAGTCGAATCGAACCCGTTTGCGAACTTTCGGCTCTTCATTAGAAAATTTAGGTCCGTCGGCTGAAATAATATGTTCTGATTCGTGAGTCGGTACAAGAAGGCCAGTCTGTACAGTTGTAGTGTCCGTATTCTGTGATTGATTGTCAGAGTAGCATGGTTTAAGTCTGTCAATGGAAATTTTCGTATGCCGTCCGTTTAGGTCTAAAGTGTAAAATTTATCTGTACGGTCGATAACTAAAAACGGTCCAGTGTATGGTGGTTGTAAGGATTTGCGTACGGCATCCGTTCGTAAAAAAACATGCGAGCTAGTCAGAAGATCGTTACTGATGAAAATTTTATCCGAAGTATGTCGAGAAGCTGGTACAGGTCGAATTTCATCAAAGTGTCGTCTTAAATTAGTAATAAAGTCAGATTGTAAAATTTGATCGTTCGTATCGTCTAAAAAGGTTCCAGGAACTCGAGTCGTACATCCGTAAACCAGTTCAGCTGGAGTAGCTTTTAGTTCGTCACTGTAAGTCGTTCGTAATCCTAGTAAGATTGAGGGAAGAACACTAGTCCAATCAGATCGGTTGTAGCACATAATGGCAGATTTGATGACACGATGCCATCTTTCAATCATGCCATTACATTTAGGATTGTAACTAGTTGTTCTCCTTCGTTCAAAACCGAGTAAGTTAGCCAGTTCGTGAAATAGTTGTGATTCGAATTGCATGCCTTGGTCCGTAACAATGGACTCTGGCACACCAAAGCGAGCTATCCAATGCGAATAGACAGCAAAAGCAACAGTTGCAGCCGTTATATCGGACACTGGAATCGCCTCAGGCCAGCGTGTGTATCTATCAATCAATGTAACGCAATACCGCTGATTATCAGAAACAGGCAACGGACCAATGATATCAAGGTGAATCTTCGAAAAGCGTTGAGAAGTTAATTTGTAAGTACCAAGCGGAAATTTTGTATGACGAGAAACTTTAGCCTTTTGGCAAGCTACACAACTTTGAACCATCTTCTGCACGTCTTTTTTGATTGACGGCCAGATTACATTCTGAGTCAAAAGTTTGATGGAAGCTTTGACGCCAGGATGAGACAGATTATGATAAGCATCGAAAACTTGTTTTCGGAAATTTAAGGGTATGAATGGCCTAGGTGTGTTACAAGAAGTATCGCAATAAATTAATTGTTTCGAATTGAAGGAAACGGGAAATTTCTCAAATTTGATAACAGAGTTACTCCTTAAAAGTTCTTGAAGTTCCTCATCATTGGTTTGAGCATCTGCGATGATAGCATAATCAATGCTTTCAGGGATAGAAATTTGATTAATGCGTGAAAGTGTATCTGCGACTACGTTGTCCAGACCAGAAATGTGTTGAATATCGGTCGTGAATTGACCAATGAAATCTAAGTGTCGAAATTGACGAGGAGATGCTTTTTCCAGTTTCTGATTAAAAGCGTAGATAAGTGGTTTATGATCGGTATAGAGCGTAAAAATACGACCTTCAAGAAGATGTCGAAAATGTTTTATACCCGAATAAGCCGCGAGAAGTTCACGATCATAAGCACTATATCTTTTTGCGTATCATTGAGACGTACCGAAAAGAAACCGAGTGGTTTCCAAGTATCCGAAACAAGCTGCTGAACCACTGCTCCGATCGCAGTATCGGAAGCGTCAACCATGATGGCCAGAGGAGCTGATGATAATGGATGACAGAGTAAAGTCGCGTCCGTAAGTTTCGTTTTACAATTTTCAAATGCTTCAGTAGCCGCAACTGACCATTTAATTGGAACTTGACTGTTCTTAGTATACCCTTTCAGGTAGTCATTCAACAATTCCTGGTCAACAGCAGCACCAGGAATGAAGCGGCGATAAAAATTTATCATGCCTAAAAATCGTTTCAGTTGTTTAACAGTCAGTGGTCGTTCGAAATTTTTGATGACTTGAACCCGTTCATGTGACGGTAATAAACCTTGTCCAGTTACCAAATGGCCTAAAAAGATAATTTCCGTTTTTGCAAAAACACATTTGTCAACATTAATAATTAGTCCATATTCCTCTAATTTAGTAAAAGTCAATTTAATATGTTCGAGATGTTCGTCATAATTTCGAGAGGCAATGAGCACATCGTCCAAATAAACAAAGCAGAAATCCAGACCGCGTAGTGCTGCATGCATAAGCCTTTGGAACGACTGTGCTGCATTCCTCAGGCCGAAAGTCATTCTACAAAATTCAAAAAGTCCAAAAGGTGTCGAAATTGCTGTCTTCGGAATGTCTGCCGGTTCAATGGGAATTTGATGGTAGGCCTGGACAAGATCTATTGTTGTAAATATAGTGCAACCCTCGAGTCGTTGCGTAAAATCTTGAATGTGTGGAATTGGGTACCTGTCCGGAATTGTGACTTTATTAAGCGCACGAAAGTCTCCACAAGGTCTCCACTCTCCATTCTTTTTAGGGACCATATGCAATGGACTTGACCAAGGGCTGCTACTAGGTCGACAAATCCCGAGTTTCATCATTTTTTCGAATTCTGTCTTCGCGATAATGAATTTGTCTGTCCGTTCGTTTCTATTTTATGAGTCACGTCTTGTTTTAAAGAATCAATGTTTATGTTACCATGAATGACTGTTGAAAATTTTGAAACAACGTTGAAAACTCCTGGATCCATTGCTGACCTGTCGATCCTAGATACAGTAGTTTGGTCATAGCTGGAAGTAGTACCGGTTGTATACAACGAGGTTAGCGGATCAAAAATTCTTTGCTTCTGTATATCAACCAGCAGACCAGTTTTACACAAAAAATCCGCGCCGATAATAGGTATCGACACGTCAGCAACAATAAACTCCCAGGTGAATTCGCGGCGCAGTCCAATGTCTAGTCTTAAAAATTTTGTACCGTAAGCGTCAACTGAAGAACCGTTCGCAGCAAACAACTTGAAGGATGGATCGACCCTTGGGTTCCGAACAAAACGGGCTGGCAATACAGAGACATCTGCGCCTGTGTCTATTAAAAAATGTGTCTGAAGAAAAATTACGAAAATTAAAAGGCGGTTAGTTTTAGTAATGTCATTACACCCCGCCACTTGTGAATGACAATTTAGTTTTTTGGAACATTGCTATCGGATAACTTGTTTGAACTAAATTTACAATTTGGCTTGCATTTTAAAGCTTTTGTGCCGAAATGATGGTGATAGAAGCAAATAAAATTATTTTCGGCTGAAGGATTGTCATAAAATGTATTTCTATGATTTGGAGAATTGTTCCGAGAGTAGTTATTTTTTGAATTCGACCTAGAATGATTAGGACTTCGTGAATTTGAAACAGACCGAGATCTATAATTTTGATTTACAATTTCCGCAATTTCCGATAGCAATGTTCTTTTAAATTCCGAAAGCTTTTGGTCCATGGTAAAATTTGAATTCGTAGTAGAACTGCAGGAAACAGAAGTCTCTATAGCATCAACTCGCGAGTGATTCATTGTTTCATGCACATTGTCAGCCCTTTCTGCAAGGACCGACAGTGAGACGTCATTTTCAAATGGTGTAAGCACGGCTTCCTGTCTCCAAGAGCCAAACCATGCACCAAGTTGTTCAACTTGGTCTTTTCCGACTCGCCCAGAACTCGAATTACCTCCGCTTTAAAAGAAGTATAAGGGGTATTTCCCCTAGGACCGGTTATCAAATATGCGAATGTGTCATGCAATCGTGCGTCCAAAGCACCAACCGCATGAGCATACCTGGTCGCTTCTACCGTAATCTCTGCCACTGTGAACTGCTGCTCGAGTATCTCAAACCACACACTAGGATTCTGTGTATATAAAGGTTGGGGTGGTTTGAAGGCCACTCGAGCAACAAATCCAGTATTGGCAGAGATATTAGCATTTATCCTCGACTCAGAAGGAGGAGGATTGATATTCCTGTGTGCCACAGCCTTGGCAACAGCATCGTTAATTAGGCTAGCAAGCTGAGTGGCTGTCAGAGACATACAAGGTTCCTCAACTGCATTGCTACCTGATGCTGATGACGGGTCTGCAGCACTGGAGGACGCATTGGTACCTGGCGGGTCGTTCACACCATGAACAACACGCCGAAACAAAAACGAAAAAATCAGAAATAAAAACGAAAATACGAACAAAATCAACGCGAAAGACATTTCAAAAAATTAAAACAATAAATATTTTTTAAAACAACAAAAAGGGAAAGAAAAAATAATAATTTATCGGCACCGTTAATTAAATAGCTGAGTACTTACAATTTTTTTTTTTTTTTTTTTTGAAGAACGCTGCAGAAATCCGCCGAAAATTTGTGCCGCCCGCTGCCTCGAATGTTGGAAGACTGTGTATTTATTATGTCCAGTTGATTGAAAAAAACGGCGTCCGCTATTGTTGGTTCTCGATTGTAGATCGTAGATTGTAGATTGTGGGTTGTAGTCTTGCCAAATGTTAGTATTCACAATTGCTCAGCACGAGCCCTATCACGTCGGTGTTACCAATTTGGTGATATAAATAATTTATTGAAATTAAAATAAACTTATTATTTAATTACAATAATCTTTATTTATAATTACATTTTTAATCTCTTTACATTTTAAAAATACAAGTTATGCGGACGAAGGAACAGAAACGACCCTTTTTGGTTTTCCGAAAAACTATCGAATCTTGTTTTTCAAAGTTAACTTGAATTATATAAAAAAACTATTTACATGAGTTGTATACTCAACTATTCATTTAAGGTGCCAGAAATTTAGATAATCAATCACAAATAAATTTAAGAGCGAGGTGTGAAGAAGCACCAAAATACCATACGACACCACACATCCATGCCAATATTTGATATAGATATGTAGATAACATTCTCATATTAAATACATCAAACATTGCCATAGACATGTAGATGACACACTCATACCGTTCACGGGCACATCCAGACAATTGGACCAAATGCAAAAGTATACAAACAATACACACGAAAACACAAAATTCACACTAGAAACAGAACAGCCCAATCAACTTTTCGGGTCCAACGATCAAAACATCGACAACAAACACACATTCGAAATATTCAGAAAACCCACGCAAACGTATCCAACCATACATAAAAACTTAAACCACCCATAGCAGCACAAAACAGCCGCAAACACGACACACTAACCAAAGACTATCAAAACGAACCCAAGACCACCAAACACATCGCACACAAAAACGGCCACAGCACGGCCAATGTCGACCAGACAAATCAAAAATAAATATTCAAAACCAAACACCGACAGAACACTACGCCACAACCTGATACAATACCCAAGAAAAACACGCTGTCGTGGATTTCAACTAAACACCAGACAACACATACAGAAAACACCCAAAAACTTTGGATTTAAAGTTGCATATAAAGCGCACAACAAATAAGAACAACAAACCAGACCAAACAGTAGCATTACATGAATTTTAATAGAATATAAGCACATCTCCCGCACGACCCAATCCAATGAAAGAAATCACCAAAGCAGCCATCCGTTTCAGAAAGTTAAACTTTCTGATCAGACCACCGGTCAAGCGATTCAATCCCGAGCATGTCACCCAAGAAATCTCTTTGATTGTCAATTTAATTGTAAAAATTTATAACATACACACATGCATACATACATATATGTATACATTTAATTTAACTAAACTTGTGATATGCTCATAGCTAAAAATTAAAACCATCGCTCAACTGTTGAAAAGTTTGTTTCACTAATTACTACTAGATATATTAATACAAATGGAATTTCATGGATACAGCATTCCGCACAACACTACTTTATCGACTCGACATTAATAATAACCGGTAAGATGTCAAAGCAATCATCTACCCCACAAAATCCATCCAATCTACGAATTCGCTCAGACTTAACCGTAAGGTTTAATTCTCACTTTCACTCTGAATTTATACTTATCATTAAAGTGTTGAGCTCGGTTTCCTTTGTATTTCATCTTTATTTGACATCTATATTTGCTGTTTTATGTTTAACCTAAATTAAAAATTACCATTCCGCTGCATGCCGACTTATCTAATTGGATTCCTATTCGTGTTTCCAATTTGCGGCGTATTTTTTGCATTGTGTTGCGTACCACAATTTTATTTTGGTTAGGTTTTTTTTAACATAAAAAATTGTGTTTCTTTTTTCCAATTTTTGTGTTTATTCTATGTTTATTTGATTTTTTCACCTCATCTTCTGACAACACTACACTTCAACACTGTTTCATCCAGTTTTCCCATTTTTATATGGGTTACATATATTTTTTTAAATTTAATTTCACTGCATCGAAAAAGATACGTCTTTCTACTTTTAGTTGAGAAACCAACCAATCTAGCTGGTGCCGGGTTGTACATACAAAATCCTGAGGTTGAATTATATATTCCGCTTGGTAGGTACGCTACTGTTTTTCAAGCAGAAATTACTGCAATTTTGAAAGTAGCGCTCTTTATAAAAGGGATAAATTGCAGATATCATCGTATCTGCATTATCTGAAAGCCAGGCTGCCCTACAGGAGGGTTTCAATACTGTTTCATCGAAACTTGTTTTAGAAACGATAAGTGCCTTAAATCGACTAAGCAGGCTGAATAAAGTTAGACTTCACTGGAAATATGTTGACCGATAAATAGGGTCGATTGGGTGCCACATTCACTTTTCTGAGACCAGAGCTCGTTAAATCTCTTAAACAATAAATATCTTAATATCGTTAAATCTCTTAAACAATAAATAATTATCTCTTAAACAATAAATTGATTATCACTTTGGAGACCTGCACCAAAAGAGATGGTATAATCTCATCTCTTGACGTTTATCCAAAATCTTCTTTGAATCAGTAAACAATGAGAGATCCCAGTCTTTCTTAAATTATGATAGGCGCACTTTAGGGATCTTGTTGGGCATTCTCACGGGGCACTGTTCTCTGAGTAGTCGTATGTTTCGAATGAAAATTCGAAACACCTCATACCGCGAACAGTGTGGGGACGAAACTGTTGAGCACTTTTCTGCTCCTGTTCTTCATACTCTTCCCATAGAATGCCCTATTTTGGCTCACAATTCCTATTTGAGGATCAATTGACGACCTTGAGGATACCGGATATCTTGGACTTCATTAGAAGAGCAAACAGATTCCGAGACTGAGAGTGTACGCCTGGGAAGGGATGTTGCAATAGGCCAATTGAGCCTGAGTGACTGGGGAAAAATGTAATGATTTTGCTGTCGCATACTTTCGTATAAACCACAGCTGCATATGATTTCTCTGAAGCATCAGCAAATTCATGAAGCTCGTATGTTAGTTTTGAATCCTTTATTCCATATCAGTATGTTGGTCTTTTCAATTGCGATTAAGTTGTGTCGAAATTTTTCCCACCTTTGTGCGAATTCTGATGGTAATTCATCATCCCATGATAAGTTTTAAAGCCATAGTTCTTGAAACATTATTTAAGAGATAATTAAAACTGGGGAAACAGATCCAAACGGGTTTGTTTGTTTCTTATTGGATTTTGGGAATTTTATTTTAGATTGAAATGAATCAGTTACTGGATACCCTTATTTACCTTCTAATTGGGGTATAGTTTCCCTTCTTTTGTCATTGAATAAGGTCGGCAAATAAGGTCTGCAATATTAATTTTAGTTTCTAGATATCTGATGGTTTTCCTGCATTCTCCGTTTTTCTTACAATTTCAATAAAGTTGAAACTACTTTTCCGATATTCCCTCCTGTTTTTGAAGAAGTTCATCCAAGCTGGTTCATAATTAAGTTGTTTACTAGCTATTTAGTTATTCAATAGCTTTTTTATCGTTGTTGTTGATCTTCGGTTGTATTTCTTGGCCTGTTGTTGGCGGCTGGTAAATAGTTCACATTTGTTTTGCGTAGTTATTATGCTCGAAAGACCACGTTTATTTAACGTATTAAATTTGTTGTGAAAATAAACTTATATGTTGGCTTTTAAATCTATTCTACTTTACTTTAATAATTCTTGGGTTTATATACAAAATTTTATTATTTAAATAGACTAGTCAGCATTTTATTTTTAACAGTGCGTACGTAAATTAAAATGACACTCGCATACTTACTCAAGTTACTTAAAATCATGTTAATAAATAAAAAATTTAGTGTAATTCAGAATGTAAGTTATAGGTCGGAAGTTTGTTATAACATTTATTGTCGTATAGTGAACAAATGAAGTTTGGCATATGAAAGTGCTCAAGTTACAAATGGTCACAGGAGACAGTGTGGCTATTAAAACAAAGATGAAGGTGAAAATACGAATCAGGAACAATCATTTTCAATGCCTGGTATATTTGTACAAGGTCATCGTTATGATGAAGGATTTTAATCAATATCTACAAAACTTAGAGGAAGTTTTCGAAGGAATCCAATCAGCAGAATTGATGCTAAGTCCCAAGAAATATGTATTGTTCTCGGATGAAGTAACATATTTGGGACACAAGATAACAACAAACGACCTACACACAGGTGAAAATAAGATTGCCGCCGTAAAGGATTTGTCAAGATCACTTAACATGCATGAACTAAGGATTTCCATCGATCAAAGCACATCGATCTGCCCAGGTGGCGCAGTGGTTAAAGCTGCGGCAGTTGGAGCGGAAGGTACCGGGTTCGAATTCGGGGCAAGATGCAAAAAAGGATTTTGAAAGGATTGTCCAAGACAACAAATCTTACATGAGCTAAGGAGTTTCATCGGACTATACACATATTATCGACGACTTGTGCCAGGATTTGCTAACATCGCAAGGAGTTTACACGATTTACCACAGAAGAACAAGCCATTCCAATGGATTGAAGAACACGAGGAAGTGCTCAACGAACTGAAGCACCGATTATTGGATAAGGATATAGGAGTGTTGTCACAAGAAATCGATGGACAGCGACGTATCATTACGTATTATCCCAAGATATTAACAAAGCCTGAACACAATTACTGTGTGGCAAGAAGAGAATTGTCGACCATAGTGAAGTGTGTGGAACATTTCCTCAAATACCTCTACTGTCAATCATTTCTGTTAAGAACGGATCATGGCGCCTTGACATGGCCTCTTCAGTTTAAAAATACCGAAGGACAAGTAGCATATGGTGGATTGAGTTTTGTCTACGAGATTCAACATCGAAAAGGAAGCGCCCATGGAAATGCGGATGCATTGTTAAGACGGCCATGTCGAGTGGATTGTGGACATTGCGGACGTGTAGAAAACAAGGAAAACATCGTCGACATCAAATTCATAAAAGTGTTGCCAGCTGATGAATGGACCAAGGATATTATCTACAAAGGGCAACGTAAGGATCCAGATTTGGCAGTCATTATTAAATTCACGGAGGAAGAACGTCGTGAAACATAGAGCGATATTTCGGATAAAGGCTCGGCTATTAACGCCTTTGGGGCCTAATGGGTTAGTTTGGCCATGGAAGACGGATGCTTAAAGTGAACACGGAAGAGCTACGATGGAACGACGAAACAATCGTTGGTAGTAGTACCGAGAATCAGGATGGCATAAATATTGGAGAAATACCACGGCAGGAAAATCGGAGGCCACCAAGGGATTAACCAAACGTTAGCCAAGGTACGTGAATGGTTCGATTGGACAGGATGTATACAGAAAGGCAAACGGTGTCTGAATGGTGTCAAAAATGTGAACAGTGTATGGCAGTGAAAGGACCGTCAAAGAAGACCCGTTGAGCGATACAACAATTTAATGTTGGAGCACCATTCGAGAGGATGGTTATCATAGTTCACAATTAAAAATAATTAATTTTAAGCTGATAAGTTTTTCCTTATTCATTCACTTTGAAAGGAAAAACTCCATACATATTTTCGCAATGCCATATATAAGTGCTATTAATGATCAATAGCAACCATTTTTTTGTTTTTGCTATACACACCCATATCTACATAAACGCAACACCACACACAGTATTTTTATTAAATTCACTATTTAAGTTATTGATGATTTAAAAAAAACCCACCGATCAACTCACCAAGATCTAAGCGTTCGTCGTATAAGCTTATACACAAAAACAAATTTACAAAGCTTCAAAGTGTTTTTTTCCTATTTTTTTCCTTATCAGAATCCTTTCTCATATATGGGTTTTTATTCCTTCTGCTTCTGGTTGCGATCCGTTCGCGTTCATCACCACCATCCAAAAGAACTTTTTTCTTTCTCTCCACATCCAAAATCAACTTTATAGGTATAGGTATTACCAGACATATACATATATTCATCAAAAAAAAAATTTTGTAATCATCAACAGATCATTATCAATACTCCAATATAAATCACTATATATCTCAAATAAATCTCCATCCCTTAGTACCTTCTAAAGTCTAAAGTTTTAGAAGTGTCATTCACAATAACCGAAAAAACTAAGCAACGCATTAATTTACAATTAATACTATGATAATCAATATCAACAGAGAAATTTCGTGCGATATCGATTCACCGATAACCAATACATCAATTCAAATCATTTAATAATTACTCTTACCCCTTTGTTATGGTGTTTTCCAAATTCTAACCGCTACAGTTGTACTGGCGTTCTATTGAGGTAGAGGTCTGGTTCGTAGTGGTGGGTGGAGGGTAGTGTCACGAATCACAGATGTCACCTGTGATAGCTAAAAATATTTAAATTATAGCAGTAGGGGTTACCCTTGTAACGATGTATTGGTAATTTATCGGCTTGGTTAAAGATGGCTACCTATAACCATATGACTGTTTACCATACATCATTAGGAGATCTCTAATTGGATTGATTTGGTGAAGCAGCACGTTGCCTGGCTAGGTAGCAGTTCAGATGGGGGAGTTCTTTCACCATCCAATTAGAGCTTGAGATGCTGATATCTAATTAAACTTACCGCACGATCAGCTAATCCAACAAAAGTTTATGACTTTTTAAAACTATTATATAGGTAAATGAAAAACGCGTTGTTTGAAATGGCCGTGATTACGGTGATCATCTGTTGATGACCCCGTTCCTTACCCCAACTCGAAACGAAAACATTTTACACCACAGATATCGGTGTATTCCCATATTTAAAAAATGGAACTGCTTTAACTTAAATCATCACTTTATAAGTAGTTAATAACTCATTTCGAAATCTAGACACTATCACTGCCGCGGACCCATAATCACAATTTTATATCACTTTTGTGTAAACATAGAAATAATCAACACGGAATAAACTTTAGTTGCACAGTGTACGAAGCACAATTTATTAATGAAATATAAATATAAAAAACTAGTCAACTTTTAGGCTCATGGATGTATATAAATGTTATGTATATAAGTAAATGTAATAAATAAATATTGTATGTTTGTTAATATTGTTAGACTTCATGCAATTATAAATGTATGTATATAATAATGTATATAAATAAATAAAAATAATAATATATATAATAACTTATTTTGTATATGAAATTCTAAATGCCTACGTCACTGAACCATCGTTCCCAATATATGCTATATGGACACTAAAAAGAAATTTTAAATGCGAACATAAATACGTAATACAAATTGATAAACCGGATTAGATTAAAGTTGATTAAATACCGCCTGATGAAAATGCCCGTTACTACCATTCGTTACCATCCGGTAGCCTTAAAACACCGTTCTGCGCCTTTGCCGTAATTTAATTCTTACCGAACTTATATATAGTTTTAGCTAAACTAAATTTGTTTTTTTTTTTTGCCAAATAGAAACTCGCTGTTTCGTAGTATATGCGTCGCTCGTATTCGATTAGATTTATTATTTCACGGCGGTAATTAGTATTTTAACATGCAATAACTTACAGTTTCTTTTATTTATTTGGATTGGATTGTTACCGCTCTTTGCACGACTGGCGGGTTCTTCTATATTCACAAAAAAATTTTAAGAAAAGTTTCAATATTATGTACAAAAGGCTAAGGGTAAGTTCGTATGAGAACTTATGTACATGTAAGAAACACAAAAATTTACCTTGGCTAATTGAATTGGTAGTTCAATAAAACTGCCTTAGGAGGCTTTATTTAAGTTGGTAATCCAAACTTTTAAAAATTGCTTTTAATTTTGTTTCCTTTCTTTTTGTATTTTGCAAATATATTATTTAACTTGTAAACCACGACTAGAAATGAGATATGCAAAATTATGTGTAATCCGACAGCAAAAAAATTTTTAAATAGCCGAAAGTAATCAATCCGGTTTAGATCGAGTTCGTATTACGCTATTCATTACAAATACATAAATACATAGCTTTACAATACAAGTTTTAATCCCAGTTTTCGCGTATTATAAACTTCGTAAAAACTTCAACCGTCAACTGTGCTGGAATTACAGTGCGTAAATAACTACGTTATCGTGATTAATCCGCTGTGGGTGGTCAGAATGGTTAAAGAACGAATTTTACAATGCAATTGTGACACCCTGTAACCAAATGTTTACACACACGAACAAAATAAAAATAAATAATGAAATAGACAAAATAAAAATAAATTAAAATTGTCCGTTTGTTATATCGGTTTTGAGCCCACCAATCATCTGCTGCATTTGTTGCATAGCCTCCATTAATTGTCCTCGGTTGAATCCGGTGCCCCATATTAAAATCTTGTTGATCTGGGTCAACATTATCATCCAACAAAGCTGTACCGAGTCTTAACTGCAACTCATTTCGGTTGCCCGAAGTTGGTAGATTCCGTAGACCCAACTCCTTTTTCAAATCTGCCACTTTTAAGTCCAATAATTTCATTTTGGATATTCACAATCCCACCGCTGTCACCAATTGTTACAATTTCGCCGAGTGGTTATTCTAATAATTTATCCGGTTCGATCACTGGATTGTGAATATTAAACTCGCAAAGATTAATTTTTCAATAAATTTATTTCCCAATAAAGTCCACAATTATTTCACAAATAATTATTACTACACTTATTTTACACAATAATTATCACTACAATTATTTCAACACTTCACTTTCACTTTTTATCACTTCCCGATATTAATACTATATTTCATTATTTATTTTTATTTTGTTCGTATGTGTAAACATTTAGCTACAGGGTAACCCCTACTGCTATAATTTATCACTCTTTTTAGTTATTACCCCAAGTATAACACAACAAAACTCAAACTGAGCAAATTGGGTTTTCCTTTGGATTTTGATAAAATATTCGTAACTCACAAAACCCGAATACAATAGAAATACTATATTGGTGTAGGTGTGTATATGTATTCATATTATATACAAAAATTTTACTACGTAGTTTAAATTCAAACTAACATTTGTTAGTTGATTTTAGTATTTTGTGAAATTAATTTGGTTGTGGAATTGTTTTGGTTGTGAAATTAATTTGGTTGTTTCTATTATTTTGTAAACTTTTTTTTGTTTTGTTTGTGATATTGATTTTATGGTTTAGTTAATGGACGCTCGACGCCATTTATCAGTTTTATATTATTTAAATTTTGTTTATGGACGCTTGACGCCATTTTATTGTGCTTGGTGAAAATAATTATTTTTATGGACGTTCGACGCACTTTTGTGAATTTCTTATTTTATTAAATTAACTATTTTAAATATATTATTAAATACCTTTATTTTTTAATTTTCGACACCATACGAATTATCTTGTGTTGCGATATTTATTCTGAGTAGTTTGTCTTTAAATTCAAATTAAATCATAAAAACGTTACGTAATATAAGATGTCGAGAAGGACTAAAGAACGAAGAATTAGAGCCGCAGTTGATCGGAAGTTAGGAATACAATATGTTGAACCAATTGAAAACTCAAACCTAGAATCTGCAACTTTTTCTGGATATAATAATGTGTCTGATAGTGAAATAATTCCTGATAGTTATGGTTCCTGTCGCTTTCCGGATAGTGAAAATTTATCAAATCAAATTAATTCCCGTCCCATTTCCCCGTCATTTTCTTATTGTTCCAATGACCGTAATATATATCAACTAAAGGACGATTTACAACGTATAGCCATTGATACTACTATATGTGGGTCAACAATGAATAAAATCCTAATAGTTTTACACAATTATTTTCCTTGGATTCCCACAAATGTTAGGGTGTTAAAAAATACTCCACGTATTAGTAATGTGATAGATTTTGGTTCAGGTGTTTCCTATTTTTATTTGGGCTTATCAAGAGCACTTGATTATTTTCTTAGGAAGTATCATTTGTTAAGTTTTGATATAGTAGAAATCGATTTAGGTATTGATGGACTACCCATATCTAAAAGTTCAAACAGTCAACTTTGGCCGTTAATGGTGAACATAGTAGGATATTTAGATATTTTCGTGATCGGTTCATGTCATGGACCAAGCAAAAGTATTGATTTTCGAAAATTTCTAAAAGATTTTACCGAGGAAATGGAGATAATAGAAGCTCTTGGATATGAATTTAATCATAAAAATGTTAAAGCAAAGAGAATGAATAGTATCAGAGAGACGAAGAAGAACTAAAATTTTCATCAAAATATTGGTGGGTTATACAATCGAACGGGTCATACAATTATACATTCGCATTTTGTTTTATTGAAGTTTGTTCACACTATTATACTTTTTTTGGAAGAATAATATAAAGAAGAAACATTTTGGGTTATGCACTGATACAATGATACGTTTACGTATAAAGTGAGTATATAGAGTAATGCACATACAAGAAAATTTATTGGTACGTTTATTGGTTGTTTACTATTTTATCTTCCGTATTGTTGTTTATTTACATTTTATGCTACTATATCGAATATCAAATGCATGATCGTTGCGTAAAATATTTTCTAAACAAATAGAAAATCCTGAATGCGCATTATTATAATTTATTGTGAATGAAAAATATGCGTTTGATAAATGGGGAAAACGTGATTATCGCTGCATATAATATTTAAAATATCCTTATACAATATGTTGCAACATACAGCAAAGCATTTTAAAAGTTCGGACGTTCGGTAATAGAAAGGTGAAAAACGAGGCGGTAGATAATTCACGAGATAATTCACGAATATGTCAACGAATTCACGAATATATGCAGTCGGATTTTGTTTTGTGCACTCGGACAAAAACCCGATTCGATTTTGCTTTTTAGTTTCCGTTAACGGAAAAATCCGAGTCGGATTTATTTCATAATAGACTGGAGTATTTTCTCTTTATTTTATGTTGATTGTTTTACATTTTCGTTTTTTAGCTAAACTTAATTTTCAATTCAACGTTCTCTCGAGTATGCGCTAAAATTTTATAATATTAAAATATAAAACAATTATAAAATAAAGTAAGTTCTCCTTAATTATATTGTATAACACTGATTATACCGTTAATTTCAATTTTGATAGTGAACATTGTCTTGCTCTTGCGTAAACTAAACGAATAAATTTTATATTTTCCATAAATAAAAGTGGTTTAATATTTGTTTGTAAGTGTAAGCAGTTTGATTAAAACAAGTTAAATTTGTTTCATTTTGTAATAATGAACTTAGCGGAAAATTATAAAAAGAAGAATAAATTGGCTTCTGGAGTGGTATGTGCAGTTCGAAACTGCAAAGCTACGAAAAGGGCTTTTCCACAAAAGAAATTCTTTGGTTTTCCATCCAACACATCCCCTTTATACAATGAGTGGATTGAGAAATGTTGCTTGGATATAAATAATTTAAATAAATGTCTGAAAGTGTGCGAAGATCATTTTACGTCTGAATCTAAACTGGAAAACCGTTTAAAAAGGGATGCCATTCCATGTTTAAACTTAGGCAACTCATATGGTACAGAAGAAGACGATGATTTATTTAATGTACCAGATCAAATTATTGTGAGACATGCCTACCCTAGTTATGCAAAAGCTGGATCTAGTAATATGGATCTTAAATTAGAGGAATTCGAAGCGTTCGAACCACCAATGAAAAAACCGTTTACTGAAACTTCCCTAACTGAAACCAGCTGCAACAACTGCAAAATTCAAACGAAAAACTGTGCTTACTACAGAAGTAAATACTACGACATCGATAGAGAAATAGTTATCTGAAAAAAGTGATTCAACATAAAAATATTCAAATTCGATCTCTCACTTTAAAAAATCGGTACCTACGGAAAACGAGTAAGTCTTTAAAGCAGTCTTATAAGATTAATATGGCGGACAAAATAAATAATTTAGATTATGTGGACGATCATGCAAAAGAATTGGGGAAAATGTTACTAGTGAAAAAACCTAGGACATCTAAATGGAGCCACCCTCAAAGATTTCTAGCTCAAAATATTTTTTTTCGTTCTGCACGAACATATCGTTATTTGAAGAAAAACTTAAAATGTAGATTACCAGCTGTCTCATCGCTACATACTTGGATGCCAGTAAGACATCTTAAACCAGGAATAAACGACGATATTTGCACTAATTTAAAGCAAAAATGTTCTGAAATGGATGTTAATTCGAAGTATGCGGTTTTGGCTTTTGACGAGATCGACATAAAACGTGACTTGGAATATAATAGTTACCACGATCAAATTGACGGTTACACAGATCTAGGCAACGAAAGGCAAAATACAATTGCTAAATCAATTTGTTTGTTTATGGTTAGAGGGCTTTTTTCAAATTATAAATATATATTGTCCTACTACGCATCGAAATTTAATATGAAAGGTATTCAAATAAAAGAAAAGCTCCTAGAAAATATCGATCTTGCCGAGGAATGTGGATTTAAAATTGTGGCTCTCGTTTGTGATCAGGGATCAAATAACAGAAATTGTTATTCAAAATTAGGGGTAACTTCTGATAAACCGTTTTTTAATTTTAAAGAGAAAAAATACTATGCACTTTACGACCCTCCACATCTAATAAAAAGTGTTCGTAATAATTTAAAGTCAGCCGATTTATTAACTCCGGATGGAACTGCTAGCTGGTCAGTGATAGAACAGTTATATGAAATAGAGTCCAAATCTTCGACGAAAATGTGCACTAAACTATCGTTTTCCCATATAAGGCCAAATACTTTTGAAGAAATGAAAATTTCTTATGCTACGCAGGTTTTTAGCAGGACTGTTGCAGCTGGAATTAAAACTTCTATTGAATTCAATAAATTCTCTGACCCGAATAAAGCTTTAGCTACAATGCATTTTTGTGAGAAAATGGACAAATTGTTTGATGCCTTGAATAGTAGAAAACAGTTTGACGCGAATCCCAATCGCAATGCACTAAAAATCGACAACGAGCCATATAACACATTAAAATTATTACGAGAATTTATCGGTGATATTAAAACGAGCTCAAAAACTAAACCGTATTGTTTTTCCGGATTCCTTCAAACAATTAAGGGCATATTAAGTTTAACAGATGACTTTTTAGACAATTCTAGCATGCAACATAATATTTCATATATAATAACATCTCGCTTCAATCAGGATCCATGTGAAAATTTGTTTGCAACAATAAGACAGAGGGGAGGAAATTCGAGAAATCCATCAGTACATCATTTTAATTATATTATTGGTCAAATCATGTCAATGAAAATATTACAATCATCCGAAAACTCGAATTGCGAAGCAGATGACGATGAAATTTTAATTGATCCCAACAATTTTAAAGTACCTAACGCAGATCTAACAATTCAAATGGACGCCACCTCAACCAAATCAACTAATGAAATCAACAACTCGGAAAAAATCAATAATGTGAATTTACTAGATAAAGCAATAGAAAATATTTCCGAATTAGATGAATGTTCCGAAAAATATTTTTCTGGATATGTGGTGTCTCGGTTGAAGAAGAAGCTAAATTGTGAGAAATGTGAAAAATTAATGATAAAAGCGGACAAAACGATAAAACTACAAAACGAATCTTTCATTTTTTATAAAAACTATAAAAAAGACTCCGATTTTGGCTCTCTTCATCCGCCATCCGAAATTTTTGCTGAAATCAGTAAAAATCACATCAGAATTTTTCGACAACTGTTTGATAAATCGTCCCACTTCAAAAATATCAAACAATTAATCGTTGAACAATGTGTTGAATGGACAAACCAACAAACAAACTTAAACTGGTGGTTTCAAGGTCATTCTGAATGCTCTGATCATCGTAAAGTTATTTTGGAATTCATGATTCTAGTTTTAATTAGAAAGCAGTGTAAATGGACTATGAAACGTAAATTTTTGAATAGCAATACAGCAAATAGGGAACAAAATTCATCAAACACCTCATCCGGATCTACGAACCGACCTATAAGGATCCATCCACGCTTAAAAATCCTTAAATAATTACAGATATTTATTGAAAATTTTAATGCTTTTAATTTTTTATGTTTTTAATTATAAATAAATTATGTATATATAATACATAATAATACATATAAATTATGTATTTTTATATGGTAGGTGGATTTCTATATTATATTATTTTCTTGAATATGAATAACATTTTTAATTATTTTTATGTACATATTTTAAAACTAAAATCTCACATAATATACCGAAAAATGAAAAATTATGAAATTTTGTTTTACTACTCGTTTATTATCTTTTATTAAAAAACTCGTGAATTATCTACCGTCTCGTTTTCACCTTTCTATTCCCGAACGTCCGAACTTTTAAAATGCTTTGCTGTATGTTGCAACATATTGTATAAGGATATTTTAAATATTATTTGCAGCGATAATCACGTTTTCCCCATTTATCAAACGCATATTTTTCATTCACAATAAATTATAATAATGCGCATTCAGGATTTTCTATTTGTTTAGAAAATATTTTACGCAACGATCATGCATTTGATATTCGATATAGTAGCATAAAATGTAAATAAACAACAATACGGAAGATAAAATAGTAAACAACCAATAAACGTACCAATAAATTTTCTTGTATGTGCATTACTCTATATACTCACTTTATACGTAAACGTATCATTGTATCAGTGCATAACCCAAAATGTTTCTTCTTTATATTATTCTTCCAAAAAAAGTATAATAGTGTGAACAAACTTCAATAAAACAAAATGCGAATGTATAATTGTATGACCCGTTCGATTGTATAACCCACCAATATTTTGATGAAATTTTTAGTTCTTCTTCGTCTCTCTGATACTATTCATTCTCTTTGGTTAAAGTCAAAATAAGATCTCTTATTTGTGATGCTGATGCAAGATCTAAAGTTCTCTCAGTGAAATCTCACTCTGGGTATTTTGCATGTACAAAATGCACAGTTAAAGGTGCGAAAGTTAACAAGGGCCATATAGTCTTCCCATATTCTCAAGTATCAGAAGCAATTGATAGAACTGACGACAGCGTCAGAAATAAACTACATGAAGATCATCATAAAATAACTGATCCGATCCCACTTGAAAATTTAAATTTTGGTTGTGTTTCTCAGGTGCCTGTAGATTACATGCACTGTGTTTTGTTAGGTGTCACAAAACAACTAATATCTTATTGGATTAAGAAGAGAAAATTGAATTTTTCCTTATCACCAGTGGCCCTATTCTGGTTTTCCCAGGGAATTGGGAATTGGGAATTTTTGACGTTTTTATAACAGTTGGGAATTATTTTTTCCAAAAGTGTATTCTGGCTATTGGGAAAAATATTTTGTTTGGAAAAAATAATTCCCAATTATAACAGTTTTGACGTTTATTTTTCCCTATTAAAATTGTTGGGAATTCATATTTCTTATGGTAAAATACTCATAATCATAATACTAGAGTATAAATTTAAATTTTTTTTATTATTTATTATAGGCAAAAACACTATAATAAATAATATTTTTTTTTAAATTTGGTCTTATCTGCCCTAAAATATAAAAAAATTAGCTCATTCATAAATACTTATAATCATAATAAATAAAGAATGTAGAAAATAATTCCGACCCTAAAAAATTTTTAATTGTTTTTCAAAAGCGAAAACACCTATTATTTTTTTAAATTTGTTATTCATCCGTCAATATTTAAATCATATTCAAATATAAAAACATAGCGCACCATGAAAAAAACCATTAAAAAGGTACTCTAGTGGCGAACATTTAAAACTATTTGTTTCACAGAGGGGAAATAATTCCCAGCACGCCAGAATACACTTTTGGGAATTGGGGAATAAAATATTGGGAATTATTATAGTTGGGAATTACGTCATTTTTTATTATACACCGGGCCAGTAGTTTTGAAAGATCGTGTCTCTTTACCATATTATAATCATTTTTTAAGTTTGTTCTGTGGAATTTCAATTCTCTTAAATCCCAAACACTTTCAAACTAAAAATAATTTAGCAACTTCACTGTTGACACAATTTGCTCGCAATCAAGAAGAACTATATGGTGATCGTAGTGCTACATTCAATGTTCATAGTTTATTGCACTTAGCAAATGAATGTCAACAATATGGTACAACCTTAAACGATATAAGTGCTTTTAAATTTGAAAATTATTTATCATCTATAAAATTACAAATTAAAACCGGTTATTTACCGTTAGAACAATTTTATAATAGACTTATTGAAACGTATCAATTAGAACCCATTTTAACGAAGAAAATATTTCCCATCTTAAAATTTTGCCTCGGCAGTCAATATTACAAAACTGTAGTGTTAGAAAATTTTAAGCTATCTATCGAATTTCCCAACAACTATTGTTTAATTGAAAAACAAATTTACAAGATTGTATTTATTTTCAAAAATGAAAACATAATATGTTTCGAAGCCTTTAGAATTTTAAATTTGTCAGATTTTTTTGAATTACCTATAAAATCGTCACTTTTGGATATATATGCAACCAAAATCGAATCCATTGCTTCACAAGCAACACGCTTTACAATTTCCGATATAACTGCTAAAATGATTAAAATTCAATCAGAAGAGTTTATAGTATATTATCCATTAATACATACTTCTACTAATTCAGATAATCCTTCGCAATCCAATCCACAATTAAACCATGGGAACCAACGAGACTGAAGTAAACTCTCAACAATTTATTGAAAGTATGTTTTCTGGTCATATTAAATTTTTTATGTAAAATGATTATTTTTTAATGTTGGCTATCTTTCTTTATATGTTCAGCACAATTTGATTCTCAGTTTCAATATATAAATTTTTGTGAAGTTCGCTCTGGTGAGAATAAATTCTTAAATTAGTTAAACAAAGAATTCATAAGAAATACTGCAATTTAATTTATTATTCATTAGGAGAACGAGTGCCACACACCTCGACACAAAATGCAAGACGAGGACAGCAAACTAATAATTTAGACATGGATGACGTTTTTACTGAAATTGAATGTAAGTATATTGAGTATAAAAATAAACATAATCAGTTTAATGATTTTGTATCTTTAATTTAAAATAACCATGCTTGTACATGTATTTTAATTTCATTTCAGTATTTGACATGCAGGAAAATGAAGAAACTTCACCGCTGACATCTTCAGTTGCAGTGCAGACAGATTCCGAGGATGGCACTGTAACAATTGGAAAATCCCAGTTCCAATATTTAATTAAATGTATTGAAAACATACAAAAAGGCCAACAAATTTAATGAGAGAGTTTGTAAATTTAAGAGACAATCGGCTAAATGTAAGGTATTTAGTCGATTGTGAAAATAAAAAATTTAGTTTACCTTTCAACGAATTGGACCTATTCATACAATTTGACACAAATCTAACGGCAGACCAAGAGTCAGTAAAACAATTGGTAATTATAACTCATTTTGTGAAATTTCCATATTTTAATTTAATCTAATTTTTCAGAAATCAATAATTATGAAAGAGGACGGATGTGATTTAAAAAAATTCATAAGAAATAATTTCAAAAATATATTTACAGACGAGCTGTCTCAGAATTTCACCTTTAATGGTCGACAGGGAAATTTAAGTGCTAAAAATTTCAATAGTTGCTTTCCAATCGACCAACCGCTAGTACCCGCTAGTGAACCGATAGTAGTTCGTTGCGTGTCTTTGCTATGGTCGATTGGAACGCTAATAATTGAAAAATATGAGTAAAACATAACCTATAAGTGTAAAACATAACCTATATTTTATTGTTTATGCATAAAAATTGTCAAAAATCTTTATCAAAATTTTTTTGTTAGTCTTAACTGTTGTTACTATGGAAATGAAATTATTTTTATTTTAAATACAAATAAAAAAAAATATTTTTGAACGAAAAAGTGAAACGGTTCTACGCTTAGCCGCGTAGTGGCGAAATTATGCGTAACTGCTTCTAGCTACTCGTGAAAAATAGCAAGAGCAGTTGCGAGTAGATAAATTAGCAAAGACACACAACGAATTACTAGCGGGTACTAGCGGTTGGTCGATTGGAAAGCAACTATTAGTTATTAGTCAATAATTAGCAACTAATGTGACAAAAATTTTGAGAGGTAAAATTTTACCGCACAAATTTGATAATGAATATTTAATAATTTTTGTATTTTCATAATTTTAGATAGTACTTTAGAGAAATTTCCGAATGCCACGCAAGGAGAGTTTAAACAAATCGCGACAAAATATTTTTATTATTTAAAAGATAAAAGAAACAAAAAAAATCAAGAAGGCTGAAATGTACTAATTTTAATTATAATTTTTTTAATTTATAACTAGATTTAAGTTTTAATTGGCAATCACAATTCCCTGTGATATTTGAATTATGGTCATTAATCAATTAAAAATTTGAATTCCTATATATGTATTTACTAAGTTTAACTAATATTTTGAATTTATTTTAAATTATAACTAGATTTAAGTTTTAATTGGCAATCACAATTCCCTGTGATATTTGAATTATGGTCATTAATCAATTAAAAATTTGAATTCCTATATATTTACTAAGTTTAATTAATATTTTGAATTTATTTTAAATTATAACTAGATTTAAGTTTTAATTGGCAATCACAATTCCCTGTGATATTTGAATTATGGTCGTAATCAATTAAAAATTTGAATTCCTATAGATTTACTAAGTTTAATTAATATTTTGAATTTATTTTAAATTATAACTAGATTTAAGTTTTAAATGGCAAGCGCAATTTCCTGTGATATTTAAAATATGGTCATTAAAAAATTAAAATTTTGAATTCCTAAATAATGAAACGTTCTGTGATTTGCGAAATAAACAAACATTATAATATATACATATTATGTAGATTTACTAAATTTAATTATATTTACAATTAAATTACGAATTACAATTTTCTATAAGTAACTATTTAAATAAAAATATATATTTATGTATTTGGTCATTAAAATAAAAATATAATTATTTTTTATTAATCAAATGTGCTTTTGAATAACCCGCCAAATTTCGAGATTGACATTTACACAGATCCACATAAAATGTATTCGCGCCAAAATAATTTATTCACACATACATTTACATATTTCTTTTATTGTGAGTTCTGTGAGTTCCCACTTTTTGCGACACAGTAGCATATGTTTTCTTATAATAATTCGTAACTTAAACAGAGGTAAACCCAGAACTAAGTTATGGGTATCTTACGAAATATTGTAAAATAGTTTGATTTAAAAATACTTGGGACTGGTGACATCTGTGATTCGTCACAGATGTAGTTGCTCTCGAATCGATCAACCACTATTACCCGCTAATGAACCGCTAGTAATTCGTTGTGTGTCTTTGCTATTTTATCTACTCGCAACTGCTCTTGCTATTGTTACGATTTCGCCGAGTGGTTATTCTAATAATTTATCCGGTTCGATCACTGGATTGTGAATATTAACTCGCAAGGATTAAATTTCAAATAAATTTATTTCCCACCAAAATTACACAAATATTTATTTTAACTATTATTTTACACAATAATTATCACTACTATTATTTTAACACTTTACTTTCACTTTTTATCACTTCCCGATATTAACACTTCGAAATTCAAAATTGAACTGATCCGTAACTCAAATTTCTACACGTATTTATACGACGCAAATACTTGTAGAACATTCCATTATTTTTCATCTCTACACTTCGCGAATGTTCTTTTCTTCGTATTTTGTTCCCTCCGTCTATTTCATTATTTATTTTTGTTTTGTTCGTATGTGTAAACATTTGGTTACAGGGTGTAACAATTACATTGTTAAAATTCGTTCTTTAACCATTCTGACCACCCACAGCGGATTAATCACGATAACGTAGTTATTACGCACTGTAATTCCAGCACAGTTGACGGTTGAAGTTTTTCATTCATACGCGATAACTAGGATTAAAACTTGTATAAAGCTATGTATTTATGTATTTGTAATGAATAGCGTAAAACGAACTCGATCTAAACCGGATTGATTACTTTCGGCTATTCAACCAAGGTACACCGAATTCAACCGAGGACAATTAATGGAGGCTATGCAACAAATGCAGCAGATGATCGGTGGGCTCAAAACCGATATAACAAGCGGACAAGAGAGATTATTGGCTGCACAGGAAAGCATGAGAACTGAACAACGGCAAGATCGAGAACTCGTTCTGGAATGACTAAAACAACAAGAGGAAACTGTCAACGAGAAGTTTCGAGAAATGGCCACGACATTCAACACAAAAGTTGACACCATCAAAATCGAGATAGATCAACAGCTTGAAACGGCAGACCAACGAATAATGAAGATCGAACAAGAGCTAATGGATCTCAAAACCAACGGCAGCACTCAAATTGCTCGATCAACCAGTTCTATAAAATTGAAGCCACCAACGTTCAACGGAACTACTCCATACAATATCTTCAAACTCCAGTTTGAAATGGCGGCTACCACGAACGGTTGGTGTGAAAAGAATCGAGTGGCAGCATTAATTGTGGCGCTAAAAGGCAGTGTTGCGGAGCTCCTACAAATCGTGCTGGAATACGAACGAGAGGATTACGGCAAAATCATGTTGGCTCTGGAGTGCAAATACGGAGGTGACCATCGACGGGAGCTACATCGTATGGAGTTGAAGGAACGATGTCAGCGGGTTGGAGAGACGCTCCAGGAGTATGCGGCTGATATAGAGCGGTTAGTGCACCTCGCCCACTACAACATGGCAGGAGAATACACGGAGCGGATCAAGATCGACGCTTTCATCGATGGTATACGCAATCCGGATACGAGACGTGCAGTTGTATTGTCTCCAAAAGCAACGTTTAAAGCACTAACCAACGAGACTGCAAACAACATCATTAAACCAGCAGTCAAGGTACGTCGTGTGGAAGTGGAACCAGCAATCAGTCACAAACAGGGCAATAACATCAAACCAGCAGATAACTGGCGGTCAACGAGATTCCGGGATGGAACTAGTAAAATCAGATGTTGGGTTTGTGACAAAATAGGACACATCTCGCGCGAATGCTGGGAGATAAGGCGCAAGCGGGCGAGAACACCATCGCCGATGTACCGACGGCCACCGGAGGAAAGAAAAGCAGCAGTCGTGGAGGAACGCCAAACAACAACGAAGGCGTTAAACGAGTAAGAGTCAGCTTTGAGGAGCAAAAGCTGACTCCCACAACCAAATGCTCCATAACCTTCATCCCATTTCCAGATTGGCAAAAGGTGGTGATAGCTTGATGGTGCGAAGCGAAGTAAAGGGACGATCCAGTTTGATAACATTGGACACCGGAGCAACGAGAACGATTGTGCGGGCGGATTTTATCACGGATGGAGTTGAGCCTATGGAAGGGTTCAAGTTACAAACGGCGACAGGCGACAGTGCAGCCCTTTAAAGGAAAGAAGGAGGTGGAAATACGAATCGGGAACAATGGTTTTCGACATGAAGTTCTGGTTGCGGATATTGTGGATGAGGTCATCCTGGGTATGGACATCATGAAACGAAATGGATTCGTATTGGATTTTGGACGGGGAACATTGGGCTAAGGTAATGTCGAACTGCCTTTGCAACCGAACAACGGGGAGAAGCCAATCGTAAGGAGGATAAAACTGGATTATCGGACGAAGCGACCACCACACTCGAAAACAGTTGTTTGGGGGAAATTGGATGGAGGAACTGGAACACGCCAAAGTAACGGATTATCAAAGAAAATAGAACCTAGATGGGAGGGACCGTACAAGGTCAGAACTAACGACGTGATCTATAGGATCCAAAGAGGAGTACGTGGAAAACCCAAGGTAGTACACCTAGAACCACTGACGTTCTATAGAGGTAGAGGTTTGGATCCTGTTCGGGACGGACAGGTTTGGGCGGAGGGTAGTGTCACGAATCACAGATGTCACCTGTGATAATTAAAAAGAAAATTATAACAGTAGGGATTACCCTGTAACCAAATGTTTACATAAACGAACAAAATAAAATGAAATAATGAAATAGGCGGAGCGAACCAAATACGACGCAACGAAAATTCGAGAAGTGTAGAGAAGCAAAATAATGGAATATTCTACAAGTATTTGTGTCGTATAAATACGTGTAGACATTTGAGTTACAAAACAGTTCAATTTTGAATTTCGAAGTGTTAATATCGGGAGGTGATAGGAAGTGGAGTGTTGCAATAATAGTGGTGATAGATATTGTGTAAAATGGTAGTCAAAATGAATATTAGTGAATTATTTGTGAAATAATTGTGGAATTTATTGGGAAAAAAATTTAGTTGAAATTTAATCTTTGCGAGTTTAATATTCACAATCCAGTGATCGAACCGGATAAATTATTAGAATAACTACTCGGCGAAAACGTAACAATAATTTGTATAAACACTCGGCTAAATCATAACAATAGATTTACGGGTGATTTTACAAAATGCATTATTGTGGGCAAACTGTATAATCAAAGTAATTTCGGTAGTTTGTAAAACTGGCCTTTTATGAGCCAACAAGACGCCACGTTTGCTATGAACAATCTTTTTTATCTATAGCCACTTCACTTCATCTTTAAAATTTTGTCATTGTTGTTTCTCTCTCTGATTTATTTAATTTCGAACCAAAATAAAAGAGACACTTAAATCGATTAGTGTAATAGTGTCATCTCATTTAAACAGAAACAAAAAAGAAAAGTACCTTTTCTTATGTCATTAAAATATTAAAATTAAATTCCACGGACGAATTCAGCTTTTAAATTTAACATAATCTTTTTTTATTTTTTAGTTAATTAAACAAAACTAAAATAAAGCTATAGTAATTTTATTAAAAATATTTTAAGAATGAATTGACTGAAAGAATATTTACATAAAACAGTTGACTAAAAAAATTATTTTTTCTTTGAATATAAATCAAATAAAGAAGTTATATATACCTAATTCCAAAACGAGAAAAATTAAAATAAAGTGAAAATATGGCAATAAAACCTGGTATAGGCAGAAAAACATCCAATAAAAATCCACCCTTTTTAAGTCATGAATTTGTTATTCAAAATCATGCTGATATTGTATCATGTGTGGCTATGATATTTGTTGTTGGATTAATGATCCAGGTAAGGTTGTTATTTTTATTCGTTCGAACTTAAAAGTTCCAACACATTAAAAAATTCAGAAATGTCAAAAATTTACAATGTAGCTTGTAAATATAAACAAAATTATGAAGCAATATATTCAGTGTTTTATTTTCGGGATACAGTTTACGATAAATTATTTTGATAGAGAAAATATCGGTGTCAAGAACTTTTTGAGGGAAAATGCCACGTCAAAAGACATAACCTAAATTTTTTAATATACTTTTTAAATTGTAGGATATATCTCGATTATTTAAGTTGTAACTCTCTAATTTGATTCAGGGACGTAATAAAATTAAGTTTTAATGTTAAAATTATTTAATTTATTTGTTTTGTGATATATACATATATATATATATATATATATATATATATATATATATATATATATATATATATATATATAAATATATATATATATATATATATATATATATATATATATATATATATATATATATATATATATATATATATATATATATATATATAGTGGTGACGTGACAGAAACTTCAGTTTTCTTGTACATAAATAGTCTCTTAAATATGATGTTATTTGTGTTTTCAGGCAACAAGTTCCATAGCTACTATATTTATAGCATTACACCACAATGTAACCGGTGCTGATCCATCGGCTGAAAATCCGAGAGGAATTCCTTATACTTACGAATCAGGATGGAAAGATGTGTGTGCAATTTTCTTTTATACGCTAATTTGCATCATAATGCATGCAATATTACAAGAATATGTATTAGATGTAAGTAATACTTTCCCATACAAATGTACATATAGATGGTCTAATATACATATTACTAATTTTTAGAAAATATCAAAAAAACTTCATTTATCAAAATATAAACTATCGCGTTTTAATGAATCTGGCCAATTAATTGTGTTCTATACAATGTCATTTTTATGGGGAATTGAAGTTATATTGCGAGAAGGTTATTTAGGAAAAATATTTCTGCTCTGGGAAAATTTTCCTGATCATCCAATGGGATTCCTACACAAACTGTTTTTCATAATTCAACTGTCTTACTATATTCATATGCTGCCAGAATTATATTTCCAAAAAATCAAAAAGGAAGATCAACAAACGAAAGTAGTCCACGCACTAAGTGGTTTCTTTGTAATTGGAGCTGCATATTTGTTTAAGTAAGAAAATAATATTATTATTATATATATTAATTTAATCTTTACTTATTTATTTTAGTTTTCAAAGATTAGCACTTGTTTTACTTACACTTCACTATACCAGTGAATTTGTTACACATGCATTTGAACTCGTAGCAATTGTTGACCGTGAAGATAAATTCTCTCAATGTAAGTTTGAATTATGTTAACTTCTTCTACATTATCTAAATTTATCAATCTTATTTTGCAGTCCGTCATATAAAAAATTTAATATTTGTATTGGCACGGTTCTCAACTGTTGTACTATCCGTACTAACATTATATTATGGGACTGAAAATAGTGTAAATTCAAATCGTGGCCTTATTGCACTCATTGCTATCTGTTCACTTCAGGGTTATTTAATATTTATGTTTATAACCGATTTTCTAAAATCGAAACGCGAAAATCAAGTGACACAACAACAAAATGATGAACAAACTAAAATTAAAAAGCAAAAACAAAAATTAGATAAAATTAAAAAAGAGAAATTTAAAGAAAGTGATTTACCTGAAGCTGATCAACAGAATCAAAAGAAAATTAAATCTAAATAAGTTGAAGAAAATTTAAAGATTTTATTTTTTTAATTTTCATCCCACAGAAACAACATTTAATTCACATATATTTTTCTATTTTCATCATTAATCAATACTATTTTTCTGGTTTTTGTACTATCTTATTAAACCAATTCACTGAAGTAGTAAGATAAATAAAATTGTCATTTCGGTTTTATTTTTGTAATCAATTGAAATCTTTCGTAAATTCCATTCCACTGTCATTTGAGAAAGGCAAAAAAACTTAAAATTGAAGTAAATACATAAATTTAAACATTTGTAACGATTTTTTTATTTATAGAACGGAAATATTAGATTTTTCTTAATCTAATTTGTTATATGTACAATTTGTAAAAATGAATTAAAGTATTTTAATATGAAATAATTTGGGGTGTATATTTTACAGGAATCAAAGTCTAAAGGTTTTTTAAGGTTGAATACATTACGAAAGATATATTACAAGGCCAAAAGATAATTTCACCACTGCCATCATAAAAAATAATGACTTAACTGACATTTCTGGATAAATTAAATTTTTGAATATCAATCGGTAATATTAAATAAAGCTTTATGATATGATTGAAATAAACAATTAATAATCTAGAATTTCATTACGAAAACCAGTATTAAAAAAGGTATTTTGTGTAAGGTTATACCGTTTTCCAGTCATAAAACCTATCCAACAAGTAGATAGGCTCTTGTATTTACAGTGACCGATAGTAATACAATAACTGGATGACATGAGTAAAACATGACCTATATATATATATTGTGAATGTCTAAAAAATCTATCAATATTTTCTGTCCGTTAAAACTGTCGATACAAATAAAATAAAACTACCAATCGCTAGTTAACCTATTGTAGTTCGTTGCGTATCTTTGCTAAATGTACTGTTACGATTTCTCTGAGTGGTTATTTAATTTATTTTACGGTTCGATCACTGGATTGTGAATATAAACTCGCAAACTGTAAATTTCAACTAAATTTATTTCCCACAAAAATTACACAAATATTTCACAAATAGTTATTTTAACTATTATTTTACACAATAATTATCACTACTATTATTATTTTAACACTTCACTTTCACCTTTTATCACTTCCAGATATTCACACTTCGAAATTCAAAATTGAGCTGTTCTGAAACTCAAATGTCTACACCTATTTATACGACGCCAATACTTGTAGAACATTCCATTATTAGGCATCTCTACACTTCGCGAATATTCGTTTCATCGTATTTTGTTTTCTCCGCCTATTTCATTATTTATTTTTATTTTGTTCGTATGTGTAAACATTTGGTTACAGGGTAACCCCTACTGCTATAATTTATAACTCTTTTTAGTTATCACTGGTGACATCTGTGATTCGTCACAGTTGTAACATTCTCTTGATTAATATTTATTGGTTTTTTGAAAATTTGGAATCTATTACTTAAAATTCCAAATGCTCTTTCAATGTTTTGGCGAGCACTACTTGATCTCCGATTAAAATTTTTTTTTGATTCATCGGTGGTAGTAAAGTAATATGGTAACATCATATTTTCCTATAACGCAAAAGCGTTATCGCCAATTAACAAATGTGGCAGCATTCTTGAATTGCCGAGCATTTTTTTTGGTGGTAAATGTCTATAAGAGTGCTGTGTATATACATAAAATTAGAACGTTGTAAAACGCCTGCATCACTAATCCGGCCATTGCACTCAACATGGAATTTATTGGAAAATAAATTTATCGTAAAAATTAATCTTTGCAAGTGAATATTAATCACAATCCAGTGATCGAACCGGATAAATTATTGGGAATACCCACTTGGCGAAATCGTAACAATTGGTGACAGCGGTGGGATTGTGAATATCCAAGATGAAATTATTGAACTTAAAAGTGGCAGATTTGAAGAAGGAGTTCAGTCTACGGAATCTACCAACTGCGGGCAACCGAAATGAGTTGCAGTTAAGACTCGGTACAGCTTTGTTGGATGATAATGTTGACCCAGCATGAAATATCAACATGATTTTAAGACGGGGGCACCAGACTCAACCGAGATCCAACATGTTGAAGTAACTACAGAATCAACGTCCAGAGCGGAAGAAGAGAATGACGTCGTTAAAGAAACTACTCCAACAACATCTGAAGGTTTCGATATGGGACAATTAATGGCCGCAATGCAACATATGATTGGTGGTCTTAAAAATGAAATGGTTAGCGTGCAGGAGCAGATGATCGGTGGGCTCAAAACTGATATAACTATCGGACAAGAAATGTTAATAGAACGGATGGATCGCACGGAGAAATTTCAGCAAGATTTAATGGCTGACGAGAAGGAAAAATTTCGAGATATGTTCTAGACATTTAAAATTGATACAGTTAAAATTGATATGAAAATAAATTGGAAGAGTATGAATCCAGAAACTCTCGAGAGATAGATCAACAAATCTAGGTGACCGATCAACGGTTCCAGAAACTTGAAAAGGAGCTAATGGATCTATAAACCAACGGCAGCGCTCAAATTGCCAGACCAACCAGCTCGATAAAATTGAAGCCACCAACATTCGATGGAACCACACCATTCAACATCTTCAAACTCCAGTTTGAAATGGCGGCCACAAGGAATGGTTAGTGTGAGAAGGATCGAGTGGCAGCAATAATTGTGGCGTTAAAAAAAAATGCTGCGGAACTACTGCAAATCGTGCCGGAATACGAACGGGGGGATTACGGCAAAATGTTGGCGTATGGAGTTGAAGGGATGATGTCAGCGGATTGGAGAGACGCTCCAGGAGTATGCGACTGATATAGAGCGGTTAGTGCACCTCGCCCACTTCAACATGGCAGGAGAATACACAGAGCGGATCAAGATCGACGCTTTCACCGATGGTATACGAGATCCGTATACGAGACGTGCGGTTGTGTTGTCTCCGAAATCATCATTCGCGGAAACCATCGCGTGTGCACTAATCAACGAGACTGCAAACAACATCATCAAACCAGCAGTCAAGGTACGTCGTGTGGAAGTGGAATCAGCAATCAGTCACAAACAGGGCAATAACATCAAACCAACAGATAACTGGCAGACAACGAGATTCTGGGATGGAACTAGTAAAATCAGATGTTGGGTTTGTGACAAAACATGACACATCTCAAGGGAATGCTGGGAGATAAAGCGCAAACGGGCGAGAACACCATCGCCGATATACCGAAGGCCACCGGAGGGAAGAAAAGCAGAAGCCGAGGAGGAACGCCAAACAACAACGAAGGTGTTAAGCGAACGCGTTAGCTTTGAGGAGCAAAAGCTGACTCCCACAACCAAATGCTCCATAACCTTCATCCCCATTTCCAGATTGGCAAAAGGTGGTGATAGCTTGATGGTGAATGGTGAAGTAGAGGGACGATCCAGTTTGATAAAATTGGACACCGGAGCAACGAAAACGATTGTGCGACCGGATTTTATCACGAATGGAGTTCGCCCTATGGAAGTTACAAACGGCGAAAGGCGACAGTGCGGCTATCAAAGGAAAGAAGGAGGTGACAATATGAATTGGGAACAATGGTTTTCGACATGAAGTTCTGGTTGCGGATATTGTCGATGAGGTCATCCTGGAATTGGACTTCATGAAACGACATGGATTCGTATTGGATTTTGGACGGGGAGCATTGAGCTACGGTAATGTCGAACTGCCTTTGCAACTGAACAACGGGGAGGAGCCAATCGTTAGGAGGATAAAACTAGATCATCGAACGAAGCTACCACCACACTCGGAAACGGTTGTTTGGAAGAAATTGGATGGAGGTACTGGAACACAACGAAGGAACGGATTCTCAAAGAAGTTAGAACCTGGATGGTAAGAACATTCGCGAAGTGTAGAGAAGCAAAATAATGGAATGTTCTAAAAGTATTTGCGTCGTATAAATACGTACCGAAACGAGTTACGGAACAGTTCAATTTTAAATTTCGAAGTGTTAATATCGGGAAGTGATAAAAAGTGAAGTGTTAAAATAATAGTGGTGATAAATAATAGTGAAAATAAATATTAGTGAATTATTTGTGAAATAATTGTGGAATTTATTGGGAAATAAATTTATTGTAAAAAATAATCTTTGCGAGTTTATATTCACAATCCAGTGATCGAACCGGATAAAATTATTTGAATAACCACTCGGCGAAATCGTAACAATTGGTGACAGCTATGGGATTGTGAATATCCAAGATGAAATTAATGGACTTAAAAGTGGCAGATTTGAAGAAGGAGTTGGGGCTACGGAATCTACCAACTATGGGCAACCGAAACGAGTTGCAGTTGAGACTCCGTACAGCTTTGTTGGATGAAAATGTTGACCCAGATCAACGTGAGTTTAATTTTGGGGCACCGGATTCAACCGAGGTGCAAGCGGTTGAAGTGACAACAGAATCAACGTCCAGAGCGGAAGATCAGAATGTCGTCGTTAAAGAAACGATTCCAACAACATCTGGAGGTTTCGATATGGGACAATTGTTGGCAGCTATGCAACAAATGCAACTTCAGACGCAACAAATGACAGCCGAACAGGAGCTAATGATCGGCGGCCTCGAGGAAAAAATAACAAGCGGCCAAGATCAATTGAAGAGCGACCTAAAGGAGCAGATGCGAGCTAATCAAAGAAGATTGTTGACGGAGCAGGAGGTCATGAGAACCAGTCAAGAGAGCATCATCGAACGGTTGGAGCAGCAAGAAAAATGTGTCAACGAGAAGTTTCGAGAGCTTTCCGTTACGTTGAACACAAAAGTCGATACCATCAAAATGGAAATGGATCACAAATTAGATCAACAAATCGAGGTGACCGATCAACGATTCCAGAAACTTGAAGGAGCTAATGGATCTGAAAACCAACGGCAGCGCTCAAATTGCTCGACCAACCAGCTCGATTAAATTGAAGCCACCAACATTCGATGGAACCACACCATTCAACATCTTCAAACTCCAGTTTGAAACGGCAGCCACAAGGAATGGTTGGTGTGAAGAGGATCGGGTAGCAGCATTAATTGTGGCGTTAAAGGGAAGTGATGCGGAGCTCCTACAAATCGTGCCGGAATACGAACGAGAGGATTACGGCAAAATCATGTTAGCTCTGGAGCGCAAATACGGAGGTGACCATCGACGGGAGCTACATCGTATGGAGTTGAAGGGATGATGTCAGCGGGTTGGAGAGACGCTTCAAGAATATGCAGCTGATATAGAGCGACTGGTGCACCTCGCCCACTACAACATGGCAGGTGGATAAAGAGAGCGTATTAAGATCGACGCCTTCACAGATGGAATACGGGATCCGTATACGAGACGTGCTGTTGTGTTGTCTCCAAAAGCAACGTTTGCGGAAACCATCGCGTGTGCCCTAACCAACGAGACTGCAAACAACATCATTAAACCAGCAGTCAAGGTACGTCGTGTGGAAGTGGAACCAGCAATCAGTCACAAACAGGGCAATAACATCAAACCAACAGATAACTGGCGGACAACGAGATTCCGGGATGGAACTAGTAAAATCAGATGTTGGGTTTGTGACAAAATAGGAAACATCTCAAGGGAATGCTGCGAGATAAGGCGCAGACGGGCGAGAACACCATCGCCGATGTACCGAAGGCCACCGGAGGAAAGAAAAGCAGCAGCCGAGGAAGAACGCCAAACAACAACGAAGGCGTTAAACGAACGCGTCAGCTTTGAGGAGCAAAAGCTGACTCCCACAACCAAATACTCCATAACCTTCATCCTCATTTCCAGATTGGCAAAAGGTGGTGATAGCTTGATGGTGAGAGGCGAAGTAGAGGGACGATCTAGTTTGATAACATTGGACACTGGAGCAACGAGAACGATTGTGCGGCCGGATTTTATCACGAATGGAGTTCGACCTATGGAAGGGTGTAAGTTACAAACGGCGACAGGCGACAGTGCGGCTATCAAAGGAAAGAAGGAGGTGACAATACGAATCGGGAACAATGGTTTTCGACATGAAGTTCTGGTTGCGGATATTGTCGATGAGGTCATCCTGGGAATGGACATCATGAAACGACATGGATTCGTATTGGATTTTGGACGGGGAACATTGATCTATAGTAATGTCGAACTGCCTTTGCAACTGAACAACGGGGAGGAGCCAATCGCAAGGAGGATAAAACTAGATCATCGGACGAAGCGACCACCACACTCGGAAACGGTTGTTTGTGGGAAATGGGATGGAGGTCCTGGAGCACAACGAAGTAATGGATTATCCAAGAAGTTAGAACCTGGATGGGAGGGACCGTACAAGGTCAGAACTAACGACGTGATCTATAGGATCCAAAGAGGAGTACGAGGAAATAAACCCAAGGTAGTACACCTGGAACGACTGGCGTTCTATAGAGGTAGAGGTATGGATCCTGTTCGGGACGAACAGGTTTGGGTGGAGGGTAGTATCACGAATCACAGATGTCACCTGTGATAATTAAGAAGAAAATTATAGCAGTAGGGATTACCCTGTAACCAAATGTTTACACATACGAACAGAATAAAAATAAATAATGAAATAGGCGGAGCGAACAAAATACGACGAAAAGAACATTCGCGAAGTGTAGAGAAGCAAAATAGTGGAATGTTCTACAAGTATTTGCGTCGTATAAATACGTGTAGGCATTTGAGTTACAGAACAGTTCAATTTTGAATTTCGAAGTGTTAATATCGGGAAGTGATAAAAAATGAAAGTGAAGTGTTAAAGTAATTGTAGTGATAATAATTGTGTAAAATTAGTGTTGCGAAAATTATTTGTGAAATATTTGTGGAGTTTATTGGAAAATAAATTTATTGTATAAATTAATCTTCGCGAGTTTAAAATTCACAATCCAGTGATCGAACCAGATAAATTATTTGAATAACCACTCGGCGAAATCGTAATAATACTATAAGGGGAATCGTGTCAATTTCCACAGTAAATGGCAACGACAGCATGATTTCGTTAAATTTAGTTTCGGCCAAGATTTCTAGATGGCATACCATACGTTTTTAACGAGAACAAAAGATGGCACGCGAAATAATTTCATTATGAAATGACATAATTTACAAAAAAAACCAATTTTGTTTTATTTATTTATTACTATTTATATAAATAAACCCATTAACTTCAATAATTTCAAATTTCGATTCTAGAATTAAATATTTTTTTTCCGTTGAATATAAAAAAAAAGTAGTTAAAAATGTTAATATTTCGTTCAACTACTACTAGTGCTATCTTTTAATTATCTCCGGAATTATATTATGTTGGCACATAATTTTGACACGATTTCCTTTATAGTATTATAAGTTATTTGCTTTACTATGGTTTATGGGAACGCATGAATAGATGATATGAGTAGAACATTACTTCTTGGCTATGATCGTGCCATTTTACACTGGCACTCTTGCGTGTGACTCAAACCGGTTTTTTCCTCGTCTCTTTCTTCTTTTGTCAATAAACTTATTTTGGAGTGGCGATTTCTCGACGCACAACTTTCGACAAAAATTCACTGTGTTTACACTATACATAATTGCACAGCGGAATGACATCAGTTTTCGTTTACACTAGAATATGTTGTTGATGTTACTTGCGCATGTATGCGGTAATTTATTTTCATTTTGTTTCGGTTTTTATGTTAAAATTATTATTTGTTGCTGTCATTCTATATTGAGATTTTGTGTGATACTGATTACATAAAACATTTATCACTTGGATTCCATAAGAATGGATTATTCCTGAACTCACGATTTAAAATTAATGTTTGCTGTCGAATCCAATTTTCTACAGTATTTTCAATTTCTGACATGATTTTTTAACTCTCAATAATTAATTTGAAATTACACAGAAATAGACTTTTAGATTAAAATATATTTTGCAGACATACAGATATTTATTCAAAAAATTTTGAATAACAACAAAATTGAAAAATATATTCTTTGTGTAATAAAAAGTTATAAGTATATTGAAGAGAAGGACTATTAAATGAGAATTTAACCTCTTAGAATATTGTACCGCCCCAAAAAAATTCGTTAGGACGAAGTTTTAGTATCTAAGTTCTATAATTAGGAAAATCCTATTTTATTTAAATGAGGTACATTTTATTATCTTTTGTGTAAATATGTCGTTTTAAATTTAAATGGTTTGTTATTAAATTGAAATAACTATTTTTAGAAAAAGCAAAATTGAATTTAATTCAGTCTGTTAATTATTTGATTTAATCATATTTAATTAAATTACTTACAATTATTTAATTTATTTATTTTTTAATTAAATCATATATACTGGCAACAAAACATATTTTACATTAAGAATTATATATTTTAAAGTAATATACATCTCGATTATCGAATTTAAAAAAGAACGGAAAATCTAAAATAATCAATTCATAAAAGATATAATATTTCTTTGTAGCGATGTTTGCTCGTCAAAATACAAATTGAAAATAAGAGCAATAAAAAAATTATTTAAAATTTTTTTTTATGGTTTTATGTTTGTGTTAGTAAATATTCGTTCCGCAACTAAATTTTGTGTTGAAAAAGAACATCAAAAACATTTTCCCCTCCATCATAGTTATAGGTAAAGACATGAGGGACGAAGTAATATTTGATGTGACTATGCATAGTGTAAACACCGTCAATTATTTTGCACTCTTGTGAGTTTCGCACAATACATATAAAAAGCAATAAAAATATTTTATGAGGTTCAAAATTTTTTTATTGTTTTCGACTCAACATTTTCATTTTGCATTTTGAAGAGTGCAGATGAAATAGAAAAATATGGTTATGTATGACGATTTTTGTTTTACAGATGAGGAAATTTATTACAGATGACGATTTTTTTACAGAAAATAAATATATTAATTCGTAAAAAATATAATTTTTGTATGTTAGTTTGATAAATTGTAATTTATTTTTATATTTATTTATATAAATTGTAATTTATTTATTTATTATTGTAATGGAATTCATTGATTTATTATGATATTTTTTTATTAATAATAAAATATTATACATATATTGATGACGTTTCTAAATATGGTAAAAACGCTGGAATGATGAAAATATATAAATACATATATAATATGTATATTAAATAATATTATATAAAAAATATACATGTTCCTGTAAAAATGGAAAAAAAAATCGTGCTAAAATTTTTTTTCTTTATTTGGTTATATGATGTTCGCTCGACCAAGTATTCATTGATAATGAAATATTTTCCACACACACATAGACAAATATGAAAAAAAAACTCTGCTGCACAAAAAAGCGAAATTGACGCGAGAGTGCCAGTGTAAAATGGCACATCGATTAGAACGCATAAAAATAGGTGATTGTAAAACTTACCCCTATGACAAAGCCGATTGTAGTGTGTGTGTGTTCACACAAGCCTGATTTTTTTACACGAGCATAATCATAGAAATATATGATATTATATAGAATGAACATTATTAAACGTCAAGCGTTCCAAATTTGTGAAAAAAAGAGAAAGAAATAGAAATATCATACGCGTGCTAATAATTCAAAACAGGGATTTGCAATGAAGTTGCCGACTTTAACATATATTACAAATTTATAACCGTTGTTACCGAATATACATCTCGATTATCGAATTTAAAGAAGAACGGAAAATCTAAAATTATCAATCCATAAAAGATATAATATTTCTTGTAGCGGTGTTTGCTCGTCAAAATACAAATTGAAAATAAGAGCAATAAAAATCCGACCCTAAAACATATTTTCATTACTTTATCGTAGAATTAGTGTGTCTCAAATCGTGAGGCACAGGAAAAATTTGTTGAAAAATTGCACACGAAAATCCCACCTCCAAAAATATTTTATAGACGAAGAAGTAAGAGACGTGTGGCCCTATTCTAATTTTCCCTGGGAATTGGGAATTGGGAAAAAAAATTTCCCAATTGCTAACTATAATAATTCCCAATATTTTATTCCCCAATTCCCAAAAGTGTATTCTGGCGTGCTGGGAATTATTTTCCCTCTGTGAAACACATAGTTTTAAATGTTCGCCACTAGAGTAACTTTTTCATGGTGCGCTATGTTATTGTCACGAATCACAGATGTCATCTGTGATAATTGAAAAGAAAATTATAGCAGTAGGGATTACCCTGTAACCAAATGTTTACACATACGAACAAAGTAAAAAGAAATAATGAAATAGGCGGAGCGAACCAAATACGACGCAACCAAAATTCGAGAAGTGTAGAGAAGCAAAATAATGGAATGTTCTACAAGCCTTTGCGTCGTATAAATACGTGTAGACATTTAAGTTACGAAACAATTCAATTTTGAATTTCGAAGTGTTAATATCGGGAAGTGATAAAAAGTGAAAGTAAAGTGTTAAAATAATAATAGTGATAATTATTGTGTGAAATAATAGCTAAAATAAATATTTGTGAATTATTTGTGTAATTTTTGTGCGAAATAAATTTAATTGAAATTTAATCTATGCGAATTTAATATTCACAATCCAGTGATCGAACCGGATAAATTATTAGAATAACCACTCGGCGAAATCGTAACAATTGGTGACAGCGGTGGGATTGTGAATATCCAAGATGAAATTATTGGACTTAAAAGTGGCAGATTTGAAGAAGGAGTTGGGACTACGGAATCTACCAACTGTGGGCAACCGAAACGAGTTGCAGTTGAGACTCCGTACAGCTTTGTTGGATGAAAATGTTGACCCAGATCAACATGATTTTAATACGGGGGCACCAGATTCAACCGAGGTGCAAGCGATTGAAGTAATTACAGAGTCAACGACCAGAGCGGAAGACCAGAATGTTATCGTTAAAGAAACTACTCCAACAACATCTGGAGGTTTCGACGTAGGGCAACTAATGGCTGTTATGCAACAGATGCAGCTACAAACACAACAGATGATCGGTGGGCTCAAAACCGATATTACAAGCGGACCAGAAAGTTTAAAGGAACAAATGCGAGTCGATCAGGAGAGATTATTGGCTGAACAGGAAAGCATGAGAGCTGATTAACGGCAAGATCGAGAACTCGTTCTGGAAAGACTAAAACAACAAGAGGAAACTGTCAACGAGAAGTGTCGAGAAATGGCTACGACATTCAACACAAAAGTGTTGAGAGCTAATGGATCTAAAAATCAACGGCAATGCTCAAGTTACTCGACAAGCCAGCTCAATTAAGTTGAAGCCACCAACGTTCGACGGAACCACACCATTCAACATCTTCAAACTCCAGTGTAAAATGGCGGCTACCACGAACGGTTGGTGTGAAGAGGATCGAGTGGCAGCATTAATTATGACTTTAAAGGGAAGTACTGCGGAGCTCCTACAAATCGTGCCAGAATACGAACGAGAGGATTACGGCAAAATCATATTGGCTCTGGAGCGCAAATACGGAGGTGACCATCGACGGGAGTTACATCGTATGGAGTTGAAGTGACGATGTCAGCGGGTTGGAGAGACGCTCCGGGAGTATGCGGCTGATATAGAGCGGTTAGTGCACCTCGCCCACTACAACATGGCAGGAGAATACACAGAGCGGATCAAGATAGACGCTTTCACAGATGGTATACGGGATCCCGATACGAGACGTGCAGTCGTATTGTCTCCAAAAGCAACGTTTGCGGAAACCATCGCGTGTGCATTAACCAACGAGACTGCAAACAACATCATCAAATCAGCAGTCAAGGTACGTCGTGTGGAAGTGGAACCAGCAATCAGTCACAAACAGGGAAATAATATCAAACCAGCAGATAACTGGCGGACAACGAGATTCCGCGATGGAACTAGTAAAATCAGATGTTGGGTTTGTGACAAAATAGGACACATCTCAAGGGAATGCTGGGAGATAAAGCGAAAGCGGGCGAGAGCACCATCGCCGATGTACCGAAGGCCACAGGAGGAAATGAATGCAGCAGCCGAGGAGGAACGCCAAACAACAACGAAGGCGTTAAATGAACGCGTCAGCTTTGAGGAGCAAAAGCTGACTCCCACAACCAAATACTCCATAACCTTCATCCTCATTTCCAGATTGGTAAAAGGTGGAGTTGAGCCTATGGAAGGGTGTAAGTTACAAACGGCGACAGGCGACAGTGCGGCTATCAAAGGAAAGAAGGATGTGACCATACGAATCGGGAACAATGGTTTTCGACATGAAGTTCTGGTTGCGGATATTGTGGATGAGGTCATCCTGGGAATGAACATCATGAAGCGAAATGGATTCGTATTGGATTTTGGACGGGGAACATTGAGCTACGGTAATGTCGAACTGCCTTTGAAACTGAACAACGGGGAGGAGCCAATCGTAAAGAGGATAACATTGGATCATCGGACGAAGCGACCACCACACTCGGAAACGGTTGTTTGTGGAAAATTGGATGGAGGAACTGGAACACGACGAAGGAAAGGATTATTAAAGAAGATAGAAACTAGATAGGAGGGACCGTACAAGGTCAGAACTAACGACGTGATCTATAGGATCCAAAGGGGAGTACGAGGAAAACCCAAGGTTATACACCTGGATAGACTGGCGTTCTATAGAGGAAGAGATCTGGATCCTGTTCGGGACGAAAGTAAGTATTCGTAGTGTCACGAATCACAGATGTCACCTGTGATAATTGAAAAGAAAATTATAACAGTAGGGATTACCCTGTAACCAAATGTTTACACATACGAACAAAGTAAAAAGAAATAATGAAATAGGAGGAGCAAACCAAATACGAAGCAACGAAAATTCGAGAAGTGTAGAGAAGCAAAATAGTGGAATGTTCTACTAGCCTTTGCGTCGTATAAATACGTGTAGACATTTGAGTTACGAAACAATTCAATTTTGAATTTCGAAGTGTTAATATCGGGAAGTGATAAAAAGTGAAAGTAAAGTGTTAAAATAATAATAGTGATAATTATTGTGTGAAATAATAGCTAAAATAAATATTTGTGAATTATTTGTGTAATTTTTGTGCGAAATAAATTTAATTGAAATTTAATCTATGCGAGTTTAATATTCACAATCCAGTGATCGAACCGGATAAATTATTAGAATAACCACTCGGCGAAATCGTAACATTATTATTTTTGAAAATGATTTGAATATTGACGGATGAATAACAAATTTAAAAAAAAAATAGGTGTTTTCGCTTTTGAAAAACTATTAAAAATTTTTTAGGGTCGGAATTATTTCCTACATTCACTATTTATTATGATTATTAGTATTTATGAATGAGCTAATTTTTTTATATTTTAGGGCAGATAAGCCAAATTTAAAAAAATAGGTATTTTGCTTAAGACATAATAAAAATTTTTTTAAATTTGTACTCCAGTATTATGATTATGAGAATTTTACCATAAGAAATATGAATTCCCAACAATTTTAATAGGGAAAATTAAACGTCAAAACTGTTATAATTGGGAATTATTATAAACTGTTATAAAAACGTGAAAAATTCCCAATTCCCCGGGAAAACCAGAATAGGGCCAGTGGAAGTGATGCAGCATAGTGATGCTACGTGTAAACACAACCAATGAAAATTATTGAATCTTTGTGTATTGTTTGTTGAATCCTTAAGTATTTCAACAAGAACCCCAAAATATAGGAAAACGAATTTTGTTCGAAATATGTGCGCATTTCGTATAACAAGCACAGTAGAAATATTATATAAAATAAATCATTTTGTTTGATCAAATAAATAAACATTATTAAATAAATAAAGCAATATATAAACAAATAAATAAAGCATTAGTATACAATTCAAAATTATTTTGTTTAAATATAAATAATGCCTGGATTATATAATAGCACAGTAAGTATTCATATCGCATTCTAAATTTCACAATATGCAAGCAAATATTTCTGAGTCATTTCTTATCTGGATTGTAATTTAGTAGCTTACTAGGCTAAGGCTTAAAAGAACATATTGCTAAATATAATTGCATTTAAACCAAACAAACTCTTTAAAAAGTTTAAATTATTCGTTTTTGCTAGAAAGAATCACTATTCTGAAATGTTTGAAAACTTTTCTGTAGGTGTTATATTTTAGTGATATTCAGTTATATAATTTAATTCAATAGCCTACATCAATTTTCTTATTGATTAAATTGACATTTATTTTATATATTCCAGTATTTATCTGTAACTATTGCACTCGGCACAGCTGTAATTAGTTATGTAATTTATACATTTCTAAAACAAAATGAAGCTGGTAAAAGTCGTGCAAGAAAGAAAAGTGGTAATAAATTTAAAACATTACTTGATCCAAACGAAAAATATTTACTGCCATTAATTGAAATAGAGGAGATAAGTCATGATACAAAAAAATTCCGTTTTGGTTTGCCATCTAGTCAACATGTATTGGGATTACCAATTGGCCAACATATCCATTTAACTGCAACGATAAATGATGAGTTAGTGATTCGTTCCTATACTCCCGTTACAAGCGATGACGATCTAGGCTTTGTAGATTTAGTGATTAAAGTTTATAAGAAGGATGTTAACCCAAAATTTCCAAGTGGTGGGAAAATGTCTCAGTATTTAAATAATATGAAAATAGGTGATACAATTGCTTTCCGTGGTCCATCTGGTAAATTACAATACGTCGGTAATGGGAAATTTCAAATTCGCAAATTACGTAAAGACCCATCAATTAATATTTCGGCAAAGAAGCTTAACATGATTGCTGGAGGAACTGGAATCACCCCAATGTTGCAATTAGTAAGAGAAATTGTTAAGCGACCAGAAGATTCAACTGTATGTTCACTAATATTTGCGAACCAAACGGAGAATGATATTTTATTACGTACGGAGCTTGAAGAAGTTTCTTCGAACTATCCCGATAAATTCAAACTGTGGTATACTCTGGACAGTCCACCTGAAGGTATACTTAATATTTGTAATATTTTCTTTTCAAACCACATATAACTTATTTACTTAATACGTATAATTATTTGAAAAAACAAATTTTGTACAAGAAAATCGTTTTTTACAGGTTGGGCATACAGTAAGGGATTCATAAACGAGGACATGATTAAAACACATCTATACCCACCATCTGACGATACAATCGTTTTAATGTGTGGTCCACCACTAATGATAAACTTGGCCTGTCAACCTAATTTAGATAAGTTAGGTTACAGCACAGAAAGCCGTTTTGCATATTAAAGAAAAATTAAATTTATCATGAATATTTTTACAAAATATACGGGAAGGAAAAGTTTATTTTTGAACATAATAATATATTATTTACGGTATTACAAAAAATAAAATTTTATTCTGGACGGAATGTGTTGCATATACACTAATTCATTCTTAAGAAATGAAACTAGTAGTACAAATAATTATACTTAATGCTAAGAATATTGTAATAATATTTAAAGACATGCTAGATGCACTATTGCACCGATGATCCAGGAAGCAAAAACAATATTCCGTAAACTCGTAATAATTCCTGCGAATATCATATTCTTTAATCGTATTATTCACGTAAATCGCAAGGTTTGGTTTAATTGACATTCGACATCCTTCATAATGGTCTGGAGGAATATCTGGCCTTATTTTTACCATACTCAAACACGATCGAGTAATTGTCACATCTGCCCCTTTACGTTCGGTAAGTTTAACACAAATATCATTATCCTCAGGACAATGTTCTCCAAGATAACCAATTCCACGCCAATTGAATGTATCACCACACCCTGGGGTAGCCGAATTACAAACATAACACCAAATAGAATCACCTTGAATAGAAAACAAAATTAAAAATCAAAACAATACGTTATTTATATTAAAACATTTACTAGTTTTTATACACAAAATCAGGAGAAAAGATAAAACGCTAATGAAAAACAATTTCATCGTATATTGTTTAATTTATCATAAATTAACTAATATTTAAAAAACTATAAATATGTTCCAGTGTTAGTTGGATAAAACAAAACAACGCCCATAACTTAATTTGTTAGTTGTCAAATTTTTGCTAGTTCACATGAATCGTTCACATTGTCACGAATCACAGATGTCACCTGTGATAACTAAAAAGATTTAAATTATAGTAGTAAGGGTTGCCCTGTAACCAAATGTTTACACAGACGAACAACATAAAATGAAATAATGAAATAGGCGGAGCGAACCAAATACGACGAGAAGAACATTCGCGAAGTGTAGAGATGAAAAATAATGGAATGTTCTACAAGTATTTGTGTCGTATAAATAGGTGTAGACCTTTGAGTTACGAAACAGTTCAATTTTGAATTTCGAAGTGTTAATATCGGGAAGTGATAAAAAGTGAAGTGTTAAAATAATCGTAGTGATAAATATTGTGTAAAATAATAGTTAACATAAATATAATGAATTATTTGTGTAATTTTTGTGAGAAATAAATTTAATTGAAATTTAATCTTTGCGAGTTTAATATTCACAATCCAGTGATCGAACCGGATAAATTATTAGAATAACCACTCGGCGAAATCGTATCAATTGGTGACAGCGGTGGGATTGTAAATCTCTAAGATGGAATTATTGGACTTAAAAGTGGCAGATTTGAAGAAGGAATTAGGGCTACGGAATCTACCAACTGTGGGCAACCGAAATGAGTTGCAGTTGAGACTCCGTACAGCTTTGTTGGATGATAATGTTGACCCAGCTAACATGAGTTTAATTTTGGGGCACCGGATTCAACCGAGGTGCAAGCGGTTGAAGTAACTACAGAATCAACGTCCAGAGCAGATGAAAAGAATGTCGTTGTTAAAGAAACTACTCCAACAACATCTGGAGGTTTCGATATGGGACAATTGTTGGCGGCTATGCAACAAATGCAACTTCAGACGCAAGAAATGATAGCCAAGCAAGAGCAAATGATCGGTGGGTTAAAAACCGATATGATTACCAGCCAAGATCAAATAAAGAGTGACATAAAGGAGCAGATGCGTGCCGATCAGGAAAGCATGAGATCAGGACAAGAAAGCATCATCGAACGGTAGGAGCAGCAAGAAAAATGTGTCAACGAGAAGTTTCGAGAGCTTTCCGTTACGTTGAACACAAAAGTCGATACCATCAAAATGGAAATGGATCACAAATTAGATCAACAAATCGAGGTGACCGATCAACGATTCCAGAAACTTGAAAACGAGCTAATGGATCTAAAAACCAACGGCAGCGCTCCAATTGCCCGACCAACCAGCTCGATTAAATTGAAGCCACCAACGTTCGACGGAACCACGCCATTCAATATCTTCAAACTCCAGTTTGAAATGGCGGCCACAAGGAATGGTTGGTGTGAAAAGGACCGAGTGGCAGCATTAATTGTGGCGTTAAAAGGCAGTGCTGCGGAAGTACTTCAGATCGTGCCGGAATACGAACGGGAAGACTATGGAAAATCATGTTGGCGTTGGAGCGTAAATATGGAGGTGATCACCGACGGGAGCTACATCGTATGGAGTTGAAGGGATGATGTCAGCGGGTTGGAGAGACGCTCCAGGAGTATGCGGCTGACATAGAGCGACTAGTGCACCTCGCCCACTACAACATGGCGGGTGAATACACAGAGCGTATCAAGATCGACGCCTTCACAGATGGAATACGGGATCCGGATACGAGACGTGCTGTTGTGTTGTCTCCGAAAGCATCGTTTGCGGAAACCATCGCGTGTGCCCTAACCAACGAGACTGCAAACAACATCATAAAACCAGCAGTCAAGGTACGTCGTGTGGAAGTGGAACCAGCAATCAGTCACAAACAGGGCAATAACATCAAACCAGCAGATCACTGGCGGACAACGAGATTCCGGGATGGAACTAGTAAAATCAGATGTTGGGTTTGTGACAAAATAGGACACATCTCAAGGGAATGCTGGGAGATAAGGCGCAAACGGGCGAGAACACCATCGCCGATGTATCGAGAGCCACCGGAGGAACGAAAAATACCAGCCGAGGAGGAACGCCAAACAACAACAAAGGCGTTAAACGAGTAAGAGTCAGCTTTGAGGAGCAAAAGCTGACTCACACAACGAAATGCTCCATAACCTTCATCCTCATTTCCAGATTGGCAAAAGGTGGTGATAGCTTGAGGGTGCGAGGTGAAGTAGAGGAATATTCAGTTTGTTAACGTTGGACACCGGAGCAACGAGAACGATTGTGCGGCCGGATTTTATCATGGATGAAGTTGAGCCTATGGAAGGGTTCAAGTTACAAACGGCGACAGGCGACAGTGCGGCTATCAAAGGAAAGAAGGAGGTGACAATACGAATCGGGAACAATGGTTTTCGACATAAAGTTCTGGTTGCGGATATTGTGGATGAGGTCATCCTGGGAATGGACATCATGAACCGAAATGAATTCGTATTAAATTTCGGACGGGGAGCATTGAGTTACGGTAATGTTGAACTGCCTTTGCAACTGAACAACGGGGAGGAGCCAATCGTAAGGAGGATAAAACTGGATCATCGGACGAAGCTACCACCACACTCGAAATCGGTTTTTTATGGGAAATTGGATGAAGGTACTGGAACACAACGAAGGAAAGGATTCTCAAAGAAGTTAGAACCTGGATGGGAGGGACCGTACAAGGTCAGAACTAACGACGTGATCTATAGGATCCAAAAAGGAGTACGAGGAAAACCCAAGGTAGTACACCTGGAACGACTGGCTTCTATAGAGGAAGAAGTCTAGATCCTGTTCGGGACGAACAGGTTTGGGCGGAGAGTAGTGTCACGAATCACAGATGTCACCTGTGATAATTAAGAAGAAAATTATAGCAGTAAGGGTTACCCTGTAACCAAATGTTTACACAGACGAACAACACAAAAATAAATAATGAAATAGGCGGAGCGAACCAAATACGACGAGAGGAACATTCGCGAAGTGTAGAGATGAAAAATAATGGAATGTTCTACAAGTATTTGCGTCGTATAATAGGTGTAGACATGTGAGTTACGAAACAGTTCAATTTTGAATTTCGAAGTGTTAATATCGGGAAGTGATAAAAAGTGAAGTGTTAAAATAATAGTAGTGATAAATATTGTGTAAAATAATAGTTAAAATAAATATTTGTGAAATAATTGTGTAATTTTTGTGAGAAATAAATTTAATTGAAATTTACTCTTTGCGAGTTTAATATTCACAATCCAGTGATCGGATAAATTATTTGAATAACCACTCGGCGAACTCGGAACAACATATATGACGATTGGTAAGGGTTCTCTAGCGGAAGAAAATGTAACTGTCACACCCAGATAAATGTCAATTTACTAAAATGCAATTAGCTATACTTTATTTAAATACATACGACGGGTCATTAAAAACATAAATAAAATATTTTCAGATATACTCGAGTCTAACTAGATAATAAAATACATTTAATTTTGATATATTGTTAAAATGAAAAAATGAACTTTTTGAATTATAAATTTTACATATATAACACACTTCTAAAACAAAATTCTTTTGTTATCCTATAAAACATAAAGAACACATTTCAAATTAAATTGAATAATAAAACATATCCAATAACATTGGATCATCGGAAGAAGCAACCACCACACTCCGGAAAGGTTGCTTGGGGGAAATTGGATGGAGCTCTTGGAAGACAAGGGTTGTGGAAGCCAACAGTGAGCAACTACAGACCAAAGAAATTACTATCGGAAAAGCTTTTGTGAAACCGGATTGTGACTTTAAATTCGTATCAGCTCTTAATTTATCGGATATGACAAAAACCATTAAAAAGTGAACTATCACCGGCCGAGGTGAGGAAGTATCCACAATTATAAAATGCGAGGAGACGATCATTCGTGTGTAAAAGCCAAGGATCAACGACAACGGAGGAATAAACACAGAAATGGACGGAACAATTAACATCTAAAGAAAAACAAATAGCAAAGAAGTTGCTTCAGAAGTATATGTCGATTTCCTGTGGTGCGGAAGATAATGGCAGAACAAACATGGTTAAACATCGGATTGACACAGGAACATCAAAACCAATTCGACAAGCGCCAAGAAGGCTGACATTGGCTAAGCCAGCAGAAGTGGATAAGATGATCAAACCAGCAGTCAAGATACATCGCGTAGAATGGGCACCAGCAATCAGTCATAAACAGGAAGTAACCCCAAACCAGCAGATAACTGGCGGACGAGATTCCGGGATGGAAGTAATAAAATTCGCTGTTGGGTTTGTAACAAATCAGGATATATCTCGAGGCAATGTTGGGAGATAAAGCGTAAGCGGGCGAGAACACCATTGCCGATGTACCGAAGGCCACCCGAGGTAAGAAAAGTAGCAGCCGAGGAAGAACGCTCAACAACAACGAGGGCGTTAAACGAGTAAGAGTCAGCTTTGAGGAGCAAAAGCTGACTCCCACAACGAAATGCTCTATAACCTTCATCCCCATTTCCAGATTGGCAAAAGGTGGTGATAGCTTGAGGGTGCGAGGTGAAGTAGAGGAATATTCAGTTTGTTAACGTTGGACACCGGAGCAACGAAAACGACTGTGCGGCCGGATTTTTTCACGAATGGAGTTCGACCTATGGAAGGGTTCAAGTTACAAACGGTGACAGTGTGGCTATTAAAGGAAAGAAGGAGGTGACAATACGAATCAGGAACAATAGTTTCGACATGAAGTTCTGATTGTGGATATTGTGGATGAGGTCATCCTGGGAATGGACTTCATGAACCGAAATGGATTCGTATTGGATGATGGACGAGGAACATTGAGCTACGGTAATGTCGAACTGTCTTTGCAACTGAACAACGAGAACGAGCCAGTCGTAAGGAGGATTAAATTGGATCATCGGATGAAGCTACCACCACACTCCGAAACGGTTGTCTCGGGGAAATTGTATGGAGATCCTAGAACACAAGGGTTATGGAAGTCAACAGTGATGCACTTCAGACCAAAGAAATTACCAACGGAAAAACTTTGGTGTATAAGGGATTTTGTGTTGGGGAATATGTCCCTATAAATCCACTAATATTTTATTTTGTATTTAGCGGGTGTTAATGAACGTAAATGTATTTCATGAATCTTTATAATTTTACTTATTCAAATTATAAAAATATAATTATAAGAATTTATTAATTTAAAATGTACAGTATTTACCGATGTTGTAAAAAGAGATTACTTTTTAGATCTGCGTTAAAACTGATTAATTTGAATTCAAATTTTTCTTTCTTATATAAAACAAAAATTTTCCGGAAATACTAAAAACTACCAATTAAAAATGTGCTGAAGTTTGGTTTTTCTTTCGCCGACTGTGTTGCCCAAGCTACCCGTAATTCGTTTATTAGCTACGCTCAAGAATCACCACATACTCCTCCTCCAGTGGGGTTCGGAGAAACCTACGAAAGAAAACGTTGCGGAAGTGTGATAGTACGTCCAGTCCTTGTTTCTGTTGTCTTTGTTACTTGCACAGTCTCCAGACCGAAAGTAACTCGCTTACCAGTGGCCCTATTCTGGTTTTCCCGGGGAATTGGGAATTTTTGACGTTTTTATAACAGTTGGGAATTATTTTTTCCAAAAGTGTATTCTGGCTATTGGGAAAAATATTTCGTTTGGAAAAAATAATTCCAAATTATAACGGTTTTGACGTTTATTTTTCCCTATTAAAATTGTTGGGAATTCATATTTCTTATGGTAAAATACTCATAATCATAATACTAGAGTATAAATTTAAATTTTTTTTATTATTTCTTATAGGCAAAAACACCTATTTTTTTAAAATTTGGTCTTATCTGCCCTAAAATATAAAAAAATTAGCTCATTCATAAATACTAATAATCATAATAAATAGTGAATGTAGAAAATAATTCCGACCCTAAAAACTTTTTAATTGTTTTTCAAAAGCGAAAACACCTATTTTTTTTTTAAATTTGTTATTCATCCGTCATTATTTAAATCATATTCAAATATAATAACATAGCGCACCATGAAAAAACCATTAAAAAGGTACTCTAGTGGCGAACATTTAAAACTATGTGTTTCACAGAGGGGAAATAATTCCCAGCACGCCAGAATACACTTTTGGGAATTGGGGAATAAAATATTGGGAATTATTATAGTTGGGAATTGGGAAAAAAATTTTCCCAATTCCCAGGGAAAACCAGAATAGGGCCACAGATGCTACTGGATTTGGCATTGCAACTGCGCCTTCGGCAATCGATCCAGCCTTTACTTCTCGCTGTCCAACTGATTTATCACTTCTTCCATGAAATTCAGACAAGCATGGTTTCACTCTTTCTAAGGACACTAACTTTTTTGCCATTAATATCGAGATCTTAAAACTTTTCAAAACGATTCAGTACTTTGTGAGGGCCTGTTTAACGTGGTTCAAGTGACTTACGAAGCGAGTCTGTTCTCAAGAATACATGTGAGCAATTTTATATTTCTTTACTAACAAAACTTTAGTTTGTTAATGTCGTGTCCCTGGAATAGGACTAAATTCGGTCAAATGTTGTTTAAGATGTTTGACGAAATCTGTCTGTGGAACTATTTGTTTAGTGGGCTCTAAAAATCGATCCAGTACTCTTAATGATTTTCCGTATACTAATTCTGCCGACGATGCTTGCCATTTGTTGTAGCCGTTGTATATCGTAAAGAGGACAGTTAAATAAAACACTTGTAGATCAATCTCTTATAACGTATTTATTGTCTGATGGATTAGGTAGAAGTGTGTTACCTCCGTCATTTTACAACACCTTACCCTAGAATGTAATAGAATAAAAAAGTACTAGAGGATTTTATAGTTCAGTGAATATAATAACTCTCCCCTCAGTAATTAATCATTCATATATCTAGTAATTGTATCTATTTTATAAATTTAATCTATTAGGCTTTCTAATGGTTCTCTTTGATCTACGTATACAATTATTATCATTATTTACATTCGTAATGTTAGAAATAATGATAATAATTATATACGTTCTTTATTTACGTTTACAATGTTTTCGGACTCTAATACAATATTTTCATTTATGTTTATTGGTTTTTCATTATTTTGATTTGTAATAATCTTATCTAAATTAGTAACATTTGTATGATTTACGTTAGGATTATAATTTGTTGAACTATCATTTAAATTATTTTGATTGTTATCGGTATTGGACGTGGAAGTATCATCATAAATATCATTATTCGCATTATCACCGATCTCTCCACGCACATCTGAACCAACATCTCTTAACTGATCGATATGACGTTGCCATTTTCTATCATCATCTAATTGTATTTCGTAATTTAATAATCCAATTCTTTTCGTAACTGTACCAAATTTCTACTTTATATCTTTATTTAAATATTCCCGACAAGCTACTCTATCGCCAATAACCAAATTTCTTGTAGAATTTTTATTTGTTTCATTTGGCGTTGTAGGTATCATTAAATCTATATTCGTGATCTAATCTGCCCTTGAAAGACTAATTGTGATGGTGATTTTCCTGTCGATGGATGTGGAGTTTTCCTATACTTTAATAGTATATTGCATAATTCTGCATTTAATTGTTCTTTATTGCATTTCAATGACCGTTATTAATTTTTAATTGTTTGTACGTATCTCTCGGCTTGTCCATTTGTACTTGGGTGATATGGTGGACCCATTTTATGTTGTAAACCGTTGTTTTTCAAAAAAAATTTGAATTCGTGTGATGTAAATTGTACTCCATAATCACTGACTAATATTTCTGGTATTCCAAATGTACTAAAATTTTCTCTACATTTGTTTATTGTTGTATTTGTTGTAATATTATTTAATATTTTTACCTCTGACCATTTTCAGTATGCATCTATATATATCAAATATATTTACCTTTAAATGGTCCAGCAAAATCGACATGTACTCGTTGGAACGGTTTAGTTGCTTTTTCCAATAAATGTAATGTTACTTTTGTTGGATTTGGTTTGTATATTTGGCAATTTGAACAATTTTTTACTATATGTTCTATTTCATTATTCATTCCTTTCCACCAACAGTACATTCGAGCCAATTCCTTCATTCTTGTTGAACCAAAATGTGTAGAATGTAATTCTTGTAAAATTTGTTTTCTCAAACTAAATGGTATATACACTCTTGTACCTCTTATCAAACAATTTCCTTGTAACGAAAATTCAATCTGATCAATTCCAAATCTATATTTTGAGTGTACATTTTCACCTTTAAAAAATTTCCTTCTATCAAAGTTTTAACGTTTTCATCTCTAGCAGTTTCATTGGCTAATTCTTGTACAGTAATTGGTAATGTTTCAATTTGATTAATTTCCATAGCATCCGATTCATCTAATGAATTTTCACATGATTGGTAAACGTGACATTGCATTAGCATTAGCATTTGATTTTGTATCCTTGTATAATATGTCATAATTGAAACCTGTAAGAAATGCCTGTTTAACGTGGTTGAAGTGACTTACGAAGCGAGTCTGTTCTCAAGAATATATGTGAGCAATTTTATATTTCTTTACTAACAAAACTTTAGTTTGTTAATGTCGTGTCCCTGGAATAGGACTAAATTCGGTCAAATGTTGTTTAAGATGTTTGACGAAATCTGTCTGTGGAACTATTTGTTTAGTGGGCTCTAAAAATCGATCCAGTACTCTTAATGATTTTCCGTATACTAATTCTGCCGACGATGCTTGCCATTTGTTGTAGCCGTTGTATATCGTAAAGAGGACAGTTAAATAAAACACTTGTAGATCAATCTCTTATAACGTATATATTGTCTGATGGATTAGGTAGAAGTGTGTTACCTCCGTCATTTTACAACACCTTACCCTAGAATGTAATAGAATAAAAAAGTACTAGAGGATTTTATAGTTCAGTGAATATAATAACTCTCCCCTCAGTAATTAATCATTCATATATCTAGTAATTGTATCTATTTTATAAATTTAATCTATTAGGCTTTCTAATGGTTCTCTTTGATCTACGTATACAATTATTATCATTATTTACATTCGTAATGTTAGAAATAATGATAATAATTATATACGTTTACAATGTTTTCGGACTCTAATACAATATTTTCATTTATGTTTATTGGTTTTTCATTATTTTGATTTGTAATAATCTTATCTAAATTAGTAACATTTGTATGATTTACGTTAGGATTATAATTTGTAGAACTATCATTTAAATTATTTTGATTGTTATCGGTATTGGACGTGGAAGTATCATCATAAATATCATTATTCGCATTATCACCGATCTCTCCACGCACATCTGAACCAACATCTCTTAACTGATCGATATGACGTTGCCATTTTCTATCATCATCTAATTGTATTTCGTAATTTAATAATCCAATTCTTTTCGTAACTGTACCAAATTTCTACTTTATATCTTTATTTAAATATTCCCGACAAGCTACTCTATCGCCAATAACCAAATTTCTTGTAGAATTTTTATTTGTTTCATTTGGCGTTGTAGGTATCATTAAATCTATTCGTGATCTAATCTGCCCTTGAAAGACTAATTGTGATGGTGATTTTCCTGTCGATGGATGTGGAGTTTTCCTATACTTTAATAGTATATTGCATAATTCTGCATTTAATTGTTCTTTATTGCATTTCAATGACCGTTATTAATTTTTAATTGTTTGTACGTATCTCTCGGCTTGTCCATTTGTACTTGGGTGATATGGTGGACCCATTTTATGTTGTAAACCGTTGTTTTTCAAAAAAAAATTGAATTCGTGTGATGTAAATTGTACTCCATAATCACTGACTAATATTTCTGGTATTCCAAATGTACTAAAATTTTCTCTACATTTGTTTATTGTTGTATTTGTTGTAATATTATTTAATATTTTTACCTCTGACCATTTTCAGTATGCATCTATATATATCAAATATATTTACCTTTAAATGGTCCAGCAAAATCGACATGTACTCGTTGGAACGGTTTAGTTGCTTTTTCCAATAAATGTAATGTTACTTTTGTTGGATTTGGTTTGTATATTTGGCAATTTGAACAATTTTTTACTATATGTTCTATTTCATTATTCATTCCTTTCCACCAACAGTACATTCGAGCCAATTCCTTCATTCTTGTTGAACCAAAATGTGTAGAATGTAATTCTTGTAAAATTTGTTTTCTCAAACTAAATGGTATATACACTCTTGTACCTCTTATCAAACAATTTCCTTGTAACGAAAATTCAATCTGATCAATTCCAAATCTATATTTTGAGTGTACATTTTCACCTTTAAAAAATTTCCTTCTATCAAAGTTTTAACGTTTTCATCTCTAGCAGTTTCATTGGCTAATTCTTGTACAGTAATTGGTAATGTTTCAATTTGATTAATTTCCATAGCATCCGATTCATCTAATGAATTTTCACATGATTGGTAAACGTGACATTGCATTAGCATTAGCATTTGATTTTGTATCCTTGTATAATATGTCATAATTGAAACCTGTAAGAAATATTGCATAATGTTGCATCCGTAATGTAGCCATCGTAAACCATTTTTGGGTGATAAAATTTGTAAAACTGGTTTATGTTTATCACAATGAGTGTACATTTTCTACCAAAAATGTATTGATAAAATTTCTTTATGCCAAAAATGATTGCGTATGCTTCCTTATCAATTTGGCTATATCGTTTCTGTGTTTCTGATAATGTTTGAGAAGCATACTGTATTGGTCTTTCGGAACCGTCGGGTTATTTGTGACTTAAGACTGCTTCCACTCCATATGGTGAAGTATCGGTAGCTAATAGTAATAGTAAGTTTGAATCGTTATGTGCTAATATTGTAGGTGATTGTATTAATTCTTTAATTTTTCTGAATGCATTTTCACAGTTTTTATCCCAAATAAAATTAGTATTGTTTTTTAGAAGATTATTTATTGGATAAATTATAGAACTTAGATCTTTTAAAAATCTACCATAGTAATTAATTAAACCTACCATTGCACGTACCTGGTCCTTATTTTTCGGAACTGACATATTTTGTATTCATCAATTTTGGTTTGCATTTTTTGTGCACCAGGTTTGTTAATAACAAACATGGTGCACAAAAAATGCACAAAAATAATTTTTTTTAAAATTTGTTATTCATCCGTCAATATTTAAATCATATTCAAATATAATAACATAGCGCACCATGAAAAAACTATGAAAAAGGTACTCTAGTGGCGAACATTTAAAACTATGTGTTTCACAGAGGGGAAATAATTCCCAGCACGCCAGAATACACTTTTGGGAATTGTGGAATAAAATATTGGGAATTATTATAGTTGGGAATTGGGAAAAAAATTTTCCCAATTCCCAATTCCCAGGGAAAACCAGAATAGGACCACTGGTATGCCTTGAAGTATTGTCTCGATTTTTCGTTGCCAAATTGCGGGAGCTGAGGCAATACCGTACATTAATCTTTTAGGTTGGTATAAACCTTTATGGGTACTTAACGTTAGAATCTCTCTATCTTCTGGTACTATTTCTAATTGTTAAATCTAATTTTGTAAATGTGTTACCACCTGCCATATTTGAAAATAATTTGTCTAAGTTCGGTAGTGGATGTTCATCAACAATTAAATTTGGATTTACAGTTACTTTGTAATCACCACATAATCTAATTTTATTTATTTTAGCGACTGCTACTACTGGTGTAGCCCAATTACTTTGATTTAATTTTATTAGCACACCTTCTTTCTTCAATTTTTCTAATTCATCTTCAACAGCTTGCTTTATAGCAAATGGTACCGTTCGAGCTTTTATGAATATTGGTATAGTATTTTCTCTTAAACGTAATTTTGCTTGCATATTTGCTATTTTACCGATTATATTTGTTTTAAAAACATTTTCGTATTTAATTTTCAATTTGTGTAATTTTTGTTTTGTTGTTGTTGAATTATTTTCAATGTGATTAATATTTGAACAATTTTCGTTTAATATTTCATTCCAATTCAAGTTTAAATGACGTAATCATTCTCGACTCAATAGAGGTTGTCTATCCGTGTCAACTACGTATAGTTTTAATTTCAAAATAATATTATTTTATGATACTTCGACGTTCAAAAATCCGAAGATATTAATTTTTTTATTGCAAAAACTTAATAAACTTATATCAGAATCATTTAAATCTATTATTAAAATATTGTAATTTAGTATTTAAAGAAATTATAGATACTGGCGATCCACTATCAATTTCAAATTTTATATAATTTTCGTTGACTTTTAAACTTAACCAAATTTTATTTCTATCGTTAACATTAACAATATTACAAAGTTCTCTAACCTCCATTAAATTTGTTTCTGCATTTGTATGTTTTTTATTTTTTAATATTGTTTTTTGATTTAGCTTTACAACAAACTTGTTCTAAATGCCCTTTAATATTACAATAATTACAATGTGTATTAATATATTTACATTATTTGCTAAATGTGTATTATTACCACAACGGTAACATTGTATTTTTTTAGATCAATTTTGTTTTTCGTTAAAATTACTATTATTGTGAAATATAGGGTTACCTGAATTTTTTGTGTGATTTTTGTACCTTTTATCTTCGACCACATGTAATACTTTTTGTTGATTTAAGCCTTTTTGTATATGTATTTCTGCACCCCCTTTAGCTGATAATTCCATTGCTGTTGCTGTTTCAATAGCTTTCTGTAGTGTTAATTTCTTGTATTCCAGTAATCTATTTTGAATTTTGGATGATCGTAAGCCAAACACTAACTGGTTTCGTAGAGCTGTATCCAGGTAATCACTAAACTTGCATGTGATTGCCAATTTACGTAATGCGTTAACAAATTCATTAACTAGAAACAGTTAATGAATTTGTAAACGCATTACGTAAATCATGTTGTTTACGTAGATGATATCTAAAATTTTCCACAATTTCTAGAAGTTCTGGTTCGTAGTAATTACCCAATATTTGAATTATTTTTTTGTACGTATTTGTATTTGGCTTTAGTGGAGCCAATTTATCGGAAATTATATCGTATGTTTCGTTACCCATGTAGTGTAGCAATAAATTTTTCTTTTCATCACTGTCGATGATTTTGAAAATTCCAAATGCTGTTTCCAGTCTTTCTACCCATCATAATACTGGATTTTCAAAACGTATAATAGTGACTCATGTGAATTCATGTTGAAATTGTTGAGGTTATGCAATTTTATTTTCTTTGTACACGTATAACAAAAATGCTCTCATATTCTTTTAAATCCTCGTCGCCAATTGTTGTAGCCGTTGTATATCGTAAAGAGGCCTGTTAAATAAAACACTTGTAGATCAACCTCTTATAAAGTATTGCCTGTTAAATAAAACACTTGTAGATCAATCTCTTATAAAGTATTTATTGTCTGATGGATTAGGTAGAAGTGTGTTAACTCCGTCGTTTTACCTTTGTATGTAATAGAATAAAAAAGTACTAGAGGATTTTATAGTTTAGTGGATATAACACCATTCGTCACGAAATACTGTTCTCAGTCCTAGGAGAACCGATGGTAATATGATAGACCAATCTGCCCTATCCTGACACATAATAGCGGCTTTAAGCGTCCAATGCCATCTCTCTATCATGCCATTGCGTTGTGCGCCTATGTTTGAATCCTAACAGTATCAATAGTTCTGAAAACAATTGCGACTCAAACTGTGAGCCTTGTTCCGTGACAATAAAGGATGGAACTCCAAAGCGTGCGATCCAAGTGGAATAGATTGATGTACTTCAGAGAATCGCTCCGATGTGGGTGCGAATTTACCAATAGGTGTTTTGCTAGGATATAAGGCCTAGGTTTGCCGGTGGATATGTCACAATATAACATCTTGTCTGAATTAAATTGTACAGGAAATCGTTCGAATTTCAATAATGTTTTATTATCTTTTAATACTTCTAGCACAATTGCTGAGTAATCCACACTTTCGATTATCTCAACCGTTTCGATTCGTAAAGTGTGTCTGCTACTATACAATGTATATACATTATCGCTACCTGACACATGCTGCAGATCAGTGGTCAACTGCCCTATGAAATCCAATTGTCGTCCTGGGTGATGCTTTATCCGGATTTTGTTTAAAGGCAAAAATTAACGGCTTGTGATCGGTAAACAAGGTGAATTCTCTACCTTCGAGCAGATACTTAAAATGTCGAATCCTCAATACGCTGGTAACAGTTCTTTATCGAATGCACTATAGCTTTGTTGCGCTGGGGTAAGACGAATAGAAAAAGAACGTAAAGGTTGCTACTCTTTTTCAATTAGCTGTTGAATTATCACGCCTATCACCACGTCTGATGCATCTACCATGATGGACAAACGCGCCGTACTAACCGGTGTAACGGATGCTGGTTTTCCAAACCACCGTACGTCACAGATTCTCTTCACAGAGGTTTCTGGGCGGTGTTGATGTAACCGGCTAGAGCTCGCGGAGGTCGTGGGGATTTCCAGAAACATGTGAAGAGCTTGAATACACCGCTTAGGGAAGACGGTTGGTAGCAGAGAGAAAAGGGAAGACAACAGGAGATCGAATAACGGCGTTAATCACGAAACATAATCAACGTATGGTATGGTTAAGACATCATTTGAATTTCAATAACGATAACAACAACAAAAAAGAATAACGTAAAATTAATGAGATGATGCTTCAAATAAAAAAAAAAATTGTAAATATTCTTATATAAAAAAATAAATATTCAGAAACTTTTCTTTTTGTCAAAACGACACAAGAATGAAATGAAAGAGATATATCCAAAAAAATATCAATAAATCAAAAAATGTATATATAAACTAAACTTATCCTAAGAAACAATGTATCAAAAAAAATATATACTTAAGAAACAAAAAAAAATTGTGCAATACTTGCGGTTTACAAATAAGAAAACCCCAAACTTTCAGCTTATCACGTGATTGCAAATCAACGGCCGCTACTTAAGCAAGCGATGACGTGTGCTCTCACTCTCTCTCCCTCGCATGTCGCATTTCTTTGGAACTAATGATGTATAACTAACGCCACCTTTTTTTTCCAGTATGTTGTTTCTTAAGCCTAGCGTCGTATGATTCTCCCGAAATATTACAGATGCCGAAGCCGCAAGAATCATCAACCGTACAAAAAACTATAGAACAAAACATTGTTGTTGAAACAATAAAAAAATACGCGGGTACCGGTTTAACGGTGTTTATATCATACCTAGGCCTGGTGCGAATTTGCGCCAGGCCTAGGTATGATATAAATATTTTTTCTGCACAAATATTTTTTCTGCACAAAAAAAACTTCATTTATTAACAGCTTAACCGCCCTCCGGTGTTACGCGTTCATGTATTTAAGCCGCACTGTATTTCAATTTATTCATGAATCGAACAACATCAAAACAAAATATACACTTGAATCTCGATTATCCGGGATGAGTGGGACCGGAGGCCTCCCGGATAATCGAAAAACCCGGTTAATCGAGTTTTTTATTATTAAGCCTCAAAGACACAGGAATGCCTCGTTATGTTCAATTTTTTTTATTTTTAATAATAAAATCAATCAATCTTGATTAAAAATCATATACATAAATTAAATTGTAATAATAAAATATGTAAGATAAAACAAAACTATGTAAATAGATATGTATGTAATTACGAATTCATATGCATATTGTTACGATTTCGCCGAGTGGTTATTCAAATAATTTATCCGGTTCGATCACTGGATTGTGAATATTAAACTCACAAAGATTAATTTTTACAATAAATTTATTTCCCAATAAATTCCACAATTATTTCACAAATAATTATTACTACACTTATTTTACACAATAATTATCACTACTATTATTTCAACACTTCACTTTCACTTTTTATCTCTTCCCGATATTAACACTTCGAAATTCAAAATTGAACTGTTTCGTAACCCAAATGTCTACACCTATTTATACGACGCAAATACTTGTAGAACATTCCATTATTTTTCATCTCTACACTTCGCGAATGTTCTTCTCGTATTTGGTTCGCTCCGCCTATTTCATTATTTGTTTTTATTATTTTCGCATGTGTAAACATTTGGTTACAGGGTAATCCCTACTGCTATAATTTATAACTCTTTTTAATTATCACAGGTGACATCTGTGATTCATGACAATATGTATGTACAAAAAAAGTTTTAAAAAAAGATGAAATGGAAATGAAAATATCCCAGTTAATCAGATGAAATATCGGTAAACCGAAATTTAAAAAAAATCGGAAAATTCCCGGATAATAGAGGTTCACGGATAATCGGATCCCGGATAATTTCAAGTGTATATATATATATATATATATATATATATATATATATATATATATATATATATATATATTTTTTTTCCACAACAAAACAACTTGATTTCAATAAAAAAAAATGTCGTATCAATAAAATATATATTTTTCATAGTTTATCAGCAAGTATTGCACATGTTTACTATCATCAATCTTTAACATCTTTATTATAATCTATAGGCGCTAACTTTTCTCCAATTAACCACTTATATGTAAAACTTAATCCAAAGAAAAAAAAATAGAACTTAAATTTCTAAACACTATTTACTTTGGTCCACATCATTTTTTTTGACCAAAAATTTTGATTTATTCATTTTTAATTATTTTTTTTTATATCCGTCTTTCCGATCTCTCGATTCACATTCCAATCCCCAAATTTTCTTCCATCACCATCCACATCACCTTTTTTTGTTTTAAAACCGGGTGACCATTTAACCGATCGAGTAACTAATCAATGTTCAGCGCTGTGAACGACGCATACCACGAGCGAAGTCACACCGGATGAGCTAAGATTGTAGCTTCACATAATTTCGACTTACACACTTCAATCGATTTGATGGTCGTTTTTGTCCAATTTACCTGCATTTTGCGATAATCTTTCAGGAAATCGTTTAATACTATTTGATCTCGAGCAGCTGCTGGAATGAATCGTCTGTAAAAATCTATCATTCCCAAAAAGCGTTCCAGCTGCTGGACAGTGATCAGATGTTCTAATTGTGCAATAACTTTAACGGAATTTTGCCATCACCGCAGAACCGATGATGGCAAAATTCCGTTACGGATCACCTAAAAACTAAATGTCCTAAAAACAAAACTTCAGGTTTCGCAAAAACGCATTTATCGATGTTAATAATAAGCCCAGCCTCGGATAATCTTTGGAAAATTAAGCGTAAGTGTGCAATGTGTTCTTCCCTTGAACTGGACGCGACTGAAATGTCGTCCAAATATACAAAACAAAAATTAAAATTTGATAATATGGCATGCATGAGCCGTTGGAATGATTGCGCTGCGTTTCGCAAACCAAATTGTAATTCTCCTAACTCTAATAACCCGAAAGGAGTTGCTATGGTCGTTTTAGGTATGTCATTGGGTGCGATGGGAATTTGATGATACGCGCGCACTAAATCAATCGTTGAAAAAATAAGGCACCCTGCTAACTGGCATGTGAAATCCTGCAAATGAGGTATTGGATATCTATCAGCAACAGTTACATTTAAGTGCGCGGTACTCCCCACACGGTCTCCAATCGCCGTTCTTTTTTTGTACCAAATGCAGTGGACTAGACCATGGGCTACTGCTGGGACGACAAAATGCAAAACCATATTTTCGAAATGATCCTTGGCTATTTTTAATTTGTCAGGCGATAAACGCCGAGCCTTACAAAATACTGGCGGACCGTTCGTTGGTAAGTGATGTATCACATTACGTTCAATTTCCGCGACGCCTACAGTCTCTCGGGTAATCTTTTCATATTCCGACAACAATTCGTAAATATCTGAGGATATAGCTGACCTATTCACTAGTGACAGAAACGTATCCTGTATTTTCGTTAATGACCCTAAATTAAACATTGTAGTTATGGGATCAACTATGATTGATTGATTGATTGATAGGACTGTAGGACCAAGCGCTAGGCAAGATTCCCGGATAACGCCGGGCCTATTCCTACAGCCGTTTACATAAAACAATAGGTAAGGATGGGAAGGTATGTTAGTAAGGAGAGAACGACCCGGTTACAGACACCTGGCAAATCGTTTACTAAACTACTGTTAACTGACAACAACAAGACAATCACAATTCTAATCTACTAATCTGCAATCGCCAATCAGCATTCTCCAGTCCGCATTACCTATCTGCTCTGCTGTGTTTGAATAAAATTAAAACTAAATTAAAATTAAAGTTCTGAAATAAATGTATTAGTTAGTCGCTCAGGAATCTGTAATTAATTAATATTATTATCTGTTAATTAATTAATTTTATTATTTATTTCAACTCCCGCCCACACAAGTAACCTAATTAAAACATAAGTACAGAACTCTGAAAGAAAATTTATTGACTTATGGCTCAGGTATCTGAAACAATTTAATTAATATGGTATGATAGTTTAAGCCATCCATTACGATAATATTGCCACAATTCTGTAACATGCTTATCAGGGAAACAAATAGACTAAGGCGACAATCTTCAGCAGAACCATTTTCCTGTTACATAATACTTAAAATAATATAAATTGTTAGTAAAATCTATATCCTTTTCACATTACCATTGGTTCTTATTCCATCATATGTATTTGAGTTACCTCAACAGTTGAAACTGGAGTATTTAGGTTAGTTATCCTGGGGTCTTCTCATTATATGTTGCATATAAAGTTGCGTCCATAAAATTCCAGATCCACCACCATCTAACGTGAGAGGCAAGATTTATTTATTTCATGACCCGACAGCATTTCATATAAATTTCATATTATGACGACCAAATAAACTGCCAATTCGTGAAAAGGGTAAATTATTTATATAAATAAATAATTGAGTAAGTTAGCTATAACCTGCAGTTGCAGTTAACTATAACGTAATAAAATTAAATCATTTACACAAATTCTAAAAATAAATTTACTAGATAGGCATCTGTAACTTAATTATTATTAATTTTATTATTTATTTAAACTCAAGTCCGCACACCAATCATAGTTAAAGACAAATATAAAACTCTTATTTAATTAACTTACGGCTTCTGCATCTGTAACCATAAATTAAATTAATATGGTATGCTAGATTAAGTACCCGTCAACCATTATGCTGATGATGCCATAATATTAGAATATGTTTGTCAGAAAATGAAAATAAATCTCTGAAAACGTTTTACATTCCAAAATTATGCAACATCTTTTTTAAATAAAATAAACTTTCCTTGTCAACCCCCTCCAACTATAATCATATTTACACTTATGTAAATAATTAAAAACAAACTTTTCCATAATTTATTATTATTTTTATATTAATGGTCGTGATCAGGGATGTCACTTTATAAATAAAAAAACAAACAATTGGTATTAACTTGCAAAACCCACCATTAAATCCAAATACTTAACTTAATACGAAGCTTAATAAATTTATATAACGCATGGATAACCCACAGGCACGTATGCACGACACACAGGCAATAACACAGTCAGGGTTGCCACATACATGCAGAAAGTATGGACCAAAAGCGCCCCAAAAGTAGAGGAAATCGACATCCCCGGAGCGAACTCCATTCAAGCAAACCAAACACGATCCAAATTCCACCAAACATACATCTATTTGTAGCAAACAAACCCCACGAGAACCCAATTATAAGCATCCAAACTAAAAACTCATTCAAAGCACCCTCAACAAAGGAACACCAACCTACAAATTAATAGAAAGTGCAGACCTATCTCAACTGACATCCAACAAATCGGAATCTATCCAAACACCCCAGATTCCGGCGAATCTTCCAGCTCCCATTCGCGTCTAAATCCCCACATGCCAACAGAGGCTCTTAGCCGCCACCGCAACTAGCTCAACCCTCATGCCCGTCCCACTCAAATCCAGCCACGGAACCCCCCTCCCCCTTAACCCCAGCAGTACCATGAGGCAAAGGACAGATTACCAGTTACAAATAATACCTACAAAAACCGCTTCCTCCAAAACACTCCTGCACAATCCCAGCCCACGCCAGAATCAGGCGACATTCTCTAAAAATTCCGCCAAAACATCAAAAGCTCCCGACACTCTACAAAATTGAATGCCTCCAGAACACCACTACAAAAATGCTAAAATCCCGCCGACACCCAAACATTCTAATAGTTCCAACTCCCCGCCACTAAAATAAAATCCCCGCCCGACCCGTTACAAACTTTCATTCTAAACAATCCTCAACCACAATCCCAAAATGCACCCCCGATAATGGAAGATACAGACTCGTACTGCATAAAATCTAAACACTCCTGTCCTACAAAATCCCTGAGGATGTGTACACTTTCCTTATTACTTATGTGTGACACACACGCGCCCTTGTGCTGTACACACGTTACCTCAACTTACTCGATTTCGCACTCAAATCTGACTTCCTGTCAAATGATATGAATGGAGCCGAATCGAAGTCAACACCAACTATTCCTCCTTGTATCAGCAAATTTGAATAAGCGGCAAATTTGAATAAGCGGCTACTGAGCCCATAAACAGTAAAACTCGATGCAGATCCGCCACATCTACAGTAAAGTGACACCCCGAACGTAGGCATACACATCCTCTAAAACTCTTCAAAACAAGGACAGTCAAACCCGATACAAGACACACACCTGCATTCTCAATCACCGGAAATCAGCACCCAGAATAGGTAAAGATACTTCCGCAACAATAAATTTCCATAAAAAATTTTGCCTGAGACCAATGTTTAATTCAAGCGTACGCGTGCCAAAAGCTCTATTACGCGTTCCGTTTGCCATATATAAACCAAATCCTTATTCACTCTTTTCAACGTTTTGTAAATCTGGAGGAATTACTAATACATCCGCTCCAGTATCAATTAGAAATCGGTGTTGGGAATATTTTTCTAATATTAATAGGCGAAATGTGTTATTAGTTTCATCATACACTGTCGCAGAATAATGAAGAGCAATTAGTTTTTGAATTTGGCTTGCCGGCTTTACGGCTAAGGAAAGAAGCATGATGTTTACATCCTACAACACATTTAAGAGCTCTAAGCTTGAAAAGTTTATGGTAAAAACATTCGATATCCTCGCGATTGGATTCACGCGAGCTTGAACGAGCTCGGTTATTTTTTGATTGGTGACGTGATTGGCTACGATATCTAAACTTGCTATCAAATAAAGCGGAAATACGAGTTTCATACGAGCTTCAAAATTCATTAATTTTTCGTCCAAAGAACTTTCGTCTGACCTATTCAGTAAAGAAGATGGATCTGTGTTCGAAGTTGATTCGACAGAATGTAATTGCGTATGAAACAAAGTTTCCATTAAATGTTCAGCCAATACTGTTAGTTTCAGGTCGATTTCAAATGGTAACAATATCATTTGAACCTGTTGCGGTAGTCTGGACGTGGAGTAAATTATGTAGTTTCGTTTTTTCCAACTCGTCGAAACCTCGGATTATTTCCCGTTTGAATGTGGAATATAGAGTTTGTCCCTTGTCCCTATAGTTATTTACCCAGCGAACTGGTCATGCAAACGTGAGTCTAATGCACTTACGGCATGTGAGTATTTCGTGAACTCACGCTCGATATGCGCTACATTAAATTGTTGCTCCAAAATAGCAAACCAAACAGTGGGGTTCTGGCAAAAAAGTGGTTGAGGTGGTTTAAAAGCTACGTGGGAAAAATCTTTATTTTTTGATCCTATCTCTAAATTAGACGTTCTCCCTAAGGCTATTTCGTTAATGTGCTCACTCTTAGACGCTACTGAATCCACTGCGAATAGGTGGACCTTTAAAAGCTTCTGGATGCTAGTGGATATATTTCAACACTTACAATTTTAGCCGCTTTTAAAAAAAAAAATTAAAATCCGGTTTATATAACAGGTGATCTGTTCCTGCGATGCTGTTGATGTATCTGCTTTATTTATTATGATGAAGCTTGATTTATTATACTGCTTAAAGATACTTTAGTTGCTGCTTTTGATTATAATTATACACAGTTTAATATACGTGTTATAATTATTAGTATATAATTAGTGTCGACTCCACGTGTATAACTTGTGATTATAACTCCACGTTATAGTTGTTTCATAAAGATTCGTTGTATTCAAATTTCAATTCGTATTTATGTAGATAATTTTGTTCATGCTTTTATAATTTCTGGGCTCTTAATTTTTCGGATATGACAAAAACCATCAAAAAAGGGACTATGATTGGCAGAGGTGAGGAAGTATCCACTATTATAAAATGCGAGGAGGCGATCATTCGTGTGTAAAAGCCAAGAATCAACGACAACGGAGGAATAAACACAGAAATGGACGGAACAATTAACATCTAAAGAAAAAGAAACAGCAAAGAAGTTGCTTCAGAAGTATATGTCGATTTCCTGTGGTGTGGAAGATAATGACAGAACAAACATGGTTAAATACCGGATCGACACAGGAACATCAACACCAATTCAACAAGCGCCAAGAAGGTTGACATTGGCTAAGCAATCAGAAGTAGATAAGATGATAACTGATATGCAAACATCGGGAGTAGTTGAGCAGTCAACGAGTCCATGGTGTTTCCCAGTAGCATTGGTGGAACAAAATGCATGGAAGCATAAGATTCTGAGTTGGTTATGGGAAGCAAGTTGATTATCGGATCACAGTTACTAAGAAGGATAGTTACCTTTTGCTTAGGATCGACGACATACTGGATACATTGGCAGGAGCACGGATGTTTTCAACATTATATTTGCAGAGCAGCTATATTTGCATGGCAGGTGGAGGTCGCAGACGAAGATAAGGAAAAAACAGCATTCAGCGTGGGGCCGTGGGCAATAGGTTATGGCAATTCAATGTCATGCCATTTGGGTTTTGTAACGCCCCTGCCGATTTTAAACGGCTAATGGAACGCGTACTTAAAGGTCTCTACTGGAAAGCATACCTGGTATATTTGGACGACATCATCGTTATGGGAAAGGACTTCAACGAGCATCTACGAATTCTAGAGGAAGTATTCGAAAGAATTCAATCAGCAGGATTGAAGTTGAGACCGAAGAAATGTGTATTGTTCTGGGATGAAGCCAAATATTTGGGACGCAAGATAACAACAAGCGGCATTCATTCATACAGATGAAGAGAAGAACTTCACCGTAAAGGATTGGTCAAGACTACAAAACTTACATGAGCTAAGGAGTTTCATCGGACTATGCATATATATATAATCAACGAGTTGTGCCATGTTTTGTTAACATCGCAAGGAGTTTACACGAGCTAACACAGAAGAACAAGCCGTTTCAATAAAATGATGAACACGAGGAAGCGTTCATTGAACTGAAGCAGCGATTATGTACAGCACCATTGCTTTCGTATCTGGTTCCGAATAAACGGTTAATTCTGGATACGGATGCAAGCAATTGATACGGATGCAAGCAATTGCGTTCGGATGCAGAACGCAACTACTGTGTAACAAGAAGAGAATTATTGGTAATTTCTGTTAAGAACGGCTCAAGGCGCCTTGCCATGGCTACTTCAGTTAATAAATCCCGAAGGACAAGTAGCACGGTGGGTTGAGCGATTTGGAAGTTTTGTCTTCGAAATTTAACACCAGAATGAAAACGTTCATGAAAATGCGGATGCGTTGTCAAGACGGCCATGTCGAGTGGATTGTTAACATTGCGGTCGAGTGGAAAACAAGGAGAACATCATCAATATTAGACTCATGAAAGTATTGACAACTGATGAATGGACCAAGGATATTATCTACAAAGAGCAACGTGATGTTTTTGATTTGCCTGTCATCATTAAATTCATGGAGGAAGACCGGCGATCAACATGCAGTGATATTGCGGATAAAGGCCCAACTTTCAAGGCTTATTCGGCCCAATGGGATAGTTTGGCAATTAAAGACGTATTCTTAAAGCGAACATGGGAGTGCTCCGATGGCAAAACAAAACCATCTCTGGTGGTGGTACCGAGAATCAGGATTGAGTAATACCAGGGAGAGCCCTGTGAGTGGGGGCCATCCATGTTTCGTAAATATCTCAAACGAAACATGAGACCTATAGAATACCACCACAGTATCCAGAGCTTGACGTATGAGGCGACTAAATCTGGTTGGATCGCTGGGCTGACGACCCGCATCCGAAAAAAAAGTGAAAATGTTAAAAATGTCAACAAAAATAAAAAAAATCGGATACCGCCATAACAACAAAAAAACGGAACCCCCGCTTAAGTATCCGGACACGAGATTAAGGATCTTATCTTAAGGGCCTTATCACATGCATGAAAGAGTATCGGCTGGTACTCGCAGCTCTCCAAGAAACTCGAAGGCCTAAAAGTTGAGACTATGTGCCCCAAGGCTATACGTTGCTACACAGTGGAGATGACCTCGGAAATCTTGGGGTTGGATTTCTCATTGGACCCCAGGTAAAAAAGGCTGTCTTGGACTTTTAAGCAGTCGATAATCGAATGTGTAAGCTTCGCTTGCACGTGAGATTAGCCAACCTGTCAATTGTCTGTATACCACTGATGTAAGCCAATCCCAGGATAAAGACTCAATTTACAATAATCTGAATAATCTGATGGGTTCTATACCAGAGCACGATGTCAAATTGGTGATTGGTGACTTTAATGCTAGAGCTGGCAGAAATCAGACCGACTTATGTAACAATATAGGTCCGTACTCCCGACACGAAACTGCGACCGAGAATGGGGAAAGAATCATGTACTTTGCGATCGCTCATGATCTCAAAGTGGCAAGTATATTCTTTCCTCATAAAAACATTCACTTAGAAACATGGATATATCCACGTAAAACAGGCCGGGCTCGAGTTGTCCAGGACGTGAGATCGTATCGGACGTCAACAAAATTCGTAGACAGTGATCATTATCTAGTCACTGCAAAGCTACGATGGAGATTTTCGTACAAGTCAGTGAGGACAGGAGAATATACAATGCGATTCTCCTGTGAAGGTCTGATAAATGAAGAAACGCAACGAAAATATCAAGATCTTGTCAGCAATAGCATTATGCGAACCAATTACCAATCTGATGATGTGAACAGTGTCTGGGAAGTATTGAAAACCTCAGCTGTCAATGCGGCCCAGCACATTCTCGGTATAGTGAAAAAGAAAACTAAATCCAAAAATGATTGGTTTGATGAGGAGTGTCGTCTTGCTGTTGAGCAACGAAAAAGCGCAGACTCGGTTAACAATTGCAAGAAAAAACAAAGCGGTTCGTGATAGGAGGACAGCTAAACGAATTTGTAAACAGAAGAAGCGCGAATGGTGGAAGGCAAAGGTCTTAAGAGTAAAACAACTTAGCAATGAGCACAATTCGCGTGGTTTGTTCAAAGCAATCACCGAATTGCACCATACCTTAAAATCTCGGTCAACTGCTATTCGGGACCAGAATGGAGACCTCTGTGTTAAAGTCGATGCGGTACTCGATACGTGGCGTGAACATTTTTCTGATTTACTTAATGTTCCACATGTATCACAAGCTGTGTTTGAATACCCTCAAATACAGACCACAGAGATGTTCATTGAGGATCCTATGAGGAATTCACAATGGCCATACAGAAATTAAAGAAAAATCGTTCATCAGGAGTTGATTGCATTAATTTAGTGCTATTGATATTCGGAGGGCTAACTTTGTGGAACTGTCTTTTCAACCTTATTCGATTGGTATGGCGAAATGAAGTTATGCCCGAAGAATGGAAAGTGGCCGCGTTATTCCCAATTTTCAATAAGGGTGATCGCTTGAAATACGAGAATTATCACGGTATAGCTCTCCTTTGCACAGCATACAAGTTACTGTCGCACATTATCTTGGGAAGAATTACTCCTTTAGCGGAGGAAATTGTCGGTGACCAAGGAGGATTCCGTCCAAATCGGTCAGTCACTGATCAAGTTTTTTCGCTGCGGATGATTCTTTCCAAGTACTACGAAACACCTCGCGATGTACACCAGGTATTCCTAGATTTCAAGCAAGCCTATATGGTATGCGCTTGCATAATTAGGAATACCGAAACAGTATGTACATCTGTGTAAAATGAAAGTAACGCAGTCACAATGATGTGTTAAAGTTGACAACAGGCTGTCGTGAACTTTTGCAATCAATTCCGGTGTTCGACAAGGACGCTGTCCCCGATACTTTTTAATCTCATGTTGGAATAGATCCTTCGTAAAAGTGCAACACGTCAGGACAATATCTTATTCCGACAATCCAATCAACTTCATGCTTTTGCAGATGATATCTGTGTGATTGGATTAAATGGCAACGGAGTGGAAGAGATACTTGATCCACTGGAACAGTGTTCAGCTTCCGTTGGTCTCAAAATCAACGAGTCCAAAAGCAAATATCTAATATCTGGTTTGCGAGACCAAGACGCAAGTGATTTCAGTAGTGGAAACCACACGTTTGAAGGAGTGATGAGATTTAAATATCTTGGATCTCTCATTACTCACGATAACAGTGTGGGAGAGGATATCAAGGTTCGCCTTGCTGCTGGCAATCGGGCTTTGTATCCTCTACGTTCACTGCTGAAATCAAAATATTTTGCAAATGCGGATAAACTGAAACTGTTCAGAGTGTTGATCAGACCCGTTGTCATGTATGGATGTGAGAGTTGAACCTTGACGGATGAATACGAAAGATGACTTCTAACATTCGAGAGAAGAATCATGCGTGTGATATATGGCCCAAAACGCGACTTCGATGGCACATACCGAGTTCTTTTCAATCACGAGATCAGGAATTTAATGCAAATTCCTGATATCGTGCATGAAATCAAACGACAGCGAGTACGCTGGCTCGGACACGTTCTGCGTGCTGATCCGAAACGAATGATACAGCGAATCTTTAAGGGAGAACCGCCTTTCGGTAGGCGAAGAGATCGCTGTCGGCGACAATGGCTCCACGGAGTAGAGAGCGATCTAGCATCTTCAAACTGGCTACAACGGTTTGAAGAGCTGGCTCGTGATCGAAACCGATGGAGTCAGATTGTTGACACGATACAGGCCAAGAATGGCCTGTAAAAACCGATAGAAAGAATACCAGGGAGGATCAAGTGAAGATCAACAAAATGTTAACCAAGGTGCGTGAGAGGTTCTACTGTACAGGATGTAGACGAACAGTGGCTTAATGGTGTCAAAAGTTTGACCAATGTATGGCAGTGTAAGAAGAGCCGTGGAACAATGCAACAGTACAATGTTGGAGCACCATTTGAAAAGATTGCCAGCACTTTTAATGTTGCGAGACCATTTCCAACCAGCAAAAGTGGCATTAAATATTTATTGGTAGTAATGTAATACTTCAGTAAATGGCCAGAGGTATACCTTAGTCTAAATCAGACCACAATTGCCAATGCAGTGGTAACAATTGGATTAGCCGTTATGGGGTGCCCATGAAACTGCATTCCGACTAATTATAGCAGTAGTTAAGAGGTTACCCAAATGTTTACACATACGAACAATATAAAAATAAATAACGAAATGGGCGGAGCAAATAAAATACGACGCAACGAAACTTCGCGAAGTGTAGAGACGCAAACGGCAATGGGATGTTTCACAAGGCAAGGATTTACGTCATATAAATAGGTGTAGATATTTGAGTTACGAAACAGTTCAGTTTTGAATATCGGAAAGTGATAATAAGATAAATAATAATGTGATATATATTGTGTAAAATAGGTGTATTATTATTTGTGGAATTTATTACGGAATAAATTTATAGTTAAAAATTAAAGGTTGAGAGTTTAATATTCACAATCTAGTGATCGAAACGGGTAAAATATTTGATTTTGTACTCGGCTAAATCGTAACATGAGATTCAGGTTACAACATTAATAGTGGCCTACGAGATGATTACGGTAAAATAAAGTTGGCATTGGAGCGCAAATATGGAGACGACCAAAGATGGAAGCTACATCGTATAGAATTGAAGAGACGATGTCAGAGGATACAAATTTAGCAATTTAGTAATTATTTTCAATCTTTATTAAAATATACGTAAAATTACGGTACATTTTTTTTAATTTTTATACATATTTTATTCGATGCTATCTTTTTTGGGGCTCAAAGCTCTCCCAGCTCTTTCGCGGTTCGCTTATTTACGTCCTACTTTACACCTTAACGGCCAAATCGAGGACGTACGGCTATAGGTTCGTAGAACCATCTGCGCATTGCATAGCTTCATGCCAGCCTATAGCATAAAATAAAAACTAATCAGAAGCGTCATACAGAAGAAAAAATAAAATCGATTCTAGCTCTATTTGAATTTTGCGGTAACCGGTAGAACTAACTCTAGCTGCACAACTACAAACATATGTTGATTAAATGAAAAGTAAAATAATAAATCAAAATCACTTCACACATACATATGTACATAGCTTTTTTTTCACATATCGACTTTTTCATTCATTAACAAACGCAAATTCAGTACAGAAACGAATACAAAAGCAAATATAGTAGTTTATTTTATTATTGACGAAAAATTATTTTTCTCATATACAAAGATATGCGGCTAATAATAACGGGTGTTTTTTTAAGAGGTTGCCGATTTTTTTTTTGAATAAAACACATATAAAATTATGAAATGACCAAAATTTTTTTTTATTTGGTAGATAATTTTTTGGCATTTAACATTTAAACACAATTTCTGGCATATGGCTACCACGACTATTTTTCACAAATGTCATTCTGGAGGTCCAATTTTCCAGCACTTTTTCAAGCATTTGAGGGCGTATGTCAGCAATGACACGTTGAATATTGGTTTCCAAAGCGTCAATCGATTGAGGTTTATCCACATAAACCAATGACTTCACGTATCCCCACAAAAAGTAATCGAGTGGCGTCAAATCGCACGAACGCGGAGGCCAATTCACCGGACCATTTCTCGAAATAATGTTGTCGTTGAAAGTTTCTTTCAATAAGTCGATTGTTTCACGTGCTGTATGGCAAGTGGCACCATCTTGTTGAAACCACATTTCATCCATATCCATATCTTCAAGATTTGACAACAAAAACTCATTTAACATGGTTCTGTATCGATTTCCATTCACGGTAACGCGTCGTCCTTCCTCATTTTTAAAGAAATATGGACCGATGATCCCACCAGCCCATAGACCGCACTAAACAGTACATTTATCAGGATGCATTGGTAATTCTTGAACGGCGTGTGGATTATCTTTGCTCCAAATGCGACAATTTTGTTTGTTGACGTATCCATTTAACCAAAAATGCGCCTCATCACTGAAGAGAATTTTACGGTAAAAAAATGGATCTTCGTTCAATTGATTTAACGACCAATCACTGAATTCACGGCGCAAACGATGGTCGTGTGGCTTTAATTCTTGCACCAATTGAATTTTGTATGGCACCAAACCCAAATCTTTACGTAAAATTTTCCATAAAGTCGATGGACAAAGTCCAATTTGCTGAGCACGACGACGAATCGATAAATTGTCGTTTTCTTCGACACTGGTCTCAACGACAGCAATATTTTCTTCTGTACGAACTCTTCTCATTCTTGTCGGTGGCTTGGCATCCAAAAGAGTGAATGTAGACCGAAATTTGGTAATTACGTTCTTTATGGTGGTCTCTGACGGACGATTATGTGCACCATAAAATTCACGAAGTGCTCTATAAACATTTTTAATTGAACACTGATTTTGAAAATAAATTTCCACGATTTGAAAACGTTGTTCTGGAGTTAACCTATTCATAATGATTTGCCAAACAATAGTGAGTAGAAATGCCACTTTGAGCTGTCAAAACAACTGTCATAAAATAAAACGACATCTATCGGAAAAACAAACCTCCTAAAAAAACACCCTTTAGTTCAAAAAAATATTTATTTGAAAGTGTCACTAGTATCGATACAGCAGAAACTACACTGCATGGCATTTCTGATTAGTTTTTATTTTATGCCTATAGTACTGACATGGAAGATGGGTCGGCCCATGAGTTCTGCACTCCAACAGGGGGTCATAGATGTGTTCATTAACACCACCGATCGTAATCAGCTGGTGAAAAATCCCTTTTGCGTCCTGCCCCTATAGGGATTCGAACCCGGTACCTCCCGCTACAACTGCCACAGCTTTAACCACTGAGCCACCTGGGCTAATTTTTGCTTATTTTTTTTTAGTTTGTTTTTTTTTAGTTTCACGTATTATCGGCAATATTCTCCATGATGGTCAGTACCCGTTTTTTAGACACTTAATCTTTATTACCACCAAAACCTGCATGAAGTTATCCTTTCTTGAATTTATTTCATTCCGTTTATTTATTTTATAACGGATTTGTATATTATGAAGCGATTAGATATTTTTCGAAATCATAGATGAATTAAATTATTTAAATAAATAATTATTTAAATAAAATAAATAATTATATAATATATAAAGTCTAACTATCAACAATTAACATCATAATGTATTTTAATAAAAACAGATTCACAAGATTGTAAAAGATTAATTTTAATTAAATACATACTTAATAAAAGAAAAATAATTTTTATTAAGTTATACATAAATTAAGGATAATAAACATTAGGCATATTATTATACTGTTTTAAGTAAAATTTACAAAATTTCTAAATCCACATGACGAATTTCTGGGAATTTTTTTCTTAGTTTCATTTCAATACGATCAATTTCACCGCCCATCAGATCGACAATATTTTCTCCATGATTTAACATGTACGCCTCCAATTCTTCAGCTGTAGTGAAACGTTTAATTTCTTCAAGCATTTTATTAATATCTTGCTTTTCCAAATACAAACGCGATAATTCACGCCCATCAAAATCGATTTCAGCTTTATAACGAACTAATGAATTTCCAATGTCGATACCTTTAACATCATGAATAGCTCTGATCATAATATCACTCTCAAGTTCAGTATTTATTTTATCGAGATTCTCTTGTGGTATTGAACGACCAACTAGAGCTGTGCCATTGGTATATATAATAAATGAAGCCACTATACCTAACATTCCCCCAACGAGGAGCGATCCTACTGCATCTGGTATAGATGAACCTGTAAGTGTCGAAAGGCCCATACATCCAGCAGCAAGACCAACACTTAGAACAGCAGCAGCATCTTCAGCTAACACAACATTTACACAAGGATCCTGCCCCCGTAATACATATTCTTTAAAAGAAACATTATTTTTGGCTGCAGCACTTTTAATCGCGTTTACTGCAACCAGTAAAGTTGCACCTTCGGATATAAACGATCCACCTAAAATAAAAAAAGCCCAAAAAAAGTCTTCAATGGGTGCTGGATTTATTAATCCAACAATTCCATGATAAAAGGATAATCCTGTTCCTACACAAAAAATTCCACAACCCGAAATCAACGATGATACATATCGCATATTAGCATAACCATATGGATGATCAGAGTCGGCTGTTTGTGTCGATTTATGGATCCCATAAGCCAAAATACATTGGTTAATTGTGTCCGCAAGTGAGTGGATACATTCAGCAAACATACTATGCGATCCCGTATAAATCCAAGCGCCAAATTTGAAAACTAAATTAGTTGCATTGATAACTATTGCCGTCAGAACGACTCTACCTGATTTCCCCATTAAACCGGGTTCACTATCAACTACAGAAGTACGACTCCCTATTTCACGTCGATAATCACGTAATCGTCGTTTAACGGTAAATATATTTTGTTGGTGCTTCCGTCGCTCTATTTCGCGTTTTAAACATTCCTGCACAATACGTTCACGTGATCCCCAAACTTCGATGGCCTTAGTTTCAACATCCTTACGCCAATATACATCGATTGGAGGTTCTTGTTCGTATGGTGAACGCCGTTTAGTTTTTGAAAGCTTTTCTAAATCGGAAAGTTTTAATTGAAATTCAGCTAATGCTCGAGCAGGTGTTATGAAATTTCGCTCAAGAGATGATCTATTAAAATCCACTCGACTTTTTTTTTTTACTTGCTTCACCAACAACTTTTCATCGACCGATTTTCGGGTATCTATAGGTGTAATTTCATTTGCTGACGATTTACTATCAACCGCAGTTATCGTATTTGGCGTTCTTTCTCCAAAAACTTCAACATTTTTCACTATTAATTTTCCATTCTTGCCTATTTCTAATGTTGTTCCTTCAGTTATAGGGATCTTCGTATCTTCACTAAATTCTTTATTTTTAAACAGAACATCCACATAAAAGCTCCTAGAAATTACTGGCGAAACAGAAGCACACTGAGAAAGAAAACTTAATCTAGTATATTTGCATTCTAATACAGTAGAATAATGTACATACTTTAAAGTTCCCACTGGTAATGTAAATATTACTACAAAATACAAAGCTTCGTTTCAGTTGAGTCTTTGATCTTCCCACATTACGTGCTAGATCAAAGACTTTGTACATTTTGTGTAAATTAATTTTTAACTATTTCAATGTTTAAAAATGTTACCGAGACTAAGGTTATGGTTAAAACCTGTTTTATGAAATATTTTATATGCTTAATAAGAATTGAAATCATTCATTTTAATAATTGAAACTTAATATTAAATTCTTTACTCAAATTAATTTTTCGTTAAAATAATTTAGCTTATATGTTAAATAAAAATATAAAAAATTCGTCTTTTGTTTTGTATTTTGGTTTGAGTTGACAGGCGTGATTTAAGAATTTTCTTCAATAGCTATGAGATGACCCTTTAACAAAGTGAACCGTTTAAGAACCATATAAATATTATCTTTTACGTATCACAATGCTTTCTGTGAAACGTCTAATTCAAATTGTAGCGGGTTAATTAAATAAAACTACAAATTTTAATAGTTTAGAAACAACAAACTAATTGTTAGTAATTTGTAATTGTAATATAACTTAATAAGCATTAAAATTTATTAAATAAAAAATAAAATGAATATTGATATAAACTTTCAATTTTTCGAATTTAAAGCG